>CM027081.1:10017103-11217103 GCA_015343265.1 Pao palembangensis
CACGGCCCACAGATGTGAGGAGGCTTATACGGCGCACGTTTGCATGCGTCAATCCTTCCAAACTATTTTGTCATTCTGATGCTGAGCGTAATTTCCTAAAGCACACATTTATTTATAAGCTGTTTAAAAAGTTAAATGTAGCGCTGATCCGTGTGCGTGTGCTGGTGTTTTACTGCCATCTAGTGACTCATCAAACACCCTCGAATAACAACTTCTGATGTTTTTACTCATAGTTCTTGTGTGTTGTTGATGTTAAATCAGGGGCGTAATAAAACATTCACTAAAGCCACTCAAAACACGTGTACGTCACCATTACGTCATCTCCAAGAAAATCATAAAATGGCCAGAAAACGCGATGTATCACCCGCTAAAGTAGTCTGGACAAATAATTGGCAATTATGGGGCAAAATTCTCCTGAAATAATTTGACGAGGTTAATTTTAATGTATTTAAATTTTTCAGTAAAAATGCTTTCTTACGCCACAAGGGGTCTCCGTGCAGGCTGAGGATGTGCGTAAACTCATAGAGAGATCAGAAGTGAAACAGAGCTGAAGGATAAATAAATACAAAGAAACGGTGTCTGTTGTCAGGGACGGAACCTTTGGCCACGGTGGATCCGCTCCAAAGAAGCTGCAGCCGCTCTGCTGTCTGTGCAGGCCGCTGATGGCATCCGTGGCTCCCCGATCCACTCCAGCAGTTACGCGTCTGCGTGTCAAGTCAAGTGCACACTAAATTACAAATGGTGTACGCGGAAGCTTTAAGGTCACTGACGCACACCCCCGCCCACCGCATACCTCTTATTGTGCGGTGAAATTATACCCGTGGCGTGTTTTCTGCATTTCTCACCACAAAATTGCTTTGGCGGAAACCCAGGAGCATTTGGAGTGCATTGGGGAGGCTAATCAAGCAGCAAGTGAACGTCAACAAAGCAAAAGAGACTCCAAGCAGCTGCCATTGCTGTGGGAGGAAGAAGAAGAAGAAGAAGAAGAAGAAGAAGAAGAAGAAGAAGAAGAAGAAGAAGAAGAAGAAGAAGAAGAAGAAGAAGAAGAAGAAGAAGAAGAAGAAGAAGAAGAAGAAGAAGAAGAAGAAGAAGAAGAAGAAGAAGAAGAGTCCAGTTTAAATGTTGTCTCGTGTGACTGAAGTCTGGCAGCTTTACTAATCTTAAACGTTGACATTTCTAACGTTCGCTAAACATGAGTTGAATGGTTGCGAGGTGGTGTTTAGCCGTTTTAACATATATTCTGAGTCTGTGCAACACTAAACGTTTCTTGAGAACGTTTCTATGCTGCTTTTTCGATGCTCAGCTAGCTGTCAGTGATGTCTCATTCGACGGATAAAGTAAAGGTTGAGAACCTGAAGAAACTTAGAAGAGATGAACTGGAAGAAATTCTCATCGGTGAAGAGAAGCTACTCTCCAACCAGTAAGCTTACACGGATCTCAGCTTTCTTTCCGCTAAATACTTGAGATGTACAGATTGGTGTCCATGTCAGTCTCCGACAGAATAGCTCCACAAAGAATAACTTTAATTATATAAACTTACAAATAAGTTTGATTTAATGAGGACTCTCTCAGCTGTGCTGCGATGTTGCCACATTAAAACCAGGTATGATTTGACATCTATGCATTTTAACCAACTGACTTTAAACTGTTTCAAAGACCGTTTTATTCTACAAGATGCTTTAATAGTAACCAGTCTAATATACCAACTTAAGTAGTATTGGCTTGATTTTGCTGTAAGTAATTGTTAATATATGAGCAACAGAACCAATTTGTAACAGATCTCTCAGATCATTTGTACACACCTAATTGATGGACTGTGCATCAGAAGTTTTATAATTAAAGGCCAAAGACTGTAAGTGAAGGAATGCCCCAGTCCCGTGATCTTTAGAAATTGTTCAAATAGAACAGTCATTCAATCAGAATGAAATACAGTCAGTAATACATTAACAGCATACAGAAGTTAAATATTGCATTTTTTTTAACCTGTATCTCTGTATTGATAGAATGTGCTTGTTTGGTTTGTGTTTTTCCACAGGAGGTTACTAAAGTCTCTTCCTGACAAAGGCAAAAAGATAATTGAATATGTGAAACAAGTACGCTTGGCCATTCAATACCGTGATGAAGAGGAAAGGCAACAGTCTGCTGCCAGGACAAAATTAAAGTCCAAGCTCTACCAGGAGCAGTCTGTGTCCAGAGAGGCTGCTGCTGCAGCCTCTGATGATCCTGACCTTGTGGACCTTGTGGAAATGATGAGCATGTCTGACAAGGATACTGATCTCTGGAGTAACCCCATACAAACAACTAATATTTCAGAAGAGGATAATTACTTTTTTAAAACACATGAAAAGAAAAAGCCTCATCATTTAAATGTGTTAGACAAAATTGAAAATACCAACCTCAGCAGGAAGCAAAAATTCAAAACAAACCAGTGAGTTTATTTATTGTTTTATTTTTTTTCTATAGACAATATTTAAACAATTCTGTTAATTAATGTAATTAAATATATTTCATAATGTTAAGAGTTTTTGAATTACGCCAATTTGACTGTGTTTCCAGGATCCCCCAGAGGGAAGAAATCTCTGCGCAGGAGAGGAGGGTACAAGACCATAAACACCTAGATGATGTCACTGCAGCCACACTTCCTCCACTTCATCACAGTGGGGCTGTAATGCTGTCTTGGGAAGAGTCAGCCAACCTCCTGCAGGAACAGATGAGGAAGAGAAGGGTTAGTGGCACGCACCTCTCCCTGAGATACAAGCAGAATGTTCTCTTCAAACATATTGAATATATGTTTGTTATTGAAAAAAAAATCCAAAACATTCAAATAATACTTCACTGATTTATGAAATTTTGTCATTTAATGTTCGCTATATAAAATAAACTGAATTGAATTGAGTCAAAGAACTTGCAGATTAGGCCCCGTCGCCTCTATGAGGCAGTGTTGAGCTATCGTAGAAAGTGTCACCCTGGTCTAAACAAGTGACGCAGGAGCCAAACTGTCAACTGACAGAGGAGTAAACTTATTATTGCTGGGTTTTTTTAGATTTAAGGAGCTACAGCTGTGCTCTTCATTAATATTATTTTCTGTTTAACAGCCTGTTCGCGTCAACATTTTTTCTGTGGTGTTTAATTTCAGGAATTGGAGGCCAGAATGGCAGCCCAGAAACTGTCTGAGGGACTGAAGATCTCTATGGGGACCTACAGTCCTGATGACAGCACCATGGCTTCCTACAGAGAGGTTCACAGCAAGGAAGACCACAATCCCTCTGACGAAGACTGATCTTGGAAAGCCAGAGCTGGGGAAACCTGTGTGACCTTGGCCTCAAAGCAGACAGGCTTTAGACCTTGTAAACAGGATCCTTCAGACACAATTTTCACCTCAAGGACCAGAGTTCTTGAGAGAGCAAAGAGGCCTGGTATACTCTGGGGAGAAGAATTTGGCATGTAAGACAAAGCTCAACAATCTGAATGACAGGTTGACAAAACCAGCTCAGTTATTTTCATGGACTCCAGGATAAGAAAGCCTGCTCTTATATAAAGGTATTTAATATTAAATATAAAGTTTATTGTAGAAAATGTTTTTTTTGTTTTAAAACTAATTTTAAATATGTTTTTTATGGCACAGGATAAAAAACACAATTATTTTGCCATCATCTTCTGGATTATTATTTAATGTCTATAAATAGCTGAGTAAGAATTTTATTAATATGGAAGAAACTTCAAGTGTTCTTCAAATTCTCATTTTCCAGAACACAAACTTCCTGCTATTGTGGGATGGTGACAGAGTTGTGTGACTAAATACTTAAGTGTTTGTGGTTGTGCTGTAGAAGAAAGAGAGCTGAAGAGCAGTAACAGTGAGCACTTACACACATCATGAATAGTGCATGTTGTTGAATCTTTACTGTTGATGGATTAATAATGGCTCCACTTCCTGGTAAATAAGTCTTTTAGTGAGCGAGCAGCTTCCACATGATGATGCTTGTTTCACAGAGCAGCGAAGTCCAGCTGCAGGCACTGATCCTTTTTTTTTTTTTCTTTTTTTTTCCACAGTCCTGTGAGATCTTATCAAGACAGAATCTGGGAGACACTTGATAAGATTGATGCAGGGTTAGTGAAATATTGAAGCTTGATGGCTCAGACATCTGGTCTGCATTTGGACCATGTTGCTGGGGAACGGCAGGCGATGATGGGACGACAACAGGCCAACGCTGCATGGCGAATACAACTTTTCATCATTCTAGTTCCATGCCAGCCTTGTTCATATTTCCAAACTGCCACCCCAATCATCTGTCTCCCAACTTTGGAACGTGCTGTCTTAATTTTCACAGTCTGATTTGGGACGTTTAATGAGGAAGAGAAGGCACTTGAGGCATGTTGGAGGGGAAATGAGGGTGGGTTCATCTAGGTCAGAATCTGATGGCAGATGCACCCTGATAACCTTTGGTAATTTCTGTGGAGGCACTGGTGGGGGATTTTTAGTGCTATCTGATTGGTATGTATTGAGACGTATCTGATGGGCTCCAGAGTGGCCCTGTGGTGACGTCCAATAACAAATACGCGAACAACGCCCCACAGAGGAACCTCATCGCGCTGGGATTAATCACAGCCTACATTGTTCACAGAAATTCAAAGACTGTTACCAATTAAGGGGCACATTTTGTTGTAGTTTTTCATGTCTTTCGATGCTGTTGAGGTGGAACCAAGCGCAAACTAAGAATGTAGAATGTGAAAAAGCTTTGTTTAGACTTTATCTTGAATCCCAACCCCACCCGCCCCCCGCCGGATTAATAACCTTCTCATGAAGTAGTCTGCAAGTGATTTGCTCCAAGCCTTGAGTTTGAAAATCACCGGTCTCGCGGGAGCATGAATAAATTGCAGTTTCGCTTGTGAGGGGAAAACTGGAATGTGATTTCCAAACTGCCCTCTTTTTAAAAAAACAGACAGCTCAGCCCAAATTAGAGATGCAGTTTATATTATACACAATTTATGCCCTCAGCAGAGTGGCTGGTAACGTGTCAGTTCTTGTGCTCTTCTATCCTGTGACGCAGGTGTCGGGTTTTCTAAACAGGATTGCATGAAATAATGCAACTACTGAGGTAGCCTATAATTTAAAATGTTTCGTGAAAGCTTTGTTGTGTTCCTGTCAAACGTTACAGGAAGTTTACACCCAGCTCGTGACTGTCAAAACAGCCGAGATCTCACTGCTAATGTAGGAAAATGTTCCCTGATTTACGAGTCAAACATGCCTTTAAGCAGATCCGGCGTAGAGGCAAAAGAACAGGACTACGATGAGTTGCCAGTGGTGCCGTGTCAGGTTCGAATCTCAGGCGGTAAATTTAGTCAATTAGCTGTTATCAGCTAACATTTGTGATGCATTAATGCAACGGTGTTATTATGGACGTATCATTTACAATGCAAATCTAAAAAGCTTGTTACGTCAAAAAATCCTAAATTCTTAATCTAGTGCCATGTAGCAAGTACTATATACTATACGAAGAACTGTGTGGGTCCACCAATGTGTGATTTCTGGTGTGTGAGACTAACAGCGAGGACAGCTAGTAGAATTAAGGATTGCCGCTAGACATACACCCAGCTGATGCAGCCGTAAAGCCCATGATGTCAGACAGGAACAGAGTACAGATGAGGGACAGGTGGTGAAGGTGACAGCTGGTTTGTGTCAGTTGTCTGTGTCATCGAGGTCTGAGAATCAGAGTAACTGTATCAGGCAGCTGTTTACACGCATTCTGTGTAGTCAAATTGGCGTCCCAGTAAGGCTAAGGTGGTAAAGGTGGAGAAGCTAACATGTGCTAGTGTATGTTGTTTTATGTGTTTACGAGGCCTTCTAGAGGGTTGCCCCGGTGACCACCTGCATAAGAAAGTGCATTAGATTATTTAACTCTTGTGTTGATGACACACCACACACGACCTTGGTACCACAGGAGCACCCATGTCGCTGGAGTTACGGCCACTGTCGGTCCTGTTGATGCCGGCCTCGGCATTCCTCCAAATCTGTTGAGATTCATGGAGTGTTTTGAACTTGCAGGATGTTGCAGACATCTGCAGCGTGTGCGTGAACGCACCAGAGTGCTTCATCCCCATCAGACGCCATCTTTTGGATCACAGTTGTAGCAGTGTTTCTCTGTCAAAGTAAATGTCTTACAGATGCGTTTTATGAGATGCGAACCAGGCTGTAGCCCTGACCCAAAGGCTGCTCTTGCAATCAGAGTGACATCATGGCACACAGCACAAGTTAATTGCCTTTTTTCCCCTCATCACCTGGAGCGTGACAGAACACAACAGAGTTGATCTCCTCTTGTCTTCGGCCCTTTGTCCCTGTTGCTCCAGCCATGCAGCCAAACCACCAAAGGTCAAGTCAGCTGCTGCTGATCATATGGATATCCTAATATTTACCTTTTCAGTATCTAACCTTCTATAGTAATGCTGCCAAATTTAAAAGTCAACATCTATTCATTCCAATTTAATAAGATATGTTGCCAACAAACACTGTAAAACAGAGCATGATAAATTATCTAAAAAAAAAAAATACACTCATATCAGGTGAAAGGAAATTAATCAAATTCAGAAGAACAATAGATTTTCGGTGGGCGAAATAAGGGGAATTCACGCTGATGTCACTCAACTTCTGGTTTATTTCTGGGTTAGCGATTGCAGGGTATCGGCGAGATTTCTTCCATAAAGATTCTATGCACTGCTTCAGAATTCAACCAAGGTTGTTTAAATTCAAAAGGTATAGTAATCATTAATACTGTTTTACTATCTGTTTTCTTGATAAAGTTATCCGTCATATATTTTACCATTTGGAAATTTCTTAAATTGGGCTGGGATTGTATGCTAGAAAATCCAAAGAGAAAAAAATTAGCACTCCCGTAGTAAATAGAGAAAAAGAGGTGCAAGGCCCGAGAAAAACAGAAATTGGCCAATTTCTATTTTCTCTATTGTATAATAGAAACCGATGCTGCTAGATGATACTGCTGCTATCTGCCTGTGTGTATCAGAGGCTTATTAGTGTTAAGTTCCTTGTTATAGAACGGTGGTAGAATCTTCCATTCTAATCATTATTGTATATTTAGGACCACAATAAAAATAAGACCCCAGGACTTGATCCCTCATTTCCCCAGAATGTCCTCACCCAGTTGGCATGTATACTTTTATCCACTGGGAATTCATGGAAGCCCAAATTGTGGGGGTGGGGTTCCTTTTGCTGTTGGGGCAACAAGGGACACTGCACCAGGCTTGTGACATACTGTTGTGAGAAAGAAAAAGAGCATCAATATTTTATCTCTGTGGTAATGTTAACTTTGATATAAAATCATGAGTCTATATAGATATCAAAAGGAAATGCAAAAAGAAGTCTACATGTGGTATTGTTATACACAGCTAGGTATCAGCCTATAAATAGCATTACCAGCATTCTCAAATCAATCTAAGGACATATCCAAAGAATTTATGTATTAATCAGACTATTCAACTGATAAAGACCACTGGCATAGCAGTGTTAAAATATTTAACCATGTTAACATAACAGATGTGCCTGGCCTGGTTACTGCCCACTTAGAAACTGCACATCTACAAAATCACACAGTATAAAACCCAGTGCCTAGTAGTTTAAATTTTAGCTTTCATTAGATTAGATGTGCTTTGACCAAGAGTTAGAGGTATGGAGTGACTATACATTGATATAAAGAGGAAATGCATAACAAAGTGAGGCTAGCTAACACACAGGGAGGTTGCTAGCATTATTAGCATTTCTTAACTTCCATTCCCAAATAATCTAGACATTTTCATAACAGTAATATCCAAAAAAACATTTAACATTAGCAAGACAACATATTGCCTAGTCGTAAATACTATTAATCTTCACTATACCTTTCGAAATTTAACGTCGTTTATCTGAAAATCCTGGAGGTCATTCAGTGGAGCTAAAAATGTGTACCCTGCTATCGTAAACCCGGAAGAGGAGATGACGTTACGTGAATTCCCCTTATAACGATCCGTTTTTTGTTTCATTAATCGCATCGACTTTCAAAAATAAAGGTCCTACCTTTCAAAATAAAGCTCCTGTTCGGGCATGCATGGTGAAAGTGACTTTCGTTGTAATGCTTGCCCCCATGTGCATCTATTCTAAATTTAATCAAGTCTTGTACACAGAATAGGGTTTACACGGAAGTATGCTATCTATTGAGTGAGAAGATATTTATCAGCGACACGACAAGACAATACCGAGGAGGCACACTGAAAGTAGGCATTTAAAATGACCAGCAGGTGTCGCCGCCGTCCAATGCCCCCCCTCTTATTTGTTTCTGCAGCCGGGTCTGCCATTAAGACTGATGTTAATGGGAAAAAATGGACCGGATAAAGATTTATTGCATTTTTTACATTGTTTTCTAAACCTCCACACGATCAGTTTATTGCAGCAACTGAAGTCGGAGCATGTTACGTCTACTGATTAAGTGTGCGTTAAATTTTGCACTCAGTCACTGATTTACAAGCCTGTACTTGCTGCACTTGCTAACAAATATTAATCAGCGGTTTTACACAGTTGTAAAATCTTTGGGTTGACATTTAAAAAATACGAATCTTAAATTGACATAAGTTGGCAATAAAACAAAGAGAAAAGCAATACCTGGATCTACGTTTTTAAAAAAGTAATTCTAAGTAAATGAAGACCAGTATTTCCATCACAACGTCAGGTTTCATAAAATGCAGATCACCTTGTGTGGCTCAAATATAACCTGGTTTTAAATGCACCCTGTTTAGTTTCCACATCTGGATAAGCCCAAAAATGTGTACATTAGTGGCTCACACGTGGCTGATCAAACACGTCCAATACTATAATCTGAAGTACGCATACATTCAACAGCTTTCTTTAGTCCTACACTCTCTCAGAGCTCCACTGCCAAGCACAGCTGTATCCAATGTGTGTATTTATGCATGGATGAGCAAACCTCTGCAGGCCTTGTTTTACACTCTCGAACATTATCTTACATCCCTCTGAAGAAGTCTTTCATCTCCATCCATTGGGAGGGACTCAGATTCTTCAGAGAAAAGATTTAAATTGCATCTATTGTTTTAAACTAAAGTTTATTAACATTGCAGGTAATCTACAATAACGTGTATGTATGCTCTGTCTGCTCTTTTAATTGTGAAACCATCTGTGCCCCCCATAATTCTAATTAAAATACAGTATGTGAAAACAAAGGTGTTACCTTAGAACATTGTTTACGGTTCAGAAGCTATAAAAGTGACCACAAATGGAGAGGGCACTGCGTAGCAGCAAATGTGTTAAGTTTGTTTAGTCAGTCTTCTGTAATTGAATACGTGTTATTTTAACTCTGCAGGCGCTACCCAGACTCTAACACTAGGGGGTAGTAGTGCATCTTTCTTGTCGGGGGCTGCCGCTGACAGATCCACGTTAATTTTTTATTTTTCAAACTTTGGCATATTAATGTAAGACACACCATCAACAGTTTACACATGAAAGCGTTGAGGGTTTGTTACCATGGTAACAAAAAATATAGTTTGGGAGTCACGACTGGAGTCACCATCTCTCAGGGAAGTTTGAAAAGGTCAACCACAGGGTCAATTTTTTCTGGGACGAATGTGGTTTCAGATTCCAGACTGCATGTTTCAAAGGTGGTGTGCACGTCTCAGGTGATGTGACAGCCCTGAGTTCAGACCAGCATATTTAAGACAGGAGATTTTGGATATGTCTAAGCTCAAAAGAACTCCCCCATCTCTGCCTGGAGAGCTTTGCATAACAATTCTGAGGCACCAGGGAGAAAAGGAGGAGAGAAAGACAGAGGGGGGAGGCAGAGGGGTAAAATGGGTTGAGGCCCGTGATGCACGGCGCGGGCCAAGAAGCTGCCAGCATCCCAGCCGCTCCATGTATGGCCTGGCACGGCATTAAGAAGAGTGTTTTAGGGCCTGTCAAAAGCTCATCACAGCGAGGAAGCCATCTCTGTAGGGATGCTGCAGGGGTGCCAGGGCCCGGTGGGGGCAGAAACCACAGACCCTGCCTGGCAGCCCGGTCATAAAGAGCAAGAAAATACGCTTGTACTCCATTAATGTTCCAACAAGTCAACTTTTATCCAACTAATTTTAATCCCTCAAGCAACTTTATAGGTTTTTTTTTGTCTTTATAGTTATATCTTATGTTTAGTTAAATTTGATCTTTATTTGCTTTTTCCAATATCTAAAAAATTTCCACTGTGTAAAATAAATTGTCAACAAAAAGATGCTCTTGATGATGATCATCATGATGCTGTTCATAAATAGGTGCAGATTTAAAGAATTTTGTTTTTTAAATTTTCTCTTTGCAATGTTATTCCAGAACGTCTCCATAAAGAATCTGCTGCTGGCTTCCCTTAATATAATCAAAAAGCTCTAAAATATCAAACCATGTCAATGCCTTTTTGTGCTACAGGTGTGAAATGTGAAGTTTAATCAGTGTTTCACTCAAAGGCTCCAGCTCTTTCTGGATCAGTTTGTAATGTTTGTAATATCCTGTCCATAAACTCTGTATTCCACCGTTCTGCCTTAGGTCTTATGTCTTACATCAACCATAAAGATTATTAATAATAATAATTTAAAAAAACCAAAAAACTCCCATCCAACAATTATGGGGCCTCTGTGTGGAGTAGTTTGTTGGTTTATATGCTGTAATGTTGCGAATGTTCCAGACTCCGGGACCAGGTGGTTTTCATTGCAGAGCAGTGCGTTGTGGGTTGGCCCCACATATTTAATTTAATTAATTCATTTGTTTATGTGTTTTCTCTGAGAGCAGACGGGGCCGTGTTTGAATGTGCAGCGTGTAAACCGCAGACAGGGATAACCTGAGATTTTAGCCCATTCAAAACTGAGGGGAAAATGTTTTATGAGTAAAAAATGACAGATTAGACACAGCAGTGACGTCACTCTCACTAAATGTTTTTCACTTTTCCTGCTACATATCCTTGTTTGTGTGGTTGAGCTGCTGATTTCCTCTCGTCATCAAAAGCTCCTAAAGCGTCTTAAAAGTAAATCGCTCGGGGGGGGGGAGTGGCGCCCTCTGCCGGTGAGTTGATGTTTTCTACTGCAAGTACACATTTACATCAGGGAGTGAAAAACATTGACTGGAGAAAGATTTACTGAAAATATCTTGTTGGGCTGCACAGCCTGAGCTCAGTCCATATCATTGTCAAAAAAGTAAGCTGATGTTTATTTTTTTAGGATTTGTTTTAAAACTGAAAGGACCAATTTTAATGGTTTATAATGAGTATGAATATCTATATAGTATATTCACTTGACAAGATTAAATGGGAAAGACATTTCAGATGAGGTTAAAATGATCCTCCACATCTTCAGCTGCAGTCTGGAATATCTATAATATCAATCAGGAGGTTCAATAACACTGGAGGACTGTTTCATTCTGCAGTGGACCCGACTAAATTCACACAAGCTGCTTGTCTTCAGTAGCTCCTGCTCCTCTGTCAGCATATGACATCATTTCATGGACACGTCCTGTCACACTCTGGCTTGTTTACAGGCTGCAGATTGTCCCGCTTGACTTGTGTTTACGTCCTGGTCTCGGCCTCTGCAGGTGCTACAGGTTTAATAAAAAGCAGAGTCGTGGAATCATCTGTGTTTCTTCAGTCAGTCAGATTTAACACAGACTCTTTTTCTCTTTTTGTTTAACATTTGCTAATGCTTGATACATCTTCTTGGTTGAGTGATATTAAAGCATCTGGAACATGTTTATTGGTTTATATTAATGATCAGCACCCATCCATTTACCCTTATTTTAATCTTTTTTTCCTCTCATTGTCAATTCCTAAAGGTCACATTCATCTGTAGCTACTGTTTGGTAGTTTCTCTGTTTTTGTGGATAGACACACACACACACACACACACACACACACACACACACACACACACACACACACACACACACCATTACTTATTGTGAAGTTGTTGTTTGCTAAACTTCAGATATTCAGTTGAATTTTAAAATAAGCAGCATGAAGATTCAAAGATCAGACAGACATTGCAGAATTCATTAAAACAATGAATGTAATGAAATAATGGTTTAGATAATGACATAAATTACATGCTACCCTTAGTTAGCTGCTCCAGAGCCATGACAACCAGCCACAGATTATTATTATTCATAGAAGTTATTGAAGGAGATTTTTTTTAATTGTACAAACTAAGACATCTTCTGCAGGAAACCACAACAACATGTCATGTCCTGGTTGCACATGTAAGAATGAAATATGGAAGGAACCCTGACATTTATTCCCTCTAATCCCAGTTGGTATCCAGTTTCCCTTTGGCCTTGCCGGAGTGGCGCTCATCACTGCCCAACAGGCACATGTAATCCCTCATCCAGGTTTTGGACTAGAGGTGCAAGGTAATCACACACGTAAGTGCGCCGCCTGAGTGGGATGAAACCAAACACCCACTTTACATCAACCTTGCATGTCAACAGTGGTGGGTACGTGCTCAGGACAGCTCTGAGTGGTCGGCGCTGAGCAGTCCGATCTGCACAGCCTCACTCTGCTGGCACCCACCTACAATCCTTCAGCTCTAACAAATTCCAGTTCTTTTCTGCTTTGATGTACAAAAGGTTTCGAAAGAAAAGTTCCTTCCACCCTCGTAGACTGAGTGATTTTGCTTTCACCAAACTCTTTAGAGATCCTTTATTGTAATCAAAATCAATTCCTTGTTTTGACATGTAATAAATAGCATGTAGGATTACAGCCTCTGTTACATCTGTTACACGCTGCAGTGCTAACTTTATTGCTAACATATGGGGATTATTCTTCAATTAGTTAGTTACAAATATTTTTAATAAGACTTGACTTGCCAAGCACAGTTGTGCTGATTAACATTAATGGTGGCTGGATTCCATTTAGCTGCAGTGGTGCCAGGTCCCTGCCATTGTGCGTGCTGGCTCACTGGCACTGTTTACTGGGGCACCTAAATGGACCAGAGCCATCATTAATGTTATTAGTTACACCTGACAAGCAGATTGTCTGCTGTGAGAAAGATCTATATTAGTGGCTGTGAACATTTCCGGCTCTAACTGCATGAGCCCGCTTGTGTCAGGTGGCGTTGACGTCATCAGGAAGCTTCCCTGAAGTCCACTCCCATGTGATCAATCCATTTTCCCTGAAAACCTTGTTGCATCACTCCCTGAGAAACGAATCCTGGTATCTGAAGCTTTCGGCGATCGTCACAGAAATGCAAAGGTGTTGCTGTGATGAAACCAAAACAAAATCTTCCAGCTCAGCATTTCCATTGTTTAGCATGTTTCATTTCGTTTTTTCGCTTTTCCAGCCAGGATCTTTACTGTTGTTCACTCTCACTCTTCCAAACCTGGATCAGATTCAGGCAGTTGACTGGTTTTCATTAAAGAAACACTCCGATGGATTCTGCTCTACTTTCCCTGCAACAACCAGCTCCAATTCATAGTTGAAAAGGATTGCAAATAAAGCGTGATACACCATCCCAGTATTGGGATAGCAAAATTGGATTGGTCTATTGATATCAGCATAAAATGATGGACACCTAATGTTGGATCTAAAGCCTCCTTTCCTTTGGCTTGGGAATCTTGCTAGGTCATCCCCTAAATGAGAAGCTGCGCTTAACTGATTGTTCCTGGTAAACTCTAGGTCAAATAAAGAAATGAAAAAATACTTTATGAGTAAATCGAAACACTTTAACAAGTACAAATGCTGTGATGGGAACTGTAAATTTTCAGCGTGACTGTCGGCACAGACCTTCATTACTTCATTTACCCAGAGAGAAACTTTCCACTGGAGCTCAGATGTGAGCTGGACAGTCAGCGCAGCCTGCAAACGATTCCCTCCTCCACGCTTATCTGCTCGTTCTCTAATGCAGCATGACATAAATCACAGGAGTGGGCTGTGATCCATCAGCTCAGAGTACACCTTATACAGCACACACACACACACACACACACACACACACACACACACACTGGGGACACTAGATACATCTATTTAAGAACCTGGACATGTTTATCTGGGTAATTTGATGGCAGCGAAGGTTGTTCCACGTCTGTCTGCTGGCAAAAACATCAACCAGCAACAACAACAACAAAAGTGTGCGAGGGAACGTTAGTGCTCACACTCACTTGTGGGTAATATCATTCAATGTGCTGGTTAAATCTTTTAGTGGCTTCTTTGTTTTGTTTATTTGAAACAAAAGATGAACAAACAAAGGCAAATGGAGCTCTTCCTGGCCACTCAGTTACACCGCACTCCCCGACCAGGATGGCCGCTTCTGTTGTTTGCACCGCGTCCATCACCAGACGGGCTCTTTTCTTGAACTCACCTCCGTTCCCATCATCTTTAATAGCTGCCCTCGCCTCTGCTCTCCTCCCAGCGATGACACTGTCATATTTTGAAACATCTCTCTCACGGTTGGCACCACTGCTGCGCCTCTCTGTTCCCCCTTTGTTGGGGACCACACAGAGGGATGACATGTTGGAGGCACATCCAGGCTGGGTGGCCCGACTGCAGGAGAGACGTGGGTGACAGGATCAGCCTTCAACAGACTATGGCAGTAATGCGTGTAGACAGTGTAAAACCACTCTTTTGGAGACCTGTAGAAAGAGCAGCACTGGCAATTCTGAATAAATGCACTTTGGGTGGAAAAAAAAAAAGAGGAAAGTTCTTTGGGAGCCTTGTTTCATCTGCAGCCTCATGCTCTATAGATTCCCATGCATGGCTAATGCCTTTATGCATCCAAGGAAAAAGGAACTTTGGGCTATCTAACTTTCAGTTCCCACCACTTTAGCAAAAATCTTTCAGTTTAATTTTAAAAACATCTTAAGTAGATTCAGATGAAATACTAAAACAGGAGACCTCTAGCCCACCACTTACAGCCTCTACTATGTTCGTTTTAAATCTTCTAAATTCTTTGAAGTGAAGGAGACCCGAGAGGTGCTTGAGCTGAGGTGTTTCCAAACGTGATAGAAACTCAGAAAATAGAGAAGATCACCCTCTTCCTGATAATCACCTTGTAGCATTTAGCACATACTTAACAAAACAAATGGCCTGTGTGTGTGTGTGTGTAGGGGTGTGTGTGTGTGCGCGCGCGCGCGCGTGTGTGTGTGTGTGTGTGAAAGAGACAGAGATGCTGGACTTTGTCAGGGTTGAGAGGCTGCAGAAAAAATAGATGAGAAGTGTCATCACTAACAGGCCCCAGCATCCCCACTTCTGCATTCTTGTGAAGCATGAGGAATGGCGCAACTGACAATTGTTTATTTTCTTTCTCTATCTTGTCTTGGCAACCTCATTAAAAAATGAGAATGTGCAGTTGCAAATCTGGTTGGTTCTCATTAAATTCTCTTCAGGCTTGAGAAACAGACAGCTTAAAATTTGGCTTCATGGCTTTATCCCGCCACGTGTTTCTCTTAAGACTATTCAAATATGAGGCCGATACCACCTGATCTCTCACATTGATGAATGTTTCAGACTAAAAATATTCACGAATTCCCAAATTCACCGCCTTAATAACAGCTTTGTCATTTCAGCCAAATTGAGAAAGAAGCCTGAGCGTTTAAAATAATCCTCCGAGAAAGTCGCTGCCTATTACACATGAAAGTTTGTGTGCCTTTGTATGTCAAAGTGGAATAAAGAGAGCTAAGTTGGTCTATAGGAGGGGAGGGGAAATAAAGAAACATTCAAGCAAATCTGCTGTCAACTGGACAGATAAAAACACAATCAGCTGTGTGTGCCTGTGTTCGTGTCCGTGTGTGTGTGTGCGTGTGTGTATACGTTGGGCGCCAGTAGGTGGTCAGGTGGTTCTCTGTGCTCCCAAGCGTCTCACCACCCCGCTAAGCGCCCCGATGCCATTGTGCGCTGCAGAAGCTGCATGACTGATGCGACAAAAGAGGAGACACTGATCTTCAGAGACAAGCTTTGCTCCCAGCACACTGTGCTGCGCTCAGCGAAATGAAGAGATCCCTTCCAGAGGGCTGAAGCTAAAGCTCTGCCCTTAAAAAAAGACCTCGTGGAGCTTAATCCACAGCTTCGGGAGGTGGGAAAATGTGTATGTGTGTGTGTGTGTGTGTGTGTGTGTGTGTGGAGGTGGGGGTTGGACTCTATTAAAAGACTGATAGAGACTTTTAAGCTTTTGCAGATTCAACTTTGAGAAACAGATTTTAGGTTTGGTTACAATATTTGACCTGATGTGTCAGGAATGTTTTCCCACCCATCATACATCCTGACAGGTGTGGCATTCCTAAATGTACCCTTGAGCGCGGTGCCTCAGCTCACTTATCACAGCTTCATTTAAACGCGGCAATAAAACAATCCAGCTGCGTAAACATGTTACAGAATGTGTGAAATCTAAAACAGAGAGCATCTTTAATGCTCCCCGGATAACTCCGTCAGCCACAGCGGCCAATAAATCATTTTCACTCTGCGAGATTTAAGAGCCCAGTATTTGTCACATTTGGGGCACCACGCTGGGCCAAGGTGTCACTTTCTTAATGTCTATTACTGTGAAAGCTCACTGTCCCAAATGGCAGAGAGGGAGGCCCATTTGGGGAGGCTGGATGCAGCCGTGACAGCATGAATCCGTTCTAAAGGACTGGCCTTTACACCTGTGTGTCACACAGGGGAGCTTCAGCTGTGAGTGGGAGCGTCGGCCATCTGTGCGCTCTTGTGGTACCTCCAAGGATAGCCAGGAAAACATCCCATGTGTAATCTGTTTTCGAAGTGTTCCGAATCCTCTAAAGTGACATAAACGTGCTTTACAACTTCTGAATCACACAGGCTGTGACTCACGACTCAGCTTAATTTGTGAGGTTTTATGTAACGACAGATCTACGGCGAGTTTTGTGCGCCAAAGCATTAACTCTGGAGATGAGGTCATGCAAACATGTAGCTTGATTTTGAGGGGGTGGAGCTGATTGTGCGGCTCGGCGTTGAAAGCTGTAATTGCTCACTAAATAAGCGTCTCTCAGGAGTGGCCAGCCTGACTTTCACATGAGGTCTGCACAGCATCCTCTCCCCTTTCACCTGCAGCAGCATCCAGGATGCTTGCTGCTCATGCTCTTCTCCCAGTGATGGGGAAATAAGAGGACAGCAAATGTGGAACATCCTAAGGAGGCTTTTGGAACAACAACAGGCACTTGGTGTGGCAGCTGATCCAGATTTGTCACCATGAGACAAAACCCCCAGCAGGGCGACGTTCAGCTACACTTCAGACAAGCCCAGCGGTTTCCTGTTAGCATTTCACTCCAAATTTTGTTCTTCATAAAAGATCGGAGCAGTTTGCTACATTCCTTAAGCTTTTGTGGTTTTTAATTAGCATTTTAATATCAGAGAAAGACAAAAGTCTTTATTTAACAACAATGACACCAGAACAGTTTCAGCCCTTCGCTCCATCTGTTTGCAATCCCAGTGTAATGCTCTCATCACCTGTTTCCATGGTCCCGCTCACATCTGGCTTACATTAAAACACACACACACACACACACACACACACACACACACACACACAGACACACACACATAGTTACACAAGGTGCATTTTTCCTCCTTTTTTGTGTGCATTTTTCTTTAGTTTATGTTTCTGAGGACTGCAACTTAACATCTGAACACCCCTCTGTGTTTCTGTCTGCAGTTCGCTTTAAGTTTCAGAACCAGGCCCCGAACATATTAAACACAGGAGTTTAAATACTTTGTAAGGTTTATTGCAATGTAAAACATATTTGCAAAGATAACAAAGGGGCTCGGTTCTCAAAACTGGCAAAGAAACAGCACATTGTTCCCTTGTTAAATGTTTACTACAGATACATGTACATTATATTTAAAAGAAATCTGTAGGAAATGTATTTCCCTGCCTCAGTCTGGAATCTTTGTATCCGTTTTGTCTCTCCCATAGACACCAGCTGTGCAGCTGGTGCTAGCTGGAAACGATGTTTAGCCTGTAGCCATGAGGGAGTTTTAACACAATTTTCCCCTGTGTATTCAAGGAAGTGATAATGTCATGCAATCGGGCCTATGTTATCGCCGTATGAATCCTGGAGAATGATGTCAGAGGAAAAAGGAAACTCGCTAACTCCCAAACCAAAAGAGCAAAGGTTAGAGGCAGGCTGGCGGAGTCCCAGACTGGCTTAATGACCTTTCCTTATTTTTTTTCTCCCCTCTCTCTTTCCTTAAAAGCATACTTGCTTCCTTCAAATGGTTCACACAGACAGGGGGCTGCTTCCTTTGGCGTATCTGCTGATGAGCCGTGCGTAATCTTAATGGAGCAATAGCTGTCATTCTGTGGTTAAAGATTACAGCTTTTTAAATGGATCATCCCCGGAGATAGCTCTGAATTGATGAAATGCGCTATTGTAAATTGATGGAAATGAAAGGAATGGATGGACAAACTAATTCATTCAATACGTTAACAGCTTTTACTCATTTGTAATGAAAATTCTAAATCACCTCATCTGTGATGTGAAAGTGGCCTTTTTTACCCAGTGGATATTCAAACCGAGTCTTTTCTTCTGTGAGGAGTAAAACCTTTCTGGAATCTTGGTGTTACACGTCGTAATATAGCTAAAATGTTAATTTATAAATCGTTAATACATTAGAAAAAGCATGCAAGCACTGAAAGTTCAGTGTTTGTAATTCTTTTCAAGTTTACACACAAAATGAGATACTAAGTGGAATGACAGGAGACTTCCAGTGGATTCTGGGTCTAAATGTTTGGTTCTTGTGGCTCTGCAGGAAGATTAAACAACATCACAATAGAGATATGCTATTACCTGAGCCTCAGCCTCATCAGACATAAATAGTCTCTGGACGTCATGCAGAGATTAAGGATTTGAGTGTAGGAGGGAGTTTGGACTTTTGTGTTTTAAATACTTCCTGCAGACATGTCCCACTGTTACCAGGTCGTTCTGTATGAAAACCTCTGCTTTGTTTTTCCTGATTTGAGGGCTTCCCTACACGCCTGGCGCTGTCAGTGTTCTTCTGTCTTAGAACAGGATGCAGTCTGTCCAGGGATCTCACACATTAAAAAAAACCCTTCCGTCTCTTCTGGCACCACCTTCTTGTGTCTTTCTCCTTTTGAATGAAAAAGAAAAAGTGTAAAAGTTACCAACAGACCAGAATCAACATATGAATGACAGAAAAAGTGACCTAAAGAGTGAAGATTTATTTATATTTTCAAATGTTTTGATTGACCTGCCTTCCTGGCTGGGTTATTTTCTGCTCCATTCCCTGTTGCAGTTTTCCCATATCATCACATGGAAAGACAAGAAGATGCTTTCATCATTTTCACCTCAGCCTGTGTTTGGACACGGAGCTTCCAAACTGCCAAAACAGGCCTCTAAAAGGACATAATGAATAGACCAGCCCCAAACCTGCTTTATTCATATCAAGATATACACAAGCACATCTGGAGGATACTAAATTTATTACTTGGAACAATGAACACAATGGTTTGTTGGTCTTTCAAGGTAGCATGTTTTTTTTCATTATTGCCTGCCTTCACTGGCCCTTTCTTTCTCTGGGCCCCTAACGCTCAGATTGCTTAGATAATTACATATATAGACTCTGTGTGTGTGTGTGTGTGTGTGTGTGTGTGTGTGTGTGTGTGTGTGTGTGTGTGTGTGTGTGTGTAAGAGAGAGAGAGAGAAAGAGAGAGAGAAAGAGAGTGGGAAAGATCAGTAGCTTACATCAGGTCCATAGGTCCATCTTTGACTCATATGTGGTCACATGGACAGATGGAAACTATGTCAACATTATGATATTTATGATCATTTCAATGACATCACTGTGGGCTATTTTAGTTTGCTGTGAACAAGCTGACACCCTCAAGTGTTTATAAATAGTTCCTGGTGAAGTATTTCATTGGCCACACTACACAGATACCAGTTAGAGGGTTAGTTAAACTTCCAGTTGAGGCCTACACGCATATCCAAACCTCCCTTTTGTCCAATAAGGTCGTCTCTGAGCGCCTCAGTCTGGCTCAAGCTTGGACACGTCAGGCACATATTTCATGACCTCCACAGTCACAATGTCACCATCTCATTAAGTGTCAGTCAGGTAGAAATGAACGGTTTCATTAGACTCAGGATGAATTTGGCGCACTGTGGAGAACCAATACATCACCTCAGTCTCGCTGTTCCTGAGGATTCCAGCGGCTGAGTCTCGGAAAGCGCGCTACAACGTTGAACCTGTGGGGATATTGAGCAGGAGGAGAGTTTAAAATGCGAATGGCTCTCATAGATCATCTTTCTGAGCATAGGCTAATGGCAGGTGAATGATACTTATCAAGCTTCGTAAGTGCTCCTGGCAATAAATACACAGTCGGGGTCATTTGTATTGGGATCCGAGTGTTGATGGATATGATTACCACTTAACCTTGGAGTAATTCCAAGGCACAATTTCAATCATTCGATACATTATCCGTCCCATTATGACTTGACCAGTCTTTATGGAGATCAGTCCTTAATGCAAAAATATGTTTTATGTGATAAATTTAACTGGAGGTGTTGGTGACCTATTCATCTTATGGATGAACATACAATAGGACACCACTAACCTTTTGTTTTCCAAAGGGATATTATGTTACTATTTATGACCTTTGGGTACATTCAAGTATAAGATTCAGAGCCACAGACAGCGGCTTTAACGACACATGAAGGTATAATCTTTCCAAAAGAAAAACTAAAACAGGTCTCTGATTATTTTAATGAGCTTCTAGCTGATGACTGCTCTCCGTTTCTCATCCAACACTTGACCTTGACCCTGCCTCCAAAAACTGCATATGAAGGATCTCACTCCTAAACACTGTAACCGTTAGAAAACAGAAAAGCTTTGGTCTTGCACAGGATCACTCACAGCAGTTTAGGGTCAGCATCTGAGGCTGGATGTTACTCTAAGTCCTGGTCAAAAATAATTTAGGATAGGGTGTCTCCTCTTTTTGCTTTCATTACACAATCTTGTCTGGTCTATGTTGAGTTATTGGTCACTTTTGCCACCCCTGCCTTCCCTGGCTGTAAGAGGTTTATTCCCATGTGACTCTGGTGCAGATTCTGGGCTTCTTGTTTTTTGTGAAATGTACTTGAGTTACTTTCACTTCTCTCAGCTTCTGCAGCCAAGCAAAGAATCGCCTTCAGTGAGGCAGAGATGAACACGATTACGGGTGCGTTCACGCCTACTGACTTCATTCCATTTAAAAAGAACCCTGGTTCCTTTTCCTGCACCCCCTGGTGTGGTTCATTTCAACCAGCATGAACGCATCCATCACACATGGGTGCGTACCAAAACATACGGACCAAGACCCCCAGAAACATCTGGTGCAGTCTCCTGCAGTCCTCTCCATCAGAAAACATCACAAACGGCACCAAAAGCCAAGAAATGCTAGATTCTACAGACTAAAGTATAAATACAAGCAGACAGGTTAAACCAAAAAGAGGGGAGAAGATTCTCGATAAGACTTATTCACATACATCCAGGACTTAAAAATGTGATCAGGCTAATTTCTGGTTCTCCTCATCCAACCTGCTCTCCTTTCACCTGCAGACAGCCACGCCCTGCCCCTTCGACTGTTCAGGTCTTGTTCTTAAACTGGTGTTGGAGAAACTGTATCTGAGATCACAACACATCCTTGGATAGTTAACAAATCACCAAAGCAATGAATATTTATCCTCTGGGAATCATAAATGTCTGCACTGAATTTCAATCCAAGTTTGAAAATATAAAAAAATATTGAACATGTAAGAATCCTGCCTGTGCTTTATCCTCTGGGGACAATAAATGTCTCTTCTCAACCCATGATAGAGCAATCACACGACGACTTGATGCAGGAACTCACTCCATTTCTTACAGAATTTGATTTATGAAGAACACAGTCGGACAAGATATTCAGAGATCAGATTTCCACCTTGTGGAATATAAAATAAGAAACAGGAAATCAAGAAGTTCTGCTTTAGAAGGTATCATATTTAACATTAAACGATTTACTGCTTTTTCACGTTATGCTTTACGCCTTGCAATTTATAGCCCTTAAACACAAAATTCCTCATTCATTTACAAGTGAAGAATGAAAAACGGAATTATATTTTATTTTTACTCACTAGGTCTCTTAACACACAACATAAAGGTTGTTGCAGAGTGTGGAGGAGTCTGCTCAGTCCACACTTACACAACACTGGGATGAGAAGCACTTACACAGAAAGTTACACAATGTGTCGGGAACCAGGCCTCTCTTGACACACACACATACACACACACACACACACACACACACACACACACACACACACACAAGCGCATGCGCGCACAAATCATTGTAAGTTATATCTTACCTGTAAAGCATCTTTAAATGTCTAGAAAAAAAATTCTAGAAGAGACAAATGAAGAGGTCCAGGCAAGCCCTGCAGCTCCCCCTCAGTCAACATGCAAGATGATAATATGGAAAAACAAAACAGATGCAACGAGCAGCGCTGTTATCTTGCTGGAATATTAACTAAAGCTATAAACAGCCTGTGAAGGATGATGGCCCATCTGGACAAAGGGTGAATGTCCCTGTCCGTGTGTGGTCTGTTTCCAGGCCCATGTCCTTAACAGCAGGGTTATGTTGGGAAAGAAGTCTCATTAGGAGCTGTGAACCTGAACAGAAGGTTTTAACAGGAGATTTCAGTGATTTAAAATAATTTCCAATCTTTTTAAAATTACACTAAAGGTAAAAGTATGAGCTGGGTATTTTGTTTTTAAAGCTGTCCATAAATAAAGTCTTTTTTGTTACAGCTGTGCTAAAGCAGGAAACATACCTATCTTATTTAACACTTTTCTTTTAGAGAACATATGTTTGTTTTTGGGCTGCACTTTGAACCAGTAAGTGTGTGTCTGTGGTGTGACACTCTGTTGTGTTAACAGAGTGCTGCAATAAGGAGGACGCTTTATCATCTTCTCTCTGGAAATTCTGTAGAATCCAACTGGGATGAGAACTGTGGGAAAGTGTATCCTTATCATTCAAAGAAGTGCTGAAATGCAGTCTCATTTATTCATATTACAGCAGCCTCACTCTTAACCTTTAGGTTTAGCAGCTCTCTGTGCTTGACTTATATTGTAAATAACAAAAAGTATCTGTAGCAAGTTAATGTTTGGACTTATCCTGCTTCATATGAAGAGAGAAATCAGTCATTCAACTTTAAAAGGTTATTTTGTCTTTATCAGCAGGATGATCCCTGTTTACATTTTTCACACTCTAAAATCATCATGTTCCACCTTTGAAAACGTAAACCATCATTTATCCCAAGAGTCTTATACTCAAACTAGACAAAACACATCTGTAAATAATAAAAGGAACGATGACTGAACATTTCAAGGTGCTTTCACAGCTTTCAAATATTTCAGAGCATTACGGAGTATTACTGAGACAAATACTCTCTAGTGTAGTTGTTAATATATTGCTCGTGTTGCCTTTTCTGCTCACTCGATTATCTCCCTTTAATGTTTTACTGACTGAGTCTTTGAGATAATAACGCATTAAAATGACAGCATTTGCTGGTGGAGTCCTGTCAGGGAACACAGCCCATCTCTCAGTCTGAAGTTTATCCTCTGTTATTTAAACCTGCAATTTTAGCACCAGCATTAAACTGTTAAAACAAAAAAGCCTAAAAAATTCTAACAATGGATATTAACTGCTACATAAATTGTCCTTGATGGATGTTAAAAGTTGCACACTGACCTGTTGAACTCTGACCCGCTCAGTTTTTGTTTTGCATGTTCAGTATAACTAACATATTTGCATGTATGCTGTGTCTGTTCTCCCCGTCTCCCCTTCTCCTCCTTTACCCAGCCAGCCATCTGGTCCTGTTCAAGGTTTCTTCCTGTTAAAAAGGAGTTTTTCAAGCTACTGTTGCATATTTGGAGGTCAGACTCTAAATTTTCTAAAGCTGAACTGAATTGAATTAAAAGTAGTAAATATATTTTCCTTAAAATGTTTCAATAGTAGTAAGGAGAATAAACCCTAACTGCATTTAATGTGTTGACTATAATTAATAATTTCTTTGGATCACTTAATTTGAAAAGGATATCATGTGTTTTGTAAATATATATATTTTATGAATAAATTTCTATTGGACTAATCATCAATACTAATGTAAGACATTTGTATTTTAAGAGCTTGAGCAAGCTGTGGATGTTCTGGATGTATTAAACACTCAAAAGCAAATTTCCCATAAAAAAAAAAACAAACAAACTTATTTTTAACTGAAAAAGAACTATGGTCATATCAAAATTTCATTACATATGATTGTATAAACATAAACATGGACATCAATGAACATCAGTTACATAATGAGGTTTTAAAATAAATCCACTCCTTGTTTAGCAGTTAAGGGTAAAAAAAAAAAAACAGGTTAAACGCTTCATGTTTACATCAGTCAAACGTTGACATACAGTGTTAAATCATACAAGCTAAAATGTAAACAAAGATAATTAAGCCAAATTTAAATCAAAATCAACATTTTATTTATTCATATCAGAGAATGATGACATTGGTGGCCTTGAACGTGCAGAAATTGTTTGAATTCTTCTACCAAGACGATGACACACGACGTTCTTGATGATCATACTGCACAGTACAAAGAAAACCTGATACCCGAGGTACGACAAGTTGCTTGTAAATAGTAGTTTGCAAGTGCAGCAACTGAGTCTCTGAGCATCCAGCATGTGGGAGGGGAGCTTCTGGAGGGCGGGGGTCATTACCGGGGTTTGCAGAGTGTAGTTTGGGTCCCCCGTCGTGCCTGTGAGTGCTTTAATGTAGTTAGCAAAGGAGGTACACATTATGGGGGTATAATTCAGTTCAGTGGGTGTCAGAGGAGAGACGGTCCACGGATTCAAGGTTGGTTGAGATAGCTGGACAGGAGGGAAGCGGAGAGGGTTGGGGCGGCGGCAGCGTGTTCTTACAGCCAAGATTCATGGTGGACATGATTAGTTTTATGGTTAATGCGGCTTTCCAACATCAGGCACACTCAGCCATGAGGAAGACGCCGTATCTCCTCCCCCAAAAAGTCTGGCTGCCTTAAGAGTTCTTGGCGACCATCTTTACTGTGATGGTCTTCACCTCCGAGTACTCCTTCAGGCCGTTCTCCCCTCTGGAAACAGACAACAGGAAAATGTAACTCTGCTGCTCAGACTGTTTATGTGGTAACAGGACAACATGCAGACGCCAAAAACTGTATTATCCTCTTAGATAAAGATTTGTGTGGGCTTAAGCAATTCTGAAAAGTTAGTTTTCAAAACACAGAGTCATTATTAGCAATATTCAGTGGGCAGGAGACCAAGTCTCTACTCACAATTCACGTCCGTTGCCAGACATTTTATATCCTCCAAATGGACACTGTGTGCTCAGAGCATTGAAGCAGTTTATCCTGGGAAATACACAAAACATTGATCAAGCTTCTGCATTCAGTTGTTATTATTATAAAGAAGTGCATTCAAAGCAGTCGGACAGCAGCGTCTTTTAAAAATGTTTAGTCATGGTCTTTGATAGCTTAGAAGCCTCTGTAGTTTGAAATGTTCTGGATTTAACAACATAATTCTATCAGTGTTATCGTCAAAGCTGTTGATTGTGGTTGTATATTTAAGACGTTGCAACAATATTTGCAGCTGCCTGGGAAGGAAAAAGAGGGCAGCTGAAGAAAGTTGGAAGAAGGAGAACAGGTTACAACTTTCAGAAGGGTAGATCTGTAAATGGTCAGTGTAGCACACGAGGTTAAGGACACACAATAATCCTGTACAAAGAGAGAAGGAAGGGCTGGGGATTTTTAAGGAGTATGTGCAGCTGTTTGAAGTCAGAACATGGAGGAGAGAGAAGGATAAAGCACTGAACTCAATCTCCACAAGAGGAAGAGACAAGACGATGACTGGGAAGCACAGAGAACGAAAGACAAAGTGGAAAAATGTTTTCTCAGCTTGCAGAGGAGGATCGCGTTCAGCTATAACAAGTGGTGAAAATTCTCTTGGCAGATGCCGAATATTGCTGTATTTCCAGCCCTGCTTATAGCCATCTGCAGGTAATTACTAGGAAACAAAACAATTTAAAGTGAACCCATGAAGAAACATTTCACCAAAGTTTCATTCACACTAATTGGGTGTCAATTTACATTTGCAAACTACATGTAGCCTTGTTCCCTTCCACCGGCATGTTGCTCTCCATATTTTTATATCTCGAAGATCTGAGCTCAAAGGGAAAGCAGGAAGGAAAGCATTTTTCTGCGGCTTGTGTAATGATAGCAAAGTGGCACGTCTCCAGCTGAGGGTTTGTGGATGCCAAATTCTGAAATGGTTGATACGTCCCACATGAAAAATATTACTGATTGCAGCTAAAGAAACGCAGCAGATGAAACTAACCAGACGGTGCCAGCCCTCATAGCCGTGGATATGGTTATGGCTTTGTTAATGTCGTTGGTGAATACAGCCGCAACCAAACCATAATCTGAGTCGTTGGCTCGCTCGATCACTTCCTCGATAGTCTTGAACTTCATGATCTGCTGGACAGGGCCAAAAATCTGCAGCCATACCAAAACAAAAGGTTGGATAAAAAGACCTTTATTATGTTTATGCATGTTTTCACTTAGAAACTGCACGAGGAATGGTAATCACCTCGCCCTGCAATTTAAGCTGCTGTTTACAGCACTGGCAGAGAGTGTGATGATGTATGAATGTATGATGTTTTAGCTTGTTTGTTAACAAGAATGCAGAATCAATTCAGCCCTGAGTTTGTCATAAAACCGCGATATAACAACTATTCTGTTTGTTGTCACATAGGAGTTACAGTTGGTCCTCCACGCACCTCCTCTCTGGCAATGCACATGTCGTCCCTCACGTTAGAGAAAACAGTGGGCTCAATGAAGAACCCCTTCAAGCCCAGAGCTTTGCCTCCACACTCCAGCTTGGCTCCTTCGCTGATGCCGCTCTGGACGAACTCCAGCACACGGGTCTGCTGCTCCCGACTGATCTGCAGAGGGAGCAGCAGAAATTTAAAGGGAGCCCAAGACGAGTTTAAAAAAAAGAAAAAAAAAGATTTTGGAACCAAAGAAAAAAACATAGTGGGAAAAAAAGAGGAGAACTCAGATGAAACTCCAGCTGAGGGCTGGGATGTGTCGCTCTAACCTGTGGGCCCTGTTCAGTAGTGGGATCAAAGGGGCTGCCGACTATCCTCCTCTTGGCTCGCTCCACGCTCCTCCGAACAAACTCGTCATATATGGACTCCTCCACGTAGATACGAGAGCCTGCTGTGCAGCACTGGCCCGCGTTGAAAAACACGCCCTGGTGGGCCTGTTCTACAGCCAGGTCCACTGAGATGAAAGAGAAGATTGTTAATAGCTGAAATGCATGAAAAGGCCTCGGAAAGTAATCACTAAACAGGAAACTATACAGTATATCTGACTTCAAATAGAATGCCAGAGGTTGACATTATAACAAATCGCCATCATATCTGCACACACACACACAGACAAACGGGCACACACACACAATGTACTGCTGCTGTTGCACAATGCGTGCTGACACTTAGCTCCCCTGTGCAAATCTGATATCTGACACCTAAGAGACAGAGCCCTGCTGTTGCACATAAAGGGTTAACAGACCCCCGTGATTTATGGGTCTTGGCCGAAGCGCCCGACTGAGTCAGGGTCCATTCCCCTGATTTACGGGCCTTGGGGAGCCCCTCTCATGGCTGCTTAAAGCATTTGAAGGCTACGGCACCCTCACTTTGGGGAGCCACTCAGAATTTATATGAAACCCATCCATCCACACAGTTTTCATAGCACTACAAAGACTGCGCACTTTTAACTTCCATTGCGGACCCTGTTTATCCGCAAGCTGGCGGAACTGTGCAAAGAAGCAACTGAACACAATGGCTAGCGATGGACCACCAAGTGAGGGTGACAGGTAAATAAGACATTACAGGACTACTTACGATCAGCATCTGCGAAGATGATGTTGGGGTTCTTTCCTCCCAGCTCCAGCGTCACTCTCTTCAGGTTACTCTTCCCAGCTGCTTCTTGGATGAGCTTGCCGACCTGCGAAGGAAACAGATCTTCAGTTTACTTGCAGTGATTCAGACTGATTGGATCAATAAATCAGCTGGAGCCATTAGATAGAATAAAGAGCCGGTGAGCTATAAAAAAAGGAACGCACCAGTTGGCTGGCTGAAACACGAGTTCTGTAAACACACGGGATGAATGTGGGGGATATCGCAGGATTCTGGAGAACACAACACGAGTACAAAAGGATGTTTCAGCTGGTTACAGCTTCCCATGTCTAATGAAAGGCAGGAAGCTGCAGCCACAAGGTGTGTGGGCGGTATTCTTGGAGGGTAGTTTGGTATAAAATAGATCTGTTGTGTTAAGACAGAAGGCCTTTTGCCATGGCTTTGGTATCCTACCTCTTTTTTTTTTGCATCCAACTAGAGGTCACAGTTGCATGACTTTTGGAGTTAAAATCATGTCAGGTGGTTATGCTGTGGATTTTTGCAATGTTGTGATATTATAATCCTAATCACAGCAACAGTGGACGTAAGTAAACAAAAATGATGAGGATAATTTTCATGTTAAACCCCTGGAAGGAAGGGGAAGGATGACTGGAGGCTGTACGGTAGCATAGTGGCATCATTTAAAACCCTGGCTATATCAAATTAAAGAAAAATAACATTAATGTTAAATGCTGAAGGAACATTTTTACTAACTGTTACCTGTCTGAATAAGTCTGTTGTAGAATTAAGTCAAAATTCTACAACAGTAAGTCAAATTTACTAAAATGGAAAAGCTCACTCGTCCCAGCTGATGGAAACATGGTGCTTTTAAATCATCAACATTTTATAATTTAATCAACAACAGGATGACTTAGCTGCCTGAACTGAGCTTTTCTGTGTTATGTCATGTTATATTAAATCTAGATATCAATGCTACAGACCACCCTCACGCTTTTTATCTTCCTGTTACTCATCTGGGCTGTCTTCTTTTTCCACACCACACACACACAAAAAAAACACCTCTTCTCTATATTTTATACTTTTTTCATTACTTTAAGAGAAAAAACCTGTATAATTGAAACCATTAGAACTGAAGATAATCAGCTCTTGTGCCGCGGGGCTGGTGTCGAATATAAAAACAACACAATCCTTGGCTCAGCTGCGTGTTTCTGGTGTGTCTTATCTGTCTTTGATCAGAAAGAGGCTGACTAAGGGGAGGATAGCGTGAGTTGATCCAAGAGCATAAGAAACATGCTGAGCAGTGAGACTCCTCCGCATAGACTCATGGTCATGAGAGTGTGTATGACGATGAGTAGTGGATGTGAAATCCACCTGCAGCAATACAACCACCTTCCGCGCTGTGAGGGGGCGGTGTGGTCGTCTCGCTCCTGGCACAGTGGAGCTGTGACTCACGGTCTGAGCATCAGCAGGTTCCACAGAACTCACTCTTTCTCTGAATAATTGAGTCCAGATCACTTCAAATGAGAGGAAAAGTCCCTCGAATTTTGAGTCAAAGACTAGTGGTTATACTAGACACTATTTGCATGATAAGCTATAACGTCTTTAAATTTCATATTTCTTCACGATGCACAATAGCCAACTATTTCATAGGAAGGTTTATGATGAAAACATGAGATTTTTGGTAGTTTAGTAATAGAATGCGGTAATAGTGTTCTGGAAGATTAAATAATAAATCCTGTCCAGATCGTAACACGTCAGTTCAAATAACACCTACAGCTGCAGTGCATTACACGAGGAACCTGTAATTTTAGCTGCCAGAATTTTGAGGCTTAATGATGAATTTTCTGTACATCTATTTTCTGTTAACAGCTTATTATTCCTAATCAGGGTCACGGGGGAGTCTACGGGTCATCAGTCTGTCACAGGACACACACACCATTAATTTACACTCAATTTAGGATCTAAGAATGACCCAACGTGCATGTTTTTGAACTACGGGAGCAAACTGGAGTAGCAGGAAAAGACACACAAGCACTGAGAGAAGGCGCAAGCTAACATGAAAAGGCCGGAGCCAGAATGAAACCCAGAAGCTTATTGCGCCTGTTAAATAAAACACACTAATAATAATAATAATCACCCAGAAACAAATCGCTAAAAGGGAATATTCTTGGACAAAATTCAAGTAGTTGAAATAATAATCTTTCTAGTTTTTAACTCACACAGGCGTTATTTTATGTGTTGTCTTGTGTGTAGTGGTAATGTGCTTGTCTCGTTCACGTGCCCACTGGTCTGTTGGTTTTTAAAATGCGGTTTTCTTAGATGAACCATTACTTCACGTGTATTTGGGGGAAAACAATTTTGCCACTGACCATCAAAATCTAATGTCAGCGGTGTAGTGTTTCTTTCCAGTAAGTTGTGCCTACATAGGAAGGTTTGCTGCCTGGATTTACCAGTTTTCAAAGTTTTCCGTGCATGTTGCCATAAGGTAACTTCACCAAATATTAAAGGACACTTAAAAAAACAAACATAAATTAGAAACTGGGCAGGATGGAGGAAACTCTCCATCAGAATCAAAATCAAACCTGGGTGATTTAGGCTGAATGAATAAATCCAGACTCAGAGTGATTGTGTGGTTGTGTAGGATACAGAACTGTAATTAACAAATTTTGGGCTGTATGCACAAAGAAATGTCCAATATTAACTATCATTTACATACAGCTGCATATGGTCACAGAAGACCAGATGTGGCTAAAACAGCAGCAAATGTTGTTATTTTTGGATTCAGAAGAGGAACGTGTTAAAAACAGAGGCATTGTGCAATTTAGGCCAAACATTTAAAACAAATAACTTCAGCAGGAAGCTGTAAAAACAACCATGATATAATAATAAAAAAATCAGATAGCATTAGCCAAAACAAATAATTGAGGGGAGTAGCAAAACAGTCTGGTCCGGTACTGACCCTGACACTATTAAGATATGGGGCAGAAAAATCTAAAACAGAGACACTAAAACTATAAGATTTATTATAAGTCATGTTGTTATCATAATATTCAACCCCATTATCAAATAATAAGCGTGTGACTGGGATCAGGCAGCCCAAATGTAGCTTTTGCTCACTGTCTTTTCACGAGATGTTTTCATACTCGCAACCATGTGCACATATGTGGGCTGAAAATCAAAGCTCGTCTGTTGTGAGCCGTAATGAGAAGGCATGCTGCTTCAGTGTCAGTTAGACTTCATTACAGGAAACAACAGCCCCATATTACTCTGTCCGCTCTTATGCCGTGCACGTCGCTTTGTCACATGCAAACAACAGCCACAGCTGCTGACATAAACCTATTCTTCAGACATAAGTACCTTGGTTGATCCCGTGAATGCCACTTTGTCTATGCCCACATGTGAAGCAATCGCAGCCCCCGCCGTTGGACCGTATCCCGGCAAAATATTGACGACTCCCGGTGGAAACCCAGCCTGTCAAAACAATATAGGAGGAAACAATCTTTAGCAGAGATTATAACAGAGCCAAGCAAAACGGCAAGCGGTGTGAGGGAATCCGGACCCAACCCAAGATCCCTCCCAGCAGAGAACAGAGGAAACATCAAAAAGAAGAAGGTCTCCAAAACGAGGCAATGGAAGAGGAGGCAGAAGGAAGAGGGAGCGGGTGCAAACACTGCCTTTTCTACATGAACACTGAGATAGAGAGCTGTGATCATTCTCCACTGTCACAGTTGTTTTTGATGATTTCTGGTAAGATGTTCTGTTATTCCTCATCAGAGTTCCAACATTACTTTAAGATTTGACCTTTTAGTAAAGGTGCACAGGCACGAGACAGTGACAATTAAATTAGCTTAACCTTTAAGAATGAAAATAGGTTTACGTATTCTTGAAAGACCCAAAAAGGTTATTTTTGATTGAATAAACAAAGTTAGTCATACCAGTATAGGTGAACTACAGAAATGACATGGTTGTGCGTGCGTGGGTTAAATATTTACCTCCTTGATGAGCGCGGCCATGTAGAGGCAGGTGAGCGGTGTCTGTTCAGAGGGTTTGAGGACAACAGTGTTTCCACAGGCGAGTGCTGGACCCAACTTCCATGCTGTCATCATCAAAGGGAAGTTCCACTGATGGCACACACACACAAACACACACACACACACACGCGCGGCAAAAAGACATCATGCATCTGCCCGACACGCTGGGTGGTCATAAGTCAAGCTCAATAACCCATCACTCATAAGTCATCTTTTCTCATTATTACTCTGTCTAAACATATTATAGTGAGAAAATGTTCTGGATACTTGTGCAGCATTTTTCTCTTCCCACAGTATTCTGAGAAAGCTGGGAAGTTGCAACACATTTGCAATAAACCCCTATCACTGTACAACACACAGTCTTGTGTTAGTTTTGCGTTATACAGGAGCCCATGGGGCTCAAGGCAGAACCACACGCTTTCAGCAATCTTGTACAATCAACAGTCTTTTTTTTCTTCCAGACCCTTTCCTGCTTTCTCACCATTCTCCTCTGCCCTCCTCTAAACCGCTGCTCGCTCCTCTGCCTCTCACTTCCCGTCCTACCATACTGGAGCTGACTGGCACCGGCGGAATTTAGCCAAATAAACACTGGCTGTTAGAGAATAACTGGCACATGCAGGATGCAGCCAGACCAAAAACCCCACACATCTTTTACATTTGGCCAATCTGCTCATATCTGGTTTGTTTTAAGCTTTTATGTGCATTCTTATCCATCAGTCATGTCACTCAGAAAGAGATACTCACAGGAATTATTTGTCCACAAACTCCAATGGGCTCATATCTGGTAAATGTCAGATACTCTCCATCTGTGCAGGAACACACGTGCAACACACACACACACACACACACACACACACACACACACACACACACACACACGGGTTTTTAAACGTGCAATATTAGCACAAAGTGCCACCACCTGATATCCCCGGCATTGTTGACTCAACATGTTAGTTTGTAAATGAAACCACAAGCGACATTCTTGCTCGCTTTACCCTGGTGAGATATTACATTTCAGTCAGAGCCTCCTTCAACACAGGCATGTAACTGTTTTAGGTCACAGAGATGGGTGTTAGGCTGGAAAGGTTTGCTCATTCTTCTTGCATGACTTCAGAAAAAAAGGAGGTACTCAGAGAGGGTGTGCCATGCTTGTTCACTCTCCACAAAAACAGTTGATACTGAGAAGTGTGTGTATGAATTTATTACAACAATCATCAGCTGACGAAACATTGCCTAATGTTGTGTTTGGAGGAGGATTCTTAACGGTAGATGACGAGCCAGATAATCATTTTCAAAGGGATCCAGTGAAAAGTAGGACAATGAAGACAAAACTACAGGAATGTCTCTCATATGTTAAAACTTTCCATAATTCCAAAGTGGATGTCAGAGCTTTCAAACTGTTATTGTTAGGAGAACAAAACTATAAACCTATTAGACACGGTCTTTGCAGGAAGACATATCTGCAGGGTTTGTTTGAAAGTATTACGCCTGCAAATGATTTATCCATCAATTTGGAACATGTCATGTAAACTACACCAAACTGTGTAGCCAAAGGTGCTGCACACACGACACCTCCCATCTATCCGGTGCTGTCTATGAAACCAGTCAGGGCACAATAAGAGCAGATAGATGCTGAGTGGAAGCTGCTGCCGGGTGTCCTGCTAGTCCTCAGACGCAGGCACAGACAACCTCCCATCAGCAGGAATCCCCCAGTGTGGTTTCTTCAGCACATTGATGAATCAATGTTCAGACTGAATCTATATTAATATATTTGCTTTTGTTGTTCTGGTAAAAGCGTACAAAAGAAGCTTTTATGCTGCTTGAGAGGCACAACAGAGGGGTGTCGGGTATCAGGCCAACACCAGGACCGGTTTCCCATGTGCTAAAATGCTTCCAGCTCCAAACTCGTCATCTACAACAGGGGAGTCGTGACACATACTTATATTCTATCATTAGACTCATTCCTGTCCTTACTGCTTGTTTTGTGGCCAATCCCTGAAGCAAAGGACTAAGAAAACATTTTAATCTGGCTAATAAGCGAAATTATAACATTATGATGCTGGTAAGTCAAATTAGACTCTGCTCTGTTCTGTCACACTTAAATTCCCATTTGACTGTTAAATATTAAATCATTCTGAATTTTGAAGCTTACCCATCGGTATTGAAGTGCCGTGGAGCTTGTCTGCATATCCTGCAAAGTATCTGAGCGTTTTTATGGTTCCTTGGAGGTCCACGAACAGCGTAGGCAGGAAAGGCTTCCCGCTGTCTAGCGTCTCGATAGTCTGAGGAGAGAGGGGGGAAATGTTTTGGAAAAATATGCCATAAAAACCTTGTGATGCCCACATAATTCCTTAATGTTCCAGCCTTTAAATCCCCAAGTGGCAGTTATATGTTCTCTTTAAAGAGAAGAACATTTCTTTGTGTTTGGTGAACAGAGCAGCAGCGCAGTGAGGCAAATTCAGGAAGTTAAAAAGAACTAAAAAAAAAATGACAAAAAGCGCCAAAAAGCGCCAAAAAATTAACTCAATTAGCAAAAAGGTGAAGCAGATATGTTTCCATTTCATAAACAGATAAGATTCAAAATGTTGCCACTGTCCAGTGTTACTGACTGCTAGATAGACGCTGTCTCTCTCCACCAGGTCTGCCAGTTTGGACAGCAGGCGACCTCGCTCTGAAGCGTCCATCCTTCGCCAAACGGAGCCCAGAGAAAAGGCGAGCCGGGCCGCCTGCACAGCTTTATCAACATCGGCCTATAAAACACACCAACACACAAGGCAAACATGACTTTTACCTAACATTGTTGCATTATTGGTAATAAAATTAAGAACAGACAACCCTGACAAATTAAAGCATGATTATTCATCTAAAATGCTCAGTCACTATTCAATAAAATATTGATATTGCATATATCGGATTAGATTGTCATATTTTCATGTTGACACTACAGAAGAGGCTGGAATTTACCTTGTCTGCCTCCTGGACCTCACAGATCTGCTCACCAGTAGCTGGGTTGTACGTAGGGAAGACTTTCCCACTGACAGAGTCCTGCCACTCATTGTTGACAAAAATCTGGAGAATATAAAACATATTTTTTTTCTTTTTTAGAACTGTGCCACTCATGCGCAATAAATAACTTCTAGTAAATGAAGGATACACAAATTGTTTCATTAAAACTGGCTGCAGTGACGTGCTTGTAGATGACTACTGGCTCTTCCTGGTGTAAAGGATAAGTGAGAATTTCTGGAAACGTGGACGCAGATTCCTGTCTGTCTACATTGCTCTCTGGGGAGTGCTCCACCACATAGACAAAGGGGTGAGTCGGGGAGGGGTGCAGATGAATCCCTATCAGACACCGGACCCCCATCCTCCCACTGCCAAGCGCCCAGACACACGTTTCACAACATCGCTGCTCGTTTACGAGATCATAAAACACGTGCCGTGTTTGGTTTCTGCGATGCGTTAAAGTGAGTCTTCTGTTAAACAACCAGAAGAGAAGAGAACATTTTCATATCAACTGAGACCAAAAGCAAGGAAAAAAAAACACCCTATATTAGCAGAACCACAAACCTGAGTTATGCCACTGAAATCCAAGCAAAGCCTCCGCGAGCTGAGCAACGATTTGCACAGCCAGTTTTTAAAATGCTCCTTCCTAACTGATGTGTTTAGATCCATCGGGCTGACTACTCACAGACTGTTTTTAATGGCTGTCAGTCTGGCTGATCGATAGGGTGTGAGGAGAACATGAGGCCGCACTATTCCATCTCTCTGTATACACGCACACTTTTAGGGGAGTTCAGATGTATCGAGAGCCGCTTTCAGGGTCTCGGTGGCGAGAGCCTCCTTAAATCCTCCATGTTTACCACCATAAACTTTGGACTTCAAGTGCTATTTAATTGGCTGTAAACTCTGGAGTTGGGTTTACATTCAGGTTGGTGTAAAATGCCAGTGAGTCTGAAAACAGTTGGAGCAAACACATCACTCTGTCTCCCTCCTCCTCCTCCTCTTCCTCCTCCACCTCCTCCTCCTCCTCATTCCCACGGTTTGCAGGCTCATAATACGGATGCTGCATATGAATAACTCAGACCTTTAAGGTGTTCGGTATCTGTGTGTACCACCCCGCAACAGACGTCAAGACTCATTGCTCTCCGGTTCCTGCGTACCCACCATCCCCCACACAGAGGAAGGCCAGACTGGTTTCGCTTCCCACTCTTCTCAGGGGCCACCTTTAATCTGACACTCATTAAGAGCACTTCATAAAATTGTCAGTAACGATAAGGAGCAGAGGGCCAGCTACAAAAACAGAAAGTCCTGTAGAGCGCTGAATTAGTTTTTAAATTTATAGGGGCCACTGAAGTGGGGTGCTCTAAATCAAGAAGAGCCCCCCTGACAGCCTCAAAAGTTCCAGCAAGAATGCGAGCCGTGGGCAGCTTTATGCATGGCGTAACCCCTCTCACAGGACGCTGCTAAAGGAGAACGGATGGAGCGGGAGAACAGTGGAGCGAGCCGCCACCTAAATCACAACCAGAAAAGGACAACTGTCAGCTGCCGCTTGGCTCAGCCCTCTCTCTGGGCTCGGAGCGGTGTTGGACTTTTGTCTCGCTCCATTGAGAGACTTGATTAAGATGACAGGGCCGAGTCGTAAATCAACTCTCGAGGTTTCTTAAAATTACTTTTAGGATTGTTTGGATGAGGGGCAAAGGAGCGGAAGAATGGGAAAAGATAAGCGCACATTTTCAAAGGCCAGATTGTGTTTTCTTTCCCATTCCCTGCTGGGACTGTTCGTTTCATTTTTTTTTCTTTTTTTAAATCAATCGGTATTTGGAGTTGGGGGGCAGGATCACTGGGAATGATTGAGCCCTTCTGTGCTTCGAATTGTCAAGTTTGAAATCTGCAACACTTCATTGATAATCAAAACTTTAAACTGGTGAAATCCCTTGTAATGTTCAGGATAATGCACGTCAACCCAGTTGGATGTGGATTAGAGCTGAGCAGTAAGCACAGATGTCGACATGTTTTACGCAAGCCAACTGCAAAATATTTAGCAATTCATGGTTTTCTACCAAAGATATGAGCCACAGAGTCCAGAGAAAAGACTGAGAGCGAGGCGGCAACCTTCATTTTCACCCACAGTCTGGTTTACAAATTGGTGTAGAAATGTTTAGTAATGGTATAAAAATGTATTCACACTCATCAGGAGCTGATGATGGTTCTGTGATAGGTTCTGTTAGAGCAAAGTGGGCTGAGAGCAACAAATCCCAATTTTTCTTTTCCTGTAGCCAGAAAAACATCTGTTTGGCTCTGTGCATCTCCTCATAGCTGAGACGTTAACGGCCGAAGGAACGGTTGGATTTTTTTTGAGAAGTGCGGTGGGGGGGAGGAGTATGTGTGTGTCAGGATCATGAGGGGTTTATGAACGTGTGTGTTTACACACAACACACAGAAATTCTGCAGCCAGACAAATCCTACCTGGGCACCTGTGACTCTGGTCTGCTCAGGAAGTTCCACATCCTCCCCTATCACAGGACCTCCGTTTTCTCTCTGGGCCTGGATGGGTTTCAAATCTCTTAATTGCTGCTGTTACAACTGAGTGGAGAGCATGTGAAAGTGGAAACCAGCTGCCCAGGAGGGTTTTTCCCCCCTCATCTCTCCTCCACGTGTCTGACACTATGGATTCTTTGTGTTTGTGTATTTGCCGACACGGCGCACCACCTGCCCCTGGGTTTCAGTGAACCGGTGGCTGATCCGACTAAACATCTCTTAAGTTATGAGAAAAACTCTCGTCTTAACTTCTTACACGGATATTCAATGAATTTAGCCACTGAATGCAACATAGCACTATTAACCATCTTTATAATCTGTCCTTTTCCCCTATTAACCGTTTAAGTCCATGGGCCAAAAAAAGAAATAAAAAACACACGTATAATTGTCCACTAAAGATAATAAATGAAAACAATGGTTTACTTTTTAACTGTGGCTTAAAGTTTAGACTGTAATGTTCACAAAACAACTATGAAAGTGTATTTTAGTGCATGTTAATGTTTAAATTTTTTTATTTTTTTTACTTGGTTATTTTTTTTATGCTTTTTTTCCCCAAAAATTTAATTAGGGTTTATTCAGAATCTATAAATCACAAAACTGAAACACCAGATAACTAAAACATACAAACATCTATCAGCTTCATCCAGAGCAATGCAGAACTTCCGTCTCCCCATCCTGGCAGCGATTCACCTGATTTTTATCAGTCAGAATTTTGTGAACTTTGGTAACTGATGCTGTTGATTGATTGATTGATTACCTGACTGACTGACCAATATGTCACAAAGTGTTAATTTCATCATTCAGAGTTCAGCTAATCGATGGCCGTCTCTTTTTCTGTCCTTTGGACTGTCTGTTGATGTCTGGGGTCACGAGCCAAAAAGAAGTAACTCTTAAAGAAATATGATGCTTTTTCTGGGACAAACACAAAGAGCACGCGCTTGTGTCTCTGTTGTGCCCCGCGCCATCTGCAAAAGGGGCCGGACAGGTTTCCAGATTTATGAAACTGGGCCTTTTTCCTCTGTGACACCGTAAGGATTTACATGTTCCTTGTCAAAGGGGCTTAAGGCTGAAGGTATGTCAAGTTAACAGGGCAACCTCGCTGTCACTGCTCTTCCTTAAACAGTGATTAAGAGACAGGGGAATCGATGCTGACGCGTCTTCAAGATGATAATTTACACTCGTGCCACAAGTGAGCATTTCACACCAACAGACGCGTCAATGGCAGCGCGCACTCGCCCCGTCACACTCAAGGCTGTGCATTTAAGAGAGAAACGAGGGCAAACAGGGAGATTGTGTAAGCAAAGGCAGGAAAATGTGGAGGGGGTGTTCGTGCTGGGCTTGTTGTGATAAATCATTTAGGTGAACAGGATCCCCTAACTTTGGCTCTGTTTGATCTCCATCACAGTAAGAAGGTGGTTTTGAAGTGAAAAACTCCAGAACCGCGGGTCAGGATCTGGCGATGCAAGGCCGCTAACCCACACAGAGAGACGGGGTCATAATTTACACACAGTGGACAGCACCGAGCATCGGGGAGCCCCAAGCCCCCATCTGTGCTATCTCAATCACTGACAGATTGATGGAGACCCTTATTCATCCAAACTGAGTGGATGTCTCTACGCAGACTGCTTCACAAACAAACGGGTCTTTGGAAGGCAGGTTCTGCAGAGGTTCCTATGGTGAACGTGCATCAATGTGTCCATGAGCAATGCAACGAATAAAATTTACCGACAATTAAATTAGACAGTGATTAAAAGCGGATAATTAGATTCCTCCCTCTGCGACCCTTTAGTTCCTCTTCAATAAATATACTCTATTTCTTACTGACTCTTTCAATTACTATTTTTTGAAATTTTTATTTTATTTATGTTTTGCACTCTTGTATTTTAGCCACACACGAGTATTTTAACTTTTATTTAACACCGCTCTTGTAAAATGTGCCTGGTTTAACAACTCATTATTACTAAACGGTGTGAAAACACACACACACACACACACACAAAGGAAACAGTCATCTAGCTTGGAGTAGGCAGAGTCTCTAAATTAGAATTTTTTTTTTTTTTTTTGAAAGTGTCCCGTCTCGATGTATGCGAGTGAGAAAACCTCAATGACTTATCTGTCATGGCGGCTTATTTATGGTTTCCTTTGTTTTCCTATCAACCAGTTTTCGTTCTTGTATCCCAGCTGTTGGAGCTTTCTAGATGGAAATGTGGGGGCAGGGATTAAAATGCAGAAGCAGTTTACTCCCCCTGATCACTTTTTGCCGAGGACTTTGTGAAAACTGAGAAAAACAGAGTAAAAAAAATAATAAATCAAAACTAGAATCGAGAAGCTATCTCTCTTTGGTTGCTGTAGTTCCTGAGTTGGTGAAGAACAAGGACAAGGGGCAAACCTGGATTGTAATGACCTTTTTTCTATCACACACACACACACACACACACACTTTCCTATAATAGAAACAAAGCTGTTGAGTAATGACAGCCATATCTGTGTCTCCGGTCGTTATCAGATCAACTTCCCCATGAGGAAAAGAATAGTTTTGTGCAAATTTAACTCTTTTCTAGAACCGTGGAGCTCCATCCACAGACTCCATGGGCCACTGCTCACTATTGGCTGTCTCCTTTCCCTCCAGGGGGATGGAGGACAGGAACAGGGGGTGAGGAGAACCTTCGCCAGGGGTTCCCATAAATCAAGGCCCTTCTGCCCTCTATGTCCATCAAACCACCAGAAACTGGATGATCCAAATTCCTGGGGGTTAATTCACCAGGTTGCTCCCTAAATTTTCTCTTGTACACCATGTTGCCCACTCCTCTCCCTCACGCCACGGAGGCTTCGCAACAGGTAATGTCCACATTATAGTGCAACAGCAGCTGCGCGCACTTTGCACTGGGAGCACTACAGCTAGTGTGAGCACAGGGCACTTAATAGCGCTCATGCAACTCGTACGCTAATGCTGATCTGCCCGGCATGCGTCATCTCAAATCATAAAAACAATTATTCTGCAACCAAAGACGCATTTGTTCAGCAGCAGCTGAGGAATGCTGCAAACGCCTTGAACAAGAGAAGGTTAGACTCTAACAAAGTAGATGTACTTCAGGGTTATCCAAAGTTGGGTCTGTGTGTGTGCAACTGGACTGTAAGGTTTCCTTGAAACTTCCTTGTACTTCAGGGTGTTTCTATATATCATATGAAACCTATTTTTAACATTATTCTGCACCAGATGTTTTGACATTTTATTATTTCACCAATGAAATCAATTTCCTGTTTGACTTCTTCCTTTAGTAACACCTTCACACACTTTAGACTGGAGGGCATTTCTATAAATATCCCACATTCAACCATCAATTCAATAAATGACCTAACAAACTTTTTTCAACATTAGCTTTGGTTGCCCGTTACCAAACCACTGCCACTTACTGAAAGAAAAAGTATTTAACATAGTTGTACAACTGGACAAAATACTATTAAAGGGAAAAATAATCACAGGAAATTACAATTAAATAATTTGCAATAGTTGAATTAAATGAGTGTTTCTATGTATGTCCTAATATCCGTCAGTTGACGCCATTAATTGAAAATATACATTTTAGGGATGACCTAAGAAAATGTTGGCCCACACTTCAAGGTTAAAATAGTAATAATAATAATAATAATAATAATAATAATAATAATAATAATAATAATAATAATAATTAGAAGTAGAAGTATTAGTAGTACTAGTAGTAGAAGAATATCGTGACATGCTTGATTTTTAGAGCGTATTTTCTCATGTTTTGAATATTAAACGGTGAAACGACTCTCTTTGTAACGCGTTAAAGTTTGTGCAAACAAATTATACCGATTACAATCATACGTGAAGAGATGAACATCTGCTAGGCTTTATCAAGTCAGGTGAAACATCCAAACAACATATTCAGAAATCTGTACATTGTTTCATACCCAGGGTGAGTCAGCGTGTCAGAGTAAATTCACCCAGAAAAAAAAAATGCTGAGTCAGCATCTGCACAAAAACACGTTAAAGCGTCAAACGGTCACCTTGAGCAGAACTGATCTGCACATGGACGAGTGTGATCAGGAGTGTGTCAGCTCCGTGCTGGAGCCTCAGCTGCACGCGCGCCCACAAATACACACACAGACACACACACACACACACACACACACAAAGTTTAGCTGAGGAAGCGTTTGGATACAACAGTCGTTCCGTGCAAAGTTGGAGTGAGAAACAGACCTTGGTGTACTTGATCTCCGGGTTGGGCACCGGTGAAGGCATCAGCTGGAGGGATGCCATGAGAGCAGCGGGGTCGGTCTTCAGCTCTCCGGGGATCTCGATCTCACTGGAAGTCATCGCGGCCGTCTCTCCACTCGTCTGTGCTGCGCCTCACCGTGTTATCTTTTTTTTATTATTCTGATCAGGACTTTGGGTTCCTTCCTGGGTTTATAGCCAGGTGTCAGCCGCGGTTCATTTTCATTGGGCAAAGAAAAGGGCCGTCCTATTGAAAATTAAATTCGCGCATTTACATAAACGATCTCAGCCATGCGTGTTAAGGAGGAGAAACACGTCCACCCCACCCACGTCACACTCCGCTGCCCTCACTCATCAGGCACTTTTACAAAACTGCGGATTATCAAAGAATTCTGCCAGAGAACGTCTTAAAATGCAAACTGTAAATGACCAAAATTTACCACAGGCACAGAGATGATCCAAACTTCAAAAATTGTTCTAAAAATTCTCTTAAGGGCCTAAACTGGATCTGAAACCACAGCTGTGTTTTTCTTTCTCAACAATGATTTACACATTGAATTTGCTTTAAAAATCATCGTGATTTCGTTACGTTTTACAATTACAAAGCCAGGATTTCTTTGCATGAGCCATTTCCTACATGTGACATAAAGGTGTCAAAACCGCTTTCCTAATTCTCACCCTGTAGTCGTCATTTGCTTAACAACCTCCTCACGGTCTAAGATGTTATGTAAATGCGGAGCGGAGCGATTCCTGCTACTTGCTGGGGTGTTGTTGGCAGAGATTTGTTCAGCAGGTGATAATTCCTTCCAGCGCCTCCTTTAAACCTCTGAATAAACATCCATCCGTCTCGGAAAACCAAAGAAATTAAAGAAAATCCACGCATGTCACTTTTTCACCACACGCATTTAGAAACCAACCGGTTGAATGCAAAAAAAAGCTTATAATCATTTATCTGAGAACCCAGACTCTTTGGTTGGGCTGCTGAAAAAACTGTACAGGTCAGTGGAATATGATAAAAAGCCATTTTGTATAACAGGAAATATGTTGGGTTTTTTTTTTCGACAAAAAAAAAAAAGTGAGGAGACAGATGTGGGCCCCGCAATTTGCAAATCCTCTAAGGATGCTGTTTCTCAATCAGCACGTCAGCCTTTCCTCACAGCGTGGGCGACACTCTCCAAGTGTCTATTTCACATCAAAGGGGACGTGGCAGAAGCTGTGACAATGATTAATGCATTCAAAACATCCCATCTTCGGCCTGTCGCCTCACCTTTCCACAAAGCAAAGGGAGCAGGAGATAAGACGCGCCGGAGGAGCCTGAACTTCAGTCCGCAGCTCAAATGTGTGCGTGCAGCGCCCTCTGTGGGCCGATGCCGGACCTGGGGCTTTCATAACAACACTCGTGTTCCCACTGTGTTTTTTGTCGAGAGAGATCTAACTTGATAAATTAGACTTAAATTGTAGTGAAAATTTATTAAAATCAAGAGAAATGAGGAAAAATGAAAACTAACCTGACTGGGAGAACAATGGAGTCACAATGACTGCGAGAAGGTGAGTGAAAAACTTGATGCGATGAAATCCTCCAAACGGAATCAGAAGAATCGTTGAAAAAGTGATAGTACAGATACATCAAGTAGTGTTTTGAGACTTTTCAGAGTTTTCAGATACTAAAACTTAAATGTATGTTCTCCTGCTGTTTGAACCACTTGTTTTGCCCAAATTTCTCGTTTCGTTGATTAATTGAACATAAATAGGAAAAAAGAGGGGGGGGGGGGGGGGGTTAAACATAAATTTCACAATCTTAAATCGGATTTTTGTAGGAGATTTAGTGCCAAAATGAGTTAGCAAGACCCCATTTGAATTAGCTTTAATTTTTTACTTTACTTCAATTAGTGCCCTCTACACCACTACTTGCTGGTCCACTACTTCTTATCTTTTAAAATATATTTTTGTTTGAAATATTCAAAATAAGTTTAACTCTAAATTAGATTTTTTAAGTCAAAGATAACCAGCACTAAATAAAAGTATACTGATTGCATGGTTTACAGTATTTAATAAAACATCAATATTATCAAGTCCCTCAAAATTAGTCTTAAATATTTTAAAATGGAATGTTTTAGAATGTTTGGAATGTTTTAAAACTTGGTGGCATCAGGCTTTTAGCACTTGGAGAGTGCAAAACTCGGCCAAGCAGTTTATTTCCCCATATATTGTGACATGAAGCCACATGGCCTTTGATCATGGCCTGTGATCTTTTAAAGATCAAAGGGCAAAGTCTCTCCAGAATCCGGAACATCACCAGTATTTAATCATCTCTATTCTCAATATTTCCTGAAAATGTTATTAAAATCCATTCATAACTTTTTGAGCTATGTTGGTCACAAACTCCTCCCTGGGCAGAGGTCATAATAAAAAACAATAATAAAAAAAAACACGTAGGTGAGTATTTTAGATATTACAACAAGTGTTTACACTGAAATATGATAATCATTTGGAAATTTTAGTTTAATATTCTTTCAAAATGTTGATAAATCTTATTTCATCTTATCTTTGAATTTACGCTCCAGCTCAACATGCTTGCGGTGGTGTGTGTGTGTGTGAGTGAATACCTGGACGTGGGGCCCGTGTGTCCCGTCACAGGAAGACCCCTGGTGGTTACACAGAGAAATGGCTGCGTGGAGCCGCTCGTTGCTCCGCTGACCGAGTGGGAGGCGGCAGCCTGCGCCGACAGTCTGTCACTGACTCCCTCCTCGGTGCTGCTGGCTGCTTGTTCTGCTCGGAGGAAGACACAAGGGGGAAAAATGGAAAATGAGAGCAAGAGGAAGATGAAAGAGAAATTTGGCCTGAGGCGGGACATCTTTAAGGAGTTCCTGGCGGAATTTCTGGGAATATTTGTCCTGATAGTGAGTACCTCCCTCTGCACCTGTCATCCAGATTAAACAGCCACTTTAAAGCTGAGAACCAGCATGCTAATAATGTGTCAAAGTGGGTCTCCTGGGACTCTCTCATATGTCTCTATTAAGAGGGAGTATATTCTGGGAAGAACAGCCCTCTTTGATGCTGTACTCAGCTGTAATTTACTCCTGACAATCACTGCAAGATGTGGCTGATGTGAGGCTGCTCTCCTTCCTCCACAGCTCCGAGAAGCACAATGGCCATCAATCATAACAGGCATGTCAGTGTGCTGCCATGATGAGATCATGGAAAAAAAAAGTTACAGCAATTAATCAGTCCAGATTTGACAGTGTGTGTGTGTGTGTGTGTGTGTGCGAGAAAGAGAGAGATGTCTCCACCACAGCGCTTCTACAGCCATATGAGTAGATTTTAATGTCTCTGATGCCACATTAGTGGAGTAAATTAAGAGTCCACCTTTTTCTTATTTTTGTTGACCAACCTCCTATCAACATGTTTTGTCTAAATTATGTCTGCTTGTGTTTGTGTGTGTGTGTGTGGGGGGGGGGGGGGGGGGGGATGGGGGAGAGAGAGGGGTGTTTCCATTATTTATGGTTGGAAAAGCTCTTGTGGTCGGCAGACAAAAGGGCTAGTGTTAATGGTGGGTGTAATTGGAATACTTTAAAACAATGAGTCTTTCTAGCTTCGGCCTTTGTGTTTTTTGTTTTCGTCTGTGTCCCAGCTCTTCGGATGTGGTTCAGTGGCCCAGACGGTCCTGAGTAAAGGGGCTCTCGGGGAACCTATGACCATCCACGTTGGTTTCACCCTGGGAGTCATGATGGCTGTTTACATGGCAGGAGGAGTGTCAGGTACAGAGAAGAGCTGCAGCCACAAACACCTCACGTCCAGCACGACTGTGACCTCATCAATGGATCGGCCCTTACAATATTAACATTTTCAATGCGAAAAGAAGCAGTTATGGTTACATTCCAATAAGGTAAATTGCACATTTAATTCCCTGACATTTTTAATGACAGCCATGCTGCCTTCTCCTCTCATTAGCCAAATCTATTGCTCCCCAGACAGTTACAGCCACATAGCGTTAAAGCACTTCACATCAAGTTCTGACTTATTTAATCTCATATCTTCACACATTCTTAGCATCATTACTCAGATCTCCTCCCTCACCGTCTAGTTTTGAGTGTGACTAGTGTCATGATGCATCGGAGCTGCATATATCCTTTCCACGATGTACAAATGGGACTTTGTATGCCACATTCCCGCAGGATTACAGCAAGATGAGCCTTCTATGTGTTTCCTGAAATTACAGGACGGGATAGTTGTTAAATGCCATGGTGCTTCTAACGGCCCTGCTGTGCCACTTGTATGTATCATGGCAACCATAGTGCTGAGGTTTGCACTGTGGAGATAAACTAACCATCACACGCAGCCTGGAGACACCTTAATGTTACCTGTAAAGAGTTATCTTAGCCTAAATCTGAAGCGAGATTAACGGCTCTATGACGGTAAAAGTATAAAACATGGATTAAATGATGAAATCGTTTGTTTTTTTTTTACCCTTTTTTTAGGATGACTGTTGAACGGTTGTTGCCTGTGCTCCACGTTTAATGAGTAGGGTTGTAAAGCTTCAGAGGAATAGCAGAAAAGCCTGGGGACAGGGAGGTTAATATATGGAGAGCTTTTGCTGCATGACTGGGCCATTCAGCCCCAGGGTCCACAGCTCAGTGGGATACTTCTGTCCAACGACATCTCTGAAGATGATCGTAGGTATTGGACTAATGAGCTTTACTGGGGCATGGGCCTCTGGAGAGGAGGGGGGCCAGGTGTGACAAGCCATCCTTTCCAGGCTTCCCCGGCAGAGCGGCCCCATCAGAGAAGCAAACACAATTGTTTTCACTTAACGGTCTCAGATTTTAGATGACAGTGCACGGTAAGTGTGACACATCATGGTCACTCTAATGACCTGCAGTCTACGTGTGCCTTAAGCAGATTCAGGCAGATTATGTCAGATGCAATTCAGACAGGCAGGCCTGGCTGGTCGTCGCGGTCAGTGTTTGTGAACAGGACGGGGAGATTAACAATGGGCGTATGGCTGATACCCCCACTGGTGTTACCACGGCGAGGTCAGAGCTAAGATCCCAGAGTGTTAAATAAATGACCCCCGGCCCAATGACTAATTTAGCTGGAATGTGTTCAAACATGTCTGCAGAGGAAAATTATCAGAAGACCGTCTGACTGGACAAAGCCGGAGAGCTATCTGAAAACCCTGAACGAGCACCAGCAGGGTTCCAAAACAAGTAACAAACGATGAAACAGCCTGTCACTGACTGACAGTCTGTTTTAATCCGTCCGAACCCGATTACCTTTTGTTTTAGTTCTCTGATATTTGTTCAAGGGGTGAAAGCAGTCAATCCATCCCTGGGACATTTGTTTGAGCATCAGTTCATGTAACAAACTCATTTTTATTTGCTGTCATCTGTGATGTTTTAAGGCTAATTACTCTCCCCACCGTTTGCTGCTCATCGCAGGAGCCCACGTCAACCCTGCTGTTTCTCTGGCCATGGTCATCCTGGGGAAGCTGCCGCTGAAGAAGTTCCCCGTGTACATGCTGGCACAGTTCCTGGGGGCCTTCGCCGGCTCCTGTGCTGTCTATGGGCTCTACTATGGTGAGACTGATGTCATCGCAACCAGATAAGATGATTATTAAACTATCTGAAAATGGAAACCTGTCAGTCATTCTGAAATCTTTATCACTAAAATGTTAAATATCTCAAAATTAAACACTCAGACAGTTGCGTATTTATAGTTTACGTTTTTTCCACAGATGCTTTGATGGAATACTCGGATGGAGAATTCTTCATCACCGGCCAAAACGCCACAGCGGGCATATTTGCATCTTACCCTGCAAAACACCTCTCAGTCCTCAACGGCTTTGTTGATCAGGTGAGGCTTAAGGCTAACATGATGTTTTAAGGTGATTTACTAATATCATGTTTTAAAGAAGCGCTCCAGTGGCGCCTCTGCCACGTATGGAATAATAAATGTTGCCAACATATCCGGTATGCAGCTGAATGCAGTGTAAATAAAGTCATCAGAGCATACAGAGATCCGTGTGAGTGCACATTTAGAACAGCCACGAATGCTCAGTGCAGTGAATGTATGCAATCGTGCATGTTTATTGACATATGAGCAGAGATGAGAAAGAGTTAATCTGCTGTGGACGTGAGGCTGAGTCACGAGCTTTAAGGGCTAATCTGCCTTTTTCATTGTTTTATTTTCAACTTTAGTGTTTACTGGACATATCCATGTAAATAAAGCTGTCACAGCAGTCTTCTGTAGAATGAAGCCAGAGGACGTCCAGTAATGAGATTAGACGCAGGGCAGAGGTCACTGCAGCAGATGAGCCGACTGCACAACAACAATAGTGGACAAATGTTGTGCAATATAATCTGAAATCATGTTGTATCCTCCTCCTCGCTTCTCCAGGTAATTGGAACTGGTGCACTCATCCTGTGCATCCTGGCCATCACTGACAAGAAGAATATTGGTGCTCCCAAAGGTATGGAGCCTCTGTGCATCGGCCTGGTCATCATGGCCATCGCTGTGTCCATGGGCCTGAACTGCGGCTACCCCATCAACCCGGCCCGAGACCTCGGGCCGCGGTTCTTCACAGCTGTGGCTGGGTGGGGCATGGACGTGTTCAGGTAACCTTTCTGAGCTAAAAACACAAATATATTATTGTTTTCTGCCTTCCAGGGAGAACTGACAGTACTTTGCGCCCCTCACATTTGTATATTTGCAGCTCCGTCTCTGCTCTCCTGACAATCTGAATGAATATTTCAGAGGACATTCATGTTTTTCCTGCATTTCCAAAAAGTGCTTTGGGAGTTAAGAGTAGTGGGAGAGATTCCACGTGCAACTGTATGAAATATTTAATGCCATCAAAGTGGCAGAGCTGTGTGCTCTCCAGCCTCTTGGATGCTCAGATAATTTAAAATGTTTACAATAAGACAATATAGATTAATGACAAACATAAAACAGCCGCAGCTACTGTGCGATAAGCGAAGAAATCTCAATGCTCAATGTTCTTGTTTTGCCCTGATTGTGATCTTGGCTCCTTTCCACATGGCTTCAATGTGACCCTCTTTGTGTCTGTCTAATGGCCCGATAATCTCAGCTGTGGCCATAGATTAGAGACCTTAATCCAGCCGCCTTCCTCCACTTGTCCTATTCCTACCTGGCCCACAGGAGCAAAAATAAAATAATAAAAAAAAAAAAAAACAATCTACTTTCAGACCTGTGTATCGGTGCTGCCAGTGAAGCCCTTTCACCTGCATGTAAGCCTGTAAACATTGACCATTATGACTCTAATCTCTGACCGCTTCGGCCTGAGTGAGAGACCAGTAGCCATAATGGGGACACGACACAACACAACACACACAGCAGGTCTGGCGCAGAGCTCCTTAAGACTTTATGGTAATCTGGGATAACTGCTTATAATTGGCCTCAGATAGGACGATACTAACATCAACATACAGACCAGAGGTGCTGTGTAGTCATTCATCAAAAAAAAAACCTGCTCTAATTCACAATTGTAATTATTTTACTATAATTAATGAACCTACTGATGGTATTTCTCTGATTAACCAAGCCCTCCAATGAAATTAAGCATATTTCAGGCGTTTTGTTCCTTTTCTATGTTCTTTGTTTATTATTTGATATTAAGATCTCCATTGGCTCTTCAGCCTGATTAGTTTACCAGCATTTTAGCAATGTTATGGTCTTCTTACCTGCAGAGCTGGGGGTTGCTGGTGGTGGATCCCTGTGGCCGGGCCCATGGTGGGTGGAGCAGTTGGAGCCTGCATTTACTTCCTATTCATTGATTTGCACCAGCCTGAGCCGGAAAAACAGGAGAACAAATGTTCCGTCCAAGACAAATATGAAATCATGACCATGACCTAAGAAAGCAGGTGACAGCAACTGGGATGAAGACCAAGAACCAGTTTATTAATGTTTATACACCAGGTTTCAATGGTTTAAAACAAGACCTGCATCTGAGTTCAGACCTATGCAGCCATTTTTAAAACATGCATGAATGTTTTGTGATGCCTTTAACCATGGTGTTAGAGTTTACCTTCCAGCAGCTCCTCCATTTATCACATTCAACCCCTCCAATTTCTGTTGAACACCACTTAGTCCCGATCAGGGTCATGGGAGTTCTGGAGTCTATCCCAGCAGAGGCAAGTGACAGAAAAACACCCTGGACGGGTCACCAGTCCATCACAGGTCACACACACACACACACACACACACACACACACACACACACACATCATGCACTCATTGACGAGCATGCTTTTGGGTGGGAGGAAACTAGAAAACCTGGAGCAAACCCATAGAGACACGAGGAGAAGAGGCAAACTGCACTCCCAGTTTAAATTCAGTGTTAAATGTCGCTTCTCCTGGGATTATCTGTTACTAGGATTAGCCTGTCTAGTGTATGATGATGTGATTTGTGTAGAAAGATTTAAGTGTTTTTTTGGCACCAGCACTGATGGATTTGTCATAACAACACGTTTCAATGGAGTTTAATGATGAGGCTTTTCTGTCTTTTCAACTTTATCAACCCCAAACCTCATTTTTATGTTCCCTGTCATGTTTGCTTATTATAGCGTAAAATGTTTTCAGAAGTTATGTGACTTGTGTTTGTGATCAGGGTTAAAATGCAAAAACCGACTGTTACTGTTTACATGAAAAACTCTCCACATAGTAGCATTAGCACGTGAGCTACAGCACGCACCTTTAGCTCTACATATGGGAGTTAAATCAATGCAAAAAGAGCACAAATATATATTTATATAGACAGAATAGTTTTTATATGTGAAACACTGGACCTATGAGAACCTTTGAATAACTGTGAGATAATTTTGGCTTAGAAAGGAACAGTAGTGTATAAAAACAATATGTACACTGATATTATTGTGTTGATATGAGTCCCTGATGTAATGTGAACTTAAATTTGAAACTGTGAATTTTCTGAAACTGATTTCAGATAATCACCAATCACTTCTGTACTAATTTTACGACATCATCAGCAGTATTTCTGTACCTTTTTCTTGTTACTTTAATATGACATTAAAATCGGTATGAACAGAGTTCAGATTTGAGAAGCAGCTTTCTTTGTGTGATGGCTTTGAGTGACTGGACGTTTGTGGTATTTACCCGCTCTGCTGTTAGTGGTGAGTTGTTATTCAGCCATGGTGCGTTGTTAATGGTGTTTTAGTAATAACATTAATTTCATGTTTAAGAGACTGAGTGAAAAAAAAACAAATCTGCCATTTCCTCATCATCCTACAGCATTTACCAGCAGCGTAAACCCACCAATCATCCATCCATCATTGGCGGAGCACATGAAGGAGAAGAAAATTTAAAACTATACACTATGCAGCTGGCTTATATAACTGCATGGAGAATGGATGGAGAGGGTGTTTTTACGGTTCAGTGATTCCAGCTCTCCTCCTGAGAAACTATTCTCTCTTTGATGTGAAAAATAATGACGTTTATGTAATAACGGAGGACAATTGTTCATGGTGTCCTACCCAAGCCTTCAGATTCTCATTCGGGTCCATTATAATAGCAGTTTTTCTTAGAATTGCCCTTTTTAAAAAATAAATAAATAAAACAAACAGACACTGGAGGGGTGTCAAATTGCTTCAAAAAGAGTGTGTTTTGGCTTGTTGCTGAGCTTTTGTGGAACTATTTGTCTCAGCTTTCATCCTGTTATATGCATATATCCACATATTTACAAAACAGATGAAAAAAATATATATACCAGAAACCATCTGCCCTTATTTACATTTTACATGAGGAGCATCACATCAGTTTCAGGCAGTCGCACATGCAATATTTGGAGAAGCAAAGGTTCACCGTGTTTGCTCGTCCAACCTTTTCATTGGCAGATAAACAATAGATAAACTGTGACTTTAACTTCTTCACTGCTGGAGTAAAGAATGCCTCAAAGAAGAAGTCTGATGAGTCTTTATATTTCTAATAATGAGAAGACAAAGATGTGTCTGCAGAGGCCTGAACTCTGTGTGTGTGTGTGTGTGTGTGTGTGTGTGTATGTGTGTACGTGCGTGTGAAAATAACTGAAATGTGCTTTAGATCAAATTTAATACTGGGTCAAATGTCGCCAGTGAAAACCTCTGAAACCAAATTGCCAACACAAACAAGAGGTAAACCAAGAGGGAAGTGTTTTTTCCATTTACTTGACTGTGGGACAAAGAGAACTCTGAGGTCACCTCATTCTGTGACTGACTAATCACATTTTCCTGGTGGCCCTCTGCTCTTTCACAACCGCTTCTGTCAATCAACCAGCAGCCAATCAGCGACGGACCGAACCACGTTTGCCCAGTGCGATGCCATTTCCAGCTGTGATTTCAGACCTATAGACATTAATGAGCAGATTCTGGTTTGGACATTAATGGGGCCTCTTTAACACCACTTCCACTCTGACTTTGTCACCTTCAGACTTGACGTTATTTCCTCCAGTTCATCATCAGTGGCAGAAGTGGTGATTCAGCAGAGGTTACGATGTCTGTGGTCAAAGTCCTTTGCTGTTTGCTGGTAATTTATCAGCTAAATGAAGCTAAGAACATCAAAGGAAACAGAGCACGTGAGTAAAACACGGTTTCATTAAGAAGGCTGTGAAAGCACATCAGCATTATGTGTTTTAAGTTTCTAAATGTTAAAGGCACAAGTGCTGATAATTTTAAATTATTATAGAAGACAGTCAATAAAACAAAGATCTGTTCTTTTAAAAAAAGGTAAATGCTGTAACTGTTACAACAGACATTTGGATGAAAAAAAAAATTCCAGCGTACAGCTGATATTTTTTTTAACTGACTGATTGTAGTCACTGAATACCAAATGTTATACATCTGCATTAGCTATATTTACCAAAAAAAAAAAAAAAAAAGCCTCTTGGCTTTGATCTTTGGAAGATCAAAGTTCCTCTAGAATTTACCTTGTGAATAAAGGTTCTAATATGAATATAAAAACTGCAGTTTGTCTGACTTGCATGTATTTGTAATTATCTCAGTAACTAAACACATGATGATTCCTCTACTGTTTAAGATGTGATGGCCGCAGAGCCGAATGGAGTCCTGAAGGAGCGACATGTTAGCCTCTCAACCTTCAGGCTGTTTGCAGAACATGAGGACAACTGCATAGTGGACCCTCTGCAGCTGCACACTCTCACCTCCTGTGGCTTCAACAGCAGTAATCCCCTCATCATCATCACTCACGGGTGGTCGGTAAGGTCAACTTTTCTTCCACTTCACTGATTTAAACCAGTGGATACAAAACATGGAGCTTAGTCCAGTATGGGGGCTTCGCCACTGGCTAACTTCCAGGCAGAAAGCTTATGCAGAAGAACGCCAGACACAGCTGAATAACAGAAGAGCCTTTAGGAAAAGTCTGCAGAGAATCGCTTCAGATTTCAGAAAAATGCCAGTTACAGACCATCATTGTCTCTTTCGCAGAGCATGGTTTGTTAATCCTTTGTTTCACACAAATTTCGAACAGTAACTCTTGTTTTCCACCTGAGGTGGACGGCAGGCTGGAGAGCTGGATACTGAAGTTAGCCACCACTCTGAAGTCAAACCTCATAGACGTCAATGTGGTGATTACGGACTGGCTGTCTCTGGCTCAGACACACTACCCCACTGCAGCAAAGAGCACTCGCTCTGTTGGAAAAGACATAGCTCACCTCCTGCAGGCACTTCAGGTGAGGCAATATCAGTGCAAAAAACAGTTCAGTTAACATGAGCGTTATCACCAATAAACAACACATGTAATTCCAACAGGTGCGCTATCATTACCCACCTAAGAAGGTTCATTTGATTGGCTACAGCCTTGGAGCACACATCTCTGGATTTGCTGGGAGCTACCTGGAAGGTCCAGAGAAAATTGGAAGGATTACAGGTGAGCTGGCCAGTATAAGTTTCTATACATTTCTCACTTTTCCATCACACAGTTCTGAACTCACGTTTCCTGTCGGCCCAGGTCTGGACCCAGCGGGCCCGCTGTTTGAGGGCATGTCTCCCTCTGACAGACTGTCCCCCGATGATGCTGATTTTGTGGACGCCATCCACACCTTCACCCACGAATGCCTGGGCCTCAGCGTGGGCATCAAGCAGGCTGTGGGACATTATGACTTCTACCCCAACGGAGGAGACTCCCAGCCTGGATGTGACCTGCGAAACATTTACGAGCACATATCCCAGTACGGCCTCCTCGGTAAAAAAAAAAAAACAAAACAAAAAAAACAAAGTTGTTACTATATGGTGTGTGAAAGTTTAGAGGCTGTAATCATCATCATCATTCATTACTGACACTAAAAATAAGGACGTAGCTTAGAAAATATAGCTTACCTGTTATGTTAATTTTATTTTGATAAAGTTGATTTAAAGTTTTTTTTTTTTAATTTGAAATGTTGGCTGTCATAAAAAAGCAAACTAATCGGGTACAGAACTCTTAATTTACATCCCAGTGAGTCTAGGAGCTCCTTTATTTCCCAAAAAACATCTTTGCAAATACCCCCGTGTGCCATTTCAAATCTGAGAGGAAGTGTGGGGGCACTTGGCAATTTAATTGCCTCTTCTTCTCTATCACAAGACTTTAATTGGTATTACCACCTCAAAACACTGGCTTTGATATCTCAGACACCATTTCATCTCTGTCTGGCTGACAGTTTTTTTTTTTTTTTTTTTTTGGGTTCCATCTCTGGCTTATGAATTTAATTCCTTCCAGTCTAACGTTAGAGGATCTGGGATTGTAGTGCTTCTAAAGCCAAACACATCTGCATAATATGATAGTGAAAGCCACATTAACGCATCTGCCATCCTCAGGAGCTAATTACCAACATGTGCTTTCCTCCACACCATCCATCCATGTGAGAAAAGCCCCTCAGAACAAGAAGATCAGACACAGTGGGATGCTTTTAGCAGACGAGAGACATGGGGAGACAGGCAGTCTTTGGTGATAATGACATTCATTCACCGATAATCCTAGACGCTGTAATGAAGCAGAGTTTTTTCTTCCAGAGGAGGCTGAGCTTAAAACCAAAGTCTAAAAATCCTGTTCTAAATTTCAACCATCTCATCATGTCACAGGGTTTCAGCAGACAGTCAAATGTGCCCACGAGCGATCTGTCCATCTCTTCATCGACTCTCTGCTCAACAAGGACAAGCAGAGCATGGCCTACAGGTGCGGAGACAAGAGCAGCTTTGACAGAGGCGTCTGCCTGGACTGCCGGAGGCATCGCTGCAACACTCTGGGCTACAACATCAACAAGGTTCGCACTGGCACCAGCAAGAGGCTCTACCTGAAGACGCGCTCCCAGATGCCTTACAAACGTACGGAGCCCACCTCATTTCACTCACAGATGCATTCACAGGTTGTTAATTGGCAGCTTTAAACTAAACTGATCTTCTTATTTTATATTAATTGATAGGTTTACAGCTACAGAGAGGAAAAAAAGCACGAGTACAGTGTTAGCTAGAAAAGCACTCAGACAACCTTATACGTGTTCATGTAGGTGCAGCAGGTGTTCCAACGGAGGTAGTTGAACTTAAAAATAACTGTACGGAAGATCAAAGGTCACAGTCCTTCCAGAATCTGGAAAATCACCAAAATGTATTTCTCTCTCCCTTGGCCCATTATCAGCATTTCCTGAATATTTCATCAAAATCTGTTCATATCTTTTTGAGTTATTTTAGTAACTGGCGGAGGTAATAAAGATATAAAAACTAAAGTCTCATATTCCGGACAAGTAGACAAAAAAAAGTACAGGGTAATTAATTCACACAATATTTCAACACAGCTCAACAGACAGGACCTCCTCCATCGATGATTTGTGCCCTGTTGCAAAATATAATCAATAAATTACAGTCTTCAGTTCACAAGCTACTGTATTCACTGATGTTGCATCTTTTGCTTTAGTAGAAACAAAGGGGATCATGATATATGGCATACTTCTTTAATTTGATTAACTGCACAAATTAACTTGAATTATGCCCTGAAAAATATATAATACCCAAGTCAAACCGCACATTGTTTTGTTTTAATGTCTCTGGTTTCTATTCTGCAGTCTATCATTACCAGTTCAGGGTCCAGTTTGTCAACCAGATGGAGCAGATCCAGCCTTCTCTCACAATCTCCGTCACTGGAACAACAGAAGAGAGTGGCGACATCCCCATCACCATGTGAGTACAGTACAGTGAGTACAGTCAGCTGGGCTCTCAGCCCCCTAGAGAAGGAAAACAAGTGAGGAAGAGGAGCTGACACACATGGAAACAACTCAAGCTGTGGTATGAAAGAGAACTATAAATGGGAATGATGGAGTAAATTATTTACTCAAGGCTCTGTTCTTTTCTGCATCAAAGAGCAACAAAGGGGTTCTTATGTTGTAGTGGAGGATCTTTCTTCATCGTCAAAATCTAAATCTTTGTTCTTACTTTCAAATCCAGCACCGAACCCATTTCAGGGAACACCAGCCTCACCTTCCTGATCACCTTGGACAGAGATTTAGGAGACCTGATGCTTCTGAAGCTGCGCTGGGAGGGAGCAGCTCTGTGGAAGAACATGTGGAAGCGGGTTAAGACAATGATTCCCTGGGGTGGACCGGAGAGACAAGCCCTGCTGACGTTGGGCAAGATCAGCATCAAAGCAGGCGAGACACAGGAGAGGTACAGCTTTACATTAAAGAGTGAGATATAGACATAATTCAATTTAAAAAAAAAAAAAAAAAAAAAAAAAAAAACCCTAGGAAAGGAAAGGCATGGGACATACACAATACATTAAAAATCAGTGTAGTGACCCTGATAACCTGTCAAACTGCAGGGGAAAGAAGGAATTTAATAATACCTGATCTATAGATGGATATGAACTCTCGTAAAACACAAAACAAATAAAACTAGACGTCTGTCGCCACCTAGTGGTTTGTTGCTCACACACGTTTTCATCGCTCCATGTCAGTGACGTTGTTTTTGTGTCCCAGGACAACTTTTTGTGCCATGACGCACAATGAACAACAAGTAGAAATATCCCAAGATAAGGTGTTTGTGCGCTGCAAAGAAGATTCGGCGCAACAGCACAGAAGAAAGCGCAACAGACTGGTGTGGGTTCGTTGACCTCTCTAACACGGGATGTCACTGATGGATGACTTCCATGATTCCTGAAATCAACGTCTGAAAAAAATCTCTGGAAGGTCAGCCTCAGAAATAGCCATGACATGGTCTACACTGTTTCTAAAGTTTTAGGTTGATTAGCAGATGAAATTATTGAATTTTACAGAGAATAATCCTTTTCAGTCAGTCTAGGTTTACATTCCGAAAGTCTCAGGGTTCAAATACAAAGAAGACAGTAAATAAATGATCAGTGAACTTTTGACATTGAGTCAATGTTGCGTCAAACAAGGCCAATTTAGATTTTTTGTTAAAATACGACCCTTTTCTATTGGTTTGTCTAATTTTAGTTTTTTCTTTTTTTTAATTGGAACAAGGCTGATATCAGATTGAAGCTCTGCAAACAAACCTCTGGGATTTAGAAAGCAGACAGCTACAGGAGGCCCCAATGTGGAAACAGTGAATTCCAGATCAATTCGGACCATCATGGAAGCAGAATCCAGTACTGACAAGCTGACAGCATCTATTACTGTTAAAGACACGAATAAACATCTGATCAATTCTGCTTTATTAATGCAATTCAAGTTCAAATTTTCAGTAAACTTAACAATTGTCTTTAAAAAGTCAAAGAAAGAAATCTGAGAAAGTTGAACAAAAATAAAGGAAGAATATTAAAGACAAGAAGGCATTATAGAAAACACAGGACTCACTAAAATCTCGGACTGAATCTACACCTGTTTGGATTCTGAATCTTAGACTTCAGTGCATTTTTTCGGAACATCACAGCAACAGACATGAGAAAAAAAAACAAACATGGTCCCAAAAACCCCATTTAACACAAAAAAAGAACGATTCGATCAAATGACATTCTCTCTCTCTACACACACATACAATTGCTTTAAAATCTGTCCAGATGATGACACATATATTTGAAGATTCAACCCAAAATCACTACTGGAAGCATCGAAACACAAAAAAAAAAAAAAAAAAAAAAAAAAATCAGTGTAAGATGCCACAAAAGACTGCATGTTATCTTAGCAGCTCTGCAGCTGATATGGGTGAATACACAACAGACATCCTGTGAACTTAAACATACCTGAGAGGACATTAAAGGCATTTCTCTGCAAAGAGGCTGACCTGTCTGCTGCCGAGCTCTGTGCTGCTCTGCATAGAATCTGAAAACATCCAGGTACTGACAGAACTGTTCATAACTGCACTCAATAAGGACAAAACTTCCTAAGATTCATTTAAACTAGTTTATGCACTCTACATATTCAACGGGTAAGAAATATTAGCAAAGTAAATCAGTGCTAAGCACCACCCGTCAGTGAATTTGACCAAAGCTTAATTGAGAAAAATAAAAAAAAAAAAAACCCCACATAAATTAAGTTTAGCCAAACTGCAGTTGCAGAAATATATCAGATAATATATATGTGCTAATGATTTAAAAATATCACTGGCTGTAAAGTTTTCATGTAACAGACATCGTTGTAATTATCAGTTACATTTCAAATACTTAAATAATCCACGACCACAATTCTGATGATAAACTGCCTCAACTATGGCTTCAGTCTAGTTTCAGATCACTTTACAAGACAATATCAAAAAACAAAACAAAAGAAAAAAAAACCCACTGCGCTGCTCATTGAGTTCATTTCTCCGCTTGTTGAACTGCAAGTAAAAAAAAATAAAAATAAAAAAAAAAATAAAAAAAGCCTGGATGTAAAGGTTACTTTCGGACATTTTTGACAGCTTTTCCGAACAACCAGTAAGTGAAAAACATGACACTGACATGACACCACAGAAGCCTTTTGTGTCCTAGAGTCCAGACTGAACACATTTTTTCAACTTTTACTTCAGAATATTAAGTGACATCTGGTAAACAACTCAGTCCTCAAATGCAGAAATAAGCAAAGCAAAAAGCCTGGGGAACATCCATGACATTCAGTGATAGAGCCATTCTTTTCAGCAGTCTGAAATATATAGATTAAAACAGAATTGCAACCCTACACCACAAGATGTATATGAAGCACATGTATAAATTCATACAACTGCTGCCAGCACAAAGCCTTCTGTACTGCTCCCCCCTATTTTTTTCAGGAGGATCTTCACCCTGATATAAAAATGCAGCCCACTTTTCCATTCAAAACATTGTTTTTGCCTTTATTTAACCTGAGACACTGAATCATAACAGTAAATTATCATGCTCGTAAGTGATAAATCGATTCCATGTAAAACACGGGGCAAAAAAAAATAAAATAAAATAAATCTATGCCAACATCACTACAATTGCAGACTGGAAGATGTTACCACATCAAATGAAAGCTATGGATTTTTTTTATTATTATTGGCAAATATGAGTCGTGCCCCAGTGACGTCCCAGTGTTGTTTTATAAAATGAACAACCCCATGACCTGCAGCTGTGCTTCTCTGCACAGTGGAAGAGAAGTAGAGACAAAAGTACGACAAAGGCCACTTCAGTACAATTACTCCTCTCGCCTCCATTCAAAAGCAATCAATGACAAAATAATAAGATTAAGACCACTTAGCAGAGAGCAGAGAATTTCTTCTACCGTCCCTCATCGAAGACCGTTTCCTAGAAAAGCTGTATGAACCACTGCTAACCAGCCTCAGAGCCCAGGTGCTGAGTTCATAAGGCTTGATGGGTCTCCAAAAAACTGTCGGCTTTGGCCTGTGAAATAGATCTTTTAATAAGTTCTGTGAATTTTTCAATATTAAAAGGTAACTCTTTGGAGTGAAGTGCTCCCTTTGAAGGCACAAAGAAGAACCAAGGTAATGTCCCTCAGCGTCTCATCTGCCCCATCTGATAGTTCTCTCTGGGTTGACGATAGTGCCGCTGGCCCTGTAGCTGCTGGTCTGCCTGCTGCTGTCGTCTCCTCTTCAGTGTACCTGAGAAAAAAAACAACCAACCATACTTTTTTTTTCTTAAAATAGCAATCAATCGTGTTCCCCCTGTTGTCATGACTGTTTTTTTCAGGATGCCCTCAAAGGTCCTGACATGAGTATGGTCTGCTCATGTGCTCACCATCCTTGGATACTGTAGATTTCTAAAAACAGGATGTTCTGTACCTGGTAGTGGCTTTGGTGGGGGCAGTTTGGGGTTACTGCTTGGAGTGTGGACGCTGCAGATCTTGATGAAGCCGGCCATTAGCATAATGAGGGCGATGCCCATCAACAGCACTGCCCACCAGTGAGCCTAAATGAGACGTAAAGTAAAGATCTTCTGTATGTGCTTATGTTATTGTAGCAACATGGTTTCACGATGGCTAGAACACTCACCACTATCCACTCTGCAATATTTTCGTAGAGTTCTGGGTTGAAGATGGCTTTCTTGAGTCTTGCCAGAGGCCCATCAGCATCCACCAGTCGACACCTCATGAACACGTCACAGTAGCCCTTGAACTCATTGCAGGGTGAACCGGGCTGCAGCGTTATGACAGTCTTGTTGAAGAATTTGGCCCATTTATCCGAGCCTGAGCTGCTGCAGGTGCTGGGGTTCACTGAGAGAGAACAGATGACCTCTGATATAAGGAGAGTTACAAGATCCTAGGACAGTAACCGATTCTGGTCACATTTGGTCCAATGCTTTCCTGACTTTTACTCACTTTTCTCCATGCAGCACACGTGACACAGCTCTGCAGCCTCATCTTGGCTGTCTTTGGTGCCACAGGTGCATACTTCCAGATTGTGCTTCTCACAAATTGAACCGGAACATACCTGCAATTAAAGAAAGTAGTGTGACAAATTATTCGACTCAAATACAACGCGAACTATAACAATAAAAGTTCAACAAGCTTAACTTACCCCGCTGAGGCAAACTTGGGTATCAGAATTGCAGGAGGTGAAGTTTTCCTTTGGTTCGGAGGCAGGACACAGAGCAGTGGCTCCATTGCACATGCCCTCTTTGGCACAGTCAGAGTCAAGTCTGCACCTTTCGTTTGTGCCTTTAAACGTACATGCTGCTGTGCAACATGGCCCTTGGCTGGGGCTGGAGTATTACAATCACAAATCAAAAACCAAAGGTTTCAAACCAGACTGGCACCAACATTTTAGAGGAGAGTATTTTCCAAAAAGTTATGACGGACCTGCAGATTTTACCAGGTTGCAGTTTGCACCTTTTGCCCTCCGCTTCATTGGCACTGTAGCAGCATGGATCCTTGCACTGGTCACTGTAGCCACAGTCACACTCCTCTTCGGCTTCCACCAGTCCATTACCGCAAATAGGTTGTCCGGACTCTGCAAACACACAGGAGCAACTCCATGAAGAGACAATCTCGCTAGCTCAGTAAGAGGAGAAGAAAGGGAAAAAGCATACCAACAAAACACTCATCTCTCTTTGTTAGTAGAACGGCACTAATATTGTTGATGCTGCAGCTGGAGAACTTGTTGTTGTTCAGCTTGTCTCCTGACGTGGCACGAGCATACATGATGTAGTTGCCCCGCTCTTTTTTGTCTTGAGCCTTTGATTCTCCAGGGGTGCATTCGATCCCGGAGTCATGCTGTAAAACAAGTAGCAAGCGCACGGAACGAGTTCACGCAAACCCCTTATATATGGTGCACAGGTATGCAACAAAAACGTATGCATCGGTAATATTAACACTCACAGGTGAGCCAAAGTTGTGTCCAACTTCATGAGCAAAGGTGATGTGGGAAACCTTGGGAGGCACATGGGAACCATAATTCTGCACAGTGATGATACCAGTGTTCAGAGACTTTCTCTTCCCATCAGAGTAGAGTTTGCTCTTTTCACAAATCCCCCCTGAGCTTCCTGTGATGGGAGCAGAAAAAGCACGAGTATTATCAAACCATACAAATGATGAGAAATGTTGCCGATATGCCAGATCTGACCAATATCTCAATCAAGTCTAAAACTCCTTGTCCATCAAAACTTTGACAATGGCTTCAAACTGACTGGGGTGAAGCCATAAAACTGTGTCTCATATTTCCTTATAGTGCTGAAATGTGCGGACGCGGATGGTGAGGCTTATCACTATCTTCTAACTGTCCTATCTAAGATAATTGTGATAATGGTTATCAGACCTCATTCTGCTCACCACAGTCTACAGCAGGTCAGTGGAAACCATATTAAATGTTGGTGGGAGTCAGCACCTGTGGACTGTCAGGTGCAGTGTACTAACCTGTAGGAGCCCCAACCCAGGCCAAGCCAAGCACACCATCATCGAAATCTCTGTCAGTGAAGACGTAGGCAAGGCAGTAGTCGTTGTGGTTCTGCTCGGAATTTAGTTCCAAAAATTTCTCCACTCCAATATTGGCAAAGCGGAAAGGATTTGATTTGTCTGTTTCATCAGCAGTTGTGTTTATCTGAACGAAGATGAAAAAGTGTTTTTTGTGTACAGCAGTAACAAAAACAGGAAGGACAAAAAAAAGAGAGACAACATGCAACACAAAGATAATCAAATAAGAAGTTACTTAACCAACCCTAATTCGCTTCACCATGAAGCTGATGTTTCGAATGCCCTTGAAGTCCGTGACCTGGTAAATGGAGTTGATGGCCTTTACATGGCTGGAAATCTGCAGAGAAAGGGGTTGTTCGAGCAGATGCAAGCGTTTCCCATTAAAAGATTTCAGACAAAAGAGTGTCCACACTGAGGTCAGATCTGTAGTGTGTGTTTGTGGGCTGGGGTGCATACCTGGGCTATAACAGTCTCTCTTGTTCCATAGTATTTAAAAAAGAAGTGGTCAGTTTGGATATAGAGCTGACAAGTGTTTTTCTCTTTGGCTGCCGCCCTTTTGCTCCTCAGAATGACAGGACCATGTGAACTCTCCTCTTCCAGTTTAGTGATTTTCTGTTCAAGAAGAAACTCAGGATGAGGCAAAAGTTGAACTGTAGCTGGCAATAGTAAATCAGAGTACAACAGGTCTCAAAAGAATGTAAGAAATCTAAAGGTCAGAATCAGAAGGATTAGATCACCAGAAAAGGGTGACCACTGCTGATTATCTTACTGAAAGAATGTACATTATGTTAAAACACTTTTCTAGACTAGAATAAAAATGTGATCAGATATTTAAATCTTGTGAGTCTTGTCCATCTGTACTGTTAATCATGAGCTGGAAAGTCAAGGAGGGGCTTTGCTGGGATGCAGGCACTTACGTTTACTGGCTGCTCCACTGCCGACGCTTGGTACTTCCTCATCCGCTCAAATACCGAGTGGTCAGCACAGCCGCCCTCTGAGCCATATTTATGAGGATAATCTGGCAGAGAGAGGAGATAAGAGAAGCTTACACTCCATGGTGTATCCCTCTAGAATGTGCAAGGGCCAAACAAGGAAAGGTGTGACCCTGAGGCTTCATCTGCTCTTTATTCTTTCTGCTTTTCATCTTTAATTGCTGCTTCGCTGTTGAGCAGACATTTTTCTCATGTATAAGTTCTGGTTGCTTCATTTCAAGATGGTGGATGAAATGTCTTGTTTGGCAATTGTCTTTAACAGCCTGGATAGACCCACTGGAATCACAGATCTCTTTTACAAAGGAGACCTTGTCTACACAGAAGCTTTCACCTACCAGTGTGCTCGAGAGAGAGAGATCGAGAGAGAGAGAGAGAGAGATAAAAATGAGCCAGCCCAAGGCGTGGGTGGCTCATATTGCAACTCACTGCCAGTCTTACACTGGGGTTGCTTGAATCAAGAGAGTCACATGACTGTTTTTTCCCCCTTCAGGCCTTTGTTGCCTTATTGTTAGCCTTAGCCAGTCTACAAACTACTAGAGAACCAGCTGCTCATGAGGACATGATTGAGAAACTGTCAAATTCCAAACAGACCAACTGAAACTCAGATCTTAGCATGGATTTCAAGTCATGGTGTTGCAAATTGACTTCTTTTTCAGCACACCAATGAATAATTATGCTTCTTCATGACCAGATTTTTATCAAATGCGTTGACCCATGACGAACGACCCAAAGACAACCATAGCTGTAAACATGATCTCTTGAAGCTTGTCAGACTAGACCCCAAACCATCTCCGGTAACTCCAGGTTACTTATGTTCACATACTTGAAGACATTCCTGAAATGACTGACTGTGCACCTACTTTTCAGCCATCATGTCTGCGGTAAGAAAGTCACAATTAACATCTACTTTCGGGTTGCAGATGCCAGGGGATATACGGAAATATTGAAAGGCAGTAAACTACAATTAATATAAATAAAAACAGCCTTTCACAGTTTGAATATATAAAAATGGATCTCAGTCATTTCTCATGGAGTGCCAATTTACACAAGATTGAACAATCGATTGAACAATTGTACTTACCAATGTCATCTTCATGATAGATGATGGAGTGGAAGGAAGCGTTTTTGCCTTTAAGGTACCTCTCTGAAGGCTCAACATAGTATGTTCCTTGGTGTGTTCTAATGAAGCCCTCAAAGCGCCCATCAACCACAGAACCATGGGACAATGTGCCTGTTTCACCTGAACCCCACACGAGATCAAAACTCCTCTCAGTCACACATACACTTAATGTTTCTCAATATATTACATTTTCAAAAATAATGTTGCGCTTTCTACAATATATATGATGTGATAACTTACCAAATATTTCTCCAGTGTAGATATGCGACGTATCAGCAGCGGCCTTTTCTCCGGATACATCAACAATCAGATCTGGAGAAAATATCGACTTGTCTCTTGTCATCCTTAGGTTAAATTGTCTGTAAGATGGAAAATAATAATGTAATTATCAGTCACATCTGATGCCACAATGCATAACAGAACACACCCAGCACTGAACTCAGGTTTAATCATAACTCCCATCCGAAATTCTCGGTTAATTATGTTTAATATAACATAACTAAAACCTCTAACATTAACCTCATACCAGTCGAAACTTAAAAATATAATATGCAACACCCTATTGCAGACAGAAAAGAACTGTTTAGGAAGAGAAATGTGCATTCCTGAGCTGCTCCACTCAGTGAAACATAAGAAATATGTCATGAGGAAAAACCACATGAACCCCCATACACAGCCACTATTTAACTTAGAAATATTCTCAACCACATATCTGTGACGTGAAAGACCAAGCAGCACAAGCATCACATGAGGTGCACAAGAGTCACCGCCTCTCAGAATCCTGCAGCTAAATACTGTGGAAAACTCCATTTTCAGGAATTTCTTTAATAATCTGCCCTTAATCTCATCGGGGGGGGGGGGCCCTCCAGCTCTCTCAAAATGATAAATTAATGTTCACAATAATGTGCCTCACTCCCACTGTAACCACATATCTCGGATAAAACTTTAAAAACCTATATTGCATAAGAAAGCATATCTAGACATCAACTTTTGATCAAAGTTTTGAAAATTCTGGCTGCGACATCGCTCAGAATGTTTTTTGTTGTGTCAGTCTTCAACATGGGCTCTTGCTGCAAACATATTCAGTGTTCACATCTGTGTAAATGTTAAAGGACCTTGACCAACCTTGATTTCCATTATCCATTTAACACCCTCTGTTATTTACATTAAAATATTTTTAATTTTTATTACTTTCCCATCACCTATATTCACTAACTTATTACCTAAGCAAAAGGAGGTAATATAAAAAAAGAGTATACTATTAAAAAACAAAACAAACATTCATCAGTGCTTCCATTTTTTAATTTCCTGTTCTTTGAAAAATATAGTTTGTGTTATGTTGAATACTTGAATGGGGACACAAAGTAAGTCTCTTACTACTTTGTCCTCCATAGATTAAACATAATAATAATAATAATAATAATAATAATAATAATAATAATAATAACAATTATAATTATAACAACAACCATGTGGTCATAAGAATTAATATTGATACATTAGAAACATTACAGAATGAGTTATATTAGGGAAATTAATCAGTATGCAAAAACCCCAAGTAGGCAGACAATCCCTCACTGGTTCCAGGCAAATAAACATGTCTTGCAACAGACTTGGGGAAGAAAAAAAAAAAAAAAAAAAAAAAAAAGACTGGAATCTATCAAACATTTCCAATTAGGTTAATTCCACAAAATCATGTTTAATGTTTATCTCTGACAGAACACAATCATGCAGCAGGAGACACTGCAGAGCAAACAGGAAAGAACACAAGAGTACAGGATTGGAGTGTGGTTTGGTTAACAACGTCATATATGTTGACGTGACAGTAAACAGAACATAAAGCTTTAATCTTAGCAGCAATCTCAGTAAATCAGTATAGAGTTTCAGGTGTTAAGCAACTACAGATTGTTAATCTGAGATTTTATGAGACAGATGAGCAGGAAAGCATGTTCTTTTACAGGTGTATTATAATTACCTCAGATTGATTAAAAAAAAAAAAAACACTATATAGTAAGATATGTAAACAGCAACTACACATTACTGCTTAAAATAATGTAGCCTTCTCTAGTCATTTAGAAAAAGATCAAAAATAAATCTTAGGGTAAAAACGCAGAATATTATAGTAATATTTTATAAGAGTAATAAGATTGAATGGCTGCATTAAACCTTAAAAAATAGGTTGCCCAAAAAAACAGAACAAAACATGAAATTAGATATCACAATGAAAATTGATTAAATCTGGGTTCATCTAGCTACTGGAGCTGATGACAAAGTTCAGTTGATTAGAAAATGGTTATGGAACACAAAGAACCTATTCAGAGGCAAACCTCAGAGAGCTAAGCTCATTATTCTGCCAGAAAAAATACATAATACTGAATTTTGAAAATACCTATGATTGGGATTTCATAATTACACTAATGAGCACTGACCACAACATTTAGACAAGTTTCTCTGAAGTGTGAGGTTAACTGTGTGTGTGTTTCTATACTGACACTGACCTTCCATGTGCGTGGAAGTCCAGCTGCACGGTCTTTTCTTCAGGAGAAAGGGCCCGTTTGGCTCTCTGGTGACTGTTGTGCAGAACTTCAGTGTCATATGACAATCCTTCATAATGGCGAATATATTTGTTCAGTGGATTCCCAAATAGACCTGGAACAGAAGTCAAGGTTAATGAAAAACTGATCACAATCACAGTTTACTGATGTGAACCCAAAGGTGATCTATTGATCATGTCCCAAACAAAGAAAGTCCTTTTAAAGCAGAAGAAGAGGAGCACATGATGCAGTGCTACTGCGTGTCACTGTGTTAGAACAGTGGGGACACTGGTTGCAGGCTGTTTAAAAGCTAATCTCCATTCCTGAAACAAAACACAATGCTTCAAAATAAGTTCTGGGTTTTTCTAGGAATGGAAAATCAGCTTTTGTACATAAGTAAAATTAGCATGTCTCCATTTGACAGGCACCTAAATGTCACATTAAAGCTTTTTTGCAGTACTAGGTAATATTAGTGGCTCCCACTGGGACGTATGTAGTCTACTGTACATTTATCACCTGCCTGTCTGCTTTTAAAACTACTGCTACGTGTTTATTTATTCCATGAGGATGGGAGGCAAATTCCCAACAACTTCCCAAACATGGACAGGTTGGGCAAGTGGCAACTTGTCCCAGAATGCAGTAAAAAGAATATTTTCAACCATCAAAGTCTTTCTCAAACAACTGCTACTGAAACAACAAAACTGGCTAAGTTGTGAAATTCACTTCACTTATTTCATAGCATGCCTTTAAAATGTTTAAAATTCCACGCCTAATAAATGTCAATTTGTATTACGATTTATTTCCTTGCTAACACAGTAAAATTACCTCTAATATGTCCCAATAAAAAGGAATTTAGCTTTCTGGTGTGTAGTGATAAGGGGAGGGATTTACAGCAAGACCCAGTCATCACAAATTTAAACCAAATTTATTCTGTTCCAGGCCTAAATGTTCCAGTATAAACCAATTCTTAACTGGGAGGAAAGTGTAGACAGGAAGAGGAAGAAAGGACGCAGCAAAAGTGTAGGATTAGCCACAAGTGGTTCGGGTAAAAGCAGCCTTGGTAACAACACATCAGACACCCCACAGATCAGAGAAACTAATACAACCCCCCACAGCATCTCATACCGCAGCAGACATAACACAGTAAGAGTGATGCCAGCAAACTGGGAGTGTCGAGTCTGAGCTGTGGCTGTAATGAAACTGCAAAAAACTCCTGTAATCACATCTTTAACATTACCTATCAAAGTGAAATCACCTGATTTGTCTGAGGTCAAAACTAATTCTTCATCTTTGCATCTAAATTGTTTGATACATAGTTTTTTTTATTATTTATTTATGTCTTCCATATCATTAATTGTTGACTGCTACATTGAAAAAGATTTACCTTACTTGAAAGCTCTCAGAATGGTTTAATGGCTTGAAACGACAAATGTACAAAAAACTTTACTTGCTTTTAAACGTCATTTTTAGGATTTATTTTCCAGTGGCTTCAGATTACATAATTTAATTGAAATTTTCAACAATAATCCCAGTGGAGCCCCAGTATTGATTAGCAAATGGTGGCGGTATTAGACGTAGAGGGTTTCGGTTAGGAAAGCAAGAAATAACTTCCTCCTCAAATTTCAAACTAAGGCAAAAGTAGATGAAATTAAACGCAAAATAGCTTACAAAGTTATTTTTGACAGATAAATCTGTCAAAATTGCAGCCGCGCAGCATAAGCTGCTCTTTAGGTTCCTAGCAAACGTTTGTTTATCAACGTACCTAAACGTAACATTCAGCTGGTTCGTTGTTTGAAAGATAGTTTAACACAATGCTGTAGAAAAGACAGTTTTAAATATAATAAAATGTCACTATTTGAGGCATTTGAGAAGCGAACTGAGAATGTTGTTCGTCTTTTATTTATACCGAACTCATACAAAACTGTTCACCTGCTCTGGGTGACCACTGTGAGAGCTTAGCAAACAGGATCAACATTAGCCACCTAGCTAGATAGGAACATAGCCATATCATAAGTACATGATCCGATTAGTGCTAGTTCGACTGTCAATGAACACTTTTGTTTTTTAGGTTGAAACTCACCTGCAACATGTGGCAGGCATCCAAACATGAAAAGTAGTTTCACAAGTATCATATCGATAGTTAATTTACGTCACGTAAAGACAGTGAAGAGACACAGCTGGACGGCTTGTTTGATTTAGAGATTTGATCGCCCTCGTATCTAGTTATCGTCCATCACAACCACAACGGCACAACCTTCCTCTGACATCAGACCTTTTGAGCACTGTGGCGTTAAACAGGCAGACCGACATATCGGCCCTCCTCCCTTCCGGTTTGCCCAGCCAAGAAAGCCTGGACACACCCATCCCTTTACCATTGTAGTCATAGTTCAAAAGAGTCTAAAAGACCCGCTAACAAATCCCCATAAAGTTGTAATTAAATAAAAGCGAGGGCGAGTAAGTGTCACAATCTAAATTTATTTGTCATCAAATTTAAAAAACGCAGAAAACTATGTTTAATATTTTGTTTTATTGATCATTCTGGGGATTGCTTACTTCCGCAAAACATGACTTCCGGGTTTATCAGGTTTTTTTTTTTTGATTGTTGGGAAACCAATAAATCTGTTATATCTTTCCACTTTTGGATCTTTGTCTGACTAGGAAACACAATAACATGTAGCTTCTGGAATCATATCAAACGACAATATTAAAGCAATTTATTTTTCAAATTTAATAAACTTTTTTTATTTGCCAAGTTGCCATGAATAACTACGCTACAAGTAGAAGCACTTTAATTTAAGTTTTTGGGTCTAGTTTTTGGTCAAGATCGTTTCACAAAAGAATATTTGTTATAGTAAAACATTAATAAACAACGCTTATTCGGTATTGCTGCCATCCAGCGACTCTAAGCGTGTATTTCGTATGTATTGATCGGCGCTGTCATAATTATAGCTCTATCCACACTAAACAGGCATTTTTGGATAGTCCCAAAATAGTTTTTTAAGGAATATATACTTTAAAATGTAGTAGCTGGACAGAGGAAACTGACAGAAAAGTGCCAAGCGGTCGTTGAAGGTAGTTTATTTGAAGTTTATTTTATCATAAAGCTAATTCCACATAAAAAAGAAACTACTTATGTAATTTTAGTCGTTCCATTATGTTTACCAGAATTTTTTTCTACATAATGAAATATCTCGGAATTGTGTTTCTTCAAGTGAAATTTAAAACATACGAGCTGACACAAAGGCATCACCGGCTTGTTGGTTTTCTTCCGCCCCCTTGCTCGGCCTCCACTATGCTGACGTCACTCGCAGAGTTGTCATGGCGTCTTTCGAACTGAAGCTGCTACTGCAATTTAGCTAAAATCTGTCGACAGTCTTTAGGTCGAAATGGAGAAAAATGCAACTCTGCATCGAGAAAATGACGGAGGCACTCTGTGCGCCACGGTTGGTGGGGAGATGGGCGATGCCGGCGGAGTGAAAGGAACGGCCGAGAAATGCAAGAACAGTGAGGCTCCTCTCAATACTTTGGTTGGCGATAGTTGTAACAAGAGCACAACAAATGTTGGCGCTCTGGCGGCCGTTAATGTCATCCCCAGTGCTGGAAAATCTGACGTGTCAGAAGTCATCGAAGTCGTCGCTGTGCAGGAAGAGAAGGGGAAGAACGCGGCGGTTGAATTGTGGTCGGAGTGCGGGGATCAAGTCAATAATGGGATGGGGCATGATTCGGTGCTGGGTGCAGGAGATAGCGAGGGTGGTGCCTCAAAGTTAGTAAACAGCAAAACCGACGGTGCTTTGTCAACTCTGGTGGAGGAGAGTGCTGGAGTGCAGGCGGAGGGTTTAACTTGTGCGGAAAGTGAAGCCACTAAACTTGACAAACCGTCGCGTCTGTGCACGAACAGTTCAATCACGGAGAACGTCAAGACCGTGCTCGATCACACCTCATCGGAGGGGTTGGCAAGTGGGAGTGACCCCGAGCCCAGCCTCGGCGGGGAGTCACGAAGCATAGACTCGCTGGAGTCCTTCTCCAACCTCAATTCGTGCCCCAGCTCTGACTTAAACAGCGAGGGACTGGAGGACAGAGGACTGGCCCTGGCCCTGCAGAGCGAGTATGGGGCCGAGGACACAAAGCCTACGTGTGTGAAGGACCGGACGGCTGGCCAGTCCATATACCATATTAAATGGATCAAGTGGAGGGAGGAGAACACACCCATCATCACTCAGAACGAGAACGGCCCCTGTCCATTACTGGCCATCATGAATGTCCTGCTGCTTGCTTGGAAGGTAGAGATGGGTACAGATCAATGGAAACGTAGTTCTAGCCAGTAATTCTTAGCCTTGACCTCTGACAAGTTGGTGATTACAATAATATGCAAGAATGGCAGCAGGCGGTTATATAAACCCAGCTGGCCTTATGTGTTTCTGTTTTTAATCTTAGTGTGTGTGATCTGATGTGTCTCTGTTGCAGGTGAAGATGCCCCCCATGATGGAAATAATAACCGCTGAGCAGCTGATGGAGTATCTCGGTAAGGCTGTTACGCGTTTTACACAATGGCAAATTCATTTTACAGTATTGATGAAATGGAGGGGAAAAACACACTTTTGTGTTTGACTGGTTTTGCAGACACTGACCTAAATGTTGCCCACGAGTCCATTTGCTGATTGCTGAATATATTTTCATATTAGCTCTTAATAGGTCATTGCTGGATCTGGCTACTATCGCTAATACTGCACACTGATCTTTATTATGATGACGAAATCGCAGTTTTCCTTAACTTACCAACAGTGACAAATATCAATAAACCGCGTCATTTTATTGTAAGGATATGGCCTTTGCAGAACCTTCCCTGTGACTACTTAGAACGTCTCAAAAGATTCGTCAGTTCCTGTACAGACTCCTAAACTGTTTGGATCAATGCAAAGTTATTGATTGCGTTGCTAACCATTCTCTTCTTGTGTCACACTACAGGAGACTACATTCTGGAGACCAAACCGAAAGAGATATCAGAGGCTCAGCGGCTAAACTATGAGCAGGTAAGACTTGCATAATCGCTGCAGAATATTATCATCATTAAGCAAGCACTGTTTTCGCTTAAGCGTGTGCAGCAGCTCACCATGTTTAAGGAAGGCAAACTGCTCTGAAGGGTCTTTACAGAGACTTCTACAGTTCCTTCATTTTACCGCCCTGACTTTGTCCAATTGCACTAAAGGAACAGACTAAATTAAGGGATAATCCACAATGGAGGAACAACTCATGCATTCCACCCCTCTGTAGGTTAGATAAGATGCATCTTTCAAGGTCCAGGGAACAACAGGGGTCAGGAGTGTCAGATGATGATGTTTCACATGGCTGTGGATGTTTAGAGATGCATGGCTGGGTTCAGCTCCAAGCTATTTCTGAGGGCGCATGTGTGGCTCACCATGAGAGAGACTTTGCGATGGAGCTCTAGATCTTCCGCTTCTTTTAGTTCCACGACTTGCACGCGGCACGGGAGAGGCCTTCCCTCTATTCTTTCTGCATGGCAGAGCACCAACATATCTGTCAATGATTTGATGTCACACTTCATTCATAGAGGTGAAAATAAACTGTCCACAGGATCCTTGTGGCTAAAATTAGATGGAGCTGAAAACGACCATCTTAAATAAATCAGCGGTGTCCTCAGTGTGCAGAGTCGGAGTTAGGGAGTGGTTAGGCATCTGTGTTGCAACGCTTATTCTTGTAGTCTAATCCCAGACACTGTCCTGGGACTTCTCCCGCATGTGGGTTTCCTCATGTCCATGTCCTGCGGTTGACACAGTTTTTTTTTGGGCTGGGATGTTGGAAGTAGGAAACCCACACAGAGCCTGAAATGTGTTTATGTCTATGTAAAACAGACAGTGGCCACTTCTTTAGAGAGTTTTGATCTCATTTTATGGGCTTGTTAGAAAGTGCAGCAAACATTACCCCGACGTTGAACCCCTTCTATAAATACATTTATTGAAAAAAACATTGTCTGTCACAGGATTATATAAGGATTAAAATAGCAGTTGCATGGCTGCTCTTTAGCCATTGTTAAATATTTACTCAGAGGAGTTGTGGAAGTGTAGTTCCAAGTGCTGCTGTCTCTGTGGACCCAGCTCAGCACAGAAAGTGTCCACGGAAAAGTAACTGGAAGAAATTCCCTGTGAACCGCTAAAACCAGAAATACATGGCTAGAAACTGTACATGCCAGTGTCTGATCAAATATGTAACTGTATTATTCTCAATGATTTTACTAATGAGGCTGCATTCATTATAAATTAACCTTGTATAAACTCATCCTTATTTTATTATGTACACTGGGTATTCTAATATAATGACTTATTTTTGATTAAAAGCATGTTAGAAAAGGGAGGTGGTGTGTTGTAATTAGCGTGTTGTTTTCACAAAGCAGGCCGCACACTGGAGCTCCAATCATCTGCAGCTTTTTGGCAGTTTGTTTGCAAACCGGTGATCAGTGTTTATAATGTCTAACATTAGAAAATGTTACAATGATTAAAGACTTGAACAGTAAAAACACACTGACACCGGATTTACATCCAGGGATATCGCGTTAATCATCTGATCTCCCAGCGCTTATCTGCTATCAGAGCCCACTCCCTTGGAGTGAACAGATGTGGTCCATTACTCGTCTTTGCTAATCCTAATCCACACGCTCAGATGGGCCATCTGAAGCCCCCCCAGTTCACAGAGCCAACTGTCAAAACAAGAAGATCCTGTTAATGAAGATGGGTTCAAATCAAGATGCTTTTCTGTGGAAGGAAAGGCATAAACAAGGGATGGTGATGTTTCCAACAGATCAGCCACAGGAAAGATGAAGATCTGTTGAGGAGACTGCTTAAATTTAATCATTGCCACAATGTTGGATCAGTAATGTGGAAGTAACTTAATGCATGGTTATGAAGAATCTGTATTGTCGCTCAGGTTTAGGTTCTGATGTATGAAACCAGTCTACTTCCCTGGCATTGACATTTGTCTGTGCCAGATGTTTGGAGCTGCACCGCCACAGTGGAGGGTTGTAGGTCGTAGGGCTCAGCTGTGATGTATATCGTGATCTCAGAGTTAAATGACATCGCAGGTTGAGAGCCAGCTGGGAAACACTGCTCTCGGGCTAACGGCACCGACTTCCTCCGGTCCTCAGGTGTGCATTTGTGTGACATACTAGCAATGCACAATGAAAAAGAGCATGCCCTTAGAGTTTTTTACATTGTAGTATGTTGGTTTGTGCAACACACAGATTTCTTTATGTTACTGACACAAATGAAATTTCCTCTTCTGTCATGGACCAAGATGTGTATGACACATTTCAATACTTTAAAGCCATTCCAAGAAATCGATCCATGTTTCACTTTCAAGGCGAAACCCAATAAATAATGGTTGTTATTATGAATATTTACAATAAAAATAAGAATTTTAGTCTATGTAAAATAAGCAGTGATTAAATAAAATTAGCCACAGTTTAGTTGATAATTGCCTTAGAATATTTAGATACTTGTTCTAGATGCAGTTAATGCAATTGCTGAGTCCAGTCACTGTGAATTACCCATAAAAAACATATACATACATGAACAAAATCAAATTGAAGCAAAAAGCGCTGAGGCTGTTTGTGTATTGAACAGGAACAAGTGCAGCTAACTGTTTCTTGTAGAAAAATCAATGCCTGATAGCTGCAGCTATGCTGACGTGTGCAGACAAGCCAAGAATAATGTAGCAAATTATACGGTTCGATATAACAGTGCAAATTCACAAGTGAGCTGGTCTTTGCATCATGTAGCGCATGTCATTGCAGCTCGTCCAGACTGTTTTCTTTGTTTCCTAGAACATGAGCGATGCCATGGCAGTGCTGCACAAGTTGCAGACAGGCCTGGATGTGAATGTGAAGTTCACCGGCGTGCGAGTCTTCGAGTACACCCCAGAATGCATCGTGTTCGATCTGCTCGACATACCTCTCTACCATGGCTGGCTGGTTGACCCCCAGGTGAGATCTATTTTCTTTTATCATTATCATCTACGCAGTTGCTTCTGCACGACAGAGGAGAACACATTCCTGCCATTCATAGTTCTAACTGAAGTTCATCGTACCTGATATCGTTCATATCAACTTCCTTGATATTGTAGCAAAGGAATAGCTCTTGATGCCAGACTTTTCCCTCTGCTTTGGTAAAAGTGCATTTCTACCATTTTTGTATTTGTTTCCAGATGCGAGACATCGTCAAGGCAGTGGGCAACTGCAGCTACAACCAGCTGGTGGAGAAGATCATTTCCTGCAAACAGTCCGACAACAGCGAGCTGGCAGGGGAAGGTGAGCACCATACTCTCCTCCTGCCTCTTCTCTTCTTTGATTTCACGTGACATTTTTGCACTAGTAAACCGGAATTGTTGGGCCCATTAATGACACGACTCAGGTATACAGGACTGAGGAAGGGGAACTAAAACCAGGACCTACATGTGGTGCACACGTTCCATAGCTCTCACTCTTCTTACAGTACCAGCTGTGAGGAAATTCTCAGCTAAAGTATGGTGAGTTTCCTCTGAAGCTGTCGAGCTGCTGCCCAGCCACCGACACTGAGGCTGCAGTTGTGACTCAAATTGGTACTAGAACGTCTTTTCTGTTGTTTTGTTTGTGCATTTATAGCATAGAAGTTATCGATAAAGGGTGTGTTATTGGTTCATCTGGTGCAAATCATTTCTGTGGTTCATTGTGGGGTTGATTGTCTTTCTGAAACAGATTACATCTCTTTCCACCTTTTTTTTTTTTTTTTTTTTAAATTCTGCCTGTCCATTTTCCCCTGTGACAGGTATCGTGGCGGAGCAGTTCCTAAACAGCACGGCCACTCAGCTGACGTACCATGGCTTATGTGAGCTCACCTCGACTGTGCAGGAAGGAGAACTCTGCGTCTTTTTTAGGAATAACCACTTTAGTACCATGATCAAATTCAAGGTAAAAGCCAGCAAAGTGGTGCTTAATACTAGCAGGTAGTCTCACTTACAATCACACACACACACACACACACACACACACACTAATACAGAAAGCGTCAATAAAAAAGGTGCCATGGCGCCACTAGGCATTTAAAGTGAAATAACCAAGTCCTTTTTTTTTAATTAGATATGTGCTTATTAGATGGTCGTTTAAAGATCTGTAAGTATGAGCAGAGCTAACTTTTCAATCCCAAACTGACTTACATCTGTAGTCTGTGATGTAAATATTATGAACTTCTTTCATTCCATTTTTCCATCAAACAGCATGTCAATTACGTTTCTCTTAAACTTTCTTGTTTCCCGTTTTAAAATAATTTAAAATTCCTTATTACACATTCTTAGAAAGGAAGAAAACAGTATTCGTAAAAAGTATTGGTGCTGTCACATACACCAGTAGCTTAGTATATAACTGTGTAGTGTTTCTGCAGGCCTCTGTTCACATCTGTCTCCCCATATCGCCACAGCTTTTTCCGACTTCCTGTTATCTACAATAGGGGAAGTGGAGTCCGCTTACTTTAATTTTGGATAATATTCTGTGGTTGCCAGTGTAAACAAAGCTGTATGTGTCACCTGTGGCTTACAGACAAAATATCACGAGAGGAACAACTACCTGGGAGTGGTCGCACGTAATGCGTCTTGTTTTTTTAGGGTCAGCTGTACCTCCTGGTTACAGACCAAGGTTTCCTCACAGAAGAGAAGGTCGTCTGGGAAAGCCTGCATAATGTCGACGGAGACGGAAACTTCTGCGATTCTGAGTTCCGGTTGCGGCCTCCTTCTGATCCAGAGACTGTGTACCGCGGCCAACAGGATCAGATAGATCAGGTCTGAGCGCTCAGGATGCTGGACGAGAAAGAAATGAAGTGTTATCCACTTCAAAATGCTGATTTGTTTTATGATGGTGTACATAATAACATAATTGTAACCACAGTTAAAATGGTATGCAAGTTCTGTCATATTTCACTGTATTTAGGACACTTTGATGCTGCTTTAGAGCAGCTTGAGGAAAAACAGACAAAAAGAATCAGAAGTCAAGGTAAAAATCTTTGGAAACACAATGAGATAAAAATCAGGAATATACATAAATTCAATTTTTTTTTTTTTTTTTTCAAGATCTCATGCTGGGAGGACACATCTGAAAAGTACGCGATGTGGTTCCATAGGGCCACCAGCCCAAGCTTTACTGTATCACAAAGTTGCCAAGGCGACCCCAGTCAAAGGGATTTTTCCCTGGCGCAGTTTGGTCGCGTTCACAGATATATGCTCTTTGGTCGAACATCACAGCGCTGAAATGGAGCCAGTGACAAATTGGCTACCACGCAGACAAGACAAGAGCTATTACTTTTTTATTAGCCCTATGCGCTCCAGCCCAACGGGCCTTACCTACAAAACAGAGGTTTTCAGCAAATTTCCGGATTTATCATTAATTCATGGCAGAATTGAGAAAACCTGGATTAATTAGATATGCAAAGATTAACAAAGCCACATGCCATAAATGCTATTATAGTGCAGCAGCATAAAGAGGGTGCTGTTAAATGCACCACATTAACATGAAATATGGACAAAAAGCTGTTTTATTACTGTAATTAAACTGGGTGTGTGTAGATGTGTGAATGGACGGAGACCTAACTGTCCTGTTGCATAATGAGATGTAGAAATATCTGTCTCTGTCAGCCTCACACTGACTGCTGTGCCCTTAATTCATCACGCCCCTCTCCCTTTGTGTTTGCGTCTCAGGATTATCTCATGGCGCTCTCGCTACAGCAGGAGCAGCAGAGCCAGGACCTACAGTGGGAGCAACTGCCTGAGGGCATCAGTGATCTAGAACTGGCAAAAAAGCTCCAGGAGGAGGAGGATCGACGGGCTTCCCAGTACTACCAGGAGCAGGAGCAGGAGCAGGCGGCAGCAGCACAGGCACAGGTGGGGAGAGAGAAGCAAGAGTGGTGGAAGGATTCAAATCCTGCATCTACCTGCTTTTTTTTTTTTTTTTTAAAAAAAGAAATGCAGTCATTCTAGTCCTCCACCGACATGTATTTTTAACCTTGGCTCTATGTACATAGAGATGCGTTGCACTCTCACTTAGCATTTACCCTGTTGTGGAAAACAAAGAATCAGAATGAGACTGCAACTGTCTTGCACATGAGAAAATCTTTTGAAGTTAGAATGTTCAATCTAAACCAGGTAGCAGAGCTGTTGAGGACAGAACTTTCCCTCATCCCTAAACTTGGAGAACGTTATGGAAGACCTCAATCAACAGAACAAGGTTCTTCGGAAGGCAGGAGCGCCAATTTTCCCAGCTCAGAGTCTCCTTGATTGCTGATAAATGAATGCAAAGTAATGGTTTTGGTAATTACCCCTAATCGTGATCTCGTCAGGCTTCACACAGTTTAATCAGAGCTCAGCCATACGTCTGTGAATGAATGCTTCTGTCCTTTGGTCTTTGTGCAGCAGGGACAGCAGGAGCCCTCTGAGAGGGTTGAGACAGACAGCGGTGGCGCAGCAGCATCTGGCGCTGGGACGGCAGCAGGACCCGGAGCCACGGCCAGCCCGGGAAAGCCCTTCAGCGGCGAGCGCAAGGCCAAGAAAGAATCCAAGGAGAAAGACAAATGTGTTATTTTGTAACATACGGCGCGCCCGGGTGAGTGAGTGTGTTGTGCATTTGCTTATCTTTGAGAAAGGGGACAACGTTTTCTCTCCATTGGACTGGGCGAATGGCACACTGGCCCCACCCGATGACACACGCAAGGAAAGGAGAGAGAGGAGACGCCACAACACCGACGGAGGATCTGCTGTTCCCAAACCACTGGTGCCTGATATCATCTATCCTCAGTGGAACATGGACATCAGAGGCTGGAACACGACAGCAACAACAGCAACTACCCTTTCACAGAGTTGGCCAAACTTTGTTACATGTTGCACACTGCACTATATTTGTCACGTGGGGTCGAGTTTATTCAGACGTATGTTTTGTAGCAGAAGAAAAAAAAAAAAGGAAAAGTCACCGGGAGTGACACGTCACCCTCACCCTGTTTCCGAAAAGTAGTAACTCGTTTTTATTTCCGTTCATCATTTAAGCTCTTACGTTGCTGGGTATTTCAAATTCACAAGACATAGATGGTCAGACCCGCTTGTCTAGATTTGAGTTGAGATGTGGAGAGTCACGTTTTATTGAAGATGTGAAAGATTTAGTTCCTCAAGAAACACGTAAAGCAAGTGAATAAATAATCAGATTACAGCCTGAGGAGCAGAAACCGCTGTCGGTGGGATTCCGTTGGGTTGGCAGGCTCTGGCGCTCATCCCTCAGTATCGCTCCAGCGCCACGCTGACCCCTCCCCTCAGCGTGATGGTCGATGCTGGGCACATGTACTACCACCTATGTTGTCGAGGGATTGCTTCACGTGCTGCAGCGCTCTCCTGACTTGGATCATACCAGTAAATTAGCATGGTTTTTAACAGATTTGTGTGCGTGTGTGTGTAAGCCAAGAGGGATTAGAAGTCAGTGTAACACTATGTGTGTCCTGCACCAAACCACGATGTGCTGAAGGTTTATTCATGCCAGATCGCTGCCAGGTGCCAAAGCCAACACTGGTTATAGCCGAGCCTGTTCAGATTTGCCTTACCGGAGTTTGGCTGTGTTGCATTCTGCTGGGTTTGAATGTGTGTTCGTGTTACTACATGTACAATGGCATATGTCTCATTTACAGAGCTTTTTTTTTTTTATTATTTGACAGGTTTAAGTTTGGGAAATTGCCACAACCTTTATGTTGCATTAGTTTAGATACAGATGTGGACATTTGATGACTTTTACTCACTTTCACAAGAGCAGGGATGGTCGAACTGAGAATAACAGACATCTAAGTTTCTGTGTGTGATAAAACTGCATTTATGTTGGTTTCTGTGAGACGGTACTCATTTTAGAGTGTACAGGCGAGCGTCGAGTATAGAAAAGTCTCTTTTTGCTGTCTCTTGTGCAGACTTGATGCTGGAGCCAGGTTTGTAAAGGACTGCCAAAAAACAAACCCCCAGGTCAAATTCCTCCATACTGTGAAGGTCAGATTAATATTTGTGAACTTGTGCTGTTGTCCTCCAAATAAAAAAAAAAAAAATGCTATCTAGGCGGCAACAGACATGTTGGACACGACTGACTGGTCACTTGACTGGTGATTAACTGGTTTGGCATAAATTTAACATGAGGCCTTCTGCTAAATTCAAAGTTGGAAGTGATCTGTGCTGTAAGCTGATTTATTTTAGGGTATATTGGACTGAGTACTGCACTTCTATAGAATTACCTGCTTTTATTTTAACATTTAGTGTAAAAACACAATGTATATATTTTCCTAACGCATCCTCAATGGATTTAGCTTGGGGTTTGTGCCATTATTGTACCCTGGGACGGCCTCCTGATTGGGCTTTTTCCCCCTATACATTCCAATTGGATGCCTTGAATCAAACCTTGAAGTGGCAGACACTTGTGAGTGGGAACTATTTATAACGGTAGATTTAGGTTTATCCTGCATATTATTTGTCTAAAGCCTTATATTATTTAAACAGGCCAAAAGGACACATGCATGTCAGCATAACGAGACAATCCATGCGTTTTTGCATTCTCACAACTGCTTTTCTGTAGGGATGTATCCTGGGCTGTCGTGACCTGTAGTTGGCCCGTAGTTTCTTGACCATTAGTCAGTCAGACCATTAGTCAGTCACGGCTTTAAAATATCTGCACACATGTACACTAAACACAACTGTTAATCCTTGAAGGACCTGACACTTTTATTTTAGCACCCTCCTTTACTGACAGTGTAGTTTAGGGGATTTTGGGGGAGCTTTCTGGCAACATTGTGCTTTTTTTTGTCCTTGTGAGTTTTACCTCATTTAAGTCTAAAGTGAAATTGTGACATTCCAGTGGAATTTAAAAAAAAAACAAAAAAAAAAAACAAAAAGGGTGATGAACACACTCAAAGTTGTTTGGTTTGAAACTGTTTTGGAATATGTATGAATGAAAGAGTTACACACGCCACATGTAGACCTGCTTGCTATCCCTACCCGTGTTTACAATCCGGATATTTTTGTTGTTTGTTTCACCGTTGGTGAACCGGTCAGACAGATTGTGTTTGGTGTCTTGGTTGTTTCCCGTATGCCTTGTAAAAGTGACGGTGAGGTAAATGCTGTACAATAAGAGTTTTGACAAGGTTGTGGTTGTATTTGGTTTTGCACTGTTACCGTGGATATGCACTAAGAGAAAAGAAACATACCTCATTTTATACAGAACATAAATTGTGCAAGAGTGCTGTCTTCCCCCCCCGGGTGTCAGCATGAATTGAATCCTCTTAACGCCTAGAAGGTCGAAAAGGGCTGTTTAAATGTTTTGGCTTGACATGTGGCCAAAAGGCAACCAGTGAAGAGAAGACCAGCACACAGATCATCAACGCTAGAACGCTGCAGAGATGGACGATTGGTAATCTGTCAGCAACGGAGAGAGATGGCGGAGTTGCACCCTTATGAATACGAGACAGATATCCACACTGCTGAACAATCAGACGTGTTCTTGAACAGGATATATCAAAACTCCCGGATTTATTCGGTGCATGTGCAGTGTAAACTGAAGTAAAGGATGAAAAACAATATCCTTTTTAACGTGCTGCCCATTCTGTTTGTTTGACACAGTAGCAAAAGCAAAGTGCGTGTGCGTGCACGAGTGTGTGAACACGAGCGGTTACTTATTTGTGTTTTATCTATTCGCATTAATGACCAAATAATGTATGTAGCCTTTCTCATTACAGTCACACATGTATGTATGTGGTTATAAAAACAAAATGCCTTATAGATGAGGGACATTCAACCTGATTTAAAGTACCAGGACAATAAAAGACTGAAAATCAACAGTTGGTCTCATTGTTGTCTGTAACATTCCTATTGTGGTTCAGAGGCGATAGGAAGGTAGCGGTGTGAAGACTGTAACATCACAAAAAGTATTTCATAATTGAAATTTGAGGGGCATTGAAACAGTGTTTGTTCCTTTAAAACAGAAAAATGAAATACACCTTGTGCAAATGTCAGCATAACAAATGCAGAATTTAACAAAAAAAAAAAAAAAAAAAAAAAAAAAAAATCCAAGTCAACACGTCTGAAAGGTGTGACACAATACAGTCGCTGCTGAAACTACACATTTACGTCATGGGTGTTTCAGTTCAGAGTTCTTGGTGAAATGACGCTCCTAGCAGTTTTATGTTTGCCGTTTGCCCACACTTGAAAAATTAGGCTACCAATGATAAGGTCATTCCTACTGTGTTTACGTTTGAGATTATCTTTGCGACAGGAGAAAAGCAGACTTCAGCATATAAATTCTCTCAAAATCAGACTAAGCTGAACTATTCCATCATGTTCAAGAGCCGAGTATGAGGAAACTGAAAATGTATGCAGGAACAGGTGTACACCTGCATTTCCAATATGTTAACACATATGTAGTCCTAAAAATAGATGTCAAATGAAGCCACAAATGTAGATCAAATCATTACAGGAAAATGTGTTTTTATTGTAAAACCCCCAGACACCCAGAATTCAAGTCATTATCTGAGCGGCTGCAACCAGAAAAGGTTCGAGTTGGGTGATTTTTTTCCTCCCAGAGCCCTGTATTAACAGACTTAGAGCCCAGTTTTATTTCAGAAGGATCTGTACATGACATTTGCAACGCAAAGCAAGTTCATTTTTGAAGTTTGACAAATCAGGATAACCACACTGAGCAGGACCAATAAAAAAAAAAAAAACAAAACAAAACACACACCTCTCATTTCCTCATAGAGAAACGTCTAAATTAGTGAACGATGAACCATCCCACTAAACTACATAACACTAAAATAACAGTATGCTATAAAAATGTACATACAACACTCAGGAGACGGTGGTTTAAAAGGCGCTACAAAGTCCTACGGCTGTACAATAACGTCTTATTTTTTTTTTAATTTAAGCAATACATGTGCACAAGGTTAATGGTAACAGTACAACTGTCTGAAAACCCTACACCGAGGTAAACTTTATACATAAAACAGTTTAGGAACCTCGTGGCTTCAAATGTACCACTTAAAACATTATCCTAAAAATAAGGAGTTCAGAAACATTTTAGAAAATGTAGTTGCTGCTAGAACTGCCGTGGTGTTCCTTTGTAGGACTTAAACCCACCTGCGTTGCCACCACTGGGAATGGAATTGCTGGTGATCTGTACAATTCTGTTTAGTCCAGATGAAGAGTGACTGCAGACAGAAAGGACAGCCTGTAGCTCACATCACAGAACTGATCAGTAGAGGCTTTTGTGTCTAAACCTGTTGTACCTGGAGGAACCCATCAAGCTGCTCCGGCTTTCCATCCTCCGGTTATCAGGAAAGGCTCTATCTTGGCTGTTGGAGCCACTCTGCCACTCCTTCCTCAGTCCCGAATCCCTGCTGTGACGCTCCACCACCACTTGCCGGCCAGAACTGAATGGCTGTGGAGATGGGTGAGATTTTAGCCAGGCTACATCCAAACTGTTGCACGGTGAAATTAGTGAAAATAGTGAAATTGCAACCCGACAGCTGATGTTTTTACACTTAAAATGGACCTTCCGATACATAGGTAAATACCAAGTTCCAGGGGTTATAAATGCATCAAAGCCTGTAGATGGGGCATGAGCTGACCTGATTGTTCATTGTCATTGGTTTTCCATCACGATCACTAAAGTTGCTCCTCCCACGACTGCTGGAGGGGCCTCCTCTCACCGAGGGACCTGGACCATCTCCACCTGATCGTTCGCTGCGCATACGCATGGGACCTCTGGTCAATCCAGCGTTAAGAGAAGAGGGGTTGAAAACAAAGTCATGAGCGCTTTCCTTCAGGGAGGCTGAGGAAACTGCATATTTATTGTAAAATTGTATTATTTTACCGGATGTCTCCTTTGCTCGCGTTCATGCTGCCCTCGTTCTTCCAGCCATGCTCTCCATCCCGACTCGAGCGATGGTTTGACATGCTCGGCATTGTAGCTCTGGCTCCCATGTGGCGTTCATGCATGGAAACGGGTCTTCTCTCTTCCCTGTCTCTGCGATCCGTGTCGTGGAGTTCAGCCCGGGAAGAGTGAGGGGGCTCTGCTCTGCGGACTGATTCAAAATTCTTTGGGTAGCGCTCGAAGCCAGAATTGTCTCTGTGAGGAGCAGGACGCCGTTTCTTTTCTTCTGGCTCGCCATCAAACCGGTTACGTCTAAAAGGATTTAAATGAGATCAATAAAATGACAAACTCAACTATTTAGTCTAATTTAAGTAAGAACACAGACACCAAGTACAGGAAACATGTGACTGCAGGCTTCCATTTATCACAAAACTACAGATATCATGGTGAAAGAACATCCCCCTGCTGCGATACAGTGGCTCAAATGAGTGGTATGCGATATTATCGCGCCACCATGTGGTGACAACAAATGGCAGCAGAAGACTTTAGTTTTTGTTGCCAGTCTTTGCTGCTGTAAGAATTGTGCATATGACAAAAAAACAAAGAAAAAAAACAAATTTGAAATATCCATCTAATTTATATTCCAGTATAGAGGAAACCAGCTCCACATCGAATGCTGCCACTGGTTTGCTATAAACCCTTCATTTACATTTATGAAGGCATTTGCATTTAATCTGCCTGCCTCCTCCTCCAGCAACAAAACAGTCAAATAATTTTTGAATGTTACAAACGGTCCACTCTCCTTCACAAAACAACGCACCTGTCGTACGTGTTGGGCTGTTCGGAAGCAGGTGCTGGAAAGCGACCCCTCTCTCTGGGATTGAAATTTGAAAACCGATTCTGCTGTCTGTTGTAGTTGCCGCCTTGATGCATTCGGACGTCAGTGTCAGGCTGGATCTTCTTGTTGCCATTCCAATAAGGATCATCTCTTCGTCTAATCCGTCAAATACACAAAATCAAAGTGTTTCAAACCGGTAGAAAACTTTAAATTATAAAAAGTTAAAATCAAAAACAAGCACTTTTTAATTACACTTTTAAAAAAAATCATAAAACAAAAGAGTAATTCATACCCGTGTTCCATTTCACGGCCTCTTTTTAAGTGGTTTCTCTTTTCCTGCTCATAGCGAAATTGTTCCTGCTGCCTCCGCAGCTCCTCACGTTCGCGTAATATACGCTCGGCCTCTTTACGTCGTTCCTAAAAAGACAACAAAAAGGTCATTCCCTAATGTTACATCCCCATTTAACATTGGCATTTATTACACACTGGTTTATAAATTAAGTAAAAAAAAAAAAAAAAAGTACATCTGGCATTACGGAATGTTTGCCAAAATATAACCCTGTTCCGAGGGTCACAGTACCTGCTCTATTCGAACCCTCTCTCTCTCTAGCCTCTCCCTTTCCAAACGCTCCCGTTCCAGCTTCTGTCTCTCCATCTCAAGTCTCTGTCGCTCCCGGAGGAGATTCTCCCGTTCTTCACGCTCCCGGTGTTCACGTTCGGTTATTTCCCGTCGCCTTTAGGAGAGAGGGGGGAAGTAAAGTCAAACATCCAGCAAAGACTTTTGCATTTCACACGAACAATGTTCTACGCGAACTCATACGAACAATGTTCTACACTACCTGCGCATTTCTGCAGCTCGACGGACGCGCTCCATCCGCTCTTGCATTCTTTGTTCCTTCATTTTCTCAAATGGCAAGATGTCCTCACCTTTGCTGGCAAAAGGACGCTGCCTGCTCTTCATCATCTCAAACTGAGACAGGCAGGCAGGAGACACAAATGTGAACAAAAGTCATCTGATAAACTACTAACCTACAAGCTGTTTTTTGCGTACCATTTTAGGAGGAATCAGCCATTTTGGTCTTCTCTGCATACCGATACTGACAAAAGGCTGGAAAAAAAGACCGCTTACATAATTATTCATCTCCTGAGAAATATATTACTGTATAGTTTATAAATACAGTACAATCAAGCAAATGAAAAAAAAAAACTTACTTTTTCAAAATACCTCCCTCTTCTGAAAGGTCTTATGTCGAGCAAAGAATCTCTTCTGAGATTTATTGGCGCCATCTTGCCTGGGCTTTTGACCTCTAAAGAAAAGGAAAAAAAAGAGAAAATGGTAATAAATCAGTGAAACCTAGAAGATGGGAAAAAACCTATAATATACTCTAAAAGTTGGGGGACATGAACCTACTTCCATGCTTTCTGTCATCTTTCATTGAAGGTGGTGGTGATGTGGAAGATTCAGATTTCCCACTCTTGATCTCTTGTTTGATTGATGAATCCTTGTCCTTTTCCAAATGCTTGTCTTCTTTTTTATGAGACAGTACTATTCTGTGTATAGGAGAAAAAAAAAAAAAAAGGTAAATGTATATCTAAAAAAAAAAGAAAAATAAGAGCGCACCCTACTTTTTATATATTTTACAACACCCACTTATTGGTCATCTTAGTTGCTGTGGAAGTGCGCTTATCACTTGGTTTGTTGGAGGATGTTTTCACTTCTGATTCCTTCTTTGAGCCTTCTTTCTTGAATGGATCGTTTATGGACTGATAAGACAAGACGTACATTTTTTTACCAGTCACCAGAGCATCTTCACAAATGAAAATGTTAAAAAAAAAGTTTCTCTTTTCATTAATAACCCCAAACTTGTTTCAGAACATAACTTACTACCAATATCTTCTGTCCATGGAGCTCAGTACAGTCAAGGTGGGAGATGCAGCGTGTCACATCTGCACTGGAGGACATGGTCACCAAGCCATAACACTTTGAACCGGGACTGCGAGCATTTGTGACCACTTTGGCACTCAAAACCTGATTTAAAAAACAAAAAAAATCGTGTTACTTTAACATTACAAGATGACACTCACTGTAGCCTGTAGGCGTTATTACCTTCCCGTATTTTCCAAATAGATTCTTCAGAGCAGCTGCTTTGGTGTTTGAAGACAGGCCACTCACCCACACATTTCGAGAGGAACTGCTGCTGCTAATGACTCCTGAACATGTTTACACACATGATGCTCAATGGGAGTTGGCTAAACTCTGCATCAAATGATGAAAATTTGTGATGTTCTGAGTTCTACAAAAATGCTACACTTACCCTTTTCATCTTTTGTAGACCTTGAATCTCTGTCTCTTGAAGAGCTGCAAAGCAAAGGTTGAAACAACAAATAAAGGAAAAAGCCAAGGTTAACAAAACTCAGGAGACAAAGAAATCCCGACAAATGCAGTGGATCCGAACTTTTTTCTGGAGAAAAAAAAAAAAAATCCTGTTGGCAAGGCGCAGATCAGAACCACACTCTCAAAGGCTTCATTGCTTTTCCTGGGGTGAGATGAGTCGGGTTGTCAGCCAATTTATTCCCTGGACCAACGAAATCTTCTGAGGTTTGTTCAACTTCCCATCGATATGAGCAAAAAGGAGGAGGGGGAACCACCATCATGAGGACTAAGGCTCTTTTACAATGTCTTGAGCAAAAACTGGAAATGCTTTAATATAGCTGGAAAGGTCAAAGTAACAGAACAGGGTGTGTTTTCTCAGCTCCTGGTTTATGTCAGAATTTAACCAACTTCAAAAAATAAATCAGGGTGGTAAACTGTAGAAATAGGTACATCAGAGAACACTTTCCTTATGGAAAAAAAAAAAATCTTTGGCTCTTAGTGTGCTGGACTTTGTAGTAGTATCAAAGAACTGACATAGAAAGACAAACCTCTTTGCTTGACCTGATGCCCCTGTGGTCGAGGGGCCTTTCTTCCCAAAATCCTTTTCTTTATCTCCCATTTCTGCTGTCTTCAAAGCCTCTCTGCCATCTTTCTTCGTGGGCTCACCCCTGGCTTCTTCATCTTTGTGGGCCCCTCGCTCTTCCTCATTCATATCATCTGCTTCCATCTCAGCAGAAACCTCTGGCTCATCAATGGACTTCTCATAATCTGGAAGTTTCACATGTTTACCTGTATCCAGAAGATCATCACCATCAACATCTAGGGTAATGGCATCTTCATTTGGGATTATGACAGATATGTGGTCGTCCTCAGCCTCTTTTGAGGAACTCATGGCTTCAGCCTCGGCATCGGTGTCTGGCTCGGCCTCCTCCGGCTCAGCCTCGGCCTCCTCCGGCTCATCCTCGGCCTCGGCCTCCTCCGGCTCATCCTCGGCCTCGGCCTCCTCCGGCTCATCCTCGGCCTCGGCCTCCTCCGGCTCAGCCTCCTCTGTCACAGCATCGGTGTCGGGCTCGGCGTCCAGCTCAGCCTCCTCTGGCTCAGCCTCTGTATCCAAGTCCGGCTCAACCTCGGCATCGGCCTCTGGCTCAGCCTCCTCTTGCTCAGCCTTGGCATCTAAGTCCAGCTCAACCTCCGCATCGGCCTCTGGCTCAGCCCCGACATCGGCCTCTGGCTCAGCATCCAGCTCTGGTGTATCCCCCTCAGCTTCAGCCTCTGGCTGAGTGAGGCCATCCTCACATGGAGCAGGCTTAGAATTTTCACGAGTACCATCATCTGTATCAGTTACATCTGAGGGATTTAATAAGGATAAACATGGCAAAAACAACTTTTAACAACGACAAGTTGATTCTTACTTGACCTAAAAAAAGTAGAATAGAAAACACATTCAGTGTTAATGGTCATCAAGGGTGCAGACACCACAAGAAGACAAAACACACAATCTTCACTGAAAATGGTGGGTGATTCAGCTCTCTTCAGTTCTCAAAGGTGCAGACTCAACCCAGAAATGTGAAATTCCAGGTGCTTCCTACAATGCGGCAGTTCTCCAGAGTCTTGTGCCAATATCCAACGAAGAGGAGCAAACTATCAGTTCATCTTTGACCTTTCTGAACATGGCCGTTAGCTTCTCCTGCTGATCAGTCAAAGGAAACCTGATTTTATGTAAACTTCTATTTCTTCCAATAGTTCTTCATCATGAATGTCCACATGCTGTAGATTTCAAAGCATCTTGAAAGTAGTTTGCCATATTTAAATCCCTCGACGTGCAATTTGTCCAGTCAGATGTACGAAACAGTGTGTGATAACAGTCCTTGCCAGTCCCAGGCCAAGCATGAATGTCAGGTTGCTTCACTTGAGCAGATCCTACTTGTGGGTGCAGGTACAGATTTGATAGGCGCCTTTGATGAAATGTACGCAGTCTCTTGACCTTTCAGTTGCATCCCTTTACAGTCTTCAATTGACCCAAACCTTGGTCAGTTTCACTGGTTACATCCAATACATGACTTGTAATGAAAATGTTGGATTTCATTCACATCCAGCACAAGTGTCGACCCATTAAGGACATGATCCGGATTCGTTGAAGACAGCAGCTTCTTTGTCATCTTTGTGTTTGATTTTTAAGAGAATGACGCAAAAAAATAGGGGCAACAGGAAATCCAACACAACAAGCATAGCTTCTCATTAAAATATCAGATTATTCATTGAAGTGGGTACCTGGGTTATTGGAACACACAGCCACTATTTAGCATGTCAGAACTTAATCTGCTAATGTGTTATGACATTAATGTGTCAACATACATACCCTTTTCTGATTCATACTCTTCATTTTCCTAGAAAAGAAAATACTGAGGTGTGAATATTGCAATCCAAAAGCTCAACAAGAATGTGTTATCGTGTGGGAAATGAATATTTCTGCAATTTTGCCATTTTCCCCCTCTCAAATGTCTCAACTGGGATTTATCATTCCACCAAAAAAAAAAAAAAAAAAAATGTTGAATGGTGGCAGTCAGAAAAATAATTTCTGACTTGATCATAATCCATGTTTCTATCAGGAATGCATAGTCTAATTACAATCAAATAAGTTTGGCTGTTGCCCATTTGGAATGGAACTAGTGATGGCATCCATGCAGATATAACATGACCTGTGCACTTAAATCATTCAGTTTTGTGAAGCTGAAGACAACTATCTTTATAAGAAAATATAAAAAATTATATGAAAAAAAGATGTTCTAAACACAGGCCAACTTAATACACAGGGAATTTGACTAGTTATTTTAAAACTAGTAATCATTTTCCCCCATTGTAACTACAGATGGCTTGCTAAAACAGCACAAAAGAATAGAAGAATGAAATTGTCAACCTTAGTCACCTTGAAAGATGCTTCATCCCCTGTGGCATCTGTGTCTGAATCCAGCTTTCGCCCTGAAAGGTTTATTAAAAAAAAACAAAACAAACAAAAAACATTAATAAAAGCATGATTATGAAGAAAATATGTTAGACTATGTGAGATACTGTATGTATAGACTTAGTCACTCTTTCTCACCAAAACATTACCTTTAGTTTTTCCACCTTTCTTTGATGGTGCTTCAAATGGGACTTGAATTTGAATATTTTCCTGGTCACCACCTTCATTTTGAAGAGCCTTATAAAAGAAATAGTTGTCAGGCGTGTACTCTCTCTTAAACAAGGCTGTTTTTACTGCAAATTTTAAACCTAAACTTGCAAAAAAAAAAAAAAAAAATTCACAACCATTCGTTCATTTATCTAGATGTGTAGTGCATCCTGGAAATAATTCCTAATGTTTTGATCCACCGTCCTCGGCGAGTTTTAAAAATACATCTCAGACTGTAACTATAGCGTTGGTTTCTATGGACTACATGCGTATTCTTTACAATTTAGCTTTATGCAATAAACGTCAACTAATCCAACGTTTAAACTTTTTTTTATCTGTCTAGATGACCTAGCTCAACAGCTAATGTGTCATAGCATTAAAGTTAGCTACCATTAGCTTTAGCGTTTGTACATCGGATTTCCAGGTACATTTCACTTTTCTCCACCAATTAGATTGTAAATTACCTGTCTTAGTCTCGAAAGAAGAATACTCTTGACGCCAGATGTGTCCAACCCCCTTCGCTTGAGCTCTGATTTAAGATCAACAACTCTTAATTCAGATAATTTTTTGCTCTCTATGGAAATGGCACCCGTCGCCATTTTACCTCTAAATTACCTCTTAGCTTGGACTCGCGCTTACCCTTTATATTCACAGCGCTAGAACTTCTAGAGCGCCACCTTGTGGTTCGGCGAACAAGTGGTTGGATGACAAACGTTTAGGTTATGTTTTTGCCAGCGTTTATCTGTCTCTCTGTTTTTTTTTAAACAAAATAACTCGAAAAGTTATGAACGGATTTTAACTTTTTTTAGGAAATGTTGGACAAGGAACTGATTATTAAATTCTGGTGATGTTCCGGTGTTTGAGTCGCATTGTGTGGAGAAATAAGCTGCTTGGTGGAGGTCTGTCTTCTTCGAAGGCTTTCCTAGATTAGGATGTGACGTATACTGAAAAACAGTAAATAAAACTCATAGCATTTTTAAAAAAAATTCATACTGGCGGATGTGTCGTAAAGTGTCGTAAATTAAAATTGTTGGCAGTGATCTGGCGCTCTCTTGTGGTTATAAGAGGATCGACAGTGTTGTATAGTCGTAGCCACCGAAGAGACGACCTACTGGGTAAACAAGAGTGGATACCTCTGAAGGCAGGGATGGCAACTTCGTCGAGGGCTAATAGTGAGACATTTCTGTGTTAAAATTTTAAAACACAAGTGGGAGGCCGTACTACAACTCAAGGATTTATGGGCCTTATTTGCGAACCAAAATGGCTGCGTTTAAAACGCGTATTTTTAGGAGTGAAGTAGGACTAGCCTTTATGTTAGCTTAGCTCGTAGCCATTAGGGCCCTTCGCTTTTGCCTGTCGGTTCAGCTTGGAATTGTTCTGTCACAATCCCAGCCACTATTTCATTGCGTTGGGATTTCTTCGTAGGCCCGCCTAGTTATAGTAAAGGACACCGTGAGATAGCTGTCGATAATCCCCCGTTTTCAACACATGTCACTATTTCCCAACAGGATTTCACCTCACACGTTACAAAAAGGACGGTGACACATTCTGAAGGAAGGACTTAAACCCAGGTATGTTCTGTCTTTGTTGTCTTCTATCTAGTGTGTGTAGTGCTAAGGTGGCTAACTGTCCACTCTGGTTCCGCTTGGTTCGTTTCCGCGATGATCTTTATTATAAGTTTCCCACAGTTGACAGTGATATTCGGTGCTTCTGCATTAACGCGACCCATCCGGCCACCGTCGCTTCAGCGGCGTTTGTGGGACAACAGACAGCTAAGCTTGTTGGAAATGTAAAGCGTTGAATAAACTACACTTCATACTGTCATGCTGAATTAACACATTCCGCTCTGTAATTGTTTGCCCGATCGGTGTGGTTTAATTTTACAAAGAGAAAGCACAGGCAGTATGAAGAGAAGCAGCTCAGCAGTCGTGTCACGGTCGTACATCTTGATTAGAACGTTGCCATTTCTCCTACACTGCAACTACAACTGCGGCTGCTTTAACATCCCCTTCGTCACTTAGAATTATTCACTCTCATTTGCAAATGCACTATACTTATTTTATCTTATTTGTGTTTTGGAATGCCTCCTTCAGTTCCTGCATGTTACTAAGCAGTTTTCTCCTGAAGTTGCTAAAATGAAGTGAATTACAGAAAAAAAACACCCCAATGCAGCATCAGGTACTGACCTGAACTGACAACCAGCCTGTCCTGCCAAAATGAGATTTGTGTCAAGGCTGACTGCTGTTAAGTTGGTTTGCAGTCACTGTAAATGAGATACTGTCTTTGAACCTGATTAGCAACAAGGTGATTAATAGACGATGTGCGGATATCTGACTTATGAGGTCGTGCCTGTCATGAAAGGCTAAGACAAACAGGTTCAGTACCGGTTTTCATAATTTTGTCATGAACAGACTATGACAAAAATCCAAGTGGCTGGAAATCCTTGCCCTACATAAATGAATCTGTCTGCAAACCAGCCTAATGCAACCATCATCTTTATAACATGTAATTTTACTACTTCTCACTAATGGATGCGTGATCCTGCAAGAAAAGAAATGAAACAGTGTTTCACCTCTGCTTAATCAACCAAACTCACTCCAAAGGAAGGTTATGTTCAAAGAGTAAGTTCCCATGACAACTAACACCAAGTGTAAATGAACCTCTCTTTCTGAAATGGGCTTGAGTTACCAGACTTTCCTGAGATTCAGTTACCTCGTTCTCAAAAGGACTGTTTCTGTATTTCATTTTCTTGGATGTAGAACTTTTGACTGTAAACAACATCATGTGTTCTTATTCAGGAGCGATGAATCAAGTCATGTTGAATACTTGTGGCAGCATTCATAAGAAACACCACTCACATGACAAATTTATGCTGAAATGCAAGTATTGATTCTTTAGATGAGTCATGTCGCCCTGTCATGGGAGCCCTTTTGTCTGTCTGTCTGTCTGTCTATAAAATATCACATATTGCTCTTTTTTCTTATCTTATCCAGTAACTAACATCCAACACAGCCAGGTTTATTTCCAAGGAATTTTTCATGTACAAGAAGTTTGCCTTTGTGGTTTAATTGATCTTGGGCTAAAATGAATTTTATAGATTCAAGGCATGGTTGTGTCCTCTTCTGTTGATATATTTGGAAGTGAGACCTTTTCTTTGATCGTTTCTTTTGCTTTTTGGTTTGCATTTTATCTTATTAGGCTGTTTGCAATGCTGTGAATGGATGCCTAGCACCCGATGCGAGTGAATTTGTTGATTGGCGTTTGAGGAAAAACCTGCCACCATGAAGAGTGAAGTGCCATCTGAGGCCCCCAGCAGACAAGAGCATCTGAAGGAGCCACTGGTCAACCCAGGGCCCATGGAGGCAGCCAAGAACTACCCTAACAACATGGAGGTAATTGGGAAGGCAGGTAGTGAATTTGACACCCTGTGTGAGGCCAGTCATTTACCCCTGAGGGACTCAGAAACGCACTCGGAACGAAGCCTCACGGGCCGCAGGAAAAGAAAAGGTCAACAGGCAGGGCCATCGGACTGCTCACTGAAGGAGGGCCACCTCAGCGAGAGTTCACTGGCCCCTCAGCGTCCAAGGGTGCAGCTTTTACAACACCCCAGTGAGGATGAGAACAATCACGAATCCTCTTTCAGTGACTGTGCTTCCTCCCCTTCCTCTAGTCTTCAGTTTGGGGACTCAGACACGCTCAGCTCGGAGGATGAGGAAGGGGCTGGAGCAACAGGGGGCCAACACAAAGCTCCTGCCCTGGCCACAGGTGGGGCCACAGGCATTGGTCTGCGCCCTGTTCTGGGTCGAACTCGAAGCAATCGTTCACATAAGTGGGTGCGGTCCGAGACCGAACCAGTGCTTCTGAAGAGGCCTTGTCTGAGCAGCCGCCGGCCTCTGCATAGGAAACGTTTTGTGAAAACAGCTTCCGGAGGGGGCCAGCGGACTCAGAAGCAAAAGGAGCGACTGCTGTTGCAGAGAAAGAAGCGTGAAAGCATAGCACGGAGGAAATATGCTCTACTACACAGCACCAGTAGTTCCAGTGAAGAGCTGAGCAGTGATTCATCCTCCCAGTCTTCTACTGAGGCAGAAGATGAGCTGTATGTGGACGTCAGCAGCACTAGCAGCCAGCCCAACAGTGCTACTGTTGCTACAGGTAATTAATAAATCACAACTCTTATGGATTCATATTTGTTTTGCATCATAATCTCCGCATTGTAATGAATATTCTCTTGTACTGCAGTGTGAGCTACTAGGTATCTAGGATAGGTCAGAGTTTAATGCAAATGACGACGTTGTGTACTTGTTTTTATTACTATTTCTGTTTTTGTGGCAGCTGTGAAAACATCAGCGTACCTATGATTACCGTATTATTTTTTTCCCCAGCTGCCAGTGTAGATGCGTCATACGGTGAATACATGATTTCTGCAACACTAACGCTACAAGAAGAAAAAAAAAAAATCAATCCAGCCTGCACAAATTAACATATTTTAATGAAAGTACATTAATGCAACATGAATTAGAGTTTGGAAAATGGAGCTAAAACAGGAATGCCTTCTGCTTCAGAAGAAGTCAGGATTCACCACGCAGCTTGCACGACACACACCGTATTAGACCTTTTAAACTCCTTAGCTAACTGCTGCAGTGGTTGATTGATACGAACCATCTTATGTATGTTTGCTGAAGCAGGATCAGAAGGAATTCTAGGTTGATTTCAGAGAAGTAAAATATGGTTCCACCTTGAGTGAAGACATCAAAAAGACTTGTTGAAGGAAAAAATTAAGTCACAAAATTCCAGTTTATTTTATGAGAGAAATGACACAGATTGCATAATTCAAAATTATCTTTGTTTATGAATTGGGCACAAATGCAGAAATACTAATCACTGCTTTTCAGGGATTTATGCTTAGAAAGCTAAAAGAGAAATAACATCTGTGTCTAAAAATAATTTGAAATAATAGGTTTCTAGACAGTCCCGACGTGAAAAGATCGAGCATTAACTTGGCACATCCTGACATAAATAAAGCATTTTTCTTTGGTTAGTAGAGTTTCTCCCACATTTAATTAAGCCACAGTAGAAAGTTAGTCGTCCTTCTATGGTGGGAAGCAGCAGGGAGGAGAACTCGGAGGCTGTCGAGTGGCAGCGCTGCATAGAGACTGAACGTCTCTGAGGAAAAACTCGGCATTTGTTTACAGCGGAGGAAAAAGGAAGGAGGCAATTGATTGAAAACTGCTTTGTTAATACACAGAGTTGGAACAGGTCTGTGAAGAAGCCATTATACCACTTTTGCAGACAAATGGAATATATTTAAAGAACAATATCTATTGACCCCATTTGTACATCGTTTATTGACCTTTCAGCACCAACCAAATATGTGTAGACTTCACACCTGCAGAAAACAATGATCCAAAATGTATGTATAATATGCCAATGACTTTATAATCCAGTATTTTCTACCCTATCTTCAACTGGACATGTTTTTTAAGGGATTTTTTTAAGCACTTTGTCAGGTGAAGGACAGCCTATGTGAGATGTAACTTTTTGATTTTAAGGTATCTCTTTAGGCTTTACAAATTTGCTAAGCATTCTGCTCAAAACAAATAGTGAATGTTTCATCATGTCAGTTGCAATCCTAGTTTTAGTTGCGACCACTGAACTCGCTGCCTAGAGCAGTGAGAAAGGATTCCTTGTTTGTGTAAGAAGGCCTCAGCAGAGTCCAAGGCAATTAGACTTACAGAGGGTGCTAAGCAGCTGTTCCCTGGAGACAGTTGGAATAGAAATGACTGGGGAGTTCTGGACTTGACTTTCATAGCAAGTCACTTGATTGTGTGCACAAAAACACCATCTTTACTGAAGCGCAGAATATTAACACTGTTAACAGTGGTTTGGACTGGAGGTGCAAGTTTAAGAGGTATTGAGCAAAAATGGATGGCTTCATTTAAAATTACGTCTGCCAAACATCAGTCAAAAATTGTACACATTCTTAAAGAGTTTGTGATTGATTTATTGTGGAATCATTTACTAGTTATAGAAAGGCAGAGAGGCCAGATTAGGCTTTGTATGAAAATGTTTGGAAAGAAAACCAGCTCTGGAATAACTTGGGGCTCCAGACACGGTCGAAGAAAAATGGGGAAACACGAAGTCTGGAGAAGGAAAGCGGCAGCTAGACTAAAACATGCTGTTATATCTGTCAAACATGGCAGATACAGTAATGTGTAATGGGTATGCATAGTTTTCCCTTTGTTCTGAAGCTTTGATACTTCAAGTTTTCCCAAGCTTGGAGTCCTTTAGCGACCACAGACTAGGCTGAAGCAGTGTAGTTGGTGCCAGGGCTGGATAATAGAGATGAGTTATTTTCATTTTTTAAAATGACTTGTAATAAACAACTGTACTGAAGTACTTAGTAGAAATGCAGCTATTGTTCTCTGCCACAGAAGTTCAGTTTGAGATTAACCTTGGAATGTGGACGATAATTTAGCACAGTGAGCCATACTCCGCATGCTTGAGCCATCAGATCTCATTTACACAAGACAGAAACTATCAACAAGTAAGTTCATAATCATTGTGAGTACTCGGTCCATGTGATTCTCTCTTAAATAAATTTAGAGGAACTCAAACTATAGATTGTCTTTAACTTTAAAATGCGTTGGGTTATTAAAGAAAGAGGCTTTGCCTCCATTGTCCTCCTGAAAGTTGGTGATGTTTCTGTGAAGTAGGATGAGTCCATAGAGAGTGATGAATTAGTCCCACAGTGTCATTACTTAACTCATTAAGCAGTGGCATTAACTCATTTGAGCAGAGCATCATGAGATAACTTTAGTAGTGATTTGGCATTACAGAAATAAATGTTACTTCACTTGATATGCAGAATCAGTCAGAGATGAAACATAAAGGTCTTTGAAAGGTGTGTGGCTATTTTATTGTAATGTGTTCGCTGTCTCTTCATCCTCACTTTGTGCATTAGCAGTAAATTCTGTGCATGTGTTGTGCAGGTGCTTTAGATGAGGATGTGGTGGTGATTGAGGCAACTCCGGCTCCTGCTGTCCCTGCAAGCGAAGAGATCAATGTTACGTCAACAGACAGCGAGGTGGAAATTGTCACAGTCGGAGATGCATTCAGGTAGGCATCTAATGGTGGCTGTCCAATTATGTCTGACTTTGCATAACCAGATGTTTTACCAGCTCAGCCTGTTATTGTTATTGCCATGTAATTTTGTTGTTATAAAACACTGGATTTCAGCAGTTCAACATTGGGCTAAAACAGAGAGAAGTGTTACGATGTAATTTGTTATAATGTGTGAACAAACAGCATTATAAAATCGGCCTCCTGGATACCTATCATTGCTAACATAAAAGGTAAGTGGGGCTTAATGAAGTGGCTGGCAGAAATATGTTTATAGATGAATAGGTTGAAATGTATTATAACCCCATTATACGACCCAATTCCCAAATTAAGATTAAATCTTTGCTTATACTAATGTTATTGTGCCGAAAGTGGTTTCACCAAGCCTGTAATGCTGTAGTGGTTGTGATAAGCAGTCTGTTTCCTTGATTTAGAAAGATATTCTGGTTCACCAGAAAATGTCGGGATGAGCTTCACCCAGAGGGGGGGATGGGCAACAGGAGAGGAAGAGGGTGGGGAATCAGCGACCAGGAAAATATTCACTAAAATCACGGGCTTTAGCCTCCAATGTGACCATTTAACATCTCTCTGAAATTTTTTCCCCCAGTTTTAACAAACCAAAACACTACAGCTTATATAACAACTGTTTGCCGGAGAAAAATTTGTATTCAAACATTGTTATGCTTTAACAGGTAATCTTATGCTTTCTGTTGATGTAGGCGGACCCTTGATTTTAGACTAGGTGCACAGTCAAATGCTGCTCAACATTCTGTGATTTGTATTGACTGGAAGCCAGTGAAATAATTAACATCAGACACAGTGTTTCAGTTGCATGTGCACTTCTGTATCTCAGTAAATGTTGCCTGTAATTGTCATTTAAATGTTTGCTTGTTATTGTTCGGGAACTGCAGTTTGACTAGTTAAAATTCAGCCACTACCCAGCGTAAAATAATAACTTCATGTAGCTGCTCCTTTACCTCCTCAAAGCCGGTTCTTCATGTTGTTCATTTTCATGTAAAAGAATAGCGAAAAGTCATTGTTTTTTTTAATATGGTCAGCAATATCTGTAATATGGGATTTAATTATTAACCATGTACAGTCATTTGTACTCTGGAGGAGGAGCTCATCGAAGGAGACTTTAAACATCCGTGTTTCAGCTTCATCCCTTTGCTGTTAGCAACTTAAAGAAAAATCTAATATTTAATCAACCTGTAAATGTTTCCCACTCTTACATAGTCCTAAACCTGACTTAACCTGATACAAACCAACAGCGTACTCTCTAAATCTGCTGTCCTCACTCCTCCTCATCTCCCTCGAGTATGTGGTTCACATCACTTTGGTTTGGCACTACTACATCTTTGTTAAGTCACTCATTCCCACAGTGTTCATGTTTATAATGTGCTGTTTTCCTCTTGGCTAGCTGCCCAAACCTCAAGGGTTGATGGTGGTAAACAGATATTTACAAAATAATCCCAGGTCTGCTTAATTAAGAACCCTCCTCTCCCTTGTGGCGAGCGCTGCTCCTCAGCAGCAGCAGCCGCCCAGAGATGTGGAGTCCAGTTACATCCAAAACACAACCACCATGCCCCCCACCCCACCCCCGCTTTACCACCTTTATTGCTGTGTATACAGACTTTGTATTCAAATGTGTTAATTCAGCTTGTATAAATGATAGGTTTCCTGTTTTCTTTCAGTTGCCTATTGCAGCATGTCTTGCAGGAATTTTAATTTGAAAGGCAATAGTGTGAGCTAATGGGAATCCCCCTTATCACAGAAGGCAGGGAGGAAGGCATTTCCTTCACACTTTCAGCTTTTAGTCTTCTGCATAATGACTAGTCAATTAAAAGAAATACTCTTTTTACATTAACTTTGAGTCATTACCAAATATTATCCTTTACAAACCCAATTTAACATTATTAAGCTGATATAGTGATAGAAAAAATGTGTAATTTGTATGTCACAAGGGAAAGTACGAATTACCATATACTGTATGTACATTATATAGTGACGGAGTGTTTTGTCTGTCTGTGATCTGAGGGAAACAGTGCAAGGGAAACACAGGAAGGAAATCATTTAAGCAATGGTTATTCAACCTTACCGCTGAAGCTGTGGTATACTGGAAAGAGAAGTGTGTTTTTACAGCTTTTCTTCTCTGTTCATGAGCTTTTTGCAACACCGTAGGGTGCAACAGTAAAATCCCCCCAGCTACAAAGCTCCATGGTATCCAGCTTTATGGCGCTCCCGTACAGTCTCCGGCTCCTCATCCCTCGAGCTTATTCCTCTAAGCACTCTGCTGTGCAGCACGGTGCGCGGAAACGTTACTATTCCCTGGTCTTTTACTGCAGACTTGGAAGGGGTAGAGTGACAGGACCTTTTGAGAGAGAAAATTAAAAAGAGAGAAAAAAATGAAGGTTTGAAGTGCTGGACAGCTATTTATATGCTGCATTTCTTATAAAAATGTCTGACATTTACATTTATTCACTGTTGTCCACTAGGAGCTTTGAATAAGAGACTGTTGATATGAAATGTTCCTAAGTGAAAGAGCTTTGCTGTTTTGTACTTTAATCAATTTATTTTTCTCAATGTCTGCATTTCTGCAGGTCACACTCTGTCGGGGGTCTTGGCAGAATTTGGAACAACAGTTGTTCCCAGAATCGTCTTCAGGAGCCTCGTGGTCGTCACAGGCTCTCCACCGTCATCCAACCCTTACATCAGAATGCAGGGGAGGTGGTAGATCTCACTGTCGATGAAGATGGTAAGAACGTCCTGTACAGTATGGAAAACTTGTTTTATTTTCTTTTTTTTCTGTTCTTTTTTGTGCATTTTTTAAAAACCGTTTTCTACTTATTACTATTTTTAAATTATCAGCAAAACATTCAGCTGATAGTTTTGTATTTGTAATTTCTGCTTCTTCCCTGTAAGTTGCTCCAATTTCTAACGTTGTTTTGGTATTTCACTACATATTTTAACAGTTGTCTGTAGTTCCCTGAACCTAAAATGATAGGCTGTAGAACACATTATGCCACATACAGTTTTGCAGATTTGAGCTGGTTTTAAATAATATTTAAGGAAATGCATACATTAATCGGAGCAATAAATTGTTTTGTTTTTTTTTTTACATGAATTTTGATAAACATGAGCTAGTACTCAGACAAAAACAGGCTTCAGTCACGAATGTGATTTTTGCCTGTTGTCATTTTCCATCAGCCTGCAGCAGTGACTGTAAAATAGGAGAGCACTGAGAATTTGCATGTCTTCAGAGAAAGAGGGTCAATTAATTTGGAAATAGGAAAAGTGAACCGCGAGCTTGTACTTGGATGCTAATGAGGTCTGCTCTCCTCCTTGACTGCTAACCTTCTGCAGTACATGCATTCTAGCCATTATTGGTTTTTCCTCTTTGAAATTGGGACACAGTAACGTCAACAGAATATTTATATTTTTATTCATTTGTTTGCTTCTAAATCATCTTTGTCTCCCAGAACTCTCAGTTGTGCCAACAACCTCTGGCAGCATTCAGTCTCAGACAGTCGGCTCATCCTCCTCATCATCTTCCCATCATGCCTCTACCTCAGAGCTCAATGATGCCCCAGGTCCCTCCACTAGCTGCTCAGGCTCCGTTCCTGAAAATATGCACACACAGAGGCCAAGTGGTTCTAATCGTACAGCCACAGAGGGTAAGCCTGGACACGGCACTATGAAACCAGTTGTTGGAGCATTTCTTACCTTTGCTCTGAGGCCTGTTCAAAGATGTTTTTCTTTTTCTTTGCTGATAATAGTTAAAATGGTTTATATTGAGCAGTCACTTCAAAAGCACCATTATTTATATCTTTCCTTCATCATGCATTCTGTCCAGATGATAACAGACCCAGCTTGTCAAGCGCAGCCGGGGAGAACACAGGCACAGCCATGCCCAGACTCCCATCCTGCTGTCAGCAGCACTCCCCGTGTGGGCGGCCTTCCCCTGGTCACCTGTCCTTGAGCCACTCCCATTCAAGCTGCATGCAGGCCTCATCCTCTCAACAGACCAGTGGCTCTCAGCATAGCCACAGCCATGTCCACAGCCACAGCAACACTCACCACTTCATCCACCACGTTCACCACCCAGCACCACAGCCTCCCGGCACCCTGCCTTTTCAGGAGTCGAGCTGCACCGTGGAGCGGCCCACCGCTCTGCCTGCGACATGTGCTGGAGTCGGCAGCAGCAGCAACAACAGTAGTAGCAGCAGTAATACAGGACATTACCATGACCAGGTAGGCTCAGTTCTGCTACACGTAACTTGTACTGGTGCAGATGTTGAGGTGTGTTTTTTTTTTTTTTTTAATAGGATGAAAATGTCTCTGAGCCTTGGATGTGTAACACCTACTTTACAGTCAATGTTCCAGGCTGATCCTACCCAGTTATATTTGTGCTTGTCATGACTCGCTTCTCTGAAATGTTTCATTTGATCAGCTGTCTGCAGCTCAGCCTGGTTCTTTTGGTACAATGAGTTGTCATGCCAAAAGGGGTGGGGGTGCGGAAATAGTTGGCATATTGAGAGGGTAGAATATCAATAAAGTGTTCTTTATTTTAGAGTTGATTTAAAAGAGAGATGTGAAAGGACTGAGAGCTCTTATTATTTACTCGTCATCCTGCCTTCTTCCCCTTAGTTACTCAAGGCTATTGTCAAACACTTGTCATTGCTCACTATATCTGTTATACCCGCGTTTAGACTAAATACTAAAAGCGTTTGCGTTTCACTAAAAAGAAATGCAGTGAATCCGGTAACGTGGTTGGATCTCAAAGGATGACACATTTAGGCTTCTGGAGGTGTTGGTTCATCATTTTTCTCAGTAATTCTCTCTTTCCAACACAGCAAACCCTGCCAGTGGACCTGAGCAGCAGCAGCATCAGGAGTGGTGGAAACAGCGGGGCTAGTTTCCATGGCAGTACATCAGCTTTTGATCCGTGCTGCCCAGGCTCCACCTCACGGCCCCCTCCTTACGTTTCTCAGGCCATCCCGGGACCTAGCCAAACAGCGGTGGTGGACTCATTTAGCTCTTCAGTGGTGGCTCAGCCCCAGCCACAAACCCAACCCCAGCCCTGCAGACATTATATGCACCCCTCATGTAAGTCTGACAGCTATATGCAGAACAGTAATGGTGCTTTTTCACAGTTCCCCTTTAGTGTTTCTAAAGCTTTTATGGTTTTCTTCACCCCATTCTCTTACACACAGATGGCCCTCTAGCACGCTCACTGCATCATCAGCCCTCGTCTGCTTGTCCTCATTCTCATGGGAATCCCCAGCTTACATCTCAGCCCCCAGCACAGGGCGATTATGTCATTCCCCACACAGTGACCTTTCATCCATCCCTGCCATCGCACCCTTCTGGCCACGCCATGACCCCTGCACCTCCGCCTCCGCTGTCTACCCACCACCTCTCTGGTTCCGGTGCTGCTCTGGCGCAGCACTTGCCCACGGAGCACCAGACCCTGCCGCATCATATACCTGCACTGGGGGCCTCAGTGCAGAGGCTCCATCAACATGAGATGCTGCAGAGGATGGAGGTTCAGAGGCGCAGGTTGATGCAGCATCCAACGTGAGTATTCACATTATTTGTTTCATCGCCTCCTTCATAACATAATTATGAAATATAACTAACATTTGTCTAATTTTTTTTGTACTGTTCTCTACCTACAGACGAGCACACGAGCGTCCACCGCCACATCCACACAGAATGCACCCCAACTACGGCCATGGGCACCATATCCATGTGCCACAAACTATGTCTTCCCATCCTCGCCAGCCTGAGCAAAGAACAGCATGGTCGGTATTAGACGCAGCCCAGCTGGGTGAAGGACAGATGTGTTACGCTCAAGACTGAACTCTCGTAATGTGTTCATCAACAGGGAGCTGGGCATCGAGACTGTGGCACCATACCCTCCTGCAGGGCACCTGCACTCCCACCTGCCCCCCTACCACCCTCCCCCCAGACTGCACCACTTCCCCTTCATGGTGAGAGTATAACCCAGAGCACACATGCATACGTTAGCATAAATGAGAAAAGAAAATCACTTCTTAACAAAGCTGGAATGAGATTAATGCTCTTGGCCTTCTGTTGATAAGATTAGTTATTTCAAGGATGGTTTGGGTAACCGCATGAATAATGCATCAGCAATTAATTGGAGCGAATTGGGCATTTCAAGTCCAGACTCAACAAATTCACAATCCTTCAGACAGAACTGGGGAAATAAGTGTCCTGATATTTTTGTTTCATTGACTGTCTCTACAATAAGATTTACTCTTTAGCCCCAAAGAATGTGTGTGGGAATGTCAGTTTGCTGTTTTCCACATGCTAATACCACCAGAATTCATGACTACATGCATGCTGAGAACTCGGAGTTGAGCAAAAAAAAAAAAGCAAAGGGTGTGCAGCTGAATATTGATGAACGGCCGCCACAGAGTTCATTAGCTTTAAACTGTGTCTGTCTGTGACCTTCATTATTACATATGAACCTCCGTAATTTGTTTTTAGAAGGATTTCTTTCTTCTAATCCCAGAGCTGTCATCTGCACCGAGGGCATATAATGACAGATTTAACAGAATATCAGTTTTTATACTGCTGTCTTATCTGATTGGCGCAACAACCACCAGAGTGTCATCAATTATTCATCTGCATTTTCTTTCTTTTATTTATTTATTTTTTCCCCCCAAAAAACATCTTTTCAGTTTTCATTTTTAACATACTGACATAACGGTAAAGGAAAATGGCCTTTAGCAGAGCTTGGTCACTCTGCAGACTTAGTAACTAGTAGCGCCCCCTTTGGCCAGTATCGCACCTTGTAAACCTTGTTTTTTAAGGGACTGCCCATTGTTCCTAATAAAAGATTCCCAGTTCTGTGAGATCGCTGGGCCGTCTTCCATGGACTGCTCTCCTGAGGTTTAATGATGTTCAGGTCAGGAGGCTGACGGGCCAGTTATGGTCTTCCATAATCAGATATTTTGATCAGGGCTGCCCGAATAGTCACATGCCACGGGATTAGTCTGATTTAAAGCATTTAAAAGAGAGATTCTGGAGATATTTATTAAAAAATATTTTCTCAGTGATGTTTTCTTTGCTTCCTCGCAGCACGCTGGCATATCGGAGCTGACGTACCCACACATTCGGTACATCTCATCCAGAATGACTGGGTTTGGAAGAACCTATGAGGTGAGGACATTTATTGATTTTTTTTTTTTCCTTTCTGTGAAGCATGTTTTGATTTGGCCCATGACCATTACCAGAAAAAAGTGTCTCAACCCCATTTTCAAATTCTATGTGATGTAATTTGGAGTAAGAATACAGAATCTTGTCTCCTTCCAGGACCTGCTGCATTTAGAGGAGAGATTGGGGACTGTGAACCGAGGAGCCTCTCAGGGAACCATTGAGAGGTGCACTTACCCACATAAATATAAAAAGGTGAGTCCGTACGACTGGTCTTTGACCTGCACATTGTAAATGAGTAGATTGTGTATTGTGGTTGTGCATGTCTGTTACAGTTAACCCTGGGACAGAGTGCATAGTGGTCTTTTGTGCTTATTTCAAATGTCTGATGTTTTGCCATCATGTAGCAGAAATACTGTAGTGTGTGACTTTGCACTTGTTGGGGAAATTGTTCCTTAGAGCTTTCCAAATGTTACTGAATAAGCAATCTAATACCCTGCCACCCAATACAGAAGGTGTTGGAGAGAGACATTGATCCACAGTTAACCCCTGAAGCTTGGGCATCTATTGGGAAAAATATGCACGCAGCCCCAGAATCGGTGAGAAATAACCAACCAATCAATCTGGAAACATGTCTCTGCTCAAATGTAGACTAGATGGTAGTGTTAACCTTGGGGGCCAGGGAATTTGGCTCTAGAATAACTTTGATTAGGAAGACTGTGATAGTTTTCAGGACAAAATGACCATTATCGCTGTCCCCATCAGAAGTTAATATTCCTGTGCCATTTCTGCCTCTTTATGAGCAGTGTGGGTTTTGTCCTAAGTGTAAAACGCATTTGTAAAGTTAATCCACCGTTGTAGCTGAGCAGATATTTAACAGAGAAATGATGTTAAAGCATCTATTATACTGACGCAGACTGAACCAGTGGCGCATTGACTAAAAAGTCACGTTTCCAATGTTTCCCCCAAACAGAGAAAGCTGCACAGTAAACAGGACGAAGAAGAGGGGGCGGATGAAGACACGGAGGAAAAATGCACCATCTGCCTCTCAATACTGGAGGAGGGGGAGGACGTCAGGTAATAACTCCCCTCCTGGGTTTTTCTTGCTGGCAGTTCAATTAAGACTTGAGGGGCGTGTCCATGAGTGTGACCGCAGATGTGAGATGTGTTGATGGCATCTTTTTTTTCCACCCCTCCCAATATCTCTTGAGACGTATTTTATGTTTTAAAACCCAAAGGTCTGGTAATCAGCAGAGGACCCCAGAGTGCACTAAAATTTGCAATCCTCATGGAACTGCTTGTTGGCACTTGCTCAGGTTTTTTTTTTTTTTTTTGGAATCTCTGGCTTTTCTTCCCCCTACTGGTGGTAGAAAATAATGCATCCCCAATCCATTTTATTTGTAGTTATAAGGACCGACGTCTTTTTATTTTTTATTTTTTTAACAAAATGGGCAGAAAATTATCTTTGGAAATAAATGCTAACAAATAATTTTAAACTTGTAAAAAAAACATAAAAACACTCTGGTGTGTATCACTGTTCCCACATGAGAGGTGTGATAATGTCTCATCTGTTTCCTCCCCAGGCGACTCCCGTGTATGCACCTCTTCCACCAGCTGTGCGTGGACCAGTGGCTCGTCACCAATAAGAAGTGCCCCATCTGCAGGGTGGACATTGAGGCGCAGTTGTCTGCTGAGAGTTGATGCTGTTGTCATTTTTTTGTTCCTTTCTTTGTTTTTTACTAACGTGCCCTTTTGTTGAAGGTTTATTTTGAGATCATAATAATTTCCTCTTCAGTACTGCAGTCAACCAAAGATGGCATGAGTTTCCTGCGCAGCTCTGCTCGGACAAGAATATAATGAAAGAATAACAAAATTTAAAAAAAAAAAAAAAAAAAAGCAGCCCTTGAGCCCAGAGTGCCGGCTATCACACGTTAACAACAACAGCTAGGAATCTCCATTAAGGATTTGAAGATTTTATTGTATTTATAAAGCTTTTATGTAGCTTTTGATTGTTTCCTCAGATGTCATATTTGTTTTGTTTCTCTGCATGTTTCCTTGCGATGCATTTCTTTGCACATATAACGCGGGCTTACCGTGGCCTGATGAGTTGCAGGTGAGGATAGCTGCTCTAGTAAAGATGCATTTCTGTAAACCTAATGCCTTGCTTTACTAGGATAGAATGTCAGCCTCCATTTACGAAGAAAAAAACAAAAAACATTGCAGGATTCATCTTACCAATCATTGTATTGATTAGTTCATGTTTAGAAGATGTGGATTGTTAGTGAAGATTTTTTTTTTTTTTTTTTTTTTTTTTTAAATAAACCAAGACATTCCTAAGTAGGGATAATATGTTAACAGATCAGCTGCTGTATTAGTGCACACCCAGTATTTCTAGAGTGGAATAAACTCTGATGTTCACCTCAGAATATGCACATGATTTCCTCCCAACCCCCTTAAAAACATAAGAAAAATCACTGTTAAGGATCAGAAACACTGCTGTCATCGTCTGGTGTACTTTAGACATCCAGGAAAAGAATGTTGAACCGCTCACTCGACTGTTCTTTCCAACCGTGATCGAAGCTTTTATTTTGTCATCAGGTTCACTTCCTGCCGACGGGCCCTGACGTTTCACCATGTTTCTGTACGATGATCTCAGGTCTACAAGTGTTGAGTGACACAAGCCTGCGACCTGGTCTCTTTTTGTCAATGAGAGACTGACATTGGCATTGATCTTAATTTATAACAGAAATATTAACATTTTTTCTCTTGATTTGAGCCGCCCTCCCTTCTGTCTTTGTACTTTAGCATCTGCATCCACTTTGTCTGTTGCCGAGGTAAAAACACTAACACACTGGCAGATTATTGCACAATAGAGAAAATAGGAGACTAGTGAACATGACTGTGCACTGAGGCCATATGTTTCCACTGATCCATATTTGAAATGACAAAAAAGACATTTTGAATGGAGTGTTGCAGTGCAGAACTTAAAGCAGGTATCCAATCCATTGAAAGTCACCAGAATCATATTCTGTGGGATTTATATTAGTTTTAAAAATAATAAACTTGGATAACTCTTGAAACTTCCGTGTTTGTTTTATTTTAGAAGTTATTCAGAATGAAAATTTAATATCAGTATTTATGCTCCATCCTATGACTGATGTTTTCAGTGGGGACCAGGATATTTCATTGATTTGCTGGCAAATTTAAAGTGAAAAGATTTAAAGCATGCAAATGAAGGAGCAAGTTTATGAAATTATTTAGAATTATAGCGCATGAGGACCTACAGTGCAGGTTTTCACAATCACTTTTTTTTTCAGAAGAGTTGTCAACATTTAAAAGGACAATAAATGATGCTGAAAAAATAAATTATGTTCCTTAATAACGTACAGTAAAACAACTTCATTTATGGAAAAAATAAAGCGGGCTTCAGGTTATGGTGTAATGCTGGTATTAAAACACAAAGTTTGATTTTACAAAGTACAAGATGAAGCGCAATACTCTTTGTAACCACGTGGGGGAAGTCTTACACAAGACTAAGACTTAAAACTTTGGATACATTTCAAACGCTTTTTAATGTATTAACCTCAGAAGATTTATGTGTTAAATATGTGTTGAATAATACGAACGAAGCCAAACATTAATACAATATAGCTTAATATATTATCTTTGGGCAGAAACCTGCTTATTTGTGTGGGAAATGGTCAGGAGGTGTCTGAAAGTGTCAAACTGCAGTGACAATGATCAGCCTCAGTCATTCTTGGTCAAAATTAATTTAATTTTCATGTGATAAAATCAACACAAACTCAGTCAACTATGCAATGTTACATGCTTTATTCATTCTATTGTTGTGTCTTGCACAAGCATGTTTTCAATCCAAATGATGCAAAAGAAGAAGTCCCAGCAGTTTTCACTGACTAAAGCCTTACACACTTGTTTGATTACATTTTTTTTTTAAAAAAAAAAGGATACGTGACGCAACAGCAGTGCAAAAGATGTGCAGAAAATATTCTTTGCAGTGCCACAGAAAAAAACACAAGTCTTTCACCTAGGAAAAAAAAAAACAAAACAAAAAAACAAAAAACGATTTCTGTATCTGACACAACAACACTCCAGTCACCCCAGTCTGTGAGAGCCGTATCTTTGGACCCCAACTGGAAATAAAGCAGCCAGCCCTGTGAGTATTAAAGTCGAGAGAATAATCTAATAATGATAAACAATTAAATTCCTACACAACAACAGGCACACTCCTAAATAAGAACACATATACAGAATCGGATATAAAATGCCTGTTTTGTCATGTTTTTGTAAACAAACTTCCTCAAACCGTTCTTAGTGGAGCTGACTGAGTGACTGTGGAGTGCTGACCTCTGTGTCCAAGGTAGTACCTGTACTAATAAAGTGCTAATACACCACAGATGGTGTGCCCTGGCCACAATATTCTGGTGTCATACAAAATAATAATAAAAAGAAAACAAAGGTGAGGGTGATTCCCAGGTGTTGTATGTGAACCAAACCTTTCAAAAATGCCATCGCTTTAGTATTTTAAACACGGTGATGACCTGAAATGTCCCTGTAGATCGTTATGGTCTTCATACACAATAAATATTTCTGCTAAAGCAGCAATCACCTCAGCCTCGACATTTCCGATTCAGACATCAAAATTTAAAATCTAAAAATAAAACATGTTGAGAATTTGCTGAAAAAAGGAATAAAAATCACAGCCTGGTCCCCGGGATTAATCCAATGCTTCAAAATGCGTGAACTCAAATCCTCAGCAAGGTATGAATGTCGGTACGGAAAAGACAGGAAGCTTTAAATGCAATAAATAGTTTTGCTCAGAACTCAAAGGAACTGCAGAGGGAAAATTAAAAAAATGCTCCCAGGGGTCAGTCTTGAAAGCGGAGCCTCAGCCTGAGGACGTAACCCAGGTTCCTCCCAGTGATGGAGGATTCAGCGGAATCTCTGAATATCAGCTTCATTCTGTCTGACAGGCTCAGTGGCAATCCTCCAGGCCCTCCTCCACCTCCCGCTGTTGCGACTCCGCTAGATCTTGGTCACGTAGTTGTTTGGGAAGAGTCCCTGCTTTCCACGAAGGCGGCCCGTCCACCAGCCTGACGCATCTGAACAGACACAACAGCACAGCTCTACACTTCAGATTCACAAAAAGCATAAATAACCACCGTTTAGATCCCAAGCTTACCCTCTTTGATGATGTCGATGACATCGTCGGCATTGAAACTGAGCTCATCGGTGTCCTGTGCATCATAGGCGAACAGAGCTTTACACTGCGGTACCTGGGGTTTGGGTTTGGGTGCAGGTTTGGGCCGTCCTCCACCGGGCGCAGGCCTACTGACCGATGATCGGTGAGCTCTGATAAAATATAAAATAAAAATGCCCAAATATCAACATTTAACATGCAAATATGTGCAGCAAATACAAAGAAAATGAAAAGAATTTTCTCCCAAAATCCTTCACATGATCACCATCCTGTATATAAAATAATCAGAATTAATATTAGATTTTTAATTTACACAGCTACCGCTGTAATATATTATCAGACACCGATAATAGTTATGTTATTGTGTTTAATATAGTATAGAATGTTTTTTTCCCAAACAAATTATAGTTATTCCCCTGAACCGCCACAAGATGGTGATAGTGGGCACAGAAATATAGTGAGACTGAATGACCAGCGAACAGATTCACCATCATAACCTCCTCGAAAATTTATGGAAGAATTTGAATGAAATTTTCAGGAAATGTTGCTAATGGGACAAGGAACTGATGATTATATTTCAGCGATGCTCCAGATTACCATCTGGTCTTCTAAATTTTCAGGGTTGCTAAATGAGAAATAAGATTTGGTCATCAAAAATATGATGACCAAAGGATCTGAGGACTTTGGCCACTGATCAAGGAAGGCCAAGTGGCTCATTTTCCCTTTCTCACTGCAACGGGTTGAAACAGACAAAATGTGGGGAAATGAGCCGTCTGGTGGAGGTCTGTGCTGTCTGAGTGCTTTCCTAGGTATGTATTTGAGTAGTTTAAAAAAAAACAAAAAAAACCGACTGTAATCATCAAAACGAGCCTTCGAGGAATGGTCACAGCAGGAATTCTGTTTCCAGGATTTTATCAATGAGATAAAAGATCTGCCATCAAATAAAGAATTCCAAACTGATGCGAGAATCAGCAGTAAAGGAAGTGTCAGTCACAGACAGTCAGTCTCCCACGGTCAGAGAGACCACGCACCCACTGACACTGCAAACACTCTGACTCACATTTCTCCGTTTGCAGCTGGTCCTCTCTCTCCATTACTACAAAAGAATAAATCATCCATGTGATGCTAAAATTACACAAATTACAGAAACACAAGCCTGTCTGTGTGCAACTACCATGAATGTGATGGGACACAAATCTGAATTTACGATTTATTTTAACAGCTTAAATGTTTATAGTCCCAGACATGAGTTTGCGGCCTCCTCCTGCACGTGACGCTTCGACTGTGTCGCTTCCTCACCCAGCGGCTCCTTGCTCCGGTACCCTCAGACAGTCCAGGTTAGGCTGCTGCCTAGTGCTGCCTCGCTGCTTCGGCGGGTTGATGTTGCTTGGGAGGAAGGGTCGCGTTGAGTTGCTGTGGGAAGGGTGCCTGTGGCTGTGCTGCTGTGAGTTCCTCTGATTGGCCAAGTGGTTGGTGTTTTTAAGGGCGCCATTTTGATGAGCGGCTGCAGATGAAAGGAGAAGTTGATTCTTAGCCACAGATGTAGAAAAAGACCTGCTTAAAGCCTGCGACTCTGGGGAGCGTTACCTGGAGGTCCGGGCGCTGATCGAGACGGGATATTCTGGTGCATTCTTGACGCGTTAGAGCGACCCTGACTAAAGCTCTTCCGCGTGGGGCCTGAGGAGGAGATCAGGAGATCAGAGACCGACAGACAGCACATTAACTGAAGAAGAAACAGCTTCTGAAAGAGAACATTGACATTGACACTTACGAGTGTTCTTTGGAAGGCCCGGTCCAATGCTGACTTGCAGGGATTTGCTCGAAGGCTTCAGAACCGGCACATTTCCTTGACCCTGAATGAACAACACCTGCCGTGAGCCGCCTCCGCTCAAGAAGCCCCAGTTTTCCTTCTTCAACTTCATCTCCAGTCTGAGCAACATGACAGAGCCAGAGGAGAGCGATGATTTTAATGAGCTGCTTCTACACCAAAACACAGCAGCAGAAGTGATGTCCCCACTCACGTGTTATTAAACTTGAGCGGTAACTTCCTCTGCGTTTTCTCCTCGAAGCGGCGAGCCAGCAGGCTGATGAACTCCGTTTTGAAGACGCACTCCAGGAGGCTGTCGTACTCTTGCTCGTGCAGGATCATGAAGTCGTCCTGCATCGTGCTGAAAAGAACATCAACGTAACCCTTGAAGAGGGTGGAATCTGACCCCTCCGGAAAAGAAGAGAAAACCTGTTTCTTTGGGGTTCTTGAGGTGGAGACGCTCTGACACTGACACACAGACACTTGGTATCATCTTTCACATGAGCATGCAAACACAGAGGGGGCTCACATCTCCAGAGTGAGGACCGCCTGGGCCTGTAAGCCACACAGGGATACTTTGTTCCTCGCCATGAAGAGAAGCTTCTTAAACCTCCTTCTGTCCTTATTGCACCACCTGGTCCATATTACCCCTCTGGTTCAAATGCCACATGCTCACGCTGACTCTCCAACTATTTCGTGAGTCTTCTAATGACAACAAAGGCCCCGAACGTCTTTCAGCTCCTTTTATTTTCCTCTCCATCGCAGTAAAGGAGAATATTTGCGACTGCGTGTTATTACAGTAGCACATGTCAGACCTGTACAGGAGCTGGATTTAATTCACGCCACATGTCTTTGTGACATTTAGACACACATGGTGTGATTGGAAATCCAGACCTCGGCTTTGAATAAAACGGCATCCCCAGCACGTCCATCTACGGCGTGATGGGCAGGCGTCGCCCTGTTTGCTCTTCTAGTATTATAATCCAACTTCCTGTGGGTCCGTACCTGAATGAGACGGCCAAAATCTTCTCCACGTCGATCCGCCTCTTCAGCACCTCTGTCACCTGACCTTTCTCTGGGCCTTGCTTCACCTTTTCTCTTCCGATCAGGTACACGGCCTTCGGGGTTAAGATCAAGTCCCTCTTGATCCCCTGAACGTGAGCAGGAGAGCAGGCTTGTTCAACAAAAATCTTTCGCCGGTGGCTTGCTGCAGCATCAGGCGGACACTGACCTTGAAGCGTCGGTCGTATTTGGTGACTTTGTCTGCGAAGTCAATCTTTTCCCTCTTGCCCAGGAACTGGCGGAGCTCAGGCCTGTCGTCCATGCCCAGGTAGTCACCTACGAAGTTCCTGTTCAGGCTGTGCCGCCGCCTCTCCTTCCGGTTCAGCAGCAGGTCGGACGCTGGATGAACCACAAGAGAGTAAGAGACCAGACAGGGATACTTGGAAAAACCAACGACAGCGCCAACTTTTCTCACCTTCTTCCCTCATCTGGACATACTTCTTGCGGGCCACATACTTCCTCCAGGCTTTCTGGATGGTCCTGGCGTAGCCGTCAAACTTGCGGTCTCGGGTCTCCTCTAAGAGAAAGAGCTGCGGGCGCAGATGGAGAGAGGCAGCGGTGAGAGTCCGGCACACCTCAGGACTACCCCAGACACACACACACACACACACACACACACACGAGGCCACCATGCATATCTGTCAACAGCAGTAAAACAGATCAGAAGGCAGCGTAGATGAGCCGCTCCTGTGACTGCTTCCTGCACATCGCTTCTGGATTCTGCTCCGTCCTCACAGACCTCTGTCATTTCCTTTTCAGGACTCTGAACATGCAATCACGCTCCATGCCCTCCTCCTCTCAGACTAAACATCCTGCCCTCCGCTCTACCCGGCCTGGCAATGGGCCGCTGGAGCGACGGCGATGATGACATGGGATCAAATCACTAACTCAGAGCAGAACTTTGTCCACAAAAGACTGAGCGTGTGTGTGTGTGTGTGGAAGGGGTTTCCTGTGAGTCACTGACTATGATGGTGACACACTGTAATCACTGAGACATTTTAAAAAACATTTTGCAGCTGGTTTTAGTTTTCTTTTGGGCTGAGCTCAGCCCTCCAATAGCTGATGAATCGCGGCTCATCTGTCACCACAATAATAAAACATCTGCGCTGAACAAACTTTTTCTAATTAAATCTAACACAAAGAAGCACCTGGTTCATCTTAGTAATGAGCTGCTGTCAGATCAGGTCTTGTTTTGAGAATCTGTGCTGGTCAGGACGCCTCGCTGATCTGAGCCCTCAGGCTGGCCCCGCCCCCGGGGCTGGTGGGCGGGGCTCTTGGCGATGAATGAGTGAAGTCATTCAGGATCAGCTGGAAGGCCCGCATTAAAACTAAAGACGTCTGTGTGTCTGCTCCCACACATGCGTGCTTGTTTGTCCGTGATGTGTACCAATATTAATACGTCGGTGGAGCCGCACAACCGCTGCTTTCAGGGGGGAGTCGTGAAAAATAAGGTAGTTCTGGTGGAAAAATACAGGCCTTTATAACTCCCCTCCCCAACTCCAACAGCACGCGCTTGTTTTAGCCGCAGTGGCGTTAGCTCAGTGCTGACGTGATTCTCAAAGTCGGCTTCAGTCACCCAGTAGGACAGTGGAGCCGCTTATGGTGCCCGAATGTCGAATCGGTGATATCAGTGTTCCTCTTTGCTAACAGCAGATGGGTGTATTTGTTTCTGCTGAGGTCGAACTCTCCAAATCTGGTGTTAAAACAGAGAAAAATGGAGCGAAGCAGCAGAGAGTGCGCGTCTGCATTGGAGCCTGACGTACCGACTCGGGGGCTTTGATGAAAATCTTGGTTCGTCCAAGCTGGAACTGGTCCTGGTCCATATTGACAGACCGCAGCAGGTGAAGGACCCCTTGTTTTTCATCTCCTCGCCACGTTGGCCAGGACTCTTTAGTTAAGATAGCGTACCTGGGGAGGCAACGATGAGCAGAGACAAAGACATTAAGAAACAGAGGTGTGGTTTTGCTTTGGAGGAGTAGATTATTTGAAGAATATGACAGACTCTGAAACGGGGGTTTCACCACATTTGCAATTCTAATTGCTGCAGAAATGTCTAATCAGTGAGTCAGATCAGGGTTGGACAGCAAAACCTTGGATAATCTATCCCGGCTGCTCTGCTTACTAAACTCAGTATTAGCGCTGGTGTCAGACAGATGCTGCTGCACACGTCAAGTGCGAGGTGTGTTACCTGTTGAGGAACTTCCTGAAGACTCTGCGGTAGGCGTAGCCAGCACGCCTCACTCTGATGTTTTCCTTCAGACCCAGGTACTCCACTTGGTGCTTCACTCTTAACCGCAAAATAAAAAGATCAAATCATTTGGGATTCTAATATATACTGGATGATTTTCATCTTTGGCTGCCTCTGTACTGTTTAAAATCACATTAAAGAGGAGTGAACCAAGGATCGGAGGTGCAAGGCAGACTAAATTCCCGCTCCGTTAGCGGGAGAGATAATCACAGGTCATTGTGTGGCAGAACAGCAGCAATTTGCCAACTTTTTCCTACAACAAAGACATTAAAAACGACTTGGTTCACTCAGGCTTCCTGTGAGAACAACAGTTCCGCTCCTAATTAACCGGTCGCCCTACGACCAACTCACAACAGGAAGGTCACGGAACAATACGACAGGGCTCAGTGGAACATGTGATGCTCGGAGCCTGGAAACGGACATATAAGGGACAAAAGTACAGCAGTTGCCTCTGACACACGTCCCACGTGAGTCAGGCCTGTGGATTTAAGCATCAAGATATCTTTTCTTTGACATTTCCAAACTTTTTTTGAGCAGCGTGGTAATCTCAGTGTTTCCACGTGGACGGTAAGAATCATGTGGCCCTGGGAGCCTGCCACTGACCGACTCTCTTCCCAGTCCCTCGGCTTCTTGGTCTCGTTAGGTTTGATGCAGCGGATGTAGTGTGGAGTGCACTTCATCAGCGTGCTCACCAGGTCGTTGGCCTGTTTCTATGATGACAGAGGAGAGGGGGAAGAAGAAGAAGAGTGGCATTAATCTCTCTAGATGCACCAAACACTGAACTATCAGCGCATCACTGCTCACGAAGGACACCGTCACACCTTTCCCACACTCTTCACTGGAAGCGTACCTTTATTTTGCTTCCTGCAGTTGTGGGCCGGCCTTTCTTTTCAGCATTTAGGTTTTCTGGGAACAGCGCTCGGATGAAGTTGCTGATGGAAGACACAAGATTTATGAACAAACGTGAAAACGCGGTCGGGTTTCCGTGGGAGCTGAAAGTCAAATTGTAGTTAATGATTAAAACAGCAAGGTCCATTAAATTCCTGGGTATGGGAGGGTCACAGGTGGGGGCTGGGGAAAATCAAGGTGTGTGTGTGTGACCTTGTACAAATACCTTCCTGTTCAGTATCTGGTCACCAATGTTTAGCCTAATATTTGCTCTTTGATAAAATACAGGATTGCAGCTGAGGCCTTTGAGGGGGAAACAGAGTTTTGGAGAATGTTATATTAGTTTAAAAACCACACAAGCTCTTTTGTGATGTTCCTACTGTTACTGTCGAGCCTGAATGTGTGAGGACTGATGGGTTTTTGGAGCCACGTTCATTGAATTTGACATTTTCCTTCAATTTAAAAAAGAAAAGCCAACGAGATAACGTTTTTTTTTTCTAAAGGGACTTTTTACCAGAGTTATTTTCAGGCATCAGGCATCTTGACCCTTTGTCTGGTTTTGGTTTGAAATAATTTCTGCTGAACCACAATGTTCCTATTCATGACAATGAATTAGTAACTCATGGATTTGGTTGTGGGTCAGCAGGTTCCAGTAAAGTATTGCAGCAGCAGTAAAGGAGCCTGTGGGGGCTTTCTGAGACTGCATGACGCCGCCAATTCACTCACAGTTGCACAGTGAAATTGTGTTGTGTTGTCAACTGTAAAATTAGCACTTTTGACAACACTATCGTTCAGGTAGTCAGCTTGAGTCAAGCTTTTATGACAAACTTTCTGTTCTGGAAGAAAAACTGTTGAGGAGCTCCTATTGTTACTTTTGTGGTAAAAGCTTTTATTTTGTGTGTGTTAACACACTTCTTGTGTTTTACAATTTATATTCACCTCGGTTTAAACATCTGGATCGGCAGATGTGTCTACAAATCTGTTAGAAATCTGTTAAATGAGTCCAGCTGACAAGACAGGTCATTCTTTTCTTCTCTGTTTAGCTCTTCCGCTAAGGATCGCGGTCGCTTCCTTCCACTTTGACTTCCTCTGTGTGTATCCGTGCCAGATTTTGTAACCGTATTCAGCGTAAAGTTCATGTGTGTGTTTTCCAGCACATGTCTGAAAGGAATTTTTCACATAACCACCTTTTATGTCTGACTGAATGTGCACATAAAGGGGCAAGAGAGGGTTGGCCGTGGCCTTCAGGGGCTATACAGACAATACAGGCTGTTTGCACAGATGGTCAAGGACAAAAAGACAGCCCAAGAAACCCAAATGCAGGGGGACCAGACTGCACAATGATGCCCTGCAAGGAGCCTGCACTTGCACAACCAGATTGGAGAGAAAGCCTGGACAGTCGCCAGACGCTGCTCAGGGCAAAGGGCACGATATACAAGCATCGGCAACATCCCCCGACTATCCAGATGCAAACAATTAAATCATTCAGACTTATTCAGTTCTAACTGTGTGCATCACAAAAGAAAAGGCCCTTTAAGTCGTCGCATCAGCGTAACAGGAGCTACTCACATTTCACTGCTCTGCATCAGCTCAATGAGGTCAGTAAAAAGGACGTCTCTGTTCCTCTCGCAGAAACCCTCAGCGTCATAGGACACCTGCGGCAGAGACGTCGAGAGAAAAAAAAAGACCATAGTTACCAAAGTGCACGAGGTCGACCGGTTTGGAAACTGCAGGAGAACTGATGATGAAATCTGAATGAAAATAGAATATTGTGGCTTCTCTTCTGACCCGAGTCTATATATTGAGTTTTACAGAAGGAGAAAATGGAGGGTTACAGATGGACATTTTACACCTCATAGGTTTCACTGTCTAATAAAAGCAGGAGTGATTTACAGTTCTATCAATTACAGCGCTGACGGGTATTTTTGCCACGCCGAGGGCTGAGGCTGGAGGAGCGTTTTCAGCACTCGTGGGAGTTAGTTATGGCCTCTTCATGGGGCCTATAACATGGCTGCCAGACTGCCACCAAACATCTGGAGAAATGACATAGGATCAGATCCCTGGAATGAAAAGTCCAATCAAAGTCAAACTGACCTTGCCGGCGTAGTGGTGGATGATGAAGCCCTGGTTCCAGCTGTTGAAGTGTTCGTGCGAGTTGATCTGGACGCGGAGCTTCTGCAGCATCGTCTGGTCGGCCCCCTCGCCCACCGCGTGCATGGTGGCGCACACGTCATCCAGGACGCTCATGATGCCCGGAGGATTCTGCCGTCACAAGCAGGATATTTCACATTCGCTCAAATCAGCTTCCTTCTGTTTGCACATTGATTGAACTTTGTTGCCAAACAGACGTTTCTGATTAGGGACATTTGTCAGCTGATTTCTGAAAAAGCTTCAGGCACACACGGCCGAGGTGTCGGGACACATGTCCTCTGCTGCTGCTCCGGAGGGGAGGCTTGTTTTAAACCCCCTGTAGTAGATTTAATGGATTACACCTCTCAGTGGGACAGATTAAATTAAATTAAGAGCCGCGTTTGCAGGTTCGAAGTGCATTAAACCTGAAACCAGGCAGAAAGTTGACAGGAGGCTGCAACTCGGTTAACAATGTCAGGACAATAAAACTGTTTATGCTTGAAAACAGCTCATATCTGAGTTTTCTGCAACACTAGACAGATGTAGAGTTCTGTGTTTTTAGATAAACAACTCTGCTTCATTAGACTTTATTTACTACATTCAAAATAACAATTGTCACACAAGCTAAAAAAGGAGAAAAACAGTACAAGTAGTTGTTTTACTTAGTAACCTTGTTAATTAACCTACTCTATAAAACATCAGAAAGCAGTGGAAAAAGGCCAACATGTTGGTTTTAACGTCACTGGTTTTATTTCTGAAATCTGGAGAAGTTTAGTTCACAAAGCCTGTAAAACGTGTTAGTGTAAGTGTGCGCTCTGGCAATGGGTTTCCCTGATACTGACAATCATAAATTCAGCTGTAGGTCTGTGTTTGCTTGTTGCACCCTGTGTAGTTTCTCATCGTTTTTCCTTATTTATAACGATTCACCTACTTTGCTCTCGATGAGATCACAGACGATCTTGTTGTTGAAATATTCGATCGGAGTCCACTTGATGCCTTCTTGCACGTATTCCTCCTGAGAAAGTGACCAGAATATTGCTCCAACAGTGAGACTGGAAATACTTCAACAAAGAGAAAAGAGAGAGAGAGAGAGACAAAGAGAGAGAGAGAGGAGAGGTCACCTGCTCTGCCTTCAGGGTGAGCTCAATGAAAATCTGCTGCAGTTTCTCGTTCACAAAGTTGATGCAGAACTGTTCAAATCCATTTTTCTGAAAAAGGAAGACAGAGGCATGAATGTGAGATCAATTCAAGGACAACTTCCTGTCTAACAATTCATAGGAGCTCAATTCACTGCAGAAACACTTAATATTAAAGTACCGATAATCCGAATCTCGACATTATACAAAAAAAAAAAAAATACTGATTTAGTACGTTTAGTTCATCCAGTCCCATCAACAATCTGAAGACGCATAATGAGATTAGAAAAGCATGTCGTCTCAGTCAGGAGACAGAATCTAATCCTCCTACATTACAAATGAGTCTCATCTGTTAAATTTAATCTGTTTAAATGTTCGAGTCTAATACCTCCTAATCTCATTTATGTGTTCATGCAAAGTAAAACTGCAGCAGAACCAAATGTAACCACTTACCTGGAAAATTTCAAAGCCATAAATGTCCAAGACTCCGATGTTAAACTCCTGATGATCTTTCACCATGGCTTTGTTGATGGACTGAAATCAAACGATTGCAACTGTTATTGCAACTGATCCCAGGTCTGTGCACACCACTCTGAAATACCAAACTGTGAAATGCCCGGTCATACCTCCACTAGGAAGTCAAACACTCGTGAGTGCAGGGCTTTGGAGAGGGCGTCGCGCGTGTAACAGGCCTGCTCCACGTTCAGCGTCACGTCGATAGACTCCACGGCGTTCCCCCACTTGCTGTCCATCTTCCGGCTCGTGAGTTTCTCCTTCAGACGGTTCTGCTCGATCCCCAGTAGAAAGGCAGGAAAGGCCAAAACTGTGGAAAGAAAGATGAGAAAAGATTGAACAAAGACTGACTCTCAGTTTTGTGATGACTGGCCAGAGATATCTGTGAGTTGTTAAGTGCACAAAGGCTAAATTTGGAGTTGTATATTTTTACAAACCTGTTCCAAAATAACTCCAACATGGGATACTACAAATGCAAATCATGAAATGATTGTATTTATTTCAAAATCAGCCCTGTGTAACAGAAAGAACTACAGCAACAATGTGTACAGTGTGCAGTGTCAGGTATATGTTTTATACTGCCGTTATATCAATTGTGATAATTGTGGGCTGTTCTGTGGTCAAACCACTGAAATAAAATATCCTTTTAGTCGGACTTTAAATTTTAACTGCACAGAAAAAAGAAGAATGGTTTGGCACAGATCATTTGCCCCAACCTGGTGTTGGAACTCTCCCCTGAGAGCCCCTCCTTGCCTTATTACAGTGACTCACTTCCCCTAAAAGGAAATGGCTCTCCAGCCTACAGAAACGCTGTGGCTGGGAATGTGTCATTGGACTACTGTAGTAGCTCCGCTCTTTCTGACACCGGGCGGCATGACTGACCGTGCCTCTGCTGCCTCCGTGCCTCTGCTGCAGAGGTCGGGGAAGATTCAAGCAGGACCGTATGGATTCCATGATGGTGTCTCGCAAATCGCGCGCGTGTGTGTGAGAGAGTTTCTGGAACAATGCTCATACAATCAGGTTCCCCTTGCAGGAAATGTGTCAAGATGGAAGTATGGACAATGAGGGGAAAGCAGAAGGGGGCTATGAAGACAGAGAAAAGTACAGTCCTGTTGTTTTGTCATGTTTAATTCTGGTTTACTACTGAAGCTTAAAAAATCATTTCCGTGAGAAAAAGGACTGAGCGTTCATAAAAGGTCACAAAATGTCAGGTAACTGCAGACACTAACACTGTTGTTGCACACTAGCCATGCAGTATGACTACAGCTGGACCCAAATAAGATTACCCTGCAATAAGTACTGGTTGCTATGGGAAACAATCCTGACAAATGATTTATAATCTTTACAAAAACCTGGGTGTGCAGCGGTCACCATGAACTGCAGTTTTTGTTCAAAGTTTTTATGTTATTGCTGACAGATTGAGTCAGATATTTCATAAAAAATGAAAAATAGACCAAGCCCCAGAAAAATAAAAACACTAAACGATGATCTTACAGAAGTCTGGGGCTGACTGGAACAATGCTCATATAGAAATGTACAAAACCAGACCTAAAAATAGTTCTGGAGAAAAGCACATGATCCAAAAATAGCCGTTTTTTTTTTTTTTGTAAGACAGTACGTCATCGTTGGGATCAGGTTCCCTGTAATTGGCTCAATCGGGCAAATATTTTGTAGTAGCAGCCTCAACATTTACTTTAAAAACAGATGACGCATTGACTCTGCTGAGCACACGCCATCATCTGCTGAGGTGTGAGGGGGTTGGGGAGCACTGAGTAGGTCCGACCCTGCAGTTTAAGCCCGGATAAGTGGGACGGGGCAGGAAACAAGAAAAGCAGACATTCAGGTTAAGTCTGTGCAGGAGAGAGCGTGCCTTTGGGCTCTACTGTTCATGTTCCCCATGCAGGACACATTTATCCTCACACACATCTACATAGAAATATAGCACTTTAGTTTATGGCCAAATACATTTCCATCGGCTTTTAACCAACAGTTAGCACTAATTATCCTGTGCTGGGAGGTAAAGCCGATGGGCTAAACTGTTCAACTTGTTGCTACTGTGGTGTTCTTGTGTGACTCTACTCACACTCCTCACTCTCCACAGCAGCGTAGTTGCCTGCTTCCCTGAAAGTGATGTTCCCCAAGTGCAGGATTCCGGCCACGATCTGCAGCACCATGGCGCGGCCGTCCGCCGGTATGCCCACCACACTCATGGCATGCTGGGAAAACAAAGGGAAAAAGTCGGGCTGAAGCTGCGGTTCGGTGAGGGTTTACACACTCCTGCGCGGTTTTACGACCCGTAATAACCTCTGTTGTGGTCCCGCCGTTAAACAAAAACAGTTGGAAAAGAAAACAAAATCAGGGGCGGTCAGGCGCACGAACACGTTTAAAGAAAGAGGTTTACCATCGTCTCCTGAAAGTCACTCTTATCGTTGATGTCGTCCACCTTGTAGGAACCAGACTGGTTGAGGTAACTGTAGTAATCCAGAGTGGTGATGCCCAGGCTGTTCTTCTGCTCCCCACTCGCTCCTTCTATCAACTGTAGAGGAGAAAGTGAAGCATATATTGTCTTATATATCTTTAAATTCTGTTTTGAGATCAGTAGAAATACATTTGCTTTTTATTAACAAAGTCCGCCCTATATGGTGTCATTTCTACAAAAACTCAAACTGATCAAAACTGACATTACGTCTTTACTCGTTCATCCTGTGTAAGTGAAGGAAACTCTGTCTGACCTTTCTTCCAAATTCCAGTACCTCCTGGACTCCGTTTGCAGACCATTTTCACAAACCAAATACATCTCATTTTCCTTTTTTTTAACTTGAAAAATAAATGGGTCTCACCTGATAAAATATATGGAAACTTCTCTCTCCGGGATTCCGCATGACAACGCGTGACTTTTCCAGGAGGAAATTGGAGATTTTGCCTCCATCTGGTTCTCCCCCAGAGCTGAACTGGATCTCAAAGTACTTCCCCTGATGGATCAAAACGCATTTATTAATCGGTCAAATGAAACTTAAAGCGCCTGGCGGGTCATGGGCGATGTCAGGCCACGTGAACGCTACATAAACACATACTGAGTGATTTGCATAGCAGCCACAATAGTGTGTGTGGTTCATAACAGCCACAAAATGATAGGAAACGTCTTACAAATCTGCTGGAGTTGTTGTTCCGCAGAGTCTTGGCGTTACCGAAGGCCTCCAGCAGCGGGTTGGACTGCAGGATGATGTCTTTGACGTGCTGAGAGTCAAGAGTTAATGAGCTGTTAGTGGTGTCATCGGCAGGTCAGAAATATCAGACCTCCCACACACACCCAGGGAAACATTAATCATAAACTTTGTCATTTGTGTAAGATATAAGTAAACTTCCTGCCTTCATATATTTATCTCCTCAAACCAGACTGAATTCAGCTTTTCCAGCAGGGTCGTTCCGGATGGATTTTTCCGTACATCATGTGTGAATATGACTGCGATTAAATGTGATACCAGTGAATTAATGTGTGAAGATTCAGTGCTGCACAGGCTGTGGGAAACTGTGAAAGGGCCAAAGTGTGATTGTGTTTGGGCGTCTACTTTAACCACCGGACTGGAAAAAACAAACTGGTTTTACGAGCGCGGCAAGTCGCGGCATCCATCAGATAACGAGCGGACGCGCTCCTTGCTCATGTGGAGCTGACAGCAGACAGCCAGGAGATGATTTCTGATGTTGGCCTGCTGGAGGCAGCTCTGATATGATCCAGATCTATAAATCCCGGTGTCATCGTGGCTTTGGGCTTTCCCCATCAAACATTATGTCTTTATTGAGCTTAAGAGCCGAACATCTGCCGGTTTGGAGGCCTATCTGGCTGAAATAAAGGGCGGATGGAGGGAGAAGAAACGGAGCTGCTTTGCAGAGTGTGAAGTTGTGCGTGAAAAACGCGTGGCGTTCACTGAACACAAGCATGTGGAGAATGTCATCCATCTTGTGCACTTGCTGAGTACATTATGTTCCATGGGGGGGACGGGGACTACAGAAGAGGAGCAGCTCTCACCTGGACTTTGGATCCACCGCCTGACACTCTGGAGATGTAGCCCATGATATACTTGGCCGCCACCGTCTTCCCAGCTCCGCTCTCACCGCTGACAAACAGACACAGACGAGAGCTGCTGTATTTTATCTCACATCCGACTGATCGAATTTAAATGACCAACAAGAACATGACATCTGCCTCCTTTTATTTGAACTTTTCTCCAATTTTGAAGCTGACATGCTGAAGGCATTATCTGCTCTTATGGACAATCTTCAGTTTCTTGTTGCCAAAGTGGGAAAGAAATCCTTAAGGTTGACGGCACCTAATTCTTGGAATAATGTAAGTCTGACCTTCAACTTCCAGACTTGTTCACCCTGAAACGAGCTCACAGCTCTGGTGATATATCTAGAGTTCCTGTTGTTTGTTACTTTGACTTTGTAATATAACTTTGCGGTCCTGCCTTGTGGAAGATTGTTGATATCAAAGACTAAATAAAGAAAAATAAAAAATATAATCACGAGATCAGATGTCTCAATGTAGGTTTGTGAGACTATTTAGCATTTTTAGTATGTAATACCAGGGATATAAATACCTTTATACCACAATTATGTTAATTTCTGTAAAATAAATACGAATAAAAAAATGGGATATTTATAAAAACCTGTTGGACTGTATCATCCCAGATTCCTCTTTGTGGTGATACCACACAACCAGTGTGAAAACCCCCCCAGACCACACCGCCCATCCAGCAGTTCGCTGCAGCTTTTGTTCACCGAGATCCGTTCTATCATGAAAACCACTTCCCTGCTTTTGTTTGCTGATTTGGTTGATCATAAATCCACTTTGGTTCCTTTTTTGTGGGAATCTAAGCGAGTAACTGCTGGCTGTCCAAACAACAGCTGGTGAAAGTGCTGAAGCAGGCCTCATTCGTCATGAGGTAAGCACTACAGTGACCGTGGCGCTCAGGTGACTGGACCAGAGGATTAACCCTCAGTCATGACTCCACACTGTTCTCTCTGTGGGGCTGCAGCTCAAACAGATAGAAAAGCACTCAAATAAGCTGTCGCAGCACCTAAAGATGACCTAAATCTCACACTAACGTCTGGCTTTGGTCAGTTTTAAAGAAAAATAATAACTCTGGGGCTTTTCCCGTAAACTTGCAATAAATAGAGATTAAATTCAAGCAGTCAGCTGAACAGAGCGATGTGGTGAAACCTGCTCCAGCGGCCCTCCCAGGCTGGCCACAATGACATGAACGAACTCGCTCCATCCTGAATGTGATGCGATCTTTAAGCAGCCAGGAAGGACAACGCGGCCCTTACCTGATGATGACACACTGGTTCTCGCGATCAATCATCATGTTTCTGTACATGTTGTCTGCCAGGGCGTAGATGTGAGGGGGGTTCTCATACTGAGCCTGAGAAGAGACGTCAGAATGGTAGAGGTATTGTCAGTCAGCAAATATCGTAGATCATCAAAACACAGGGAAAATGATAGTAGTTAAAAACAGACTAGTACTATTTGTGCAGATGATACAATGTGGATGTTTTGGTTCCGTTTCCCAGATTGCAGAGAGATCATCTACAAAAGTTTGAATAATTTGACATGATATGTTGCTCCACAGTTGAGCAAACAGATTATCCTGGTCAAAAGGTGAACTTTTCTCTGTGGAGTCAGCTGATAACGCTGCAGAAGCTGGGGGGGGGGGGGCTCGCACACAGCTCCGATCTGCCGAACTGTTACATTCGGCCTGTGGAGTGTTTCCATGGGATTTTAAGTCTTTCATCGTGTTCCTGGATTAAAGAGAGAACAGCAAGTCATTGCTCCAGCAGACTCTGCTGTGAAGACCCTGCCAAACCGTCTCCATGGTCGAGTCACATTTCTGACAGTATCTTCTGCGCCAGCCCACTGGAAAGTCCTCACTTCAGCTAGCCCACTTCAGCTCAAATCCTTTGTTTTTCACCACCACCATCTTAAACACGCCAGCAGTCAGCATTTGTGCAGCCTGAGAGTGGGTTAGTTTCCACCATTCTTTCATGGAACAGAAACATAAAAAAGCCCAAAAACTTACCGCTCCCTGATACATTTCAACTTCTTTATCTCCAAAGTACGGCATCTGCTTGAAAGGGTTGACGGAGATGAGCACAGGGCCGATGTATGTCTGATGGGTTTTAATATTAAAGAGCATATTATGAAGAAAAGCCCTTCGTCTTCACTTTAAAGGTTCAAGTTGGAAGATTTGCGACATCTCACAGGTAGAATCGGTGGTGCAAGAATTGATACCTGACGTTAATCCTCTTACTTCCGTTAGCTTTTGAGGAACATAACACATTTTTTCCACCACGTCCAACCCCACAGATTTGTTGCTGCAGATACATTTAAAATGTATCTTCTACAGCTGAGATATAACATGAACGAGTACCAGCGTTCATGTTTGAGGCAGACTGTCCTCTCTGGGCTACTGGAGAAACATTCTAGCACAGATGGAGGGGCACCCCGTCATTATTTACAGAAGCCAAAAGAATAAAAACACAGCCACTAATATAGTGTTATATTTGCTATCTGAGAGGGGAATTACAAGCACCGCACACTGACCCTTTAAAAGGAAGCAAGAACAGAGAGGTGCATTTGGAGACTGGGCCGGAGGCTAAATAAATACCAAGAACTCGAGCATAGTCCAGTCATGATACACTATGAGGTTTTACGGCCTTGTGGTTAAATGCAGCTCAAGGAAAAATACAGCTACTATTGTGGGTGGCCTACAGTGACCCGCGGCCATGGGGACTCAATCAGAAACTACCAGCGTACACTGAACATCATCACCATCTGACAGGCGGATAAAACGCACGTAGTGTGCGTGGTCATGGCTGTGCTTCAACCTCTCGTTTGTCCGAGTGGCTCTGAACGAGCCACTTTAAGTCTGTACCGCACTGAAAAACACATCAGTAATGCTCTTTTTACACGTTAGATCCTTGCACAGTCCTCCACGCTGTCGTCCTGTTTTGTTCACTTTTGACGCCGTGGTGAGATAAGACAAGAGTGAATCACAGGAGGGCTCCACAGAGGGACCCTCTGGCCCCTGCACACACTGGAGCCTCAGTAGGAAGGCGTTCCCACCAAACAGTGAGTTATTACTCACTGCTGCAGTGACGCTGTGTACGAGCATTCATCCGTTCTGGGAAAGCCGGGACAAGAGGGGGGCTCAGATATGTTTCACCAGCGTGCGAGCTGAGATTTTTGAGGACAAGGATACAAAGATGTAGTCATCCATGTATCTCTTCTTGAGGTTTTCCACGATGGCATCCTCGTTAATCTTGCTGAGCAGCACCATGTCGTCCACGCCGCTGTGTTTGACATTGTGGCTCTGCCAGTGGTACCGGTAGTGCCCCCGGCTCCCCTGCAACAAAGCACAGCGTACGATTGTTAGCTCGGTCAAAGGGAGACAATGACGCGGTGCGGACGAATCGAGAGCCAGGTCAAGTTGCCACAGAAACACGGACAATGAATGAATTAGGTAGCGTGGTCACACGGCTGTTAATAGACAACATGAAGGCCAAAGGGGACATCACAGTCATCCATTCACTCAGCAGCCTGATGGGTGGTGCACGTTCATATGCACAGATGTTTTGTGTTATTTTAAGAAAAAAAATGTTTTCATTTTTTATCATTCAAATTAAATGAGCCGGTTTCTCCCTAACTTCCTCTTTTTTTTTGTTTTAGGTGAGTGAGACCCTGAGACAACTGCTCATTCCTCATGTGCGATGAGTCAGTGTCGTCTGGCTACTATGGATTCAGGTCACCAGGGTGCTGTTAGTACGGAGTCTCTTTGTCCCGCCAATAACATCTAGAATATCATTCAGAGTTCAAGTTTAGTCTTTACTTCCTCTTGCATTTTTACTGTTGAGTCTGAGAACTGAAATAATACTGTGTGACCATGTCCTATTTAAATTATGACCACCGTAGCATGCTGTTTAGCATTAAGCAATCCTCCAGATCTCAAACCTAATTTGATATAATTTTTAAAAATCAAAAACACAAAAGCAAAAATCCTCAAAAGATTGTCTGTATATGCAGGGAAAAGAATAACCGTTATTTGTCCTCTGACTGGATAATCAATGAGTGCAGGGACCTTTACATCAAGTCTTTTTGTATTAAGACAATAACTTGTTATTCTTTTACTGCCACCCAATTTAGAGCAGAACTGCTTCTCATCCTATAGTGGACAGAACTGAACAGGCTATATTTAACCTCCGTCTGCTATGTTTGGAATGACAGCGTGCACATTCAGGAGCAGAGAAGCAATAAGCTGAGGACGTAGGAGGTTTACGTCAAACGCTCTGGGGACGGCTTCATCTGTTTTGATTTAGGTCTGATTTTAATGACACTGGAGGATGGAGGGAATAGCTGCTCAGGAAAGGCGGGCTGCTCATGGTGACGCCTGGGAGTTGCCTGAAACAAACAAATTGCTGCTGAGCAGCACCACAGCAGAGTCTGAAGGGTTAGAACTGATAATCCACACTCCAACAGTCTCCACCAATGAGCTCTACTGTGAACCAGCCTTTCAACCATGCAGGAATCATGAGGAAAATTCACCTTAAATTGTAAAGTCCTGCAACAGCACACCCACAATTTAAGACAACAGCAAGTGTTTCAGCAGCTTAATAAAATATAGTTTAGCAACTTATAAAGTCATAGGGCATATCATTTAAGAACATTTGTAAAAAAAAAATAATAATACAAACAAGTTTTTTTAACAGAAATTTTGACATGGATTTGATGCTGAAAAGTAAGGCTGAGTTCTCAAACTGGTACATAAGCACACACACACACACACACACAAGGGACATCTGGCACAGCTAGAGTCTACGGTGACCATAACAACGACATCACTATGACACCACAGACCTCCTCCAGAACTTCACAACACACAGATTCAATAAATAGCCAGCATCAGTGTCACAAATCCCATGTGTTCACCGTGCGCATAGGAACAGACTGCAGTTATAATTTGATCAGCTGCCACTCTCAGAACCCTACAAAACCAAACTACGGGAACAGACTTTTTTCCCAGAAGTTAAGGAATTACAAAGGAATTTCAATACGTGTCCTGATCCATAAGCCCAGGGTTTCCCTTCATGCAAATACCATTACCATATATGGAGAGCGCAGAGCGGCTCTGGCTCCGTGTACAGGAAATGGCTGGGTTAGATGCAGTCATAAGCGACACTTTTCCCTTCGTTTCTCCCTCCTGGGCCGTCCTCCTTTTCCACACCAGGGTCTGACACACTGTGTGCCATGTGTTAGAGGCCCATTTCTGCTCTGCCTTCCGAGGCAAAACGCGGATAAGAGCATGGGGAAGGCTTCCTTCTTTTTTCCTAAAATAAGTCGGTCGTTAATCACCCCGCACACCAAGAGGCGGGGTGAAATCAGGGAACTTTGATAAAACTGACTGGGTCAGCTCTAGCTTAGGAATGCAGCTGATGGACCATTCTGTAGGTCCTCTACTGAGGACGAATGCTCGAAGGATTTCAGTGGCTCTGACTCTGACTTTGGCCCAGAGCAGACTGCTTTATCTGAGGCCCCCCTGGCAGATAAGCTCTCGTGCTTTAGATTAGCAGTGCTAACATGAACCAGCCTCCGTGACCTGATTTAATACATCAAACTTCAAAATTTCACAGTCGCAGAGGCAAAAAAGGTTAGTTTGATGGTGTGTTTGAAAAAGGATTGGTGGAAAAAAAACAGTTCCTATAGTCAATGATAAACCCACTGTAACTCAGAAGCCTGGCTCCTTGTTTTATGTACAGATAGTGGAGCTCAGCTGCTTCAGGTCAAAGTGGTGAATAATAAGTCTTCCCGGACTGGGATTCAGTAACAGGAGCCCTCGCTAGCTGCCTTGTTGATATTATGTTGTATCTTCAGGGCAGGGCTGAGCACTGTCCCACTTACACCGGCAGATCAGACGACATGAAGTATGACTGACGCTGGAGGGTGCATTTCAGCCCCAACGACACAAAAAGCTTCATCTACATGGCGTAAAATAAAACCGTGGACGCATGCAAGCATTCGGTCACGTCACACCAAGCTGAACGACAAAAATCAAAGAAAAATCCACGTTAATGCTCCTCAACGCTGCAAGTAGTCACGTCTGCCAGTGACACATCTATCATTTCATATCAATAATCCTCTGATGGTCTACAGCTTTCAACACCTCCAGAGAGCTTGTCAGCTGAGTCAGAGCAGATTTGTCCCTGAGCTTACAGCTGTTAAGGTTTGGTTCTGAGGAAACAGAATTTAGCTAAAAGAATCACTTAGCTGTTAAACTGAATTAATTCAAATAAAAGCAGATTAACAATTTCACCTTTAGTGCAATTATTCCCCACATGAATTACACATGTACCAAACATGTTTAGGGTGAATTGAAGGCACAAGAATCTTTTTTTTTTTAACTAATGTTTTAAATTTGATCAAACCTCAGTCGGTGTGCAGTCTCCATACTGTTCGGATCATATCGTACGTAGCCAGCACAGCCGGTATGAAACATAGGTTTGTGGATCAAAATAAACACAATTAAAGGAGGAGTTACTAATCTGTCTGATTGTGCGCTTCACAAATCTGCTGACTTAGCCCCGCCACGGGACCTGGGCCAGACAGAACAACTAATTCAAACCACCTAATTCTGAATTTCCAGTCAGTCATGTCTAAACAAACACTCCAGCTGACAAGCCTTTTTTAACAGCGTTGACTCAGTTCCCTCCACTCTGTTCTTCCCCACCAAAAATACCCACGTGTGTCCAAATATCTGCAGAAATAAAATTCTTCCCATCTTTAGAGTAAAAAAGAAACCAAACGGTGCCAACTTTCTCTGTGCAGTTTTGCTCTGTTGGCACAACCATAAATCTTATCTTTATGAAATGAGATATACGCATTCAGTACAGCGCAGTCAGGAAGCGTTTAACAGCATCTATAGACGAAACCTGGTGCAAGTGACACCATAAAAACCCAAAAAGGTTTCCACTGGGTGCAAAAAAAAGGCTGCCACTGACTCTGAATCAGAACAGACATGTGTCACTGGAAAACAGATAACTGCAGGGTGGCTGCCCTGACCTTCTTCCCTATCTGTGGCGATGGGAAGTCATAAATGCAAATAAATGCCACGCATGCAAAAAAAAAAAAAAAAAAAATACAGAAAACAAGGCTGAAGGATTATTCTGAGCCAGACTGTGCAACGCTTATTTCATGTGGGGATAGTTTGAATGTTTACATATGTTTATTCTAAACGCTAAATAAATATGACATTGGGCACAGAGAGGAAGGTGCCAAGACAAACTCTTGCCTTTTTATTACATATAGTGGAAGGTCAGACTTCTGTTCCCAGTTTGCGAAGGGAAGCAGTCCTCCAAAACAGCCTGTTCACAGCAGCTCAGCTGAGCTTCACTATAATGCAAAGATGAGAGGATTCAACACTTTTACAAATGATGGAATTAAAAACAACCGATTTATATTTTAGCAGCAGACATTTATTCCAAACAGGGTGACAGGGGGTTGTTGGTGCGAACTCCACAGGCAGGAATACGCCCTGGGCAGGTCACCAATCCAAAGTTAGAGTCTCTAAATGGCCTAATGTGCATGTTCTGGGACGGTGGCAGGAAACTGGCGTACCTGGAGACCCACACAGAAAGACCTGAGCTGGAACTGATCACAGAACCATCTGTCTACCAGATTACCATCAACTACATCTCTGAGCTTCTTATCATTTATTGCACTGAGAGAAAATATATATTTATTAACGTCAAAGCCAGAACATGAGCTGGACGCTTCAGCTGGTTAAAACATCTGGAGCACAACGTCTTGTCATTTACGTGTCCCAAAAACAAGGCTGAGGCCCACGGTTCTGCAGATAAAGGGTCCTCCTGACCACAGCATGTATATCACAAGCTTTAGGAGTCAACAAGCTGCATCACAGGAAGAGAACAACTGAGACATCTCTAATCTTCACCATTTCTGAAGGTCAACAACAACTTTCATGTCACTTTGCTGCAAACAAATGAGAAAGCAACAAAGACCATGAGCATGAGTAAAACTCATGGATTAGGTATTACATACAATTTTGATATTTTGGGCACCCTGAACTGCTGCAATGCTCTTAATGAGTTCAGCAGGTCAGCTGTGCGAGCCTCCGTCCTGTTTGCAGGGCAAGAGCTCGAATTCCTCAGCAAATCTCTGCAGCAGCGGCCAGTTTGAAAATAGAGCACCAGCTTTGAAATGAAGGGAGACGGGTGGAGGGGTGGGGATGGAGGAGGAGGGCTGCTCAGTCAGTACGCACCTCCCCACATGAAAAACTAATGCAAACCAGCTGCCATCATAGCGACTTACTATTGAACATCTGGCAGGAGAAGGAACCATGAGTGATACTGGTGTCTGCCTGTCCAGACGATTCAGTTGTCAGACTGTTTCCACTCTCCTCTCCTCTCCTCTCCTCTGGCCAATACAACCTCTTTAACCCTTTTCTCTTTTGGAAAACAGAAATATGAAAAAGCACAAAAGGTTTTCATTTGCCTTAACCAAACTTCCTTCCTCGGCTTCTTATGTTTTTGTTCATAAATCTCTCTTTTTTTTCTCAAAGCTATTTTTGGCCGTCGCTCAAGTTGTTCCCCAAGAAGAAAACAGCCGTCATTCATTTAGTTTAAAATTAAGACAACCATACGACAAAGACACACACTGTTACGTACACCCTCCTTCCCAGGGTTGGGGACACACTAAAATCCTATTTTTTGAGGATTTTTATAGACATATGTATTGCCCAGCCCTTTAACCTAACTCTAACAAGCCCCCTAACCCTAAACCCTAACCCAAACCCAATTCTAACCCCAAATATAAAACCAAGTCTTAGTCCTCAAACAGGCCTTTTAAGTTGTGAGGACTAGCCAAAATGTCCTCACTTCCCAAAAAGGTCCTCACTTTGCTAGGGGAATAAGTATTTTGGTATTCAGTATGTAGCAACTACAAGAACACACACACACACACACACACACACACACAAACACATTCACACAGAAAGTTTTATTAATTTATCAGGTGTAAAATGGAACACTGTGCTGACTGTGCATTATACAACCACTCTCCTTTGGGTATGTTTCTAGGAAACCTTCCCATCCGGCTGAACACAGCAGATAGCAAAATACTAACATGCTTTAACCATCAGTATATTTGTTTTTTTTCCAGACTGTTAAATATTAACAGCCTTTTTGAATTAAAAGACCTCTGACAGCCACAGTCAAACACAATAAAAAAGGTTACTACATAAATAGCAGATATAGTTTGAAATGTGGAAGCTGCAGAACTGTGGTCAAAACTCACTGGCAAGGCCACATACTGAAAAAGCCTCCATACCTTAGGTTTAGGTGTGTCTGCAACAGGGATGCCATTCAGTGATAACCAGGAAAAACCTGTAATGCATGCATACGCGCCAGCACACACACACACACACACACAAACACAAACAGTACACACACTTCACCTGACACTTGTTCCCCGACTGCCTCTCCATCCAGGACAAACCGGTTTTAAAGAAGGGACAGTAGCAACCCGCAGCAAATAAGCATGTTTTTAAGAAACACCACATCTTTGCGTTTGCCAGTCAAACACACAGTTCAGGGTTAGTGCTGGCACCTTCACTGGGACACAGAGATCCTGGGACTCAGCCACATACGAAGCTTGTATTTTCCTCACAGGATATTAGAGGGTAATTATGAATAAAGATCACACAGCAGGAACATTTCCCATTGTCTGGACCAAAAATAACAATAAAGGTCAAAGAAAACAAAAACTGAGAGCAACAGTAACATAATGAAGCCATTCAAATTAAGTTTTTTGTTAATTCGGTAGAATTAATTAACCAGTGTGTTAATGTTATCTGCTCTGTCTCTATTCGGATTATGCTAACATTTAGAAAATGTCCCATTATAAAAATCACTTACCATCTTCTGTTTCCAACCTAAGTCTTGACTGTTATTCCGCGTCTGTTATTATGCTTCTTCTGACAACCTTTCTACCTTAAACTAAAAACTGTTTTTTTTTTTTTTTGTTTGTTTTTTAAGTATACAAAAAAGTCACCCGACTTGAGCCAATCGAAGCAAGTTCCCTAAAGATATTCCCGATAAAGTCCTGAAAGCGTGGATCCTCAGCGGTGTCCTCGGTCCATTGTTAAGGAGGACAGATCTGACCCTGACAGCACCGGAGCAGCTTGTGCTTTCACAGGCAGCCTGGAGAACACGGATCAGAGCCAGCAGACACCGGCCCTGAAACATAACACAGGAAACGCAGCCAGACGCTCCAATGAAAACGCGCCGAGCGCGCTGGAGTCATAAATATTCAGTTTCCCCGAAGCCACAAACTGCGCATGCGCGGCCCTGGGAATCCCTGTATCCGTGTCTGCGCTGCAACTTTCCCAGCGTAATGCACGCTGTTACCATAAACTTCAACTTCACTATACAGTTAGATAGAAAGACATATCCTATCACGTTAAACAGGTACAGGCTTAAGCACTACAGTCTAAAGTAATTTAGGCCACTCTGGACAAATGGAACTGTAATTTGAAGCTTGGTTTGGGCTGTTTGGGTGGCTCTCGTATCAACACAAATGGTTTATGGCCACAGTGGCTCGCAGATGATGTTGGGTGGTGAGGCCACTCTCAGGGTGTAACCTGTTTAACAGGCTGCCTGTGTGTGCGCGGACGTGCACGTGTTTGTGTGATTAGTGTATGGAGGGAATGGAGGGAATTTAAAAATGGAGGGAAAAAACACATTTTGTAACATAGACAAGTTCGATAGGGACGGTCATGCTGCATTAGAACTGGTGTCAAAAATTTATATATATAATCAATAAAAGCATATGCAATAAGACATGGAACTGAATGTAATGTTTTGTCTCCACCTTGTGGAAATCAGAGTTACTGACAAGCATGTCAGATTTATCTCGGGCTCGGGCGTGTTTATACAAGAGGAAGATTAACATTTTGTTATTATGGGCATTCTAAAATGGTCCTTAATTAGTTGATACTTATTGAAAGCCTTGATAGTAGCACCCTGATTTTAACTTCAGTCTATATCTGAAAGACAGTAAAAAGGTGCAAAAGGGCCTTTCATGACCCTCTTATGCAAATTTCACCTCAGTAGATGACAGCATGTCGATTAGAGATAGCTTTAGTTTTTATATTTCTATTTATTTATATTCCATTTTATATTTTTTAGGCTAAAATAGACCTAAATAGACCTAGAGGCTAAAATTAATATAATATTCTTTCAAACATCATAGCTAACACCCGGACATAGCTAACACCCGGAGAGTGTGAAAAACGATATGTAAATATTCTGCTGTGTATTCACCTGAAAAAAAAACTGTCGCAGCATTTCAAATGCATGTCTATTTGTATGTCCTTCATTTTGTCGTTGAAATAAAAAAAAAATAAATGCAGATTTAATAAAGGCTACTCTTATAGGGTCACTTTTTGTATTCTAAAACTTTGTAGTTATTAAGAATTTCATAAAACTGTATTTAAAAAACAGATACGCTTGCGATCTCTTTTTGTCATGGGAATTGTAGTCCTTTTCGTTCTGGACTTGGGGATTCGAAAAAACGTCATTAAATAATATTATCTATGACAAATTTAATGAAAATTACCGCATAGAATCTGGACATTTTATCCCAAAGTTTTGCATTAGTATTTTTGTAAGTTCAGTGGAGGAGTCTTCGATATTCAATACAACTGAGCCCGGAAGTAGGGCGGGACCTGGAAGCTCCATAAACATGGCCGTGAAGTCTCTTACTGTATCGGGTCTTAGTTTGGCTGAATGTTCGGACTTTCAGGAAGTCGGCGAGGGTAACTACACTGTAACAGGTGGAAAGAAAATGTTATCGCGCAACACAAGCCTCTGAATTATTTTTGCGTCTTTATCTTTGCCTGTGGACGGCGTCAATAAACTTTACGTTGTACTTTATGTGGGCTAGCTAACTAAGCTAACGTATCACCATTAACTTCTGTGAACTTTTCCGGACAGCTAGCGTAATCTGCTACTCGACTATTCAGCGGAATGGAGGAGATTCGTAGCTTGCAATGGCTGTTTTCATGAATATTTTACTCAAGGACGACTCGCGTTCACACAGCTGAGGGCTGAGTTCAACTTTATTGAACGCTTTTGGGTTGTTTTTTCCCCCACTGGCAGTAGCTAAGAGCTCGCCAGGCGCCCGTTTATGAACACCACCAAGAGGGCGGACATATACAATGTTTTCTGTCAAACCCGTGAAACCGACCTTCAAAAGTTACCTTCCTCCTGTACAGGTAAGCATTTGCTATCAACCGCTGACAAGTTTACTTATTAAAGTAGCGGATCAAGATGATTTTCTCATGACTAGGGTGTAGCAAAGTTGATTTTTATTAACCTGTATAAGAAAAGATAGAATAAATTAACCTGTATAAGATAAAGGTCTGAAATGACGAGTAGGTTCTTTACTGACTCTGCTGTTTGTGTTGCATTATTAAACTAACTAAAAATGGAAACATGTTAACATTTACCATTTCGGCACCGATAAGTTGAATATTTGCAAGGATAAACTGCTTGAAAACGAATCAGTCATTTATTTACCTGAATTCGGTGAGTAAAATTGTAACAAGCTGTGACAAACGCATGACATGTTCAAAGTCTTATAGTCTGCTTGTGTATTGCGTGCTCTATTTGGAGAACCTGTTGTTTTTTAATATACATTAATTCAGCAAAACAACACGTTTACTGTCAAGTGTAATGGCTTCAGGAGGTGTTGGTAAAGTTGTATATGAGCTCTTGACTTACACTGAATCAGCCATAAATTTATAATACCCACATTTGAGGCACAATTTTTTCCATCAAATTTTACATGAAACATTGAAATCTATTCATTAGAACTTGATTTATGATTTTTCTCTCCAGACTGATGTGAAGAAAACAGTTGAACCACCCATTAGAAAGTTGGAACCAAAATTACTTCGAGGTGAGTGTAATAATTAAATTATCTAATGTTTCCTCAGCACAGAAAGTTTTAGTTGTTATGATAACTTCAGTTAGTTCAAATTAACTGTCATTTCACCCTCAGATTATAGCTCCCAGATATTTTCTCTTAAGTGGATGGTTCACGTCATATCAGTTCATCATTTAGTTGTCTGCAAAATTTATTGTAAGAATCCATCATGAACTTAAATGTGACAAAAAAATGTACATTTTTTTTTTTGTCTTCTTGTTCTTTGGCAGTTTGATTTTAAGGCCAGAACTCACCATCTTGTTCCAGTTTTTATCTTTTAAAGAAAATCCCTCAGCTATTTTATGGCCACATTCTTGTCTATTAATTGTTGGTAAAAATGTTAAAAGGCAAGGGTCATGCTGCTTTTAAAGATAGCATTTAAGGAGCTCCCTTGTTACTCAAAAATCTACAACGTGACTTTCATGTAATGGTGCTGCAGGGGTTACTATCACACTTGGCTTTTAAAAGTTTTAGCAGTTTTCTTCTTTTTTTACAGAATGAAGTTATGTGTCTAAGTTGCACGAAGAGTGTTTGCTAGAACGAACTAAGCCTTTAAAAAACAAGCTGTATTTGCAAAAATATTTAGTAATTTATTATCCATCCATTCAGTTCATTCCAGGCAGAAAATATTCATATTCTCGTAAATGGGTAGCTTAAGCTAGTTGATTTTTTTTTTTTTTTTCTTTTCTCATTATATTGTAATCTCCCTTGTTCGTCGTTAGGTGAGATTGTCGTTAATGAGGTGAACTTTGTGAGGAAATGCATCAGTGCTGAAAACAGCCAAGAGGACCTTTGGGGAAAGTTGATTTGCACCAACTTTAAGGTGTCCTTCATTCCTCAAGATGGCTCATCTAAGCAGGTATTTCTCCAGAGTGATATCGCACACATGAAATTGAGCCAGTTTTTGTTGCTACCTGTGTTTCTTCATGCAATATTTTTTTTTCCAAAAAAAAAAAAAATCAAAAAAATATGTTTTCTTCCCTGAACTAGATTGTGGATCAAGGGTGTACAGACCCTGTCCTTAGGGAGCCCCAAATCCAGCTGGGTTTTTTGTTCTACCAGCCAGAAAAAAAGCCTTCACCAGGGAAATTGCCTTCCTAGGTGTAAGCTTTGCTTGTCTGGTAGGATAGAAAACCTGGCTCAGCTGTGGCCCTTGAGGACTGGGTTTGGACACCCTCTTGTAGAACAGGTTATAAGAGCTTTGGTTTCAGGATGTGAAACTGTTTTCTTTCTTGCCCGTACCACAGAAGTCCCCGCTGTCCCATCTCCTGCTGGGAGAGCATGACATCCCTCTTACTTGTCTGGAGCAGGTAGTAACAGGTACTTTCTGTCTCATTACTAGTAAAATACCATTTATGTCAAATTTAAATGAAAGTATTGTATGAAAGTTCTCCATTCTTCACTACAATAGTAAAGAATGGCTTTGTTTCACACAGCCTGTTTGACCTGAGTTACGAAAGACATCACCATGTGGGGATCAGTTAAGTTTAAGAGCATTAACCCATTAAAGACTTAATACAGCATATGCATGTATTCAAAAGGCTGGTGTGGAGAGTGCTGCAATAGAAAATGTTGTTATATCTTGAGAAATCTAAATGACATGAGAAATGTTGTTTTCAGCCTTGGGAGTGTGACTTTATTTAGCATTTAAAAGTGAAACAAGAGATGCTCTGAAATATAATCATTCATCTGTAACATGGCCTCCAGCAAGAATAAAACTGGTTTAGTCATATTTGGCATTTGTTTTTCCTCAGTAAATGATGCAAAGGGGAAAAGGAAAGTATTGGGTTCAAACCAAAAACTGAAGTTCAACCCAACAGAGCTCATCCTCTACTGCAAAGATCTCCGCATCATACGGTTCTGCTTCCACGAGGCTGGGCCTGAGAGTGCCAAAAAAGTGAGTGATGCTGGTTTTTCTGGGGAGTTTTTTGTTTGTTTATTTTTTTGCTGCCACCCAATTTGACCAGTTTAACTTAACCTGGCCATACTTAGTAGATAAATGGGCTGGAGGCAACAAAGAAGGCACTTTTTTGCATGTGAGTGGTAAAAACAACGCAACTCTCTGATGGGTTGTCACAAATAGTGGCTTTCAACCTCTGCAAAATGCAGAACTCCCCGAGTTTCCATTTGGCTATGGCTGACATCACCTTTTCCTTCCTCCCTGCGTGAGATCTCTACACACAGTATCAGGGCTGCGACGTCTTCATCACCAACAGATATTTATGTCTTGCACACTTTGATTTGCTGCCCTCTCAGCTTCTATCCACTCATAAATCACTATCTCTTCCAAGACTGTTTTCAATGTGGTCTTTAACGAACAATGAACAAGAGCCACTGGGAACAATGCACACTGAAGTCAAAGGAAGCTGAGAAAGCGCCTGATTGTAGGGGCAACTCATCACTTTAACTCTGACTCATCACTGATTAGATGGAAAGATGTTTCATTCTTAATCCCAAAATCATTCTTTCCATTGACTGCAGTTGTAGTAATTGTATTTAGCCACGGCAAGTTAGTCAGTTCACATCTTTTCTGTTCCATCCATTTTCTGTGCCTGCTTTATCTACACTTTGGGTCGCAGGGGTCTGCTGGAGCCTATCCCAGCTATTGAGGGGCGAGAGGCGGGGTACACGCTGGATAGGTCGCCAGCCTATCGCAGGACTAACACAGAGACAGACAAGCATTCACACTTACGGTCAATTTAGATTGCTCAGTTCATCTAACAAGCATGTTTTTGGACTGTGGGAGGAAACCAGAGTGCCCGGAGAAAACCCATGCATTTCTATTCCTTTTTTAAAAAAAGAAATAAATAAGTAGGCATATTGATCAGGGTTCCCAACCTCAAATTATATTCAGTAATAAGTAATTCAATAATTCAGCCTGTAATAGACCTGTGTTGAGTATCATTTGGTTTGATAGCCTTGGTAACCCTGCTTTTAGAGAAACAAGACAAAGGGAAGTGTAAGTAACGTGCACTTTTCATCAGACTTTGTAGTACTCTTGTACAACGTCATATGTACAGAGTTCAAATATGGGAGAGAGTCTGCCTCCCTTGTTCTCTGTGAATGTATTTATGGACATCATGTATGTAATTACAGCGTGAACCTAAAACTAAGCTCGGCTCTTTTTTTACATTTTCCCTTTGACTCATGGAACTAAGCCAGCCTGTAATAGCTTATTTACCCATAAGAAATTATAGCCTTGTACACATACATGCACACGTTCACACACACACACACACTCACTGACACAGACACAGCCTTTCCTGTGTCTTCTTGTGTTATTCACAGCTGTACTACTGAATAGAGAGCTTTGTGTGTCTCCAGTTCTGCAGTCCCAGAGCAGTTTCACTTGTTCTTGTGTTTGTATAGTTTCATGTGTTTACTTTCACTTTGAGTGTGCTGTATTTTAAATGTTTAAAATGGGAACTAATTCAGGCATACTCAGTGTACCGTGTTCCATAAATCTTTATTTTTCTTTCTAGGTCTGTCTTGCTATTGCCCATTATTCCCACCCGGCTGATCTGCAGCTGCTCTTTGGTTTTGAGTATCAAGGACAGCGTTATTATGAATCCAAAGGTACAGTTAGATGATGTCCCGTTGTTTTTATGGATGGATCAGAAGTCTCAAACTCGTGTCTGTGCTTCCAGGGGAGCTTTTTAACCGTTCGTCAGGATGGGGAGGATTACAGACTTCCATCTTTGATCGCCCCTCAGACTGGGATCGAGAGATCAAGAGAACAGGCGCATCAGAGTGGAGGGTGTGCTCCATCAATGAAAACTATGCCATCTCACCAAGGTTTGTAACTCATCTTGGTTGATGTAGGCAGTAAATGATTGATGTTGTAAGCAGAGCCTGTCTATGGCTCCTTCAGTTCGGATGCTTTAAATTTTACCATTTACTCAGTAAGTCAGCAATAAGAGGCTTGTTTTGGCAAGAAATATACTTGCTTCATACTGTAGGTGACTGGAGGAAAAATCTTTGTGAATGTCTGAGTGTAATTTGCAAGTCTGTCTTCAACAGTAGCTGCTATTCATCCTCTGCTTTAAGCAAATCAAGTGAGCGATTCGTGCCTTTTTTAAATGTGCACTCCCAAAAGATTTTCATAATAGTAGCTTGTTTATGAAGTTGCACAACATACTGGGCTGTTTTTACTTTGTATGCTCAAATGAGATACTATTTTGTTTGAGTCCAGTGTAACATCTTGATCTCTTCCTTTTTTGCTCCCAGTCTTCCAGAATATGTTGTGGTTCCAGTTTCCCTTGCAGATCAGGACCTTAAGCAATACTCCTTATTCTTCACTGATCAGCGCATACCTGTGAGTAGCTTTTCACACATTTCTGTACCAAATCGTTGATTTATTTTTGATGACATCATTCCTTTTTTGTATCTATCCATCCTATATGACTTATATACACAGTGTATTTATTTATATGCTCTTCCATGTAGATCTGGTGCTGGAGTCATAAAAATGGAAGCGCTCTTGTTCGCATGACCACCATAAATGATCCATTACAGCAGAGGAAGATTGATCAGAGGTAAAACAACACTCCAATTTTGTACTGTTAAGTCAACTACAACTAGAATAAAGTTGAAAATTTTAAGCTTGGGTATTGTTATAATTGCCACCTGTAGGATCTTTACTGCCATCACAAAAAGCCACCCACAGTTCAGCGAAGTCATCAAGTCCGACCTGGACAAATGTCTGCCGAGCCTGCAGGACATCCAGAGCGCCTTTATTAAAGTCAGGCAGATCTGTGTCGTAGGTGAGCCTAACTTGTTGTAGAAACTTTCAGGTTGTTGGCGTAAAATGACTTGCGTTGTTGAATAAAGTTAAATTCAAAATGAAATGGAAGTGCATCTTACATCTGTAAAGGCAATAGAATTTTATTTTTGTATACTTGTGTAGGTTTACAGTATTGTGTGATGTTTGACTGTTTTGATTTTGTGCAGATCCTTTTGAGGAGTCAGAAGAGCGATGGCATTCATCTGTTGAAAACTCGCGCTGGTTGGAATATGTCAGGTATGTAAACGACCCGACACTGCACGACAGCTTGTTTTTGTAGGTTAATAAATGGATGTGATCAGGTTCAATTTCAACGTTGTTCAGTGTGCATCGTAATTATGAAGTCTCATATTTGTTATCTGACGGCTAGCTACTTCTCAGACTTGACTAATTGATGTTTTGTTTGTGGCTCAAGGGTATTCCTGAAACACTCAGCTGAGGTAGTCTATCACCTGGATGGAAAGAATGTGTCTGTTGTTCTTCAAGGTAAAACTTGACTGTTGTGTGATGTGTCATTGGTCCGAGTTTGATTTCCTTACCCTCTCATTTGTGGAATTGCTCCGTTGATTAACTTTTTTGATTTGGGCACTTCCTGTTTCTGAATATCGTTTTCCACTGCAATATAAAACTGAGGAAATATGAAACAGTTTATTACCTATTCTAATGCCTTTGATTTCTATGCCTTTACAGAAGAAGAAGACAGAGACCTGAGCTGTGCCATTTCTTCCTTAGTGCAGCTGATGTTGGACCCTCATTATCGCAGCCTCGTTGGATTTCAGGGTCTGGTGCAGAAGGAGTGGGTGATGGCCGGCCATCGCTTCTTAGACAGATGCAACCACTTAAAGAAGAATGACAAAGAGGAGGTATGTACCTGAAGTTAAATAATTTAGTTCCAGAATGAACATATTTACCAAATCTTTTTCTTCTCTCTGTGATGTCTTTGTCTGTGCTTCATTGGTCCAGTCCCCACTGTTCATGCTGTTTCTGGACTGCGTGTGGCAGATGATGAATCAGTACCCAGCAGGTTTTGAGTTCACAGAGACCTATCTGACTGTACTCAGCGACAGCATGTGGATCCCACTCTTCAGTACTTTCCTCTTTAACTCTCCCAAACAGCGAACTCAGCACTTAATGGTGAGAGCTCAACATAGTCTTTTATATTTTTTCTGTAGTTGAAAACCAGCAGATACCAAATATGCGTTTGGTTCCTCTTCTTCTGTCGCAGGACTTTGCCAAGAGTAAAGCCATCCCTCAAGGAGAAGATCAAGCCGTGTTTTTCCCACCAGTTTGGAAGTGGTCTCAGCAGTACTCTCCCAAAGACCAAACACTGTTCAACAACCCTCTGTATGTCGGCAAAGGAGCCCCCTGCGTCCAGAATGGGGAAGTGAAGTCCTTCAGGCGCACAAAGGTATTTTTAAACCATGCCAGATTAACAGCTTCCATTTTTGAGACGCATGACACAGGAGTATTTGACTGCCATACCAGGTTTATGACTTTATCACGATTTTCATTAACCTCAAAAGCATACATAAGAATTTATTATTTGTACCCCCCCCCACACACACACAGACTGTGTGCATTTCAGATACAAAATAATAAACTGTAATTTTTCATTTGCTTGTTTCAGCAAAAATTTTTCAGTTTTACTTTGCGAGGAACACCCACATCCCTGCGGAACGGGCTGAGAAGTGTAGAGGATTCGCTGCCTCGGCGGAGCTCTCTGGTGTCAGAGCTCAAACCTGACTTCTCTCCAGTGAAAGACGAAAGTCCGTCAGAGCGTTTCTTCAGGGACTGGTTCTCTCGCCCCGCTGACCCACAGGGGGTCTTGATTCCCCTGCTCATGCCCTCACATGTTGTGATTTGGAAGCTCTATTTCCTGCGCTGGGTTCCTGAAGCCTGTATTCCCAGGGGGGGCCCCATCGCCACCTTCCACAAGCTCTCCCAGCTGGTTGATGAAATTGAGATTCTCCAAAGCCAGCTCAGGCAGTATAAAGGCCGCAGTCCTGGGAGCGTAACACTCCCCAGCCCTGATGCGCCCCCATCAGACCAAAGAAGGATGTATTTTACAGCGTTTCCCACAAATGAGCCTCTGACAACTCCAGACATCCTCTCCTCCTCCTTTCCTTTCACACCGGTGGGAAACCTGTGCCGCAGTGGAATCCATGGGACTCCCATCAGTAAATTTCTTAATGGGGCGAGGGTCTGGCTTTCCACAGAGACTCTTGATAACGACACTGTCTGAGACTATGATGCTCAGTTCTTTCAATATTTAGTAGAAGCTTGTCTAACAATAAATCACCTTGTTTTCTATTACCTCTCTTAAATACCAGTACTGAAAATGAGAAACAGAAATATATTTTTCCTTCAGTCTTCCGAGATTTTAATTTATAAGCTAGAATTTGCACCATTGACGCTGTAAGAAAACCTGCAATAATTTCTAATGTGTCATCTACAATCCGGAAACAGTACTGCCGGTTGCAGATCTCTCCTCTGAAAGATCATTATGCTTAAATCATTTGTGTAATTAATCTATTTTCTTATCTACTTGAGCTTTGATCTTTCTCAGGATTCCACTAAGCTAAGAGCTCCTTTCTATTGAGCTAACTGTAGGACTCAAAGGATGCTTTTTAATATTTAGGTGAGGAGAGAAACTTTCTAAGATTTATCTGTGATTTACTGCACATTTTCAAGACCTAATCAAAGATTTACATGTGATTTTTTTTAATTATTATTATTATTATTATTATTGACAGCATAGAGTGATGACACCAGTTCAGTTCTTCCTTCTTTGTTTCATTGGGCAGTATTGGGAGTTCCTATTTTTATTGCAGCAGCAGCAGCATTGAAGCCTTTTGCTGAACACCGATGCATAATTTCAAAGAGATGGTATCGAAGGTATTTTAATATTTCACCTGTTTTTAGAAAGGGGAATAGAAAATGGCAAATTCTTAAATTCTATTTGTAATTCTACTTAAAAACAGATTCTCTGTTGAATGTAATGTTGTTTTTTTTTGGTTTGTTTTTGCACAAACAGCATTTATTACTCCGAGTGTCCATTTTTTAACAGCTGTGTTTGGATTTAACTGCAAGTTAGCAGGTTTCAGGGTCTTACTTCATAGATTTACTACTAGAGAAAAATGCATATATTTTTAGTGTGAAGCAGGTGAAAACGTCATGAAGGGAAGGGAGCCATGGTGAATTCCATCTGTGGTATTTTCTGCTTTGAAGTTCTCTTTTTCTAAATCAAATCTAATTAGGCACTGAGGAGAAGCTATTCCGATCAATGATGACTGAATAGGTCCCATGTTAAAAGGATAATGGAGGGCTTTGACCGAAATCAGTCTGCAAAAACAGACCAGAAGGGAATTTAACTTGGTGCCTCTTTAAACTGGTGATATAATAACAGGACAGCATTTGTTTTGAAAGCCCATTTGTCATCTTAAATACAAAACCACTGGACAGACTCTGTGCTTGTCTTATTATGCAGCCACATCAATGCTTTAATGCTCAGTAAGCCAATTTCCAGTGGATGCTCTCGGGAATTCCTTCCCTTTTTTTGTACAGATGCGTATGCACCACATGCTCTCCGTGGCACTGTTAATTGCACAATTTACTCCATTTATAGGATGGTTTGTTTTAAGGTGGTTGAAGATATTTTTCGGAAAAAGCGACAAAAAACTATAAGTACTGTAAATGTTTGAAATTTTCCAATTAATATTTTTGATTATTATGGTACTAAATATTTCTTCATCCATGTTTTAGTCTTATATTTTCTGGAGAGATGTTTATATGCTGCCCCCCCCCCCCACTAATTGAGTGTTGCACTCTGCTCTAATTGCATGATGATTGTGCCTCTGCTGTGGCACAGTCTGACATTGTCAGCAGATGTATTTATTCACTTATGCAAATGTTTTCTTAGAGGGATGCAAATGCTACTGTTTGTCCCCTGTGCCTTCTCTTGGGAAGATCTGACTATTCTCGTAACCACATTCTAAATCTCTCGACTTTAATGGTTTCTCTAAATCTAGTCCAGTTTGGAGGTACTGCACTGAAGCTCTTTCTTTGCTGTAATGAAAGTAAGGCTCAAATGTGTACCCTAACCAATCAGTACATTGTTTTTTCACTGGAAACTGCTCTCTGCCTTTTCATTTTTACTGACTGTTGCTCATTACAAGTGGATTTTCAGTAGGAAAGACACTGCTGATGAGGGTGAAAAGCATTTGCACAGGTTCCCTGTGTCAGCTCACCTCCTGAGGTGTCCTTGAGTAAGACACTGAACCCCAAAATATATGTAATATACAAAAGTAGGCTGTTTGATGGGTGTGGATGATGTTTACATTCTGCGGGGCTCTGTGCAATAGAAAAAAAAAAAAAAAACTTGGGGAAAAAACATGTCTAAATCAGATTGCGAACAGATCCTGCTCGGCTCAGAAGGCAGGAATATAATTAAATCTCAGCACATGAGGAGAAATTCACAATATGCAAACCACGTGACCTGTGAGTAGATCCGAGTACAATCGAACGCAGCATTATGATTAACATTACTATTATACAGCATTGCATACAGAAAAGGAACCAATCGCTAGGACTAAAGCTGACTTAGCACAAAAGGTAACTGCAGTTACTACTTATTGAGCATTTCCATTCTTTCTTAACACTGTATACTGGATATTAGATTAAAAAAAAAAAAAAAAAAAAACAGGAAATTGAATCAACGTCGATGACGTCATTGGTGAGCGCCTCTGTTGGCCTGCGAAATGGGTTCGACTCCTTAGCATTGATTTCTTCAATTGTCCCTCTGACTATCAACTTTTTATACAAAGAAATACATTTTCGCGATGACATTTGGAGGTACGTCCAGAAAACTCTAAAAAAAAATTAGAGAGTGCTCCGACTTGAGGCATGCACATTGTCATGTTCGTTGTGAGTAGAGGGATTCGAACAAGACTGCAGCTTCCTAGCTGAAGCTGTGTTAGCCGCACTGTTGGCTAACTAGCCGGAGCCTCCGGGCTGGCGGACAGTTGTAAATTATTGTGATGTTTTATGGTATTAGTCTGTCATCAGCTGGCGTTAGTATCCATCGGCTACATATGGTGTCGGTGTACGAATTGTCATTCTGTTTGTTTTCCGTCAATACGGGAAAGTGATTATTCCATGTTGCTAGCTAACTAGCGAAGTCAGTCACTAGCTAGCCATCGGTAAACAGTTACTTTTCAGTGTTGAGAGGGAGTAAGTGGAAGTATGCTCAGAGTTGTGGCTCTGTTTTAGGGCACTCGTTTATTATTTATCGCTGTTAAAGAGTTTTATTTGAGAAAGCAGTTTTTCCGGGCAAATTGGTAACCGAAAAGAGATGTTATTTAAATATATATTTTTTAAATTTAGTGTTTAATAGTTTTCACCTTCAGATTCTTGAAAACGGTTAGCTTATCCATATTATATTACCTCAAGTTTAACCGTCTTTTAGTTCTACCGAGTTAATCATCTAAAAATGTTTACGGAAAATTGGTTATAGCTTAAAAAACTACTGTATTGTACAGATGAAGAATATATATATATATATATATATATATATATATATATATATATATATATATATATATATATGAACTGTACTTTAATTAGGCCATCTAAAGAAGGTGAATATAAAGGTATAAATGTGTGCTTGGTTTTAGAAATTATGCTTTCCATTCAACTTTTCATCAGACCCACATAAATTTGATCTAAAAATCCTCATGAACACAATTATCAAATGCTATGTCATTTACCCCATCCTTCCTTCGTTTTTGAAACTAGCTCAGTTCTGCTAATAATCTTTCTCGTTTTTCCAATGTTTTGGTGTCATAATGTTATTAATAATATTCACACTTTATTAATCCACACAAGTGGAAATTAAACCTCTGCATTTTTCCCATCACATGCATGTACAACACACACACACACTGGCAGTGGGCAGCCACTTAAGGCGCCTGGGGAGCAACAACTAGGGGGTTAAGGGCCTTGCTCAAGGGCCCAAAGTGGTGGTCACAATTTCAGTCTAGGTTTCTTCCTCTTCCTCTCATGTCTCCCATGCCAACCTCACATCTGGTCTGGACTGGACTGGACTGGAACCAGTATCTTAGATGTCTCCAGGTTATGGGGCTCGCCTCTATCTACTTGACCACCACCCCCCATTAGTTAAGGCTTTTGGATCCAGTTTATAAATTATATATTATTACAATATTGTAGCTTTTTTGACGTGTATAATTGTTTTATCTTCATTTCCACGTTTATGATGATTTGATATAAAACTATTGAACATATTTATATTGTGCTGTGAACCAATTGTGTTTGTGTCTATTTTTTGCAGGAGAATTGATTTTCAAGGTCAGCCTGGTGATTGTCGATCTGGTTCCTGTGCAGGCTGACTCGCTCGTATGTTTCAGAGCTTGTGCAGTGCAGTAGAAACGACTTCTTGGATCAAACATTTGCAATGAAACCAGCTCAGGAGCGCAACCAGGAATGCCTGCCTCCGAAAAAGAGGGATCTTCTGGTCAATAACAGCAGTGGTGTTGGTGGGACAGTTGGGGGTTGTGCTGCTGGGGCAGGCGGTGCTGGAGGTACTGGAGGTGGGACTAGTGCCACTGGTATTGGAGAAGATGAAGTGGTTTCTGTTCAGAGCTCCAGAGTCACCAGTGACCCTCAGGGAGGAGCTGCATCTGGGGAGTGGTTGCAGACTCAGCCGGGGCTTCATTATGGAGTGGATAATTCTGATAGCGTACCGGCGGTGCCCGTCGACCAGTACAGCATGCTCTACAAAGTGGCTCTCCCATCTGTAACCTACTCACCTACTACTCTTCACCCAGTTTTAAGCCACATCTCTCCAGCCTACACTGTCCACTCGCCTCTTCTGCAGCATCCAGGTCTTCCCTATCCTCCTCTCGGTTATGCCCAGATCCCTCATTCCTCTCTCCAGTTTGTCAGTTCACCTTATGCAGCAGTACCATATGCCATACCTCCTGGGTTTGTCCCAGGATCATTAATCTCTCCATCAGGCACCATTCCTCAACCCCATACGGTCTCCCATCTGGTTCCCTATCAGTCTGTCATACAGGAAGGGGTGGTTTCCCCACCTCCGCAGGCTCAGGTAGCTGCTCACACCTTCGCCAAAGTCACAGCATCCGGCGCCATGCCGCTGATGCTCCCATCAGAGCAAGCCACCCAACAGCACCTCAGTACTGTGGGAGTCCTGCCTGCGAAAGATGTCAGCTCTCGTGGGATGTCCGTTTTCTACCACGCTCAGGGGGGCAGGGCTGCCACCACCAACAGAGACTCTCACGGTGCCCAACATGAGAATGAACCAGAGATGAATGGTGGAGATAAAGAGCAAGGAATGAGGGAGTCAGTACTAGAGTCAGGCCACATTGCTAAAAGCACACGTTTGCTCCAAGCAACATCCATTTCAAAGACGCAGGAGCACAGCCATGAGAGAGGCACGCTGAACAGGAGGCTGGATGAGAGGAGCTCTCCAGGCCAGCCCAGCACTCCCGACAGTGACCTGGAGGTAAGGCACACAGAACGCCCCAGAATGTAGATTATAAATGGCAGAAATGATAGCTTTCCTTACTTAACAGGCTGTCATTATTTCCCTTATCTCTTTGTAGCAGCAGTTAGTTTTGTTTTTGTTGTTGGGGGGTGTGTGTGTGGGGGGGAATCAGCACCTCAAAATCTGAGGCCATGGTTCTCAGCCGGAAAAAGGTGGAGTGCCGCCTCTGGGTCGGGGAGGAGATCCTGCCGCAAGTGGAGGAGTTTAAGCACCTTGGGGTCTTGTTCACGCACGAATGAGGGAAGAATGGAGCGGGAGACCGACAGGCGGATCGGTGCGGCGTCTGCAGTAATGTGGACTCTGCACCGGTCCGTTGTGGTGAAAAGAGAGCTGAGCCGAAAGGCAAAGCTCTCGATTTACCAGTCGATCTTTATTCCTACCCTCTCCTATGGTCATGAGCTTTGGGTAGTGACCGAAAGAACAAGATCGCGGGAACAAGAGGCTGAAATGAGTTTCCTCCGTAGGGTGGCTGGGCTCTCCTTTAGAGAGAGGGTGAGAAGCTCGGCCATCCGGGAGTAGAGCCGCTGCTCCGCGTTGAGAGGAGCCAGATGAGGTGGCTCGGGCATCTAGTCAGGATGCCTCCCGGACGCCTCCTTGGCAAGGCGTTCAGGGCACGTCCCTCCAGTAGGAGGCCCCCGGGAAGGCCCAGGACACGCCGGAGAGACTATGTCTCTCGGCTGGCCTGGGAACGCCTCGGGATCCCCCCGGAAGAGCTGGATAAAGTAGCTGGGGAGAGGGAAGTGGAAGAAAATGGATGGATGGATTGTTGGGGTGTTGGTGTTAGTATATTTCTATTTTCAAGGCACTCTTATTTTTTAAGCTGTGATTCTGTTCCATTTGCAGCCCTATGTGTCTGCAATCATTTCATTATTAGAATTGAGTCACGCTGATAGATTGGGTATCCTGTATGACTGGTTCTCTGAAATTATTTTTAAAATATTCCGTTTATCTTCCAACTTAGTCAGACTCTAATCCTTTATTCATTTCAGGTGCAGCAGGTGGTTGGCCGTTTGGCTTCTTCTAACCACAGTGCTGGTGGAGTGCGGAAGGAGGTCTCCTTCGCTCCCCTAAACCTCTCTCAGGCTGCGCCCAGAGCCAGAAATATCCAGAAAGAGAGTGCAGACATAATCTCCAGCCAGACTGCATACACTGCTCACCCTGTGACTTACAGTGATCCCAGAGTGACCAGTCTCCAGCAGCACACGGGACAACCAGGCCATGCTGTCATGCTCGCCAACGGGCAGCCGGTTCTTATTCCCCTTGAGTATTCCCTGCAGCATCAGCTCCAGACACCACAGCAACACTACGCAGGTCATTCTAACGATGCCTCAGCGAGCCATACCTCGACCACCGTGGTGTCGGCTAACCCAAGCTTTAAAGCCTCTGATTCTTCAGCCAGAGTGTGCCTCCCTGAAAAGACGGAGCCGACGAAAGCTCCGCAGCAGCAGCAGCAGCAGTTCTCCCAGCAGCGTCTCGTTCAGCCTACAGCGGATGTGGCTCAGGCCCTCCCTTCAAGTCTGACCTCTGCCCCAGCCAGCAGTAACCCATCACACTTCATGAAGGGGGCCATAATCCAGCTGGCCACTGGGGAACTGAAGCGCGTGGAGGACCTGCAGACTCACGACTTTGTGCGGAGCGCTGAGGTCAGTGGGGGGCTTAAGATAGACTCCAGCATGGTGGTGGATATCCGTGCTAGCCAGCAGAGGCCGGGCCTTGTGTCGCTGCAGTTCACTGTGGGGGAACAACAGAGCAAAGTGACCATCGACGTGCCGCCAGAGCACCCCTTTTTTGTGTTTGGCCAGGGCTGGTCGTCTTGCAGCCCTGAGCGCACAGCTCAACTCTACGGCTTAGCCTGCCATCACCTGCAAGTGGGAGATGTGTGTGTGTCCATTACCCTTCAGCAGCCACCGCATCAGCCCCAGCAGCAGAAGCAGCCAGAGCACCATCTTTCGCAACAACAGCAGAGCCTGTCGAGGACTATCAGCAAAGCCAATGCCACATCAGGACCGGTTCACCAGCTCATGGGGCCTCCTGCGCCTCAGCAGTCACGGCCTCAGTCACACTTCCGCCTCGACCGCATCCACAGAGATCGGTCAAGAGACGGAGACAAAGATGCCGATAGGGAGGAAGCCACACATTTTGGAGTTGTGGGGCACAACGAGCTGCCCGTCAGACCAAGTAGGACCTCAGCAGAGCATCCACGGAGCCAGAGTAGTTACCACTTGCATGCACAGGGCTCCACTTTTGCAGGCGCAGGGATGGCGTCAATGCAGGCGTCTCTAGGTGCTTCTCAAAGACGCTGGTCCTCACCAGGCCTCCAAAGATATAATATGAAGGGAGACGAAGGGCTGCGCCCTCAACTAAGCACCTCCAGCCACTCGAGGCCCTCTTTCATCCCACAGGAGGTCAAGCTGTCCATTGAGGGTCGCTCTAATGCAGGGAAGTAGCATCACATTAGGTAGCAAATCCAGAGGAGAATGCCATGAGTTACGAATGAGTTGACAAGGAGAGAAAGAAGTGTGAATGTAGCACCAGAATGTTTGAGTTTTTGCACACCTAAAATATACGAAAAATACAATATCTTCTACTTTCTGGTGGGCGGATTTGGGCGGACCTGCTTTGGTCGTCTGCAGTTTGACGTCTGATGTGATGAGCTGAGCGGGAAGTATGTAACTGAAGAAAACGTCTGAGTTTTGACACACCACGCCGGTCTTTACTCTTTCCCTCCTCTATTGTCAGTTCCTCAAAACCAAGCGTAGAGATTTACATCTACATCTTGTTCCTTTGCTTCATTTTTTGTTTCTTGACCAAACTCGGGAGGACGTGAACTGTGAAGAACGTGTTTGTTTTATGGTGAAGCTACCAGCTCTGCAGGGGTCATGTGTAAAACTACTCCCTCCATTCCTAATATCTCATTTCCTACAACAGCATTTAACCCAAAAATGGAAGTTGCTGATGTCGGCAGCTTTTGGCTGGTCAGCCTGTGTTCTATTCTGGTTCTTTCTATTCAGAGATAAGAACTCCCCGTGCCAGCCCACGGGACTCTCTCGCGCGCCAGATGTGGCCTGTCCTCGTCTTACAATCAAGTTCCTGAGAAATCAGTCCATTTCTGTTGGAATCGGCCTTCATTCCAGTTTCAGACCTATCGCGTAATTAAGAATAATTTGTTTTGTGTGACGGCCAGAGACCACCCGTTAGCAGTTCCAACCCAGGACCCACCCTCAGTTATACCTCAAAGCTGTCCTGACCAGACTGGTGACTTTTTAATCCAGTATTTAAGAATGCAATGAACGGGGGAGGCGCTGGCTGGTCATCACCAAAGCCATCTGTGGGGATGAACCGGAGAGATTTTCACCCAGTCACACCACTGGCTGCAGGGAGGGATATGGAAGGGCCTTGAAGGTCTCCTCAGAGGAAAAAAAAGAAATGATTCCTGTATGCAAGTGAGTCAGTGACATGGTGTTCTCTTCATCCTCACTTGGATTTCTTCTCTGTTACCAAATTAAAGCAATAGTTGTTTACGCAGCACGCAGCTGATCCGCTCACCCCAGCAACTGCTGGTTGTGAGCTGATTTTTTTTTTTTTTTCTTTTCACTGTACATGTGAGGCGTAAGATCAGACCCCCTTAAAGGTGGTGAACTATACATTTCATTTGTAGCAACCCTTTAGTATTTCTACACAAGCAAAAGCACGACTTTGATGAATTTCTTAAGGAATCTTTTGTAAACAGAACCACCTCTCGAATTTTACTTCCCAACTCGCCCTACTCGAACTCCTCTCCAGGACACGCTCAATCTTGTCTCGTAAGGTCCTCCCTCACTTTTAACTAGACTAGAGTTTATGATTGTGTTGTGTTGCACATAAAAATGTCCCTCACTGACGTCACACTGACCTTACTGGGAATTATAAAACCTTAGATTTTTTTTTTTCTTTCTTTTTTTAAGAAAATGTCTTTGTATGAAGGGAAAATGAAGTGTCTGTTGTTTGTGGTGAGGGAGAAAAAGAAGAAAAAAACTGACTTGCATTTAAAGTGTTTACAAATCAGCCGCGACGATTGCTGCAGTTTCCTACACCTGACAGGTTTTTATCAGATCCAAAAAGGCTGAACTAGAAAAAAAAAACAAAACAAGTGCAATTAGATCACACACAGGGAGTCATTCGGAGGGCGATAATCAGAGGGCGTGCCTCCACACAGACATTCCCATCACCTGGTCCAGACAGTACCAGTATTTCTGTGTCCACGTCACAGCTGCTGGCTTCACAAGGCTGATTTACCGGCTGCTGTTACCGGACACGGTCTGTCTAGTACCGGCAGGAGCCCCAGTGAACGTTCTGTTCACAGTCTACCACATGTTGGTATGTCATGATAGATTTGGACAATCTGTCCTTTAAAATATATCTGATTTTTTTTTTTTTTTTTTTCTACAACACTTTAGAACTTCAACGTTCAACACACTTTGTGCTGTAAGCAATATGCATAATCATACCCGGAAAACATGTTCATGCAGTACCGGTATTTTCTATGCAGTAAACTCAGTATTGTGCCCTCCTTTATCTTAATTACAGCTCTGAGAGCAGTTGGGCAGGTCACCGCATCCATTTTTTTAAGTTAGTAGTGTAAACCAGTTCAGTCCAACACACAGATCATGGTGTTGTGACACCACGGTGTCTGAGCCAAATGTCAGTTACTTTTTTTTTTTTTAGTGACTTTTTCTGGTGTGTTTTTTTTTTTTTTTTTTTAATGTTATTTTGGCAGGATTTCCAGGCCGCTTCAACATGAATCGTTTAGGCCACAAGGCATCAGATGGGATTTTAAAATGGTGCAAGCGCTGACTTTGCCTCCCCTTCTTTTCCCTCCCCTGCTCTTTTCTTTTCCGTTTTTGCCCTCTGCTCTGAGCAGCACGCGCCACGTCACAGCGCAGACGCCCGGCCGCTGCAAAGACGAACCTTCTTCACATCACTGACAGTCTGTTGCTGTATGTAACTGTTGCACTAAACCCCCTCACTTACAGAACAGTGTTGTGAGAAGAAACCTGTTGGTAATCTGAAGTCTGAAAATGTAAAGCACATAAAATCCTGAAAAAAAAAAAGAATTGTGTGTACCTGTAGATAGATGTTTGTGTTGTATAGATAGCTTTGATGCTTGTCTATAATGCCTTAACTTCTGCTTTGTACAATGTGTGAAACTGAAACAATGGAGTGACACTTCTGGCAGAGTCGGTGTTCCCGTATGCCGCACCTGAACATAAAATTCATATCTGTTTCTTTCCAAAGAGCCTCTGAAAAATAATCAGAATTTGGCTCTTTTTTTTTTTTTTTTTTTTTTTTTTTTTTTTTTTACATATTCCATCATATTCCATTAAAAAACATTTTTATGCTTAAAAACAAAGTAAATGGAAGCTCTTATCTGCACTTTGTACAAGATGATGCCAAGCAGCGGAGGTCAATCCATCGATTCCACTTTTTTGTTTTGATTGTTGCACAGTATCGTAGTTGTACCCCTGAAATGAGCGGATTGTTCCTCCTGTGGTTTGTGGACAGCGTTTAGTGAGGCGAGTCGCAGGAACTGGCTTTCCCTTGACTCTGGGTCAACTGCTTTCTGTTGTCCGAGCCGGGGATGGTGACTTAAATCAGGAGAACGGTTAAAAAGTTTTAAACGTGTGTAATTTCAACATGTTTGGCACAAGGTGACACTGCTTTATATGTGAGGCGTATGTAGAAAAAACAAAACAAACAAAAAGGACATCTTTTCTTTCTAAATGCCTAAATCTGCAAAATATATGCAATGATGTAAATGTAACATTTGATTCAAGTATAATCCAGGTTATATGAATTTTGTATAGTGAGTTTTAATATTGTATGGCCGTACCAATATGTATTGATCTTTATCAGAAGCCTTAGAGTTGTTGACCAGAAGTGCTCCCTTAGAATACCCTACACCTACCTGACTTTAAAAAAGCATTAATATCTCTATTTTGTTGCATTTTTATTTGTACTGTTTTGGAATAAAATAGATTTGTACTGTATATTTGTACCTCTCTGTGAACTACTTAGGGTGTTTGTTTTTTCTTTTTTTTTCCCCTTTTTTGCTGTTTTAATTCTATGTACTTTAAGGACACAAAGATATTGTATTTTTATTGTTACAGCTAACTTGGAGACATTGCATTTATGTTTGTCAAGTAAACACAGTATAATATATATAAATATATACATATATAAACTATGCAACTTGTCGATTCTGTTTCTTTTGGTGTATTTATTGGAAGTAACACATGGAGAAGTGAAATGACACCAGAGAATACAATTTTATAGTAAACTCAATGTTTATTTCCACATTTTCTTACCAGGTTTCATCACGGACTGTACATCTGAAAACCCGGTAATAGAGGACGGCGTTCCCAAAGAGCCGTCCGCTCCGAATGCACCGATATAGCAGCAAGCAGGAATATTCTTATTTGTGGTGGAGCTCATTCATTTGGCCTTCAGAGAGAGTCATTCTGTAAACATCGACGTTGAGAGAGAAAATCCTGATAGGTTCAAGAAAGGCCGATCTTCTGATTCCTCTGGTCAAAAATAAAACAGGCAGGCATTTACAACAGAACACAAGCTCATACTGAACCATTCTAAGACAAGTGCAGTAAAACGACATGCAGTGCTCGGTCCGGCCTCGCTCAGGGAGTACTGCTCGGAAAGTTCCTCCTTTCCCCCCAAACCCAGGAAGAGCCACCTGTGAGAATACCCAGTATTCATATTCTGAGAGGAGATGGAAGAGAGAACACCTGAAGGCTGAAGAAGGGTGATTTCACGCTCGGTGCAGGCAAATGTTGTCACAAGTGTGATGACTAGGGATGATTGTTGTGGACCAGGCTGTTGGAACCAGGCTGTAAGCCCTCTCACTGAGTGTAATTGCCTGAGAAGCTAAACTTTTCACATCCAAGTATTAAAATTAAACCTGCACTGTGCATAGTTGCGCTTTCGAATGAATGAATTTCCTTTAGGATACATCGCGTCTGTTGCATAGAGGTCTGACGCACTCCTAGGAAAGCCTCTTCGTTTTTCTATCCTTTTGTTCTCATCTAGGAGTGACTCAAACAGAACCAGTGCTTTTTTTTTTCCTTGTTTGCGGCTTTTCTGTGAAGAACAAGATTCCCAGGCTGTTCAGACTGATGTCCGCTTGCATCTGGAGAGGTGAAGGTAAGAAAAACTGGAGGTAACTGTTAAAAACAGGAACGTAAATGAGGCGTATTTGTACATCCTTGGATTCGTTCAAACATTTATACCACGGATGGTGATAAAATAATCCCAGATAAGCATTTATGCAAGAAAAAATATATATATTCACACAATAGTTGTATAATGAGGTTTTATGAGGCTGATGAATAGACTCGTAAAACCTCACTAGCCTGGATCTTAGTAACAGATGCAGATAAATAAGGTGGTTAAACTGATGTGTGAGATGTTTCTTCAGCTGAGACACCATAAATAGCCTAAATTAAATCTTCTGAAGTGAACACAGATATAGAAGCTATGACCGCTGTAAAATTGCATCTGATTTGTGTCACAACTCATTTCATAATTCACTCACACTTAGAAATAAAGTAATTCAAGTAACCTGAAAACGTCTGGGAACAAGTAACACATGATCGTGCTAATCTGTGTTAATCTCAGTCTGACGAGCCCAAAATACAGAGGCAAATAATGTATTGTACAGTACAGTTACAGCAGCGCAGACTGATATTTGACATTGGTAATGTATAAATGAGTGTACAACTGAAGGAAAATGGAGAACTGGTAAAAAAAAATGTAAAGAAGGAGGAAAACATGAGGAATGTTGCTCAACTCTGGCTGTGTTAAACAAGACAAAACATTCCGATTTAACTGGGAAATAAATGCGGATCTGGTGTGTTTGGAATAAAAACTGTCAAATCAAATAACAGAGAAAAAAAAAGTGTGCACAACCAACCAGAATCTTCTGTGTAAGAGTGTGGAGCTCTGGAAGCCGGGATGTCCCGACGGTGTGAGCACGGCTCCAGCTGAGGTAGTTTGTATTTTGACTGAATATGAAATTCCCAGGGACCCACAATGGCAGCTTGAAGAGAGAGGTGTAGCTACCGGTATACAGGAGCCACCGGGCAGGCGGAGTTGGCCAGGAAGGAGAGGGCTGTGGCTACAAAGTCCCCACTTCTGTCTCTGAATGTGCAAAATGTTTTTTTTTTTTTTGAGAATGAACCGTTAAATCCGCTACCCCACCAGGGGCAGACAAATCTCTTTACAACATGCTTCCACGTCACAGTCGGTATGAAACATTCCCCACCCTGTTCCCGGGGTTTTGAAGTTGCTTTTTTTTTTTTTTTTTTTGGAACTGTATTTGACAGAGCGGTTTGTGAAGCTGCCGGAAATAGGCCAGCTTGAAAATGGTTCACCGTCACCATGGCGACTTGGTATGACTGGCTGATCAGGGCAGCTTCATGAACAGACCGTTGTCGATGGAGGAGACGGGCATCGGGCAGGGGAACTGAAAGAGGCTCATGTCTGCCGTGAGGGCAGCCATGGCGGCCGGGTCGTGCTCTATCTGCGTCCGTAGAGCAGGGTCGATCTTCTCCAGGCGTCTCTTGATCCTCTTGGCCTCCCTCTCTCGGATCAGCCTGGCCTGTCTCTTCTCTGGCGTCTCGTTGGCCCTCTTCAAGCGCATGGCCTCCCTGTCTCTCTGCAGCCTGCGTGCCCTCTGCTCCTCGCTCTCCTGCATCCTCTGCATGCGCTTGGCCTCGCGATCTCTTAGCCTCCTCAGCTCCCTCTCCTCTTCAGTTTCGCACGCCCGTTTGTTCTTCTTCGCCGTGCGCTCTCTCTCAAGGCGCTGCAGGCGGGCTTCTATCGGCTCGTTCTTCCGTCGCAGAGCCCATTTTCTCATCGGCGACTGGCCCTCCACTAACTGCTGATAGGCCATACAGCTGTTGCACACCAGCAGCACGCCGGCGGGATACACTGGCATCGGGCTCAGGATGTCTGGGATAGGAGGAAGGCTCGAGGAAGAGGAGTTGAGAGAATCTGGGATGGAGGCAAGAGAAGGCCCTTCGGAAAGCAGACTGTCAGGCAAAGAGGGAAAGGTGGGTCCTTGATCAGAACCAGCACAAGGTCCTGGTCCTGGTGCTGGACCATGACACTGGCTGGACATGTGACCTGGTCCCTGGCAGCTACGATGGGCTTGACATAGGCTGGGATTGAGGTCAGGAGCTTCACAGGGGTGCGGACCCTGACAGGAACTGGGGCTGGGGCCTGATTCACGACAGGAAGCAGCGCCTGGACTGGTGATGGGGCTGCTGGACAGGGAACACGGGTCTCTTCCTCCGGAGACGTCCATCCTGGTTGTGTCGAGGACATCTTTCAGTTTCTCTCTGAGGAAAGAAACCGTAATCCACATTAGATGGTGCAGGACTACAGCCCTCGACGCTTTACACAGAAACAGGCTGTTATGTGATGTGGTCCATCGCAGGACCGGCTGTTCGGTTTGGTGTTCGTAGATGAACATGCCTGCTTGGAGGAAAGACTCTCAATCTAGTCAGCGTGCTTCTAACCTGACCATGCTAGTGCTGCTTAAACTTCAACCTCATGGTTGTTGCTAAGCAACATGACACACTGCAGTTCCGATTACTTTTGTTTTTTTTTCGTTTCCCCTTTTTTCTGTTTTATTTTCTCTGACATTTCTTCTACAATGGGTTCTTTTATTCTAAAATCAAGGCACCTGCGGTAAGAACGTCTAAAGGGTTATATGGTGAAGGCCTGAAAGGTCTGGATTAAGCAAAAAGAAACATATTAAGTAAGAAATATTAAATCAGAACACGGAAAAGCCCTGTTGCTTTTTGACATTATAGTATGCTGAATTAAGCAGTTAGAATTCTATCAATTTGAAGTAAACATCACACTACACAAAAGGTAAACTAAATTCATTCAAAGCAACGTGAGACAGGATGAAGAGCAGAGGAGAGATGCACCTGTTAAAGTTGTTGGTGTCTGTGAAGCGTGCGCCGCAGACTGCACAGTTAGAGAGGCGGTCCTCAGAGTGGATGAGAAGATGGCGTCCGAGCGATCCGGGTGAACTCAGGGCTCGCCCACACACTGGGCACACGTAGCTCTTGGTGTTGCTCATCATGCTTGTGTGCTGTAAAACGAGGTGGGCACGTGAGCTAACACCCAACGTGCACCAACAGCGCGAACTGATGCTAAGTGTGCTGCTGCTGACTACAACAGATTATTTCCACTGCAAATGTGGCGCAGAAACTCTTTGCTTCATTTTTGCAGAGTCAAGAACGCGACGCTAAAGCGCTACAGTAAGGCCAGCAAGCCTTTGTTCACTTCTTTTTCTCTGTGGTTTATTAAATGCTGGTGCTGCTCTGTGACACAGTCAGCAAATCAACAGCCCATGTCTCTCAGCAAACTTTCTCACAACCTTTAATCCGCTGAAAAGAACAGACGCAGGGGAAAAGTCCCAAAGTGGTTTTTTTTTTTCCCAACGGTTCTGCTCTGAGAGAAAGACGGCCTCACCTGGTAGACATGTGAGATGAGCTTCTCGGGGCTGCTGAAGTCCAGCGTGCAGAGAGGACACACAAAGTTGTTGCCGTGGTCTGTCCCATCCTCGCACTCCTGAAAAAAAAAAAAAAAGAAAAAAACAAACACCAAACGTGGTGTTTTTCTATCTGATACTCATTTTTTATCAGAGATATTCAGACGTAAAGAGCAAGAAGACCCAGGTCGGAGCCGTGCAAACCGTGCTAACGCAGATCTGTTGTGAAAAGTCTGAATTCTGTCTTCAGACGTGATTCTGTCCTCTCACCTCTTTAACTCCTGCTCCGTGTAGGCAGCACTCTGATCTCTTGGTGGTCATGTGGTCGTCAGCAGATGTGTTGGAGGACGAGTCTTCGCCGTGGTTGTCAAGGTCACTATCGCTGTCTTCTATGGAGGCAAACACAGCCCTATCAATACAAACAGACACACAACAGAACACAGAGCACGGCTTACTCTGACACCCCTTAGTCCCAGGACGTCCTACAGAGTCCACCTCTTGCTGCGTCCCTCCATCGGGTACCTGAGATGCTATCCTGCTCCTGGACTTCCTGGGAGTTGTTGCTGCAGCATTCACTGTCTTCTGTGAATTCATCCCTGCCGTCCATGTTAATAGTGTGCTGAAGTCCCGGGATGCCTGAAGTGTGGAATGGCCCTGGACACAGGCGGAACCGGCAGTCACTAACGTGTTTTCAGGGAGTCTGAGAAAATGCTGCACTCCTTCCAGCTAACATACAGGACATTAAAGCCACTGCACATATGGCAGCAACACATAAATGAGCTAACGGGCAAAAACAGTAACGAGGTTTTTTCAAGAAAGGTCAGTTGAGATATTGATGATATTAAATTACTGTGGACCAGAACATAGAACCTCAAAATAATGTTACGGGTTTCATTCAACTTGTTTGCCTTTATATTTGCTTTCGAGTGTTACTTTGGGTTAGGAAAACGCTGCATTTTACACCTGAAAAAGTGACTTGTGATTCCACGAGTGAGAAATAATGTGGATTTATGCACATTTTCATTTGCGTAGGGCATTCATCAATGTAAAATTCAAACCATTTTTAATGCCGGTGCCATTTCTTTACATTGAATCCAGCATGTGAATGCTTTATCCCCATGGCAACAACAACTCTCCATCTGCTTTCATTACATTATACATTTTTCAACAGCAGTCCGTCAATCTGGCAGTAGCCATGATTTTTTAAAGACACTTAAACTGTGTCTAGTATAATCTCAGACAGGCTGCTCAGTAGTGACCCGATGACGAAAATAAAATAGAATCAACTGCTTATCTGAACAAAGTTCAATTCAATAAGATGCAAAACACCTGCAAAAACAAGTCACGCTGAGCCGAGAGGCTGAAGAGGGACAAGGACATGAAGCATGATCAGTGGACAGCCACTTAGAGATGTGCAGGCAAGACACAACTCATTTCAGAACAGAGTCTACAGGTAAGCAGGGAGTTTATGGTAGGGGGATGAAAGCACCAAGAACCGTCTGGACGTCCTGCCTCCACACCACTGACTTCATGAAACAAAACCCACTGAATCCTAAGACACACGGCTGTCAGGTCATCTCTGCAGGATCAGGCATCAGCAGATAGAAAAACTTGTTTTCTGAATGTTTTTGGATTCAGAAAAAAAAATGAAACAATTATAAGGACACAGGCAACCTTCTCGGAGAAAAACATTTGTCCATCTTTTACACCAGTCCCTCACCGTTTGCCTCACACGTGCACCTGTTCTGTCTACCAGTAAACCCAGCAGCAGTGCACGCTGATGGTGGCAAAGCCGGTGCTCCTGCTGCCCTCACACAAAAGTGGCTGTGCAGCTTTTCCAGTGCACCCTCCAACGCTGAACCAAAGTGCTGAATGCTGAGGCCAGTCTGCGGACATACTTGTGAACATGTTTAACTTCATTTGCATCCCAACCCCCACTTCACACACACGCATATCCACTGGTAATTACACCCTGGGTCTGTAGAGGCATTCCCACAGGGGAAGCAGTTTCTCTGCTCTAGCAGACCAACTTGCTCCTCAGTGGGTTTTTTTTTTCCAGTAACACCCACTCACTGAACAGCCGGCTTCACCCTCTGTCCTCATTACTTGTATGGAACGGCCATATCTATACCATCAGCTCGGGAGGGGGAGGACAACATTTGGCAGTACATGTGCGACTCAGCTATCTCTCAGTGATGGCCCTCCTTGTTTTATGGATTTCAAAAAGCTCCAAAACCCTTTTCACACTTAATCATTTGACTGTCAAGACGGCCTCTTTCTCCTCTTTCCTTCCTCCGTTAATACTGATTCAGATGAGAGGGCTCTAACTTCAGTTGCCTGAGACTGGAAGAAGTAATTACAGCCCTCCTCACAGTGTGGAGGCATTACGTGCGCTGTTTAAAACCGGTGTAAGATCTTCCAGGAAGCCTGAAGCAATGGGCCTTTGGTGCTTTCAAATATCCACAACAGAAGCCCTGAAATCGTGGCTTGAAAGTACTGAACTATGGACTAATACAAGCTAGCTTCGCTGCACGGCGCCATTGTGATTGACACGTTAGCGGTCCCCATCCCCCCCGTTGGCGGAACTCTGTCTGTCTGTACATCTGTCTCTCCTCCCTCCCTCAGTCTCTGCCACGGTGATGTTATCTCAGAGTCTGTGTGTCTGTAGGCAGGAGGTGACGCAGTGTCTGACTGAATCCAGACAAAGAGACAAACTCATCAGGCAACAGACCCACAGAAAGGGGAGAAGGGAGGAGGAGAGGCTGGGGAGGGGGTAGCACCCAAAACAAAACAGACAAAAGACAGAATGCCAAAACTCGACTCAGAACACTGGCAGTGGGGGTCCTGTTGCATTCAGAGCAGCCTTCTTTTTTTAGACACAGACTCTACTGAAACACACAGTCCCAGAGTGTCACACACACAAATGAAGACCAACGATGGTGGCCTGTACAGCTGACCAGTTACCAGTCCCACTAACTACTACCACTGGTCAAAATCAATAGCAGGTGAAGTTAGTAATGAATAATGAAGTTAGAAATGCTGATTAATGATGTTCACTCTGAAAAGAATGTTTGCAATTATAAACACACACAGCTGACCTGGTGGACTCATCCAGTTTTCATGAACCCTAGACTCAAGAATATATGTGTGTGTCTGCATGTGTGTGTGTGTGTGTGTGTGTTTGTGTGTCAGCCTGCCTTTCAGACAGCCTCCCTGCCTGTCTGGTCTGTCAGTCAGTCTCTCTGCTCTGACTTTCATGGGGGGAACCTCGCAAGTGAAACGTCGAGGTGTAAACACGCGTCCAACTTACAGCCATGGGACCTGTAGGTAAGTCACATGACATCAACCCGGCCCATCAAAAATGCTGTTGTAATCCCAATTGAGCGTTTTTGGCTCCCAATCTGGATGAGCAGAGCAGCAAAGGGGCTCATTAAAACGAGAAGATTTGTCCAGAGCAGTTAAAACACAGCATGTTTAAAACAAAAGGGTTTTAAACATCAGATTATATTGCTGAGCCATGTAACTGCAGTCAGCAGCCTTCCAGAGGGACCCAGAGGTCAGAAGGCCAAACATGCAACAGGGACAACAATGCTCTAATCACGAAATTAATGTCCTCACCATACATTTAGATACTACACATGAAATAGTGAAACATCCAGTTCAGCGATAAAAAGTGAAACCTGACAAATTTAAATAGCCTTTTCCAACATTCCAAAACAATATTTAGTTACTTCAGATATGGTAACTGAAAAACAACACTGAACTGGAGTAATTGTGGATGATTTGAAAGCTATAGCTGTTCTTGCTTTCAATGTAATGTGCAGCTTCCACCCAGTAAAAGGTGGACAGTGGATCAAAAAACCTGTGGCATCCAATCATACTTTCACCTGCATATCTCTCACATCTTCAGAGTTTCGCGGTGACAGCGGATGAAGAATTGGTGAGTAGCTGTTTCTGAATGATATACATCATTTCAACAAACCTACAACTAATCCTATATCATGTTTGCCCCTTTGTGAGATACTGAAACTGAGAATGAGCAGTGAATATATATATATATATATATATATATATTAGGACACCCTAATAACAATGAGAAACATTGTATATTACGGTATGGAAACAGTATTTATCTCGTACTATTCTCGTTAAATACTTACATACTTCGACGTTATAAAGGTAAAACCTGGAATACCTACAGTCAACTTTGAAGGGATTGGTCTGTTTTCGCCTGGACATATTATTGCCCACTCCCGGCGAAAGTGGACTCCTTCCTGACCCTGTCCAGGTGAACTCCGGACTGATGAGCGAGAAATAATGGTAAAACCGATCAAATCCTTTTCTCGGTTAGCTCTGACATCGAAAATAAATAAATAAAAAGCAAGGTAGGTGAAAGAGTCACATTCTTGCGGCCCTTATAAAGCCCCCGTCTGCAGTCGATCGGGGGGCTAAAACGATGTCCAAGCCCGATCATAAGGCTCCGCGAAGCCCCAATAAACTCCGATTTCGAGCTGTACAATCAATGCGGCGACTCAAGGCTCAGCTGATGTCTCCAGGCGGATTATGTTTGTACGTAAAAAATTACGCGGAGTTCTGCGTTCTAACGTAAAAGCGCTGATGCCTTGCCGAACAGAATTATGGGATATATAAATATATATAAATATATATGTGCATGTAGCTGAGATGTGGAGGTTCGAGCTAAGACAACACGCTGTGCTGCGTTCAAGTCCCGTGGGAAAAAGTTCACATAGACACGCCTACATATTTGACTCAAATATTGTAAAACATAAAAGTTACTGTTAGGGAAGCACATATCATTTAAAAAACATTAATACTACAAAAACTAGAGCTACATTAAAACCAATCACATATTTCAAAATATTAAAAATATAAAGTATATTGAGTGGATTGTAAACTGCATTTTGTCATATCAGTAATTATCAAATAAATCCAGTTTATGTTACTAAATTCAGACCCACTTTCAGTATTTATGGGTAAGACGTTTTCACTCGAAAACAAACATTTCAATATTCTGTAGGTAGATAATCCTTGCAACTTTTTTTTTACAATGCACTGTTCCCAAATTAAAAACAAACAAATAAACAAAACCCCAACAAGAATCTTGATCGGCATAGATTTCACTCCAATATGCTGGAAATGTTCACATTTTTGTCTGCGGTTTTGAAAACAATAAAAAAGAGATTAATCTCATCTGACCTTACACAATATGGTTGCACTCTGATTACTACGTTATAATTACAGAAATGGTAAATGACCTTTCACTAAATCCCCACACTGCAATATCTATTCACTTCTTCTGTATCGCCGGTGGAAGACCTGTTAGATTATTGTTCCATCTCTCATTGTATTATTTATTTAAATCTCAAACAATCTCAAAATATTTTTTTTTTTGTTGGAAAATAATAAAATCTTGGAATAACATAAAATTGAATTGAATAACAATCTATAAGATGTATTGTCGAATCATCGCCACTAGGTGGGGGTAAGAAGTATTCCAGCGCTAATGTAATAACATTGAATGTAGTCGTCATCACTGACTGCCACGAGTAAACTAACCGCAGCACCACATCCACGGAGTAATATTGTATTCTTCCGCATAGTTCAAGGATGTAGAATCGCAAAAAATGTCTTCGTGGAATGACATTGCCATAAATGATTTGACTGCAAGACCTGACCTACATTGATGCTCAAATTGAAAACCAAGTTACATTGAAACTTGATATGTTAATATTAGCGAGCTTGGATGAGAAGCGTTTGACGTTATTACTGCTACTTTGGTCAACGCGAAGACAACAAAATATGAAAAGCTTCCTGTGCTAGCCAGACAGTAACTAGCAGATAATAACCAGGATTAATTTCGTTCATCCAGCAAAATCTCATATTCCAGTAAAATACTTAATTCGATTATTACCCATGATGTGCAGCGATTACTAGCATATCAGGTGAGGCTCTCGACCGCAGGTAGTCCTCTTGTGCGCTATCGATACAGTAAGATAATGATAAACTTTAGCTCCCCAAATCCAGTCTGCGTCCGCGCATCTGTGACGGATCCTTGGGATATGTCACACTCTGTAACCTTCCGCCTGCGGTAGATGTGCTGAGGCTGGAGCAGCCACCATTTTGCATGTCTACCGTGTTCCTCCCTCCATTGCTAATAGAGACGTTTCCAGTCCTTCCTAGCATCATTACGGCTAGTAAGTATATTCTCATAGCGAAATGTCGATATAAATGAATGGAAAATGCTTCATGCGATTGTAATCACAAGTTATTTGTTTGCGTCTACGTTGACAACTCACTGTAGCACTGCATAGGAAGTCGCAGCCCTGAGTGCGCCGGGGTTGTGTCTGACAGCAGCAACATTAGCTAGGTTACCGTGTTTAGCATAGCCTGTAGCCTTGCTAACTACCTGCTGACCAGGGATGTGAAGTTTAATATCTGTGAAAGGTAATGGTTATATTTACCAAGTCATAACCATGAACACACCTTCCTGGTTTACATTTTTGCGTGCCTGCAATGTAACTGTCGCTTCATTTTGTAGTTCTTTATATAAAGAAAAGTGCTCAGGTAGCTGGCTAATGACACCGAGGTCTCGCTAGCTTGATAATCCAAACGGTTCATGAAGGCCTAAAATGCATCATGTCTCAATAAATGGGAAACCACCAGTAATTGTCCCGTGTAATGCATGCCGCCCCCATTGATCGGTTCAACAGCGTATGTCAATATATTTTGTCAAACTTCGAATCGTAATTTAACCAATTGATGCCAGCCAAGGTGAAGCTATTGCTGTTCTGTCAACCTGAGTCAAGGTGTTGCTCACTCTGAAAATCTTTGTGAATATAAGACTTGAGCCGTTGTTAACCATTGTTCGTCATTGTGATTGATGTTGGGGTTTAAAGTTGGTTACTGTCATTACCTTTCCCCTGATTCTAAATGTAAATAGTTTGAAAACTATGTCACTGTTGCATTTGGATAGCCATTTGGAAGCTAACGTCAGCTAGTTTACCAGTTAAAGTCGTGGACTCTGGCTACACTTTAGTTTAATTAGTTACTTAATGTCGTTAATTGTTCTCTCCATTGACAAAAAATAACTTTAAACTACTACTTTTGACGATTACGTCATCTGCGGATGATACGTTTTTGTAAGACAGGTTTTGTGTTGAGGAAGTTAACCATGACTAGGAAGTGAACGAATGAATGTGTCGAACAGTCTATGCGGGTTTGTATCGATTCTGCAACTGCTGCCAAGGAATGTCATTGTAAAGAACTCAACTAACCATTTTACTGGAAACACGCCCAAGGCAGCAGCCGTTTTCACCGTGAAAAGAACGTCAGATATTTCGTGACTTAAAAATGGCACTTGGAAAGTTAAAATATGCCATCAGTGAATAATTATTGACATTGTTTCTGATTCTTTTGGGTTGTCTTGTAACAGATCGCACAGTTTTATCATGATCATCACTAACGTGAGAGAATAGTGTTAAAATAAAAAGACATCCTTTCAAATTGACTTAAAGATGTATCTGTCTACGTGTTGCATTTGCATGATCACCCTTTTGTCTTGTTTGACTGGATCTACTGTATTTTAAAGGCCTATAATGAATATGTGTTTGCATATAATGGATATGTTTTTGCATCTCTCTGTGTAATTAATGTTAACCCTCTTGTTCATGCCCCTAGTTTACCAGCTGATATTGCTCAGTGGTAAATGGAGGTGGGCCTTGTTGCTGGTTGTCAAGCACTGAAAGCTAATCTAGTCAGGCTCTCCAAACCTCCTGAGAGCACGAGTGTTTTTGAAAGTACCTGCCGTGTGTTTGCTCCCTATATGTTAATGATGTGGTGGTTAGAATAGATGAGCCACACTGGTGGTCAGGCTGACCATTCTTCTTTCAAGGTAATTTATTGCTAGTGCCTTTGGAGACATTTTAAACTGGTCTGTACACTAAACAGCAGCATTTAAATTCTACTGATGTCAATAACCATGTTGTGTTGAACTGAAAATAAATCTGCTAATACAGAGATGTGTTACTGGGTTGATCTGTCGGCAGAGGCTGGATTTACTGTTTTTTTTAATATGAGCCCAATAGTAGGCAGGGAGTCCAGGTTTATGGGGCCCAATGTTGGGTCCCTTCAGCTCAGGTCATTTAAATGGTGTTAAAACAAACAGAGCTCAGGTTTCCCAGGTTCCTCTTCGATCGCTGTAAATTCCTCAGCTCTTTATAACAAAGGATGCTCTCATTTCCAGTTCTCAGTGGTTTGGATGCATACTTGCCTTATACTGGCATAGTTTCAGAGCAGATATTCATTAAAAGAAGAAGAGAACTAGATGTTTCCAAGACTCCAGCCTTATTTGAAAGCTTAGTCTTAACCCTGACATTAATCTATAAATTACTAGGCAGTTGCTGCAGTGAACCTGTGTTGCTGTTCTATGGAAGGTGCTGCACTGGCACAGAGGCTCAGGACCCAGTAGGCTTTCCATATATCCCTAGTTGTTGTGAGCAGCAACACAAGTGAATAATGACGTGTGTTTTTGTGCCAAAAAAAGAAAATAATAAGTCAACAAGGACAGCACAGAAGCTCAGAACTGCATTACTGCCACGAGTTAGGGTGCTTAATTCACAAGACAACATGTTTGAAAAGCAGTTATTTTATCATAATGTGATATCAGAATGTGTGTGTGAACGGTTGATCGACATGGTCAGCGGCTCTAATGTGACCCTCGTCCCCATGTTTTTTCAGAGAATGCCAGCTCCGATCAGATTGCGGGAGCTGATCCGGACCATCCGGACAGCCCGGACCCAGGCAGAGGAGCGCGAGATGATCCAGAAAGAGTGCGCCGCCATCCGCTCATCCTTTAGAGAGGAAGACAACACATACCGATGCAGAAATGTGGCGAAGCTTCTGTATATGCACATGCTGGGATACCCAGCTCACTTTGGCCAGGTATGTCCGAATAGAAACAGAACCTGAGGCTGTCAGAGCTGTGGCCGGTTGTGACCCAGGGGATTGTTTTCCAGCTGGAATGCCTGAAGTTGATCGCCTCTCAGAAGTTTACTGACAAACGAATAGGTTATTTGGGAGCTATGTTGCTGCTGGATGAAAGGCAGGACGTCCACCTACTAATGACAAATTGCATTAAGAAGTAAGTGGAGTCTATATTTCAAGTATCAAACATTGCAACTGCATGGTCTGATTTCTGCTTAACCATTTAACTTTGGTGTGGCTCATTTCACTTTTTTTTTTCCCACTTTCCAGTGATTTAAATCACAGTACACAGTATGTCCAGGGTCTCGCACTGTGCACTTTAGGGTGCATGGGTTCCTCAGAAATGTGCCGTGACCTGGCTGGAGAGGTCGAGAAACTGCTCAAAACGTCCAACTCCTACTTGAGGAAAAAGGTAGATTTATTATTTTCTGGAATCAAATGTTTTCCCCAACCATTTACAATCCATAGAGTATATATTTCAATTTTAAAGAATATGGATTTACTGCTTTTTTGTCTTTATGGTTAAACAGTCACATTGGAGGATTATTGTGTTTAACAATGAGAAATATGACATTCGGCTATTGGCAACAGATCATAGTAACTGAAATTAGGATTATATTGCTACCAGTGGAATGATTATCACAACAAGGACTCACTGTCTCTTCATTACGTCACAATAATTAAATATTGAACCTTTTTGCTAGCAGACTTTTATAGGTCATCTGTCTTCTATTTTAATGCTACATTTTGTTTTGCCTTGTGTATAATAAATAACAAACTTGAGATATTTGGGAAAATAATATGCTTTTAAGAACAATAATTTCTGATGAGGTAGCTTTTTCATCATGGGATCTTAGTTGTAAGTTAGTTTTACTTACGTTTGCATAATTATTATGCCATGTTTATTCATTGTTTCAAAATAAAAGCAGGTATAATTACTTTTTTTATCCCATTCTTTTCATCAGTTTGTGTTGAATATATTTATGTGGGAAGTACAGTAAATCTAAATATTCTTTCATCAACTCCTGGCTGTTAACAGGCAGCGTTGTGTGCAGTTCATGTCATCAGGAAGGTTCCAGAACTGATGGAAATGTTCCTTCCAGCCACAAAAAACCTGCTAAGCGAGAAGAACCATGGTAAGTGTAAACTGTGGCTCCTGCTGGCTGTACTCTGTATTAATTCAGTTCACAGTTCTAGCCGACCAGCCTATCTCTTTCTTCTCATGTCCAGTAATGTAATATGAGTCTGTCAGGATGAAATAACCTGCTCAAAGTTTCAAGCATTATGTTAAATTCTTAAGGTTCTGATATAGTTCTGTGGCTGCTGAACCTTCAGCCTTAAAACATTCAGATCAGATCATGAGGGATTTATGAGCCGGTGTCATGAACTTACAGCTTTATTATACTCTCAATTGTTGCCTTGTAGGACGTGATTGGCTACATCTGATGAAACTGTTCTTATTGATTCTTTTCTTTTTTTTTTTTATTGAATTTTTGGTCACATGTAAAAAACACATACGCGATTCTTTGCCTGATTCTCTCGTTCGTAATAATCTGAATATAGATTGTTGCCTTTCCTGTTCCCTATCGGCTTCAGAGCGCTTTCATGCCGATGAAGCCTGAATCATTTCTTAAGCCATTTTTCTCTCTTCACACCCGCCTTGAGCACGAACACTGGCATTCTATGGTCTGAACACGTGGAACTACAATGATGGTTTAGTCTGTAAAGAGCAGCACTGACCCTTCGCCTGTCTGCCTGTTCCGCAGGTGTTCTCCACACATCTGTCGTCCTCCTCACTGAGATGTGTGAAAGAAGTCCCGACATGCTGGCCCACTTCAGAAAGGTACAGACAGATTCTGCCAGGATTTCATGGAAGCGCACACGCTTTTGTCCTGAGCTCACATCACATTTCATTCTCCTTTCTGCATACACTTGTGCTTTCGGTATAGTTGAGCTTGACGAAGAGAAACTTGTGAAAGTGCATTGTAGGTTTTGCGTGTGTCTCTTCTCTCCTACTTGTGTCTCTTCCTGCTGTATCTCAACTGCTACTGCTGTGCCTCTCTTCCTAGGTGCGTTCAGACTGTGCCAGAAGCACCACCCCTCATAGTCATGATCTTAACATTATTTTTAAGCTCTCTGAAAGTGGATGAATTCCAGTTTCCCCTCCCTAACATCTACCTCATATTTTTTCTGTCATTTGTCTTTGTTACAATTCCTGCATTGTGTTAGAATGAGAAGGTAAGAGGACATTCTGATCTCATAGCTGGTGCATGCTGTCAATAGTAATCCTCACTTTCACCTTAGACATAACCAAATTTGTGTTGAGTACCGTCATGTTGTGCTTATATTTATAATTTTGATTTAACCCGTGCAGTGATCATTATTACGTCAGTGTTTTAAGTATTAAAAAAAAAAAAAAAAAATCCATTTGTCAGATACATTTTCACTGTTTGCCCAATATGCAACTCATTTCATCAGACATTAGTCTGTTTCAAAAAGGCAAGTGGGTGGCTCTTTTCACGTGGTGGTCACAGGTGTTGTCACAAGAAACAGATGCTTTACCGTGTCACTGTTAAAACCATTAGTAGTTGTTTTAGGACAGTGTAATTGTGGAGATGTGTGGTTCTGTTGAGGAGGGTTGACAATCGGAGCCAGGATCAGATGGTAGGAACTGTCATGTACATGATCTGTGCCTCATTCCAGAAGCATCTGTTACTGGTTCTTCTGTTTGAGATTTAAATGCTCTCCGTCAGTCAGGGTTGCAGCGTCTCCTTACCCAACCAATATGTCGGTACCAAAGGAAGCGGGCTAACTCCACATCCATCAGCTTCATCTGTTTCAGTGCACAGAAGTTGGGATAATATTGTTAATTTCTTCACCTCTGTATCCACCAGAATCGTTATACTTGACGTGTTTATGATTTCACAGTCTGTGTGGCGCTATTTGCTAATTGCACAATGTGCACACAATCCTGAGTTTGTATTTGAATGTCTGTAGTCTCCATTTTTATGGTTACTGTTGCAAACATCGAACAGCCACTTTCTGCTTGGTTCAGGACTAAAACGGGGTTCTTTGTCATTCTAACTTAGAAAATCTTTACAGATTAGGACAGAGCTCTGATTGTGACGTAGCAAGGTTTCTGTTATGAGGTTATGGGTTTAGAAGTGTTCAGTCTGATATCAAAGAGGACCGCATTAAAAGACTGGAGAATTGATTTAAAGTTATTTACCACCTGTTTCAAGGGACATAAATGTGTAGGGGGAAAAATTCTTTCTTAGATTGTAACTAATATTTCTTTCAAATCAGCATTCTAACTGTAATATTCAAATCCAGATAATAATATCCAATAATATCCAATAAGTCTAACCTAATATATTTATTATGATCAATGCTTTAATTCTACAACCTCAGAAATGTTGCTTTTCAATCACTGACATGTAGGTACTACTGTATCAGTAATCTGTATATGGCTGCCACTGATATAACAATTAATTACTTTAATTTTTGAGCCACTTCTGGTTTGTTTCCTGTTTTTTTTTTTTTTTTTTGTGTGTGTTTGTATTTCTAGCTGGTCCCACAGTTGGTGAGAATCCTGAAGAACTTAATCATGTCTGGTTACTCTCCGGAGCATGACGTGTCAGGCATAAGCGATCCTTTCCTGCAGGTAAACATCAGAATTTAGAACCAAAAGTTTGAGCAGAAAGAAAGACCTGAATGTTTCAGCACATCATAGATTGTCCCAGTAAGGAGTCAGTAGGTCAGTCATTTGTGCAATGAGCTAACATGACTGGACACTTGTCGCTTTCTTCAGGTCCGGATATTAAGACTGCTGCGAATTTTAGGCAGGAGTGACGATGAGTCGAGTGAAGCGATGAACGACATTCTTGCACAGGTTAGTACAAAGTGACAGTCATGTCCTTTGAGCTGTCGTTATGGTGACTAAAACACTGTTTGTACTGCAGGTTGCTACAAATACGGAGACAAGTAAAAATGTAGGCAATGCAATTCTGTATGAGACAGTGCTGACAATAATGGACATCAAGTCTGAAAGTGGACTAAGGGTGAGTTATTTTGATATAAATAAAAATATCATTGTTTTGCTTATGATTTTTTTTTTTTATTTTTTGACTAAACGTGTATTAAACTTACAGGTGTTGGCCATTAATATATTAGGTCGGTTTCTGCTTAACAATGACAAAAACATAAGGTAACACTTGAATTATTTCCTCATTTGGTCCGAAACATCCTTAATTACTGTGAAATCTTACTAATAAATGTATTGTTACAGATATGTGGCATTGACGTCTCTACTTAAGACAGTCCAGACAGATCACAACGCAGTCCAGAGACATCGGAGCACCATTGTGGATTGTTTAAAGGACCTGGATGTGTCGATCAAGAGGCATGTCTCTTTATGTCACCCATTAGCAAAGTGCACTTTAACGTTGTTTCATCTTCTTCAGCCCTGATGTTTCGGACTGTCTCCTTGCAGGCGTGCGATGGAGCTAAGCTTTGCCCTGGTGAACGGCAACAACATTAGAGGCATGATGAAAGAGCTGCTCTACTTCCTGGACTCCTGTGACCCAGAATTCAAAGCAGACTGCGCTTCCGGAGTCTTTCTAGCTGCTGAGAAGTATGAAACTCACACACAGGCATCACAGCCCCACTTGCAGGGGCATTAAAAATGCTGCTTGATGATAAAAAGAGTGATCCATCGTCTGAAGGACTGTGTTGATTCCATTTAGTTTCTGACAGCATGTTTCTCTTCTAGTAGAATTTTGAACAGTCCAGTTTAATGTGCATTAAATTATGTAATCTTGCTGTTTCAGATATGCTCCTTCAAAAAGATGGCACATAGACACTATCATGAGAGTCCTGACAACAGTACGTATCTTAAACATTTGCCTTATTACGTATTAAATTAATTGTGACTTTGCTGATCTGGAAGTGTTCTGTGTCAGTGTAGCATTAGCTCTGCTAGCGTCCTTCATCTCTGCTCTTCTTACAGGCTGGGAGCTATGTTCGAGATGATTCTGTTCCCAACCTCATCCAGCTCATCACGAACAGCGTGGAGATGCATGCCTACACAGTACAGAGACTGTACAAAGCACTGTTGGATGACATCTCTCAGGTCAGAGCAGCTCCTCTACATCATGATAATTTAATGATTTGACTGTGCAAAGTACCCCACGTGAAAGACCATCGACTTTAAACCTTAAAAGCTATTACAGATATGGAAAGACCCAAACATATGTGACCCTTCAAATTTGGTAAAAAATATTATATCAAGTGTACTTAGTATTTTTGTGTGTGCTCTGCAGCAACCTTTAGTGCAGGTAGCATCCTGGTGCATAGGAGAGTATGGGGACCTGCTGGTCTCTGGGCAGTGTGAGGAGGAGGAACCCATCCAGGTAAACCCAGATATTTATCACGGGTTCAAACACAGAAAAAATATTCCTTACATCCATATAATGAAGGATTCTATCTGCAGATTCTTCAGATTTGTTTCTCTTCCTCTGTTTTTCTTTAGGTGACTGAAGATGAAGTCTTAGATGTGCTAGAAGGCCTCCTAGTGTCTAACCTGTCCTCGCCTGTAACCAGGGGTTATTCCCTCACTGCTATTATGAAGCTGTCAACACGTTTCAGCAGTGTGAAGTGAGCGATGTTTGGAAATTGTTTTAATGTACTTGGGACCTCTGTAGATGTTACTTCCCCCTTCACTAACCTGTTGTAATTAAATGATGTTTTAGCCGAATCAAAAAGGTGGTTTCGATATATGGCAGCAGCATTGATGTGGAGCTTCAGCAAAGAGCTGTGGAGTACAACGCACTCTTCAAGAAATATGACCATATGAGGTAACATTTCTTTCTGAAAATGATAATATCGGTATAACAGTTTGGTCCAATTTCTCTTATTTCTTTCATCTTTACTGAGTGTAGACCAGCTCTTCTGGAGCGAATGCCCATCATGGAGAAAAGTGCTACCAATGGTCCCACAGAGATTGTTCAGACAAATGGAGAAACGGAACACTCTGTGGAATCTAAACACCCACCACCTGTGACCCAGCCTGGCAACCAGGTGAGGACAGCTTTGATTTTGAAGACAGAGACGATAATTTTAATGTTGATGTCTGATTGTGGTGTAAAAATATTGAAAGCATTTTTTTCTTTGTTCTTATTCCATAGGCAAATGATTTATTAGACCTCCTGGGGGGAAATGATGTGGTTCCAGTAATCCAGACCACAGTGCCCACAAAGCCTGCTTCAGCTGGAGGAGAGCTTCTGGATCTGCTGGGAGACCTCTCATTAGGTGGTAAGGTTTCCTGGAGGTTCTCTGTTGCATTGTTGAGACTGTGATGTGATGTGATGAGATGAGTGTGTGCCTGCGCAGCGGTTAAATGGTTTAGAAATAAAACCTTTTCAGAAACCCCAGACTGTCACTGTTGCCTCTTCCTAGGTGGCCCCACCCCTGCTCCTGCCCCAACTGTGCCCACGTCCCAGCCTTCTTTCCTCCTGGATGGCATCTCCTCACAGCCCTTGTTTAATGATATCACAGCTGGTGAGAGTCTGGTTTAGGGGTGTCCAGACCCAGTCCTCGAGGGACCGCACTCCGGAAGGGATTTCTCTCTTACTAGGCAGAAAACATTTTCACGAAGACAATTGGGATCCCAGGTGAAAACGTTGTCTAGCTGGTAGGACAGAAATCCCAGAAATCTGGATTGCGGCCCCTCAAGGACTGGGTCTGGACACTCTGGATGGTTGGTGTGTTCCTGTGGACCACCATGCAACTGAAAACTAAAGCAATCTTTTTTTTTTTTTTTTTTTTTTTTTGTAATTTAAATTGCCATAGGTATTCCTCCTATGACAGCATATAACAAGAATGGCCTCAAAATAGACTTCACCTTTGAGAGAGCTAATCCCAATCCCAACATCGCAGTCATCACCATCCATGCTTCCAACTCAACAGAGGCCGATATGACAGACTTTGTTTTTCAGGCTGCAGTTCCAAAGGTAAGCAAGCACCAACCTGCCTGGGGTTCGTTTATACGCGTAATAATGTGTTTGTTCATAGTTTAACAACTGTCTCCGTTTATCAGACATTCCAGCTGCAGCTCCTCTCCCCCAGCAGTAATGTGGTTCCAGCTCTTAACCAGGGAACCGTCACACAGGTCATCAGAGTCCTCAACCCACAGAAGGTAGGGTTGTCCTCCTAAAAGAAATATTAATCTTCAGAAAAACATACCTGTGCAATCTTGCAAGACCTGCAGCAATTTCATGTTATAAACGCGGCCATCCTTACAAAATTTCAGCAACAGCTACGAATGAGGATCAAGCTGACGTACAACCTGAAAGGCTCACCCATGCAAGACCTGGCTGAGGTTAATAACTTCCCCCCTCAGTCCTGGCAATGATGAGCCGCCACCGTTGTGCTCAAATGGCTCCCAACAAGGGAACTCTAAAAAAACGATTTTTCCTTCACCACCCACCTTTCTTACGATGGATCCCCCTGCAGCCCGCAGCCCTCCAGTTGCATGGGAAGCAGCAAAGCACCTAACACAGGAGAAAAACACTGACGCTGCGGTGGCCCTGCCAATTAACATCACCAGAGTAATTGTAAAAGCATATCAGTCGACAAACTCTCCTCTTTTTTCTTTAACGGTTTTGCTGATCTGTTTGCTCAGTATAACCATCTCCGCCCGTCACCACCCATGAAAGCACATATGCACACCGTTCTCTGTGGTATGTTTAACTGTTCAAGCCTGTAGGAAGAAAAATGTCACCCACTACAAGAGCTGTATTAGCCGTAGTTCTGTCTTCATTTCCAATACGGCTAATATGTAGGTGGAACACTGTGCTTCATTTCTGTATGATTGGCTTTGCTTTCCAAATTTTAACAGAACCCTTCAGTACTCACAGAAGCAAAAAAAAAATCTTGGAAAGGTCTATTTAGTCTTATACTCATGAGTCACTTCTGTGTGAGTGTTGCAATTTTTCCACACGGCTCTCCCTAAAACACATCATCCATAGCGTAATATAAATATTATAAGAACGGTTAACTTATACGTAGTTGGACGTTTTGGTCACTATGGATGTAACTGGGGCCTGGAAATTGGCTATGAAACCTGGTTTCATTTGTTTCGTTGAATCCTTCTGTCCAGATTTGTGGCACACTAGCTTGTCAGTTAAGACATTTCAGATTTGTTTAACTTGGTTGATCTTAATCACCTTGCACATACATGTAAATGAGCTCGTTATGAATGTAGTTACATGCACTGAAAGACCCCCCCCCCCCATCTTTTTTCTCATGGCTGTTTGTTAATGGGGATTCTCATCTCCTTGGCACTATTTTTGTGAGTGTCTGTTATATTTCTGCAGTAATTTCACTTGATTATTTATGCCTGATATCTAAGTGATGTGCCTTTCTGACTTAGCTAGGAAAAAGGACCCTGAACTATCGTTGTGCGTGAAAGCTACGCGTTGTTTTCAGTCTGAGGTAGGGAAGAATGACATCTGGAACGATTTGAAATGGTATATCACTGAATTTTAGTTGTTTATTCCTGTCTGTCCCAATGACGTAATCACCAGTCACCCTCCTATATCGATCGACCTTGGCATCCACGTTTGTCTCTTTGCTTTACAAGATCACTGTCCTGACCTTTACTTTAATCTAGTACCTAAACCTTCCATTGAAATCAATGTTATTCTAAAGTAAATGTGGATCTGAAAAAAATGGTGGCAGCTAATCGATGTAAACCTGTCAGAAAAACACGAGTGCTCCAGTTTAGTATCCTTCAGACTCCCCTCCCTGCATGGTTCTGCTCTGGTTTTGTCCACATCAGAACTCAAGCCACTGTCTCCGTGACCAGGACCTCACAGCATTCTTGGTGTCCATCATCAATCAAGGGGAGAATCTGCATGTGGTTGTTGCTTTGGTGCGATTCTCCAATGATCACTCAGTTCCTGTCGACTTTTATTCTTTCACCCTCCTCTAACTTCTGTGACCAAATGAGAGAAACTATTAGCTTTGGAGATATTTTTGAGGTATGTGTGTATATGGAGAAAATAATTTTTTTTTTCTGTTGATAAATGCTATATTGGCTTTTTTTTCTGTACATATTGAGGGCTTTTACAAATTTTGTCTCTTGTACTATCTTTCATTCTTCTTTTTAGATACCATTTTCTAAAAATTCCAATTATTCTCATGTACAATGTCGAATTAGATCTAGTCCACATCAGCCTATGAAGACATCTCTGTATCATCGCTCATTGTAAAAGCTATATGATCTGCTGCCTGTACATTGTATATAGTTGTAAAACAAACGAAAGCTGATCAAATTAAATAAAACCCACGTGAAAAGATTAGCCAGGGAGTATAATTGTATGCATATATGTGCAAAAACAGAATCTTGAAATGATGCATCACAATTTATCTCATTCATGATCAGACACGTCATCTCCGTGTGAGTCAATAGGAAACTTGTTGGGGTCCATGTTTAGAGGTGAAGAAACCGGATCCTAGCGGAGCTCCCGACCACCTCGTCTAGGCGCTCTCTAGACCCGAAGGCTTCTTTGGTGACGTTAACTTCTCTCTTTCTAGCCTGAAATCTAACAGCAATTAAAACTCTTCTGCAGACACTTGTAGAAATAATTTCCTTTGGTTTCGACATGTTTACCCTTGTGGTTGCCTACTTACTTTTGAGTGTGTGTGTGTGTGTGTGAGCGAGAGTGAACCACTCAGCATTTTCAGCTTAAACCACTTCTTTATTTAAGACATCTCCATGTATATGATATTTGAACAGAGCAGTGATTTCTCCTGGCTTCTGTTGGACGTTTTTCTTTGTGTGACACCTTTCAAGCCGCAACATATTGATCTGATTTTAAATGTTACCTGACAGGTTTTGCGCGAGTTAGTGGCTTCATTTTTTATTTTTGATACCCAATAACTGGGAAAAACTATGCTACTGGGCGTCAGCCACAAGGGGGAGCTGTGCAGCACAGATGGGTGAAGGAAGTTTCAGGTGTGTGTGCCTGGCTGTTCTGATTGATGATGTTCATATTACTCACCCTGTTATTCACATTTGATCAGTTTTGTTTATGATTAGACATGTTTTAAATGTTACAGATTAAAAAAAACAAGAACAGACTAAACCTAATGCTGTGGGCTGTGAAACTTGAAGGAAAATGAAAGTAGGTACCTATCGGCAGTTTATTCAGCATTTGAGGTGATTGTGTGTATGAGAGTAAGAGGGGACAATAATCATGCTCCAAAGAGTGTGTCAGCATCGTTTTATCTTTTATTTTTCTGCAATTCAGCTGCATGTGACAACCAGTGTAAATACTGTCATATTTCTACTTTTTTGAAATTGAAAAGTCAAATGATGAAACTCACCCCCATGGTTCAGCACTAACGTGTCCAATAGGAAGCTGAGACAAAATGCTCAGTGCTACTGATGTTTTTAAGGTGTTTGAGGTTTGCGTCCATTGTCTAGATCTTTTTTTTTTTTTTTTTTTTTTTTTAAATGCTGGAGTCGACTTGGTGTGTAAAGGGCTTGGAAAAGCATCTAGATTGCTACCATGTTCACTATCACTGTTGAATCAAAACAATGCATCAGTTTAAAAATGAAGTCTGTAAACCCCTCTGGGCCTGTCCTGACTGTAAATCTCTTTGGTAACTGTTGAGGTCGGCTGTAAATGAGGTTTCTTCCCGTTTGACATGTGGAACAGAATCCCAGTTCCTTGACTTCAAGGTGAGTGTGAATGTCAGACTGAACATATGAAATGATTAAATAAAAGTTGTAAACTATTAAATGGAATATTTTCAATTTATGCTCTGTATTCCTGTCTCTGGGTTGGAGAAAATGCTCAAATGAATAAAAAATATAAAATAAAGCAAATCTAGCTGGATTATGCTAGTTTTTCTTCTAATTTGGGTGTAACATTTATAGAAAAAGTTTGAGGATTTGTCAATGATTATGCTTTAAATTTGATTGAAATAAGTGATTCTGCTAAATTACTGCGTAATCACTCAAATTCAGTAATAAATAGAAATCACTTAACTGACAAATATTTCACAGTATTTTATTTAAACAAAAATCGATTTTGTCCTGTCACTAACCGTTTCTGTCAATATTAAGACAGGTTTCTGGCGCCACCGAGTGGTGAAGTACAGCATTGATCCTCACGTCTGATGCAGGTCTGTTATAACTTAACAATAACGAATGATGCCAAACTCATGAATCTTAGTTCATAGCCACCCTTTAAACATTACAAGTACAAAAATAAGCACAATCTAATGTATTTTTATTGAAAATGTCAGACCGGTTTTCTTGCAAAACGCAAAAATCCACGAATAAATTGCATTTATCATATTAACTAAACTACCCGACATTTATTGCGAAAAAAAATGCGAACTTTATTTTTTTTAAATGGCGGGTAAGTTATGACAAATAATTGATGAAAACATCCAAAACAATTATAATCACCTTATTACCCATAATCAATAGAAAAATAACACACACATTTCAGGTATGTTGTTTACCTGATTAATGTGGTAATTTGATTTATCAGAAAATTTAATATATATCATGACATAGTAGGGTATAATAGGGGTATGGGGGGGGAAAGTCTGAAGTTCCGTCTGACATTAGCAGTAGTCAGTCAGACACAGTCAGACAGACACGCCTAAAGAGGAGATTCATGCTTTCACTTCTCAGTGGCATTAACTGGGGAAAAATGGTCCTGGGAGAAGCAGCGGATGATGAATAATAAAGAGCTAGAACCGCCCATTTAATGTTTATGGATCAACTCTCCGGCAGGCCCGGCTGGCAGCCGCTCAGTTTGGATATGGCGTCGCAGCAGCGAGACGCGGCCACCCTTCACCTCTCAGGGGGAATCTGCGACTCTCGCACAGGGACGACACTTTCTGCTTTCTGCGGCTGTTAACGGAGCTCATTCATGGCGATGGAAGACGAAGACGTCGGCAGCTTGGCCGACAGGACTAACGCCCAAACGGGCATCAAGAAGGGAGGTGAACCGGGAGATAACGGGACTTGCATCGACAGGCAGCCCGACACTGTGATCTACCCAGCGGGGCTGAAGCAGACTGCGGGTCGCGGCAGCCGCAGTGGACCCGGAGCTCACGCTGCAACGGGGATCCGAGTGCTAAAGGCAAGTCATTCCGAGAGAATTTTATTCTGATGCACTAGCTTGTTCAGGCGTGACAAAGTGCCCGACAATTATCCCCAGACCGGGTTCCATGTCACGGTATTTCCTACGTTGCAGCAGGGCAAAGTGCACACGTCCTATGTGTCAATGATTAATGTGTGGGTGATTGCCATTAGACTGGGACTGGACCAGATCCAACTAGATACCAGAAAACCCACACATGCACATACACACCGGTTGGATATTTATGAAAAGGCCTAGTATTTAACACTGGCATTTATGAATTTAAGAGAAATGGGCATGGTGTGCGGTGACATCTTAGTGATGCAGCCTCCTTTTAATCTCCTTTATGTGTCTCACTTTATTTGCACAAGTGCCTGGTCCTCCATCACCTTCATGCAATCACGAAACAGGATCTGAGAAAGTCTCACAGGAATGTTAGAATATATAAAAGAATGTATACAGGACGGTAGGAATAATCTCACATGTGCTGCTTAGTGTAACCAATGTTTAAGTGGAGTAATACTTTAGTTAGTTGGTAAAGTCAGTTATTTAGCTTTATTGACTGTGACTTTGTTACTGCCAGTAGTTGATCATTTAAAAGCTTTAGTCAACGATCATCATATTGATTATTTGTCATATATATTGTATTTTATAGCAAAGCAATTGGTTGCTAACTCACTTGTTCAATAATAATAATAATAATAATAATAATAATAATAATAAGCGGCTAATCTGAATGTAATAATGATGCTTACATGGCACCTTGTGTGTGTGTGTGTGTGTGTGTGCAGCAGATGGAAATGCATGACCCATGAACTGACTCAGTCATTCACATTTCCAGTAAGATTTGATCCGGGTGATAATGTTCTTTTCAGTGACGTCATCATATTTGTCAGTGATGTTATGCCTTTTTACTGGCAAATTAATTTTTGTTTTTGTTTTTTTTCAAGGACTGGGCTGCTGCTCCCTTGATTCAAATGATTAGGTCAGAACATTGTGACTAAAGTACGAACTAGCATGTTAGTATCTCTGCTTTGTTGAGTTATGATCTGATAACTGGAACAAACCCTCCCATAAACAGATTACTGACATGATCCCGTTGTAACGCACATCTGTGGCTGTCAGCCGTGGTGATGCACCTGATGACCAGGGGTGTGTTAAAATGAATATTTCTGTGTCAGCAGCGCAACATGAAGCGGAACGGGAGTCGTGGCTGCGTGACGAGAAAAACCAGGTTTGGATCCCGAGAGAGGGACTGGCTCAATGGGGACACACGGAGGGGCTGCGTGTGTCTCTACGGGGGCACCGTGGATCCACAGCCAGCGACCTCTGGCCCTCAGGCCTGCTCTACTCCTCAAACAGACCTGCAGCTGGTGCTCTGCTCCACAAGCACCACGGTGGAGGAGCTGTGTGCTCAAAGAGACGGAAGGAACATCTACGTTCAGCTTCACGGAGACCTTGTGAGGTAAAGCGTTACCCCGAAACAGCCCTACACTCACCGCACGTCAGCCAGGAGAACCTCCATGTGCAGCTCAGTCTCACCAAGAATATGGGGACTAAAATAGCAAAGCGACCCTTTGAAAGCTCAGCTGCTGATAAAAGGAAAAATCTGGTACAAACCTACAAATATTAAGAAGAATTCTTAGTCTGGCCTCTGTGAGGCTCACTGTACATTTATTTTGTAATGACGTGTGATAGAAACAATATTGCTAATGGCGTGCACATGGATTGTCTTGGTTATCTGCTGGTACCTGAAGGTGTATCAATAGCAGCACATTAGCCAACTTAATTAGCTTTGTGCTGATTTAAACTGCAGGAAAAGCGCTGACCGGCCATAAAACAAAAAGACTCCTGATAGGAGTCTCGGGAGGCCACGTTGGTTCATTTTACAACATGGCAGCTCATAAAATGTCATCTTGTGGTGGATCTTAGGTTAATGTTTAAATACTTTACATCTGTGGACAAGACTCCGTGCTCACAGAGAGAGGCCAACATTGTTTTGGTCCTGTGAGTTTAAAATAGCCGTTGATATGATTTGAAGTGCTCATTATAGTAAACACGGTCTGTGCTCATCATCATCATCAGATTTTTATCCGACAATCTGCTGACAAAGGCTCTCTGCTGCGCGAATCTGTCGCCAAAGACGAAATCCCAACGAGTACTTTTAAACTCCTAAGTGCTCCCGAGATGGTCTGGGACACGTAATCCCACGTGTGCTCCTTACATCTGGATTATTTTTCAGTTTGTCCTGCGGTTCTGCAGTGACTCACAGACATCTCAATCACGTCTCCCAGGATTTAATAGCACTGGCTCGTTAAGTGTGAAGGGAGGTTAGCCTCACCTAGGAAAAGAACTGATCTGACCTTTTCTTTTTGTGGGAGGTGTAGGGCAGTTAACCTGTCAGAGCACCAGTGATAAGCGAAAGAGCAGTAAGCGGGTAAAAGGTCTGATGGACTCCATGGCCAGTTTTGGCGGTCAGCTGATATGGCATGGTTTGGGTAATATTACCTTAACTTCATCACATCCTGGGTACCCACAATCCTTTTCAGTTATTTCTCTTTCTATTCAGGCGTCTACGATGTTTGTTGATAATTTCAGCTAATTCCGAAAGTGAAATGTTCACCTGTGCGATTCAGAAATGACTACTCGTTGTTTTTTTTTCACCTGACCGCACTAAATCAGCGCGCCCGTTTTCAATTTGACTACCCTCACCCTGATTTAAGCGCTGCTCGACCCACTGCCCTATTAATGAGGTCTGTCTGTGTATAAATGTCTGCAGGGACGGCCGACAGGGACGGGACAGTCATCTTCCCCAACAACCTTCATAAATCCCACCCTGTGGTCCACAAATATCCCCTAGTGACTAGCACCATTCTGCCTTCCATCAGTGCAGTACCACATCTATGCTTCTTCTGTCCCACAGGAGGCTGGAAGCCAGCGAACGTCCCCTCCAGATGGTGTACGACTACCTGGCTGCGATGGGCTATGCAGACCCCGCACGAGTGCAGCAAGAGGCGGCCAACTCGGACCTGAGCTGCCTGATTCGTTTCTACAGTGGTGAGCTCTGCTACACGTGTGGGACGGGCAGCGGTGCAGCTGGTGGTTGTCTAGTGTGGTTCCACTTAATCGATGTTCCTGCTGAGTTAGTGGATATTCCACTTTGGGTTCGACCAGCTCGCGAGCTGCTGTGCCAGAGAAAGAGGAGGCCCAAGCCCACAGGATACAGCATTCCCTCAGCTGAAACCCGGTACTTGCTGAGGATTTGGGGGTGGTGGGCTGCCAACTTAGAATGTTCTGACCTATTTAAGGCTTTCTACAGTCAATGCAACGTTCTCTTTCTGCTCGTTGTTTACCCGTCAGATATAAAGCTCACTGTAGTCCTTGTTTTCCTCGTTGGTGTTTGTGCCCTGTCAGCATGAGAACTGCTCAGATCTTGGCTGCTATCAAAAATTAGGCCACGCTGATCAGCGGCCAGACCCCTCCACGACTTCCTGCCTTCTTTTGTCAGCTCATGGGAAAAGTCCAGAGTTTCTAGTGGTGCTCAGCCACTCTTCTCACGCTGCCGAACCCAAGAGGAGAGTTTGATTTGGCCATTGATTTACGCTGACATGTTCTGAGGCTTTTGAGGTGGTAAGAAATGAGTGTTTGACCCCCGCGTTTTTGTTTCCAGCCGTGCATTACTGTTTAATCGATCTGCAAAAGCCAGTGAGGACTTTCAGTGTTTGTTTGACAGCTCTGGTCAGGACAGCGATCTCTCCCAGCATCTAAATCTTCTTTAGTTAAGGCTTGTCTGACCCGGTGCATTGAATCTATCTGATCCAGATTCGTGGTTTTTCCTCACCCACTCATTTTTTACGTGTTTTTCCTGGTGCCTAAAGAAAGTCTGTTGCTAATGATGAAAATGCGTCCTTTTGTTGCAGCTGGATCATTGCGATTAATTAAAAAATTAGCAACTCATCTTTCTATTAGAAAAGTTAAGGTCTGTATAGTGGCTGTATTTTGTTTCTGAGCCTGTGTGACGTCTGCCAAAGTGCAGCCCTGCAGGTAATTCGTTTAACTTTGCCACCTACTTATCAGTTCTGGAAACTCCTCTCTGACCTTTGCAGATGGGAGGAAACCAAGCAAGGCTGTGGGAGTAAACACTTCTAAATGCTGACTTCATGACTTTGGCTGCTGATAAAAACTTCTGCAGCGGCCTGTGGAAGACCGCTGGCTCTACTGTCCTGTTTGTCCACCGGGCCTTCGTCCACCTCTGCTGAGATGATCTCTGCTACGTCTTTTAAATAAGAGACAAGACGCTGTCCAGGGCGCACGTTGGGTCAAGTGTCACGGGAGAGGGAAAGAAGTCATCTGCAGGCCGTGCGAATGCAGCTAATCAGTTATTGATTTAGCTGGTAATCTACCTCTGGACGTGCTAAACTATGACATCATCGCTCGGTTGGCGAGGCTCGTTGTTGTTGTCTTAAAGGGAAGAAACTAAACACCACAGGAAATTAAAAAGAACGAGATTCCTGGTCAGAACGTCTCTGATTACGATTTCGCTGGATAACCTCTGACCTTGTCTCTGTCTTGTGTCTGACTGTCTCCCACTGCCCTTCTGTTTTTACACGGAGCTGATTAAGGAGCCGATAGTTTTAGACCTCCGCTGGCCTCATCGCTCTTCTGACACATTGTGTGAAGTGAGATGCCACCAAAATTTGGCACTGCTGCCTCCACTGAAATGTCACAAACGAGAGCAGCATCAGGCTGAGGAAGCACGTTCTCTGCCGCACGTTCTCCTTGCCGTTAACCGGAGCCTTCCTGAAGGCCGGCAGAGAACACGTCCGTGCCTGGTGTGTCCTTCAGCACAGCCAGGGGTGCTGCTGGTGAGTGCTGTCTGTGCTCACTGGCACCATTTGGCTGAAGCATTTCCCAGCTCTGAACCACTGGCTCATTTATCAGTGTGAGTGATGAACGTGCGAGGTCAGGAGGAGGGGTGGGGGCCACAATGTCTGATCGGGCAACATATGATTCAGCACTCTGGACCTGAAAGTGGCCCATACCTGAGGAACACCTAGTAACATCATGCGTGTTGACCAAAGTTATATAGAATGTGAGCAAACAGCATTTGCAAGTTCTTCCATTATTTCTGGGCAGAGAGCTCGATCATTAAAACCTGAACTTATTATTATTGCGCAATGAGATGTATCCAGCTGTAACATATATGAGATAATAGGGCAGTGTTCATCCTACTTGTTGATGTAAGATCAGTTCTGGAATTAAAGAGATAAGGAGATTTATTAAAAAGCGGCGCTAACACTGACCTGTGTCCACGTAATTACATTTTCTGGAAATGAGGTGGAACTACAGGACATTTGTTAATAATTATCTGAATTTGTTTGTGAGGCTCTGCACTAACATCCCCCCCCCCCCCCGTCTGCGGGGGCTCTTCTTTCCTCCAGAATGTCCGGCGAATGCAGACCAGCAGGAGCGGACGCTGCTGAGAGGCGTTTTCAGCGTCCGAAAGGGCAAGTCGCAGCTGCACAAATGGGCGGAACGGCAGGTCATCCTCTGCGGCACCTGTCTAATCGTGGCCTCCGTCAAGGACAGCTTGACGGGGAAGATGCACATCCTGCCCCTGGTGGGGGGAAAGGTCAGGGTTGGCTTTCTCTGCGACGCTCACTGTTGAAGAAGCGTAGCTACCTCAACAAACTGGATTCATGTGTGTTTTTTGTTTTTATTAAGGTGGAGGAGGTGAAGCGGAGGCAGCACTGTCTGATGTTCAGCTCAGCCGGTTCACAGGCGCAGACGTACTTTGTCAACTTTGACACGCTGGCTGAGTATCAGAGGTGGCAGCGGCAGGCGTCAAAAGTAAGCAGGACACGAGAGGTGACCTCTGGCCTTCAGCGAGCCGCTATGGGTCTGTGATCGTGTTTCCTCTGAGAGTCCAGCTTAAAATCCCCCACAAGTCCAAAGTCACTGGTGGTTTCCACAGACAGCTGCAATGCCTGACTTGAATTAAACACCGCGTCTCTGTTCATTCTGTTTGATTATATGTCGGCTGCGTCAAGGACACCAGATGTGGCCGTCTCCACTCACTCCTGCTCCTGCTGCACCTAAACCTGCTCATTTAGTTGCTGGAGTACTTAATACATTTGTATTTGGGCCCACTGGGAAAGCACATTAATGCTCAGTATATATATACAGAATTAGCCATGTAAAGGGCAAAAGAGTTGATCTAGAAACAATAGAGATAGTCAATTAGTTGCAGCTCCATGAACGCTCCACCACAAGGCTCTGAATTAGTGACTTCTGAAGGGTTTCTATGGAGACAGCAAGTCAAGACTGATGAGGTTCTTTTGTGGATTCGGAATAGTGTTTATGTTATGCTACACTTTTCTTATTGTTTGTGTGTGTGTGTGTGTGTGTGTGTGTGTGTGTGTACAAGCATTTTACTGGCAAACGGGACATTTTGGTGAAGTATCTTGTCCTAAAAACTGTAAGGAGCCTGTTTGAGGTTTCAGATCTGGTTGTAGGACCTTGAATCTGCAGTAGTTTAGGTTGAGGTTAGAATAAGCTTTAAGCATTTAGTCACAATGGTTAGCCTTGGGGCAAATGGCCGCGGAAGGCATTATATGAGTAAGAGTCCTCACAAAGACAGAAGCTCAAATGTGGGTGTGTGCTCGACAGGGAAGGAGAAAGTGAAAGAAGCAGCAAAGCTTTTGTGCTTGCAACATGAGCTTGCAGCACAGAACTGGTTACAGCATGTCTGGATGAAGGAAGCAAGGAAATAATCTGATGTTACTGATGATGATAATCTCCATGTTTGAATGAATGTGTTGTGACTTGTTGATCCAGGGCCACTGAAACGGCTCTTCCTCGTGTTCATTTATTTTTGTTTCACTTTAGCTGTCAAATGACTGATAGTTAAAGTGTTTTCATTCGTTTATCTCTGTCCACTGTCACCATATAGACACTGGTGTCTTCCCTGAACTCCTCTGGATATAAAGTAGGACATTGTCTGAATAAAGTAATGTCTTAGTTGCTCTCGTTACCAAAGAGAGTTGCTTTCGCCAGCCAATGGTCCATCTCACATTAGAAGAAGTGTCAGCCTGCTTGTCAGATTTGGGTTGAAGTTCTCCCTCAACTGATCGGGTGTTTTTATTTCATTTCCGATGTCATGTGTGTTTGTATAGGTGGTTTCTCAGACAGTCAGTATGGTTGACCTGTCCTGTTACAGCCTGGAGGAGGTGCCTGAATATCTTTTTTACAGTCAGGATGTCACCCACCTTAACCTGCGACACAACTTCATGAGCCATCAGGGACCCAGAGGTCTACTTAACCTCCCCAGGTAAGTAAACACTCTTTAACTGAAGACGTTAGCAAACATTTGTTAAATGAATGAAACCTGTCAACACTGGTGTCTTCCTGATGTCTTCTGATAAAAAAAAAACAAAAAAACCACTACTTTTTTTATGCTTAATTATACTGTATATTGTTTCTTCCATTGGCCATCAGATGTTCTCCACTCTCAGAAAGCTAGAGGAGTGGGTTTACAACGCAGCTCTACGGCACCTGTTCACTCAGTATCAAACACTGATCCACACACCCCACCATCTCGCTGTGCGTCCAAAGCGAAAACAGCGCAGCCTAAATACAAACTGCAGTGTTTGCACAGCAAATGAGTCCTCAGTTCACCTATCAGATTTCCACAGCATTCCCCAGGGGCTTTGAGGTTCACATCTTCTACAAAAGCCCCTTTTTCATTGTTAACTTTCACTTTCCTGAGATGCTCAATCCTCCTGAGACACACAAAAACTGCACAGCACGCTGGAAATCTGGGCAAATATAACAGAGGAGTTAATATACTGGTGCTCGTCTGACTCGGTTCCACGTGTATTTTCTCTCTCTCTCTCTCTTTCCCTTTTACTCCCCCCCTCTTAAACCAAACCAAAGACACAGAATTTTTTTTTCTCTTGTAAAATATTTGTTCTGGTTCTGAAAGAAAGCCAGTCCATATGATGACAACAGATAGCAGTGAAGACAGATGTTGGATTGTGGATGAAGACCAGATGAGGTTACTTTGTGGTCACAGGTCCTCCTTTCTGTTTCCGTCTGTGTAGGTTTTCCCAGCTGAAGAGCCTGAACTTGTCTCACAACCGACTGGGTGTTTTCCCCGAATGTGTGTGTGAGATCCCCACCCTGACTGAACTCAACCTGTCCTGTAATAATCTGAAGAACGTTCCTGTTATGATAGGAAACCTTCAAAGGTGCGGCAAATTGACCTGTACAAAAAAATACATAGCTAATTGTGGTGCACACTTGTATTTACTTCCACTAGTGCAAGCAAGCACAGTAAATTAAATTAATTTTAACCCATTTGTTGCACTTTCATGCCATGGCACACATAAATCACCTTAAAATCAGGATTGGAATTTTAGTGAGGCCAGTTCATAAAATTAAAGTAATAGAACAATGTTCCAGCGGACTCTGGCTGTTTCACTTCTTTACAGCCATGTGGATGTTTTGAAGTCAAACAAATGAGTTCCAGTTGTTTTCTGTCCTCCATCTTGTAGCCTGCAGACGCTGTCTTTGGATGGAAACCACCTCAGCTTCCTGCCTGATGAGGTGGGCGGCCTGGCCCAGCTCAACAGTCTCGGGCTGTCTTTCAACAACTTCTCTCACATCCCCACCGTGCTGGAGAGGCTGGCCGCCGTGGACAGACTCGCCATGGCTGGAAACAGGGTGGAGAGTCTGGACTTGTGTGCTCTAGCAAGAATGAGCCACCTGAAGAGCGTTGACCTCCGGTAAAATGAATTGAGGAGTAACCTCCGTCCGTGGTCAGTATGTACTTCTGCCTCGGGTGTTTAGTGTGGACTGACATAACACATGAGGGCAAGGTGCTTTGGCGGAGGATAGATGGAAAGTTGTTGTTTATTGACTAAATGCAAGAAAATGTTTCTAATAAAGACAGATGACCTGCTCGTTTCATGTGCGTTAGTTTGATTTGCCACTCTTCTCATCGCTGCAGATTAAATGGGCTGAAGTGGGTGAAAAATGACATTCTGGAGGTCGTGAGTCAGGTGACACAAATGGACTTTCGGGACAACTGCTTGGACAAGTTAGACTTGAGCTCTGTCAGTAATCTGGAGACTCTTCACTGCCAGCGTAACCAGCTGGGAACCCTGGCGCTCAGCGGCTTCACCCTGCGCACGCTTAATGTCAGCAGCAACCGTGAGTCGAGATAAACAAGAACAGTTTGTTGATATTGTCAATTATTGCCTCAGTAGAAAATTGGACTCAGTAAAACATTCTTCAGAGCACGACTGTCCGCTGCGACAGATGCTCAGCTGCTGACTCCTGTTTTTATCATCCCACAGGCCTTACAGCTGTTAATGTCTACCCAGTCCCTAACCAGCTGACTCACATGGACCTATCACAGTGAGTTCTGGCTGGGAAAAACGAGTGACCTTGGGGTCCTGATGTCTAAAAAAAATGGTGTTTATTTATTTTATGACCACTGCCTAATGCAGATGAAATATCAAAAAAAAAAACTACCAGGTGTTTATTGGATTTGTAAAATGTGGATACATTAAAACGACTCAGTAAGCCGTTGGTGTAAAAACTGAACTCGGTTATGACTGTCTGCCCAATTGCTGGACTGAATCGGCGGAAAGCGCCATCTCATACTGTTTCACTGGTGCCCATTTTGTTTGCATTCTCAGCTAATGCATGGCACCGAGATAAGTGAGACCAGCTGAAGCTGTGAGATGGTATTGAAGTAAAATGGCTTAATTAGCTGAAGGCATCGCATTTTCACAAGTGCACTGCTAAAGGCTAACCAGGAAGTCTGCTCGATTTGTGTTTTTATGTTTGTGAATGTGTGTGTTGAGACAGGAACCTGCTGGAATACCTTCCTGACTGGGTGTGTGACTGCAGAAAAATTGAGATGCTGGATATAACGAACAACCTTCTGTCCGAGCTTCCATCTAGGTTGTTGTCTTTATTCTATCATTATTACATTTGCCTGATGTTCTATGTTTCATCATGTAAAAATCATATCCTGCCCAGAATCAACATATAAAACATCACACGTTCCTACATTCTCAAATCATATCATACGAGTGTAACGCTGGGCAGAGCCAGCACGTAGACAGTCTCTTTGAGAGGACAGTAGCTGCAGCAGTAAATCCACCCCATCACATTCACCGCCAACACTCGACACGGAATTAGCATTTGAATGACACATCAGAATGGCTTTCTGAAATGAGATGTTGTTTGTCGATCCACTGCATCCCCTCTTGACTTGTGGGATGGTTTCTGCTGACAAGAAGAAGCTGCTGGTTGTCTTCATAGCCAGTCAAGCTGAAGAGGCCATTATTGGATTAGTCAGTTACTGGTCGCAGGTTCTGATCCAGGCCAGATTTTTTTTGTTTTTTTTTTTGGTTTTCTGTGTTTTTGCTCGTCTGCTCCTTGCTCTCTCTCTGATCTGGTTCTCTAATGTGTCTTCCGGCCTCTGGCAGGCTGCTCAACAGCTTGAGTTTGAGAAAGCTGCTGGCGGGGAACAATCATTTGCAGAGAGTGCCTGACCTACTTGACCACATCCCTCTGGAAGTCCTGGACCTTCAGCACAACAGGCTTGTGGAGCTTCCAGAGAGCTTGTTTTATAAGGCCTTAAAGTGAGTGTTTTCACCACACATCAGCCTCCTTACATTTCTGTACTGTCCATAGCTTCCTTTAGCAACACGTCCCTCTGTTATGGCAATTTTAATGGCTGAGTGACAGCATGTTTTAGACCTCAATGTTTTGGGAGAGCATGCATGAGGGGAACATGGTCAGTACTCTTTAAATGGAGATTTCTAGACCCTTACCAAAGCATCTGTCCTCCTATTTCCTGTGTGGTAAATCACTTTACACCCATTAGCAGTTGAAATGCTCTAATCTACTTTACTGTCTCTAAGGCAGAGGCAAAAGAGCTGACAGCATTTTTGGATGATGGATTTCCCGATATACTCTCAGAGCTGAAGACCTTGTGAGGGAAAGCAGTTAAGCCCTGTATTGATATGAATGACATACTGGTATTAAAATGGTTCTGAAAATTAATACTTTAAATTCCACAAAGCCTTAAGGACATTGATGTCTGTCATATCCACGGGAAAGTGAGTTGAAAGGCTGATATCAGGGAGAAAGACTGACAGACAGGGTGGCAAGCAGCTCTGAATATACGTACTAGGCCAGGCAGATTTCTGCATCTCTTGTTTTGTTTGTCTTGCACCACAGCTTAAAATATTTAAACGTGTCAGCCAATGCCCTGGGAAAGATTCCTCCCAGCAGCGAATCAGAGGAGAGCCTCAGCACTCTCCAGGAGCTCTACCTGACGGGGAACAGTCTGACTGAGAACTGTGGTTCTCTGTTAGTTGGACATCAGAACCTGCGGGTCCTTCACATTGCCTACAACCAGTTGCTGTCCTTCCCTGCCAGGTGTGTTACCAAACATTAGTAGCCTTAATTGTGTACGACTTCATATTTAGGCTGTTGTAAATGCTGCACCAGTTAAAAGAATAATGTCTTGATGTTATTCTAGTAAGTTGAGCAGGCTGGAGCAGCTGGAGGAGCTAAATCTAAGTGGGAACAAGCTAAAGACCATCCCCTCCACTGTGTCCAGCTGCAAAAGACTGCATACACTCATAGCGCACTCCAATCACATTACAGTCTTCCCTGAGATCCTCAACCTGCCCGAGATCAAGGTCAGAGGGCTCCTGGTTTTATTTGTGTTTATGGTTATGTTCTTCCTGCATCAGCTGCTGTGTTTTAAACTTTTCAGCTTGTGGATCTGAGCTGCAATGAGCTGACGGAGATCCAGTTACCTGACTCACTTCCTGCCACTCTGCAAGAGCTGGATCTGACAGGCAACAACAGTCTGATGCTAGAACACAAAACTCTCAACCTCTTCAGGTACATAAACCCAGACCAGGCTTTAGTTCTGTGGTTACAGAAAAATAACAAATTTACCAGAAGGCAATATACTGCAAATGTGATGCCCTTTGTGCCTTATGGTGCATTTACCATGTGCCTTGTTGCTGTTTTTAGCAACATCGCCACCCTGAAACTAGACCAGAAATCAGCTGCAACAGCAGCAGACGTGCTGAGTGCATCCACTCCATGGAACCATGGTTATTCTGAAATGAGCGGCCAAAGAAACAAGTGAGAATTAATTTGCGTGCCATCTTGTGTCACAAAAATCCCTTTTTTAGCATCTGGATGTATGTCTGTCAGGTACTGGAGTTCACGTTGTCATTGGCAAAAGCTAAAATGAGTCAGTGGACCATTTTAGTCATATCTAAACAATTCAAATACATCACTGTTTATTTTCGAGCAATCTGATTTGAAGCTTGGAGCTGATGTTGGCTTGTACTAAGTTACCTCAGAGGGAGGTATTATGTCATTTCTCTATTTACACTCAGGCTGTGTGTGTCTGTCCTGGCTGTTGACCATTTTGGAGATGGCGTGGAAGCGTGCTACGGCGTATTTGACGGAGACCGCAACGAGGAAGTGCCTCGGCTTCTCCAGTGCACCATGGGAGACGTCCTGTGTGAGGAGCTGCAGCATTCCAGTGTAGACAGTGTGTATATGTGCAACACCTTCCTCACCTCACACAGGTAGTTTTCCAAAGCTCGTGTTTCATACTTACTTCTGGTCTGAAGTCCGCTGAGAGGGAAATTGTGAATTTGCGTGTGTCTGTTGGACAGAAAACTGGGCATGGCCGGTCAGAAGCTTGGGGCTTCGGCCCTGCTGTGTTATGTTCACCGCGAGCAGCCAGACTCCGGAGCCAACTTCAGCCTTACCGTTGCCAATGTGGGCACCTGCCAGGCAGTGTTGTGCAGGGATGGCCGACCTGTACCTCTCTCCAAGGTTTACAGTTTGGAGAGCAGCACTGAGGAGATGGAGAGGGTTAAGCTCACTAAAGCCATCATTACTGAGGTAATGCAGCTTTTGCATATGTTAAGTTCCAGAGGTTGTTTGATGGCCCTGGACTATGCAGAGCTGCATGTTAACACCAGCTTGACGCTCAGAATGTTGTGTACTCTCATCTACAATTCTAATAGTGTCTGTTTTGTAGGATAACAAAGTGAGCGGGGTGACATGCTGCTCTCGCCTGCTGGGATGCTCTTATCTGTCTCCCTGGGTGCTTCCGAAGCCCTGGGTGCACACCGAGCATCTCTGTTCCCAGGATGAGTTCTTGATCATGGGGAATCGAGCCCTGTTCGAACGAGTGTCTTACCAGGAGGCCGTCTGCACCGTTCAGGCTGTGCAGGACCCTCGTGCCGCTGCCAAGAAGCTGTGTACACTTGCCCAGAGCTACGGCTGTAAAGACAACATCGAGGCTCTGGTGGTGTCCCTGCACATCAGTGAGGACAGTTGCACCTGCGAGCCGCCCTTCTCCGTCCCTGACCCACGCTGTCCCCCTCCAGCAAGTGTGCCTGTCTCAGCAACCTCCGGTTCGACCTCGACCGACGCGACTACCCTCTCATCTAGCAGCGGCATTGTCTCCGAGTTCAGCAGCGAAACCTCCGCCTCGGAGGTGGGCAGCGAAGCGGGATCCACCGCATCCGACGAGCACTCCGCCCGCCCAGAGAGACGCTGCAGCCTGCACCCTGCCACCACCCTGTGTGGGATCATGATGCCGGGCTCGGCAGGGGCCGGAGCACACCAGGGTCTTTTCCAGAGACAGCCGTCGTCTGCTACTTTCTCTAGTAACCAGTCTGACAACGGCCTGGACAGTGACGACGAAGCTCCTCTTGAGGGCGTTATCTCCAATGGCAGCAGGTTGGAAGTTGAAGTAGATATTCACTGCTGCGCCTTCCAGCTTCGATCTGAATGCCCCAAAGAACTGAACCTTGAAGCACGAGGCTGTGCTTATGTGAACGGTAAAACGCGGCGTCAGAACAGCGTGGTGGTCTCTGCTACGAATGGCTGCTTGCTGGCTGTGTGTGGGAGGGAGATTGTGGACCTTAAAAAATCTCCCTCCACATTCAGTCTGTTTGGGAAAAAGCTTTCCAACGGCTCCGTGGTTGCCCCTGAAGATAGTCATAATATTATTGAGGTGGCTCTGGAGGCTCCCAAGAAGAAGTCCGGATACTTCACTGCCCCGACTCAGCAGGACCCTGAGGACCAGCTGATCGTGCCGCCGAGCCTGGAGCAGGAAGTTAGGGAGCAGCTACGAGGCCAGGCCCCTCTTGTGCCTGGCCCCATACAGCCCAACCCAACTTACCTAAAAGACTCTGTGTGGGATCATCCCCACCCCCCTGCATTCGCCACCAGCCTGGTAACAGGTCCAGGCCCAGTTCCAATCCTCCAGCATGAAGTCTACGACACAGCCCTTTAAAGAGGGGACACACGGTACAGCTTTGCTTCAACTTGTGCCATTTCGGAGGAGTGGATTGCTGTCTTGCTCGTGAGACGTTCCGACCCAATGAGGATGGTTCCACGGAAACAAAAATAAATTCATTAACACATGAAATAAAAGAAACCGATCTCTCAAGACAGCCCGTTCATGTGTTGAAATTGGGAAAGGGATGTCTGGCTTTGGGGCAACGAGACGAGCCTGGCTCAGATGGGTTACCTTAAATGTGTTTCAACATGTACGCAAGATTTCCCTTTAATTGGAAAGCCAACAATGGGTGTGCGCATGACTGTGTTCAGTGAGATTAGTCTCCTCTGCATGGGCTCTGTGGTCGTTCAGGTCCTGAAGGGACACTGTGATAAAGTGCCTCCTGCAGATGACTCAGCCTAGAGCTCCCTCACATCCACCCTGTGTGTGTGTGGGTGTGTGTGTGTGTGTGTGTGTGTGTGTGTTGGGGGAGGAGGTGTTCGCTCATTATTTTAACTTCACGGTGGAGCCGTGTCTCCAACGCTGGCGCAGCATCCACCCCCACTCCTCTATCTCTGGCTTAATAAGCAAACAGCTCAAATACTCGTACGACTACTATAACAAATAGATAAGACGTAGAGATGCATTAACAGATATGTGGATGGATTATATTTATACTGATAGACAGTCTGTGTAGTATAAGGGATACATTCTTTCTGTAAGGTGTAGCACACATTTAACACTGGCAGCAAAGCGATGAGATGGATGTTTTTCAGCTGTTGATGCCAAGCCTGTGCAAAAGTTACTGCTCAGGCAGACGCATTTCAATGAAATTTATTGAAATGGATGCGTTGTATACTTCAAAAATCCTGATTAATGTGTGATAGCGCATGATAAAATGGTATTCCTTAAACATTGGACACATTGGACAATAAATTCTTAAAGTTATACATTTCCTGGTGACTGGAATATAAATTGAATGTTTGAACGCCATTTCACAAAGATATTTCTATGCACTCTTTCTTTTATAATGTCCTTAAACATATCTATCATAGCAAGTCTTTATTTTCTAGTGTTGGTTTCCTAAACACTGCTCATTCATCAAGTCATTTTGCTCTGTTGTAGGTAACGAAACCAGCCTTTCTTTAGCCTTTAGCAGCGACTGGTAGAGATCAGGGTTTGGGTCTGCAGACAGCCTTCATCAGTTCTTCTTCACCCACCAACAGTAACATTTCCCTGGCCTTAACTGTCACATGAAAAGTTGTTTAAATATTTTTATGTTCAGTATTCTTGTCATTGACTAGGTCTACTGTTACTAAATAAGCTAACGGCCATTACAGCCCCAGATTATTGTCACGTACCCGATTGCCAGTCACAACTGTAGGATGCCATAAGCAGTCAGTCACCTGTTGTCATCTGAAAACCAGTAACTATAAACATACATGTATAGATCATGCAGAGTTTCATCCTATCATCCTTTATGATAGTGACTGCACAGGAATAAATGGAAAATCTCTGATGAAGCCTTAAATGATGTATGAAGCTTGTGTTTGTCTCTTGGAAGATAAAGACACTGTTAAAAGCACTTTGTTAAGGGAGGTCTATTAGGTGTTTAAAGTGTGTATGCTGGGATTGTTGTGGCTTCCTTCAGCCCAAAATGATTTATCTGTATTGGTCAAGTAATGGGGAGCATTTGTAATATAATTACATGTTACAACAATAAATCATGCTTTTTTTATGATAATAATCCTCATGTTATTTTTTTGCTCTTGTGAGCGTTTCAACATCAGCACCACAATTTGCAATATTACAATGTGGTTAATTACCTTTCTTTTAATCAATATTGTTCCTTTACAAATAAAGCTAAAGCAAAATAATTCATCAGCTACAAGGATATTAAGTCATGTGATCGCCTGACAGAAAATTTTCAATTTATTGTTTACATAAAGTGTTGCTAATTGTAGTTCATCCTCACAAAAAAATCCTGCATCCTGTTTGAATGTTACTTTAAGACCTGATATCAAACTTTATTGCATTCTTAAAGCATTCGGATGTTATTTTTACTAAAGTATTTTTGTCATATTTAAGATGATCGTGTAGGTTCGTGTGTGGCGCTTTTGTCACTTTATCGGACTGTGCTGTGTCCGAAAAAAGCAAGATCTGTCTGTCTTCATTACTAGAACCTCCGTGTGGTGTCAAACGTGTGGACTGACTGCACTCAAACATGGAAGAGACTGATTCATTCAAAACCATGATTTTCACAGCACAAGATGGGATTTTTTTTCTTATCCAAATATGCAAATTAAACTGTACAAAGAACCTGTCTGTGTTTCCCAGAGCATCACTGAACTAAAATAAATAAAAGAAAAACATTTCTCAGTGTGTCGACATGTGAATGACGTGTGTGTATTTGAAATTATCCTCAAATCTCACTGCTCCACTCTGCGTTATTCGGGTATATTTTAATTGTATATTTTATTAGTTTGGTCCCAGGTACATTTTTGTTATTCATTCATTTGAACTCTCCTGGATAATCCTGCAAGCATGAGCGTAAATACTCACACTAAACACAGGTCTTTGAAAGGTGTGTGTAATACTTATAATCCTTTTCACACCATATTTGCTGTGTGGATTTACGTGGGTTAATAGCTTCATTTTTTTCCTCATTTATTAACAGTAAGTAAAGACTTTAAACCTACAAAATTATGTTTGCAAACTGCATTTGTGTGTGTGTGTGTGTGTGTGAATTTTAGCTGATTGGGAATTATTCTAGAGCTTTAGTTTAGCTTTAAGCAGTCACTTTCTTTAGTAACTAAATGTGTTAGATTTGAGCAACATAAGCCAAGTGTAAATATTTTAGTTTAGTTAGTTTAGTAGTTTAGTAATTTTTCACAATTTAATTCCGATGAACTTCAGAAATGTTTGTTGTTGCGGTCATGAACCCTCTTTTGGTGTGTTTCTTGAAGACTTGATCAGCATAAAACTATTGCTCATGAATAAATATGTGGGCCAGTATGAAAAATCTCCATCAGACACAGTACACTGCCATCTGTTGGTGAGGTTCAGAATGAAACATAGATATGATGTGGCAAAATAAGGCCCCGTACACTGATGAAATGGAATATTTAGTTCAATACTGAATTGTTATAAAGGATTATTTCCTGGAATTCTGACATCTAAAGCTCCATAATAAATATAAACAAGAGGATGTAAAAGAAAAAGAGCCACAGAGCAGAAGGAGCACTATCTAGTGTTACTCAACAGGGGAACCTTAATATTAATTAAGTTCAATTCAGTTTTATTTATATAGCGCCTTTTACAATAAAATAGTCTCTAGGTGCTTTACAGAGGATATTTGAGGCTTTAATCATTTTTATTTTAATCATGTATATTCCATCCTCAACTTTTAGTGTAAAAATAAGAAACATTTACAAATGGTTAAACATTTAAAAATTGTCAGCAAATGTAAAAACAGATTAAAAAAAAAAACAAAGAGAAGAATTTCACTTCACCTGGTGGTTAGAATAAAAACCTTACTAATGACTGTCCTGGTTCCTTCTTTGCTTCTTCAGCTCCCGCACTGATCTGAACGCTCTGACTGCTAACACCGCACCTACAATAAAAACAAACACCGCCACAACCGCAAAGAGACCGCCTGCAATGTCTGCACCGTGGAACTGACACTCGAAGCCCTGGTGACCTTTACTTTTGTACATCTGCTCTCGCTCCTGACAGATGGGATTATTGTACGTTTCCTGCAGCTTAATAAAGTAGAAGGCCATCGCAGGAATGTAGCCCAGTGCTATCAGGGCATTAAGCAGAGCCTCCCCCAGCAGCACTGGGGGCCAACGGTACGGGACTCTGAAAATCCCCAGAGTGAGCATGGTACAGGCGTAGACCATCAAGAGCCCGCCACAGGCCATAGTGAAGATGTATGGAGGCCGCTTGAGCTGGTGAAAGAGGCGGTCCAGCTCCATCACCCTGTCAGCATCAGCCCCAGTGAAAGCTCCGGCGCCACCAAAGTGATAGTAGTAGACTCCGCCCAGGTCGGCCAGATTACGGTAACCGCCGTTGTTGCTGTACGGCACTCCAGCACAGATGGTGATGAGAAGATTCACAAACAACTCCATAAGCTGACAGAGACCTGAGAGACATGAGAATATCACGGATCACTGAACACGTGACATTGATAAATCTACAGTATTTGTTCGCCACAGACAGAATGAGCCGGAATCTTTCACAGACGTCATAAATACGCTTGCCTCTGCTGGTTAAGATGTATCTGAGATTGTAAAGAGCTGGTCTGTGTTGTTGCTCATAATACTCCTCTGCAGGGTAATAGACCGACGGTTCTTCAGCGCTTTAAGGAGAAGGATATTTCAACATCAAATTGGATTCATGCTTTCATTATGTTGCAACAGGCTGTGAAAACTTAAACGTCCTACACTCTTGAGGGCCCTTCATGGTAGTGGCCCCTGTGTCCAGGTGTCTCCATGTCAGAGGCAGTTGTCGCGTCCCTCTGTCTGTTTTGTTTGACCCTCCTGTCACCAGCAGAGCCTCTCTTGTCCAGATCTCTTGGCTTTTGGTTGAGATCTCTGGTGTCATGTGAAGCATGGTCTCCTCTGTGTGAATAGTCCTTATCTCTGCTCTTGTGAGCTCTGAAGACATCACGTCCACTGCCGTGGTTTCTCCCTGCCATCATCTGCGCCAGGAAAAAAAAAAAAAAAAAAAGAACTACATGGATATTCATCAGACAGATGAGTGGAAAGTTGTCTTATGTGTTTCTTCAACTGCAGATGGTTTATGTTCATTATCATTTATGAAGTGGTTAGGTCGTATGACTGGTGGTAATTTGAGAACTAAAACATAAAGAGAACATAAACAATTTAATAAAATCTGACGTTTCCTTTCTGCATGTCTACCTCCACATAGGCTGTTTGTGTTTTGGCTCACGTTTCATAAAATCGCGAATTATCTGTGTTGTTACTTAGTTAGTTACATGCAGGGTTGTCGTTTACTTGTAAATATGTTCTATAACACATCGCTATGTCCTACCTCTGAACTGCAAATTCAATGTTGTTGGTTTGATTATGGCGATCACAGCGCTGTACATTTCAACACTTCCTGTTTGATACCTGTTTCCTCCTGACGCTCACCTGGACTGTGCCACGCCCACTGGCTCCACTTTGACCGAGTTTTGATAAGCTTATTTAAAATTTATACCTACAAAATAATTGTGCATACATTTCTCGACAAGTAATAATATCTTACAAGATATTAGAACATCTAGCTATTTTTACCTTGCAGCGTAATACAATTTTATTTCCGACCATAGCAACCATCCATATTTTAGGGTTATAGATGAACGAAATCCCCGCGCGTATCAATCACGTTGTTGTCTGTTTTATTAATGCAAAAACAAAATACTTAGGATTAATTCACCAAACCCGGACGTAAAATAACAAAACATCTAACATTTTCAAGTCTTAAACTATCGTTCGCAGCATTTTCTGTACTTTAAGTATATTTTATAAAGAATGCAAACATTGTTCATTGCTTCATGCACAGACTGTACCATAATATCATCCATATCTACGTCAAATAAGCTTCGTAGTTAAAACGCGATAAGCACAGACAAGTTTTTGGTCTGTTGTTTATTTTGAATAAAAATAAATATTCAAATTTATATCATACAGGTTATATGCCTTAGAATTACTGTCGATTATGCGTGCAGATAACTTTGAGAAATGTCGCTGTACATGCAGGATAAGATTAACAAGTTACAATTAAAGCCTTTTATTATGAAGTCGGAAATCCAGCCACCAGCGGAAGTGTTTGCCGTAATTCCCGAGATCGCACTTCCGCTTTACCGACCGCGCGTTGCCTTTGCTAGTAAGTGAGAGAGGCTAGACAGAAATGGCGGTGGTAGTAAGGCGAGCAGCATGAAGTGCTGATGCATTGCATGGATCAAAACATACTGCCTTCAAGACAACGTCGGGAAAATGACAATGACGTCGAAGTAGGACAAGTTTTGACACTGTCATTTCAAAACTGCTACGCCCCTACCTGAAGAGTTTCCATCTTGTCAGCGGAGGAGAGAAAATCATACCGGGAGCATGGCTTCATCTTACAGCAACCAGGTAGCTTAGCTAGTGGCTAGTATTAGCCTACAAAACAAGTCCTGCTACAAGCATTGAAACGTTATTTATGGTAGCAGAACTGCCTCTTGTTTCTTCGTTTTTGTCTAGAATCTCCCATGCCGTTTTAACACACTGGCCAGAAGAATACTGAAATTTATTACATCTTCTTCCTAATGTCATTGAAAATGTTAAGTACCAAAAAGTGCTTGCTAATACTAAGCCTATGTCAAAGTCCACTGAATCGCCGTCAGCATGGTGGCTAACAGGCCTAGGATCTTTCCATTCAAATGAGATAGAAGTAATATTTTCGTTTTGGGGAGAGTTTGACTCCTAAGATAAGTATAATGACGCAAATTAGCGATTGATGTGTTGTTACTGACACTTTATCGGGTGTCGAGTGCCAGATGCTATATCCCAGAGCTAAGTGACACTCAAAACTGCTGCGTGTATGCAGCAGTTGTGGCCCACCTGTCCACAACTGCCAAAGGCCTTGTAGGAGCGCACGTTTTCACATTTTTCACAAGTGCTTTACGTTTCCTCCGAGCACTAGATGGAACACCATATTAGTTTGTTCAATGTTTTGCATGTTTTCTGCGGCGTTTTCCCGAATGTGTTGTGACCAAGGATGTAACACCATTCGCCCTGTTTATTTAGCATTTAGCAAGCTAACTGCTTTGCACAGGTGGTGTGGTTCTACTTTGCGGTTTGTCCGCTAGCTGGTGCACTAAACACAATTGCGAGAATTTGGGCCTTAGTTGATTACGAAGATGATTTGAGATTGAATTTGTTGTGTGTCATACACGAATGTGGCTGTACACTTATGCGGGTGTGAAGTCATACCGCCGCCGATTCTATGTGACAGATTGTAGTTTTTATTCAGACGAAGTTAAACATGGAAGGCCCTATTTGAATTGTAACTAAATGGAAAGTCTCATACTTTAATTTACCAAAAAGTTTGAGTTGTTACAAAATTATTGCATCACAGAAAAGCTTTAGGAATCAAATTTTCATCTTGCCTCCTTTTGAAATACATTTTTTATTATTATTCTTTAGATTGGCTCACCCACTAGCAAAGTGAAAATGTCACTTTTTATTGTTTTTTCAAGCATGTATATCCTGATCTGTTGGAGACTATCAGGACTATTGACTTAATGATCACACATATCCTCAAATGTATTGAAACAGTCTCTAATTATATGGTATTTTTTGTTCTGTAGTAATAACAAAGGTTAAAAGGCACAACACAGGAAAGAAGCTTTGAATAGTTTTTTCCCCTGGAAACTGCAATTGTGCCCACAGGACATTTGATTTTAGGCGAGCATTGCTCTCATCATAGAAGACTTAATGAGTGTAACTGTTGCATCAATTTTAGATGGCTCTTAGAAAATGAATGGAGACAAAAAATGAAAGAAGTTTATAAACAGGTGTGGAAGACAAATGTGTACTTACAGAAAGAGACAGACTTGTACCATAAAGAGATATCAGTGGTGAAGTCTGTGTAAAGTGCTTTACATGTACAATTTGTTGCATCCAAGTTTGACCTTTTTGTTGGCTTGATTGGCAATGAACAGTTGCAGCTATAACATGATCTGAAGTATTTCTAGGATTTCAAGAGCAAAAAAAATAAATGGCAGAAACCAAAATTATTAGAATTTAGAGCATGAGTAAAAGTGACAGGTTATTCCTCTATGGCTGCTTACAGACAGTGATGTCTGAGAGAGTTTTTTTTTTTTTTTTTTTTTTTTTTTTTTTTTTGCAATCTGTGGCAAAGCACTGTCAGTGTGGGGAGTGACATTAACCACGTTTTTTTTTTTTTTTTAGTATTTCAACCATTTAGATGCTGTTGTGCTTGCTGGTTCTGTAGCTATAGAGAATATCCACATTTTACCTTAGAAATGTGTCTCAAAATGATTGGAAACAGTATAGATGGTCCTATTACAAAGAGTTATTGTAATACATTATCAAATTTGTCAGGTGTCAGTATTCTCAGAATATAAAATATCCCACCTTTTTTAGGATTTTAATTTAAGTCCTCACATTTAACTGGTACGTCAGTAGGTTGATAAGTGAGCTCTCTGATTGGCTGTTCAGATTTAAAAAGACAGACCTTGACAAGAAACTAAAGTGCATAATACAGTAGGCAAACATTCCACATGGAGCTCAGCCTATTACATGGATGTTGCACAGCATTGCAGCAGCAAAGCCCAGTACACTTTCTCTTTATTTCCACACAATGGCACAGTGGAACACAGCGCTAATCAACAGCGGCGACCCTGCATTCCTCAGTTATGAAGAGGCATTAGACGCACAGCAGGCCCATTTTGGTGGTGGTTTATGTGTGCCACGAGTAGCACTTTGTAAATGATGGAGTGATGTTACAAAGAGGGAGTTTGTTTTTATCTCCTACCAGCTATATGTTTAGAGTGGGGGCGAGTGGGGCGTTATTTTGGCATTAATATCTCTCTCCATGTATCTCTTGTGACCGCTTGTGTTCACTTTATATATTTGTATATGATTGTGATGGTTAGATTTATTTCAAATCCAAAGAAAATTCATATTCAAAAACCTATCATAGTGTAAATCTCCTGGTTGTGGGTGTACTTGAAGAAAAGTCTCCGTTAATATTCAGAAAAATGCTTTGGAGGATAGTGGTTTAAAAATGGTATGTCAAGAAAATGACATGGTAAAGAATTAGACTAAATGTGACAGGTGTCCTCGCACATATGATGTCGTCGCTAAACTAGGAAATCATACAAGGCTAATTTGTTGTAATCCTTGGTGCAAAGAAAGCTTATTGTGGTACGTGTGGCATGCCTGCAGAATGGAGCAAAGGGACATTCTTTCTGTTGTGATTGCATTAGCCCACCCCAAGACCCTTGGATTACGGCCGGCTGTTTACCGCTTGTAGTGCCGTTTCAGCAGTGTGGGCTGTGGCGCGGGGCCTCGTTTGTAAAGAATTACATATGCTTGAGCTGCACTTTCTTTTCTCTGTACATCCTCTTTTCATGTGGCTCCGAGAGGATTAGCGGCACGGCTAGTGAGTTCATGTCACCGTCTCTTCACTGTGGTGTTTTGTACGTGTGGGCACTTGCCTGGTACAAAACTGTGCTTCCCCCGAAGAGTCAAAGCGTCAGGCGTGAAGCACAACTGCAGCTGGAAATGTTTGCTCCGTTCATCACTGGGAAAACCATTCCAAGATTTTTTCAGGTTTCCAAAACCTGTATAGCAACTTTGTCCTTCTCCAGTATTTAAAATTCTGGGTGCACACATACACACGCTAATTTGGAAACACTGGCAGTCGACAGTTATTTTATATTCTAACTGGTATCACGCAGTTGGGCCAAAAACAACAATCTACTAGATTGTGTGAGGAATTTGCATGACATTTATGACCTTAGAACTTTGACTGAAATCTTAGAACACATCTTTAAAATTGATCTCAGTTTGAGTTCTGTTTTTTAGACTTAGTGTAGATCTCAAATTGAGTTCAGAACTAAGTTCCCTGGTTTAATAACTGGAAAATAGTTCTTTTTAACGGTGGGTAAAATAAGTATTGATCTTTGTCTTTATAACTCAACTTCTTGAATAAAACCACACATTAGTGAAGTTAGATCTGAGCGGTATGTGTTGAAGGGTTCTGCATAAATCAGCATGACTCATCGCTTGTTGGGCTTTAGCCTTTGTACACGCTGCAGTTAAATGGTGGCTTGGTAATGATTTAGTTCCTCTTGAATTGATTTATAAATACTTTTTTTTTTTTTTTTTCAAATGCTAATATTTAAATGTGACTTCTTCCTACAGTACATCTTTGGGGAGTTCAGTGCTGATGAGATCAATCAGTTTTTTGTGACTCCGCGGTGTGATGTTGAGGTAAGGAACCTGAAATTAGTTTTATTGCCCAAATGCTGTAAATGTACATTCATGGTGGGTGTCATGTCCTTCAAAAATGCTCTGTTTCCCTCTGCTGGTCAGTATGACTGACAGTACTCACTGCAGAGGCACAAACTCTGTTGAATTTGAGTCAAATATGAACAAAACTATAATTTCTCATTCTGGAAATGACCTATTTTCTAAATCTATATAAAAATTAATCCTGTATTTTCTCCTTGCAGCTTCCCCCATTCAATGACAAGGTTCAGTGTGTCACTCAGTCTTCTGGTATGTACGTTTAACCTACTTTTTCTGCTTTGACAATGTTCAAAAAATGTTCAACTGGAAAAACAATACTTTAGTTTTATTTCACTGAGCAGATTTTGCCTTGCTGGGTAATATTTGAACATTTTTAGGTTTGAACATGTGTACAACTGAGTATTTATTTTGCTTAGCATCCTTGATGCTCATTCATTTTATGTAAGTTATTTTTGTTATTAGAATTTTGTGCCACCAAATGTAGTAGCAGCCCATGTGCCCGTGATACCTGCCTTACCTTGATTTGTATTGATTATTCAGGAAGTTACTGCACTCCTGCTGTACCTTATATTATGGAGTCAATGGGACTGCAGGTCTGCGGTGAGTTAAGCAGTCTGACAGCCTGTGGCTTGACTAGCTGTTGAATGTTTGCTGTAACACTCCAAATCCAGGTTTCAAAAACTGGTGGCTTCCTCAACCCTCTGCCTGTGTACTTTCTCTTGGCTTTTGGTAAAACCTGTCGAGCTTTGCATGCTCAAGATACTGTCAAGCGTCTTATCTTTCCCTGCAAATAATGCATTTTCACCGTTGCAGGGACCCAAAGTTCAGTAAAAAACCAGACTGAGCCAGATTAGCACAGCCCATGATCCCAGAGACTGGTTGTGGTTTCTAACCTGGGCATTTTTAGACTCGTATCTTAAAAGTTTTATTGATGTATGACTATTTTTATGTGATTTCATTAAAACTAACAGAAAAGGTTTTAACCTGACTCTCAGGAGTAACGCCTCGGTGTTTACGCTTCCATTGACCACTGAGCTGTGTCATTATAAATGTCTCTGATTTTTTGCACTAACTAATGTTTTCACCTTCTTCTTATGCTCACACTGCATAATCATTTTAAAGCAGTGAAATATCTTAAATCAGTTGTTTTTCCTGCTTTATTGTGTTGCTTTTAAATTGTAGTGAATTTTGAAAATTAATCAAGTTTAGCCTTTATTTTAAGAGTCAAAGGACATTGAATTGCCTCAGTGAGGTGTCTGAATGCAACATCCAACTTGTCATGTCATGTTTTTCATTTAGTGCTGCAAAACTAGCTGCACTAGTTTGTACAGAAAATATTTGCCTCTTTTATATTCTCTTAACAAATATCAAGACTTAATCACAAGTAAGTGTTGTTTTCCTTCTCCAAAAATGTAATTTCTTTCAGAGGCCTTTGACCAACTTTAAATGGCTATTAGAGGATTTTAAATGGCCTATGTGAATGATGGAACAGACTCCCCAGAGTTTGTCTTCTCATATTTTCTAATGCAACAATCACTTAATTTATTATGTAACTAAATCAAGGTAATTAATTCATTAGGCAGCATCACAAACTCTGGAAAACTGGATAAAAACTCTTGGCTGTTTTTGAAAGAAGGAATCACAAAAAGTCATTTAAATTTTAGCTATTGCACTTTTAAATTTGGTAGCAAATTTTGTATGTTTCTAACTCATTTAATTTATTTGCAGCAGAAGACTATCAGCACATCGAGTTTGGTGTTGACGAGGTGATGGACTCCAAGTCTGTTGGAGTGAAGGATCAGTTGTACAAGGTGTCGAGCACCCTCAACCCCCAGGCTCCAGAGTTCATCCTGGGCTGCCAGCCCGCCCAAAAGGCTCTGCAGGCAGCCGCTCCAGCAGCCGATGTCCCTGACGGAACCCATTTCAACTCGCTGGATGGCCCTGACTCAGAGGTCTCGGCCTTGGACAATCACCAGACCTGCCAGGACATGGACGGTCTTCCCGGCAGCCTCGGACAGCGAGAAAGGAAGAAAAAGAAAAAGCGGCCTCCAGGATATTACAATTACCTGGACCCATCCAGTGGCAGCAGCAACAGTAGCGGTGCCACGGAGGGTATGCCAGCAACCCCACTGGTGAACGGACATGCACTCGGTGGCCCCCATCACCCTGCTGAAGAAGTGGATGGGAAGCCTTTGACAGGGGCTGAACTTTCCATCCAAGGACCTGATGTTGCTGCAGTAGCCAAACCTGTAACCACATCCACTACCAATCAGAGGACTTGTGAAAGCCCTGATGGTTTTTCTTTGGACTTAAGTGTCTCTCCCTCTTTATCCGTTGGCAACAATGCAACTTCCTCCTCTTCGTCCTCATGTCAGAGTAGAGGGATGACAGAAGGGCAGAGGACTGCTGAGCACCAAGCAGACCATTTGGTTCCACAGAGCCCTGAACTGTCAGATGGCTCACAGAGCCCTAACTCCAAATCACCTCTTCCTGCTTCAGCTGCTGTGGCCTCCCCACCTGTAGCCATGTCTATTATAACTACTGAGGAAAAGGGTTTAGCAGATAGTGGTCTGGCCAACGGATTAGTAGAGCCTGATAATCTCATCAGTACAGGTGGACACCAAGAAGACTGTGAGAGTGTGGAGCAGCCACAGCACAGCTCCTCAGACTCTGGTAGCCAAGCAGCAGTGACAGAGCAGGCCCATTCCTCTGCCATTCCAGCTGCACCTAATGCCACTCTCCCCAAGTCTTGGGCCAGCCTCTTCCACAATTCAAAGCCAGTGCCTGGGGGCCCTCAGGCATTTGTGGAGGTCAAAAATGTGGAAGTGGCATCTCCTTCACTTACTACACCAGAGCAGCCTGAGAAAGTTGTGGAATTAAAAAATGGACCCGTGCATGTATCGGAGGATCCTATGGCTCCTAAACTCGCAGGTATTATATGGAGATGCTCTTGGTAAACTTTCAGAATCAACTTATCATAAATGTTTAACTTTTGCTTGAATTTGTTGTGAAGCATAATGTGTATATTCACAACTCATCCACATGATGGCAGCATCGAGTCAATTATCCTCTTTCTTCGTATTCTACAGATGTTCCACAGAGCAGTTGTTCCTCAATATTTATTCTGATGATGGTCTCGTATTTTTACATTTTTATCTAGTGTTATATTTTAAATATATTGAAATTACTTGGAGATGGCTCAACAGAAAAAAAAGGATTTCTGGTTGCAATTATGGTCAAGAATTTCATTACCAGATGGTGTCAGCACGTCCAGCAGACCTGCCAGATTCTAACTTCTTGTTCATAGATTCTAACTTCCAGATTCTAACTTCGTACTCATACTCCTATGTCATGTACTTTTCTCTTTATAGCACATCGTAAGTAAAATCAGGGTTGCATGTCCACCTTGTTGGAAAAAATCAGAATGTTTCTCAGATATTCTAAAAATGTGCAGCTATGTCCCTTGAGCAAAAGTTAGGTGTACAGTGTGTCATGTTCAAATGTATATGTGTTAAGAGGATGGAAGTATAACTCAAAATGCAAATTTTGACATGAAAATGCGTTAAAGGTTTGCGCTTAGAAGTTCTGATTGTCATTTAAATTACCATCATTTATTTACATTTGTAGTGACTGAAACAGAGCAGACAGAGTAAACACTGAAACAGAGCCTATCTTAAATTTTAAGAAGGTGTTGATTGCAATGTATTTTAGTGAGAACAAAGATACTTTTAATGTCCAAGAGAAATTCACAAATGAACAGATTGTGAATTGGAAATGAATCTAATGAAAAGGTGAAGTGACACCAACTTTCATTGCATACTGCTACAGGTCTAATGTTTATCAGAGAGAGCATTCAAAACCTTCCCATCAGTGTTCCGATCTGTCAAAAAGACTAGATTCACCGAGTGTTGAATTCTGTCACAGATTAGGTGCATCCTGAGTTGAAAGTCGATTTTGAGATTCCATTCGTAATACAAGCAGTTATCTTGTGGATCACACAACCTTGTAGGTTATATTGTAGCTAGCAGCGCATTGTTTTTTTCTGAATGTCCATCAGTCTGTGTCCCTTATTTACCAGTAGAAGCACTAGAATTGAATATGCTGACATCAAATGCTGGCCTGGAGATTTCTGAACTGTTGGATAATGAACTTGTACCAGGAGTCTGTAATATCACTGTCAGGTTAGATATGTGCAACAATTTCTTCATGGGTTAAACAACTTCTCAACTGTTTACACACATGATTTTACCTATATAACCTGCGTTTTCCCTTATTCTGATGAATCTCTGAATGTTCAGTCATGTGAATCATAAATGCAGAGGAGAAGATGAGCACAGCTGAACATGTTTGTGTTGCCTGATAATAGAAGTTTTTCAGTGGGAGGTGATCATGTAGGTGACAGGCTGTGTCCACGTTACCATGGGAGCTGTGTTTTTGAGTGGCAGTCTCCCTTCCTAGGCGTGGTAAATGAAACCATCTTAACATTTGGATTAGCCTCTTGTGCTGTCACAAGTGGTGGGAATGTAAGAAGGAACACTTGTGTTCTGAAACTGATGTTGAATTGTGCTGATAAGCATGTGTGAATGGCTTTTAAGTGGCTCTGTGTGTGGCATCCTATTTAAAGACATTGTATGTGTTTGAATCCCCAGAACTTATTGAAAATGTGAAGTTGATACATAAACCAGTGTCTTTGCAGCCGAGAGGACTCGTCAACAAGGGGAACTGGTGCTACATCAACGCTGTATCCTTTCACTCTGCCTTTTTTTTTCCTGTTGGTTTCTCTTGACTTGAAATCTGTTTTTAAACGTCCGCCGGCCGTTCTCCCTGACTCTAAACACTCAGACGCTACAGGCCCTCATCGCATGTCCACCTATGTATCACCTGATGAAGTCCATCCCTCTGCTGAACGAAACACAGAGGCCATGCACCTCCACACCCATGATAGATAATTTGTAAGTAACATTGTGAGTTTTATTGGTATGAAATCATCAGACGTCTCCCTGGAAGTCACAGTTTTATTTCTCTGCCAGCGTGAGGCTCGTGAATGAGTTCAGCAACATGCCTGTGCCATCAAAAGTGAAGCAGCAGGGTGAGGTGGTTGTACTTTTATACCTTCAAACACATTTATTTTTCTGAAATTACAAAAATCTAATTTGCATCCACAGGTGTGGGTGATAAGGTGGTGAAAGACATCCGACCTGGTGTTCCCTTTGAACCAACATACATTTACAAACTCCTCACTCTCATCAAGTCAAGCCTGTCTGAGAAGGTGAACTCACTGATCAGTGTGTTAATGGGCTTAGATGGTTTAATTAGGTGCTTGGATATTTTTAAAATGTTTGCATTAGTGATTTTTCCAGCTCGTCTCGGGACGACGAGACGAGAAATATGACGATGGCTGCATAATGTATGAATATATAATACACATTCAGAAATAAATGTTTTTTTCAAAGTGATTACAGCCGAAAAAAAAAAAATGCACGAAGCCTTTAATTAGTGGTACATTTTGTCTGGAACATCGTGTTCTGGAGATTTTTTTTTTCATTAGCTGGGTTTATATTTCACGCACCAGATTATTCCAGTTTGCACATTGACTGGCTGAGTCAGTTACAATGGGACTAATGAATGGGTATGCTTATCTTTCATATTTAATGAGACCTGCTTATCCTGTCTGACGGGGGTGAAATCACATTACTGATTTCACAGTAATATGTGCACACTCATGAGCTCTTCTTTTAGGGCAGTTTAATTGTTGCTGATGGCCTGGTTCTTGACTCACAGGGTCGACAAGAGGACGCAGAGGAGTATCTTGGCTTCACTCTTAATGGATTGCATGAGGAAATGCTGGCATTGAAAAAACTCATTTTGCCTCAGGAAGAGAGTAAGTTTTTCTTCCCCCCCCCCCCCATAAAGTGTTTTTGTTTGGAAGAAAAAACTAATTGAATTACTTTCTGGATGTTCTCATTTACTTGAGGGTTAGGGTTGTAATTTATTGATTTGCAATTAAATGTCAAGTGGAGATTTGCTGCCGACAGAAACCATAAGGATACTGTTGTTGAGGGTCATTTCCCTTCAGGTCATTTAAAGATATGACCTCTAGAATTCACTTCTCATTCATGGTTTGACCAGAAGCCCCCACGCCAAATGGGCCAGAGTCCCAGTTGGGTATGGAGGAAGATGCTGCTGAGAAGGATGAAGAAGGCAGCGAGGATGAGTGGGAGCAAGTTGGCCCCAGAAACAAGACTTCCATCACTCGACAGGCCGACTTTGTCCGCACACCCATCACTGATATTTTTGGTGGACACATCAGGTATGTTGACATATTGAGCTGTTTTTTTCCCCAAAAGGATTGAGTTATGACTTTTGAACATATTTATTTCTTTCTTGCTGACCTTTTTCTGGCTCTGCAGCTATTCGCTAAAGCTATTAAAAACCTGTTTTAGTATCCTGCTACCACCGTAGGACTTCAGAATAGCAACGAGGCCTGATAGTGCTCACATGTCTCTACAGCAAAGAGACTGAGAGAAAATCCCTCGACTTTTAGAAAAATGTCAGTCATGAACCTGCGAGGGAAAACCAACGAAATATGTCCTGCAGGCGGTTACGTGGTGTTTGTGACGAGGTTTCTTAGAAATGGTTGACTATTTGGTTAGTGTGGCGTGTACACTGAGTGAGCCTGGTTAGATCCTGTAGATCTGCTCTCGGCCTCTGTTCTGGGTAATTGGTTTGTGAATCACGTTTCCACCTTGAAAATAGTTTTTCCCAATTAACGTAGCTGAAGCAGTCAACCATCAGGAGCAGCCAGAATAATGCCGCTCCTTCCCTCTTGTTCACACAAAAATGCGGGGATTAAATTTCACTGAGCAGTAATTATGATCGTCATCTTCCCTTAAGGCAGCAGGCCGTGCGTGACCATGAACGTTGCATCTTCTCGTATCTCACCAGCCTTTTTCTTTGATCAGATCGGTGGTGTATCAACAAAATTCTAAAGAATCAGCCACTCTGCAGCCGTTCTTCACCCTGCAGCTCGACATCCAGTCCGAGAAGATCCGCACTGTTCAGGAGGCATTGGAAACCATGGTGGCTCGAGAATCAGTCCAGGGTTACACCTCTAAAACCAAGCAGGAGGTATGATGAAAACTCTCTAGCTGATTTTGTGCTGTTTAGTTGGAATTCAATCTTTTAAATGTTGTTTATGCTTATCTGAAAAGGTTGTATTTGCGTGATTTTAATATTGAAAATGCAAATTAGAGATGTAGACGCGCAAGTAGAATTGGAACTGCTACTCAAACGTTTGAATCGAATTCAGAGTAGACTTCTCTTGTGGCCTGATCTACATTTCATTAGCTTTATCATCTGTGGCAAAAAAGGCATATATCTTAATTAGAGTTTGAATATGTGTCACTGGTGTTTTATTTATCTCTCTGGGCTTGAGAACACATGATCTCCCAAGTGCTGAGACCACTAGGCCAGGCCGGCGTCAGGAACATCTGCTCCACAGCTGTATGATTGGCATATTTGTAACAGATAAAACTGTTTACTGCCTGGTTCTTTCCTGCGTGTCACTTCTATTAAAGGTTTGGTGTACTCCCACAAAAAGTACTTTTTGAGGAACATTCTCTTTTTTGCCTTGTTGATCACTGTACATCCCCATAAACTGGCGAGTCCTCTGTGTGTCCTCGGACTTTATTTCTCCCATGTGTTTATTTCGTTGGGTTCTAGATTGAGATCAGTCGAAGGGTGACTTTGGAAGAGCTGCCCCCTGTGCTGGTGCTCCATCTGAAAAGGTTTGTGTTCGAAAAAACTGGAGGCTGCCAGAAGCTGAGCAAGAACATCGACTATCCTGTTGATCTGGAAATCAGCAAAGGTATGGATCCTGAACCCACTGCCCCACAGGATTTATATTCAATAAATGACACATTTCTTCTTTATAGCAATGGCACTGCCTGCTACACGTGAAAGCCAATGATACCTATGAATTCCTTAATTTTGGCTCTTGAAAGGCAGCAGTTTTTCCACATTTTCCACAACTAATTTCTGCATTTTAGCCAGAAGATGATTGATGGCCCAAGGTGGCTGACCTGAACCCCACCTGCCTGTATGATTTAAGGCCCAGTGTTCCCACTGAGTTTTTGACATTTGTCTACTTAACTTTGCCTCATGGGAAATATTTTGCTGAATGCTGAAGTTCTTCACTAATCATCACATATTGAACAAATCAGGCTGCAGATCATTCGGTCTCAGGGAAACCAGTTGGGTTTGTTTTTTTTTTTTTTTTAATTCTCACTAGCATATCTTTTCAGATCTTTTGTCCTCTGGAGTGCGGAGCAAAGTCATAAAAGGCCAAAGAACTTACAGGCTGTTTGCAGGTATTTTTGTTTAATTCTCATACCCACATTACCATGGTAATACACTTTGTTGTTTTGTTCTGTTTACTTGCACATCTCAGATGAGCCCTGTCTGGTTTTAACTGGAATATATTTCATTATGTCACTAATCTAAACTATTTTACTATCTCCAGGATGTCTTTGGTATTTGTTCAGTTTTCCAATTGTTGCTTCACATAATACAAAACAATAAATTCACACAGTCAAAGCAGAGATCCAGCAGCTCCGTAAATTTACAGGTCCTGGACCCACATCTGAATTTGATGTTTGCGTTTGAGCACTCTTGTATTTTCATAACAAGCTGAACTGAAATCCATCCAGTTGATCCTGCAAACAAATATTAAAATCATTATATTTGTGGTGCACATAAATATTTTTCACTTAAGCAGTGAGACGACATTGTGCTTAAATACTCCAGTATTTATACTTACAAACTTAAAGAACTTTACAGGAATTAGTTAATTAAAAATTAAAGTACCCTCCTGTCCTGTCTCTCAACAGTTGTCTATCACCATGGTAACAGTGCGACAGGTGGCCATTACACCACTGACGTCTTCCACATTGGGCTCAACGGCTGGCTGCGCATCGACGACCAGACAGTCAAAGTCATCAACCAGTACCAGCTGTTGAAGCAGTCAGCTGAGCGCACTGCCTACCTGCTGTACTACCGCCGCGTCGACCTGCTGTAGACACGCATGCAAAAGCACCTCCCGACACACACACACACACACACACACACACACGCACGCACACACACACTCCGGAACCTACTCACAACATACATGCTCAGAACGCACACGTTGACATCAGACGACATCCTCACACGACACGAACACCCGGCAAATTCATGAACAGGAACACTGCCCGACTTGTTCTATCGCAAGATTTTGCTCTTCTTCCCTGACGTCCTCGCTTTCCTGAAAACCAGCTTTTCCAATGAAGAGAACCAAGCTGCATTCACCACGAGTTCCCCGTGACTGCTCTCTTCTTTGTGCACCACTGCTGTTTGTCTTTTTTTTTTTTTTTTTTTTTTTTTTAACTTTTAAAGCAACAAGGAAAGACTGAATAGACGGTGGAATGGAGCCGAGACTCACCTGTGACTGAGCCCCATAGCTCAGCTTGGAAAACAGCCAGCAGGCTCAAACAAAAAGAACTACCTGAGAGAGGCTGCACACTGACTGCTGGTAATTGCTGTTTCATCAATTACCTTTCTGACCCAGAAAGAAAAGTGTTTGCCGAACTGACTTGCCACATTTGAAAATGCAAATTTCTCCCAGTGCATTTACAGGGCCAGCACCAGCATCATCACCACTCTCCTCCCCCAGGGCCACTTCATTTTTTTTTTTTTGTTTTTCTGCCACCAAAAATCATTTCCTCACCTTTCTGGTGCTTTTAAACTTAGGTACAACTTGAGCCATCAAATATTGAGGAAAGCAAAGGTGGTACATGGGAACGGATCTGAAGAGCTTCCTTGTTTTCGAGGTTCTTGTAATGGATTCTGGTTTAGATTTAGAGTCTATCTGAAATATAATTGCGCTTTAGGATTTAACAAGTAATCTGTGCACAAAATACAAAGTGATTATTACAATATGACAGGCAAATGCATATTTTGCAAATTATTTAGATAAAAAGTTTTTTTTTTTCTAAAAATATCTATATATAAAAATAGCTGAGTGAAAACTTGTTTGGGTCCTGGAAGACTGCGCTAGTTTTTAGACTCAGTTCTTGCACTGGAGAGATGAGAACCAATCAGGACAGATTCCACTGCAATGCCTGCCCTTGTTTACTGCTATCTTCTCTATCCACCCTTTTGTGTTCTTTGTCTAAAGGTTCCACCTGTGTATAGGTGGCTTTTACGGTGTAGTTTTGAGCCACAGCCACCCATCTCCCTCCCCTCTGCCGACCCAACTTGGCCAATCGTGTGTACGCGCGGGGGGAGCTGCCTTAAAATCAGTGATGTATTTCTACACGCTGCGCAGGTCCAACAGGCATCAGCAGCAAGTCTGGTGTCTGAACAGTCGGACCTGACACACGTTGACTCTTCAGTGGCTCAGAATTTAACCTCCCAGTCGAGGAAGTGTGAGCATTTAGGGAAGGGGGAGCGGGGCTACACTTATACTGCACTCTGCATAAAACACCAAGAAAATGCACAAGAGGAGTTAGTATTTGCTTTGTTGAAAATATTGATTTTTGGATCATTCATTGAATGTGATTTTGTTGGTGTTACTTAAAGATGTTGGGTTTTTTTTTTCTTGATTTATTTTGTCCTCATGCTCCTATTCCTTTCCAGGAAAAAAAACAAAAGACGTGCTTGCATTTAAATTGGATGAAAAACACACAGGCTAAAGCACAATTATTAAAAAAAAAACTTAGTTCTTTGCTTGATGCTCATTTCCGTTTTATTTTCTTTCTGCATATTTTATTTTTTTTAAATATATATCACGACCCCTTTCTCTCTGATCGCTGTCAGTCTCAGTATTAACACAAAGTCATCACTTGAAACATTTCAGAATGTTTTCGGCTTGCATTCTGGCTTAACTCTTTGCTATTGTTATTTAACAAGACTTCTTTTGAAAGTAAGCCAATTATAGGTGCAAAGATCAGTTAATCCCACCTTTCTGTGCTTCAGTTTGGACATGGTTCAGTTTCCTGCAGCTAGAATGCAAGCGGCCAAATCTGCACCACTGACAGGCTGAGCTTCGTTCTGCCTGTTTTTGTCCCAACATTGCACCATTGTCACTGCCCCTCCTGCCTCAGCATTTGTCCTCCCTGCACGTTTCATTGCAGCTCACAACACCAACAGTTGCTGCAACATGCAAAAACTAAAACGATGCTCGACTTCTGCTCCGTTTGTCTTTCTCACCATTTTATATTCTCCCCCCTCTTTGACGAATGTCGCTGGAGTCGGGCCTTTTGGGCTCTGAGCTTTCTGATGTGTTGTTTTCAGTCTGTTGCGGCTCGTCAGGAAATGTGCTGGTGAACGCTTCAATGATGTCTCTTCGGTATGTACTCCTAACACTGTCTGCTGGGAATTGTGGGGATATTGATCTTGGGTGGGAGAGGGGTGGACAAAATCTATGCTATCTTTTAATTTTAAGCTTCCAGCATTCTATTTTGTTAATTGTTCAAAATAAAGAATTGTTGCAAAAAGCAGTTTGCTACTGATGTGTAGTGGGAAGACTTAACCCGCCGTTCTTATAATCCGGTAAATTCTGGACGCAGTTGCAGACTATGCTCTGGACTGGCCTGCAGAACAATGTGCACAATAAAACAGAACAATCCAGAGTGTTGGTCTACCACACACTGCTATTTGTTGGTGTATGCAGAGTATTTCTAGTATGTTTTATCTCGCTGCTAATGTGGTCTCCCTGGCTGCCTCGGTGTCCAGGGCTCTCTTCAGGGGCCTCTCATTTGCTTTAATGGGAAGCAGACCCGTTGAAAATTTCTGCTGTGCAAGCTTCTTTTGCCCATTCTTATTCTTCAGTATTTATTCAACAGCTTCATTTGTCCACTAAAATGTGTTTTTTTTACTCTCCAGCATAGCACGGCCTTCTCCTCCTTAATGACAGAAGGCAGCTACAGGAACCATTTTTCACCGGTTTGTAGGGCAGATTGCATGTTTCGACACCCACCGACAGACCACCTATACTCACAAGTGTCTCCGTCGGTTTCAGATTATGATGTATGCCTTTCTCCCCATGGCTTTTGTTGAGGGTTTCGGTGGTTTGAGGAAAAGAAGCAGAACATATTTCAGCACAAGCTGGTAATTCGGTTGAGAACGCAGCAGCGTCCGCTGGGCCACAGAACAAGAAGCTGCAGCGTGGGTCAAGTCCTTGCTGCTTTGCTGTAACTTGAACGGGTCATCTGACCCTCGCAGGTCAGAATAGTTCAGAGCAGAGATGAGTCCTGTAGAGGTGAATTTAAATCAAGACAAAGCTTTTATTCTGTTGAAGCTGAATGACTTATGACCTGTGTTGTAAAACTGATTAAACATGAAATGTCAGCGTTTGGACCCTGAGAGGCCTGCCCATATTTAAGACATTAATATCACTGTTGCATTATTGGTGTATCTTACGTAAATGCTTATGAGCTTAAATTTTTTAGGAAATTAATTGGTTTGGGCATTTAATCCCTTTTCAAAGTTTATGATGATTTAGTGTTTCTGTCTGCAACTATATTACCCACAGTTCTTCTGCCCTGAGTCATACTTCTACCTCTGGGTTTCATGGTTGCTAAGATACTGTCCTAATGTCAATTTTGAGGTCATTCTCAGCCCAAGTCCACGTATCATGAAGCATTCATGTGATGATGCCCAAGTATCACGAGGCGAAAGTTCATCTTTTGTGTCTTTTGATACCGTCCTGGTCCAATCTAAATGCTAATCCTATTGGAAACCCTTGTCTCACCTTCAAAGTGTTAAAGGAAGGGTTTTTTATTTCCTGTCACATGGAATCAGGATAAAACCATGAAACCTGTTTTTAATTCCGAGACCCAAGGTTTCTTCTTTTTTGGATTAATGTCTAGAACTACTGTGTGATGTGTGCTGGCTCCTCATGAACATGAATGGAAACAAAAGTCCCACCTGCTGAAGATTATAAAGTGCCAGAACGTAAACACAGATCTGAGTTGTGTAATCGGTGTCGTCTTCAACTGGGGCTTGTGCAGAGTTGCTGGTTTCAATTTTGGCCCTGTTTGTTTTCGGCTTCATGCAATCCGAGGAATGAAAATCTGATTCCACATTTGTGGAGTCATGGAGGATAATGTGCTCTTTCTAAAATGGCATGTACACAGAAAACAGCACTAAAGATGGTTTTAATTTTTTGTTCTAGAATGACCTTTGCCCTCACGCCTCTGCAGGTCAGAGGAAGAGTGATGCAGATGTTGGGGCCGGGCTCCTCTAGGACATGTTTTGACTGTGTGCAGAGCTCAGACTGGTGGTGCACTTGTGGGAAGCAACTCCGCTGACCTTCCTCCTCAGTGGCCGTGCATGTTCTTGTAGCTACACATTTTGGATGTTTCGGCCAGAAAAACCAAACACGTGACCGAAGAAAATGTGAACTATCTGGGTCATAAGAGTGAGCCCCCTGCAGGAGGAACAGGGGAAGGGTCTGTGGTAAACCAGGACACCCGACCCGATATGAAATCCTGAAGTTTCATTTAGTTTTCAAATTAGTTTTAAAATAGTTGATTTGAGTTGTACGGAAAATATTTTTTAAGCAAGAAATCCGCCGAGTTTTAGAACCAAATTATTAACGCACTGACAATTATCTATATTAAAAAGAAAATTCTAACCCAAACCCTTTTATCACTCATGTCTCACTACCTGAGCTATATGAAGACGACATAGAAACATAGAAAAGCAGAGAAAGCTCCTTAGCAAAGCGCGTTGCGCGCGTAATGGCTTATTGGTGAACGGAGCAGTTATGACCTGACACGTAATAACTGCGTAAATGTGTGCTTGGTTTCGTGTGTTGACGCGTGTCTGCATCTGGTTGTGAATATAAAAAGTGGGTAAAAACCTGGCAACCAAATACGATTCAGATTCATCTGACCGCCTGTTGCTGACTCGTCTGACAGCCCGCTGATTTATTTCATCTTGACTTTCCCATTAATCCGCGCGTCAGCGCGCTTTGCGCGCTCCTTGCCAAGAACAGAGCGAGGTTGAGGGTGTGCCCCCCTGCTCCTGAGGGGTCTCCTCTATAAAAGGCACAGTGAGCTGCTCAGGAGGTTACACAGCTCCTGTGCGCTGCGGCAGCCTGGTGCTCTTGCAACGGAATAAGAGCGCGCAGAGGCGTCTCAAACATCTGGAGACAAGCAGAGGTGAGTGAAATGAGACTCTGAGGATTATTTTCACGGTGTGTTTAAATTCTGAGAGGCGTTTGTATTTATTTTAACTTTTAATCTCCTTCAGAGTTATCCATCATCTTGAGTAGTTTAAGGCAGCTGCTGCTTCCCTCTGCCAGACCTTATTTGCAGCAAATGAATGATTGAATGACAGTATAAGTGCTCGCTGACAACTGTATCTATGCCAGTCGTGGATTACACCCGTGCGCGTGTTGGCACGACTCAGTCGCTCGCAAGTCTGCAGCCTCCCTGAGCTAATGTCAGTGAGAGGGCAGAAGCCAGGCGGACAAATGCAGCCCTCTGAGCAAAATGGAAAAGTCCACAGTCATAAAACAGAATCTGGCAGGACCATATCAGCAAGCATCCATGCGTATAAATCAGAATGTTTTGATATGGCTTGTGTTTGCGCTTGACACTGCGGTGATGCGAGGAGAGCGTCGGTGCACCCTCAGGTCGGATCACTCCGTCTGTCACTCGGGTATAAAATTCAGAAGAGCCGTGAGAAGGGTCCAGGCGGAGACGCTGGTCCAAGTCCAGTGTGAAAAAAGGGGCCACGGGGAGAGGAGAAGGGTGTGGTACCTGAGCTGCCCGCTGGCTCTCAGCTCCCAGAGCTGGCACGGCATGTTGACACAGAGCCGGGGCCAGACCTCAAGCCGCCTGAGCTGCCAGAGGGAAAGAGGTGAAGAGATTCAAGGGTGAGAGCAGACAGCACAAGCTGGAGCCAGGTTTACTCCTGATTCTCTTCCCTCTCATCACATCAGTGATCAGGACTTTACTCTTTGTCCTGCAAGTCTGATGCACTGTTTCAGCCATGCATGGAGCCAGTTGTTACCCCCACATCTCTCACGTCAGCATCCAACTGATCCAGCTGGTTGCCAAGAGAATCAGACGGGAGAAAATCCCAGTTTATTCCGCGGGAAGTCCAAGGCAGCGTGATACCAAAGTTTTCTGGTTATAATATACAAGTCACAGGGAAACTGGGCAGATTATTAGCAGTTTACCCAAAAATGGCAATGACAGTTTTGTAACAGATTCTTAGAAACCACACATCTCCATCACCACACCTGAGATGATGTTTCCTTAACCTGTTCAGTGATCTGCTTTTTTTTTTTTGGTGATACTTTGAATGAACAAAATGATCAGGAATAAATGAAGCAGCAGCACGTTGGGTAATTCTTTGTAATTTTCCTTACTCAACCAGTTGGTAAATCTATCCTCACCCACATTTTGTAATCAGATGACTCCCAGGCTGAAACATCCAGTGACATATTTCCTCCCTGCAGGTGGTATCTGGAACTTTTAAACATTGACTGTTTGCTGTTCGTCTGTCAGTCTGACCCAGACAGCCGAGGTGCCAAAATGAGCTGCGCTGCCACGACCTGGCTTCTCGTCCCCTTCCTGCTCCTGTGCGTCACGGGTTCGACTTCCCTCTTCCTGCCAGACTCTGAGGAGCTCAGGCAGCTGTTGAGCCGCTATGGGGGGGAAGTGGACTCCGTCGGCGGGGGCAACGCTTCTGGCAACAGGACCCGGCGGGCCATTCAATGGTCGGACCGCGAGGAGATCCTCCAGCTGCACAACAAGCTGCGGGGCGGCGTCTACCCCACCGCCTCAGACATGGAGTTCATGGTAAGACAGAACTCCATTATTCAGTTGTTAACAGTTGGCTTCACCTCAGTGTAAACTTCTGAGGACATTTGAATATGTCAGCACCACAGGGCTCAGAAACGAAGCTGGGGATTAGGGACCGAGGTCTTTTTATGGTGCCTAGAGCTGTGCTGCTGCTGTAATTAAGCCTGCTTTTTCTGCTGGAAACATGCAGTAATGATGACGAGCTATTGCCGGCCTGCTGCGCTGCTGCTTTACAAGAGGATAATAATGCTGACTCTGTCCTACCTGCAAAGAACTGACAGAGAGAGGGCGGCGTCAAAGCGGAGAGAATTTTTGAGGGTAATTATGGGACAACATGGGCACATCAGCGGGTGAGGAAGGAAGAGGGATTATGGCCACGATGCAAAGAGGGTTATTGAAAGCCACATGAAGTCGAGAGGAGCAGTGGTGGCCCCTGTGTGTCTCTGGACTGTGGTCTTCTTGGAATTCATGCACACAGGCAGCATGTGTCTCCATGCCGGTGGCCCGTCCGTCCGCGCCACAGTGGTGTCTGTGTGCGCGTGTGTCTCCGTGACCACCAAAAAAAAGAGCTGGAAATTTACTGGGGAGATGTTCTGTGAGGGGGGCCTCGCTGTGCGTGGTCCACCCCCGGAGTCAGGTGTCTTCTCCGCTTTCCAGCCTCCCGTCCTGAAACGTAGAGAAACACACTCAGGAAATGGGGATAATTCAGCTGTGATTGCTGGAGATTTGTAGTGGAGGAGGGCCAGGCGCCAGCGGCTGCGCTCAAATATCACCGGCTAAGGTTGACGTTGCACCCGCGTCCAGCTTGGCTGCAGAGCGGAAGGAGAACAGGTTGCAGAACAAAGTGTTTAAGATGTTTTGGGTGCAGATGCTGCAGATGAGTCATCAGTAGTCTGTGATATAAAACAAACCCTTGTTTGACTTCCTGTTTGCAGGTCTGGGATGACGAGCTGGAGCAGTCCGCCACTCAGTGGGCGGAGACGTGTAACTGGGACCACGGACCTCAGGACCTGCTTATGTCTATTGGCCAGAACTTGGCCGTCCACTCAGGAAGGTGAGCTTCAGCTTCCTTTTTTGTTTCGCATCGTCTCAATCTTCTGCAAAAACCATCGAGGGAATTTCATAAACTGCAACAGTCACTCACCTCACATCCCGTAATTTATTGCTCAACGCTGGCAGAAGTCATTTCCCTCATCTCCAGTATAAACAGTATTTCCCCTGTTCTTGTTTAAGTCCTGTCTGCCTGTCCTTGGCCCAGATGGCATCCCAGTCAAGTATTTATTAAAGCCGTTAGCTGCTGCTTATAAACTATTGTGTTTTTAATACCTGCTAATGCAAAGTCAGGTAATTAAAGGTCAGATTTCAGTTATTACTCATCTCAGACTGCACGAGTCTTCTTGCTTCTTTTGAAGCTGACGTTCTAAATTGGGGAAGTATTTTCCGAATCTTCCTCCTCCACTTCATCTCCCATAAACCGCAGCCATGAGGTATCCAGTTACGGCAAAAAACCTCCCTTTGCTCTACTTACGCCTGAATGGAGCAAAAACATGTTGGTCATGTTGGTCGTATAAACAGCGTTTGTGAATGAGTGTGTGTCAGAGTGGCCACAACACGCAAGCACAGCACTCCACTGTGTTTGACAATGTGTGGATGCCCTGCCAGGGTTAGTTTCCTCCATCCAGGTTTTCCCTTCTTCTCTTCCTGTGCCAGCACGCCCTGATGGTCGCCACCCATTATCTGCTCTCCATTTAGAAGCTCAGCGCTTTTCAGTACCATAAAAAGCGATGTTTATAACAAGAGCCAGGCTGTGGAGCTCTGTTCATCTTTGCTGTTGTTCTTTTCTTTTTTTTCAAACCTGATTTAGTGTCTTTTAAACAAGCTGCTGTCAGATTTAGACTCTTTTGAATTCCAAATTAAGAGCAAAGAACTGGAAGGGCCAAGCAGCTCTTCGACTATCTGGTAGTTCCATCAGGTGTTTCACTGTTGTCAGTGTTACCCCCATCTCTCTCCCCCACTCTCTCTGTCTCTCTCTAACACTCTCTTTCTTGCAGATACCGTTCTCCCGCCTTCCATGTCCAGGCCTGGTATGACGAGGTGAAAGACTACACCTATCCCTACCCCCATGAGTGTAACCCCTGGTGTCCAGAACGCTGCTCAGGGCCCATGTGCACTCATTACACTCAGGTGGGATAAAAGAAATGACACCCATTTGACAGAAATAGTGATAAAGACCAACAGTTGTGCAGGGTGAGGGGTCTAAGAGAACTAAGTCTCTCCAGTAAAATCTTGTGAGCCATGAATGAAGCATGCACGAATTCGTTAACATTTTTATTTCTAACTTTGCTGCTATAAGAGCATCAAGAATGAAAGAGGACATCAATCAGTTCGATCAATCTATTTTTGAAAAATCTGCTGTATTTTTCTGGCGGCGTTTCCTCGTCTTTGAAGGTCAGAGTTGGTGTACGACAGGTGGTGTGCACCCTGTGTGATATTTCACAGTATTTATGGGCACCGTTGTGGTGTTAAATGGCCTCCATGGATACAGGAATATGGTGAAAAACAAGGATGTTCCAGGCATAAATGGACCACTAAACGAAGGCAGCGAAATGGAGAGGAGTGCACGGACCAGACGAATGAATCAGATCTGGGAATGATAGAATGACTCATGAGGATAGAGAAAGACTGACCTCCTCTTCCCCCAGACATGATTGTGTAGCTGCTGGGATGAGTCCTCAGACGCATCCAGACTCCTCCCAGTACCTTCACCCTGAAACCCGATCACTGCCATCTGGTAGTCATTTCCAGACACACCAGTCACCCCTGTCGCCCGTCTGACCTGGATTCTTTCAAAGATGCTGCAGAGAGGATCCGAGGCCAGACCTGACCATCATCGCCCTGCCTCTGCCTTCTCATTCGCTGCTGATAGTGCAGAATTACAGAGAAGCTCTGGGGCCTCCAGGAGAACACGGACTTGACCCATCCGGCACACCTATTTGCTGACGCACCGTTTCCACTGACCTCTAAGTATAACAGGAAAATAAGAACGATCATAAGGAGGTAGCGTGCACATTCTGATTAGGAAAATTCTGCTCTTTTTCCAAGGAAATGGCACATAATTAAACTGTAAAGCGCCCATAGCAGCCTTCTGTCCACTAACGCGTTTAATTCTTACCATATTCTGCTAGTTTTCCCATTGGATGGTGTGAATTATCGTGAACTCATCACACCCAAGGAAAATCTTCCACTGTCCATTCAACAATCCGTTGCTTTCTTTTGCATTCCTCTTTACAGCTGGTCTGGGCAACCACCAACCGAGTGGGCTGCGCCGTGCACGTGTGTCCGAAGATGAACGTGTGGGGAGACACATGGGACAACGCTGTTTACCTTGTCTGCAACTATTCCCCAAAGTAAGATCAACATTCCTGCTCTTGTTTGCATTCTTCCTGTCAGTGTGTCGGAGGTTCGCGAGACGTTTCTATAAAGTGGTGGGGCCGTTAAAATTCTACCAGCGGCCAGAATAGAAAAATAATAATAAAGCACCAGGAAAGAAAAATAACAGCGGGGCGGGCGTTAGTTTTTCAGACAGGATGTAATTGCCTGAGAGACAACAGGGGCTGTTTTTATGAGTTTGTGGGTTTAATGGCTGCTCGGAGGTTCGAGAGTGGACAAGTAATTCCAAGGCCTCCAGTGCAGCGATGCTGGACCCATGATTCATTTCCACCTTAGTCAGCCTGTCTGCTGTTCATTTCTGCAGGGGCAACTGGATCGGCGAGGCTCCGTACCGGCACGGCCACCCGTGCTCCCATTGTCCTCCAAGCTATGGAGGAGGATGCAGGAATAACTTGTGCTACAAAGGTGTGCGACGCCATATGTTTTCCCTATCAGGACGCTCAAACGTTGCCCTCCCCGTCTGACCCCGGTTTGTTTGCTCATCTGCAGAGACCGCAGAGACGCAGGACATGAACGAAGTAGAGAAGCCTCAGGTTCCCCCGCAACCTCGCACCACCGCAGCGCCGGCCCCCAAACCCAAGCCTTCTGCCCCCAAGAAACCGGTATCCAACACTAACGCATCCCGAACGCCGTCCTCAAACGCCTCCGGCAGCACCTATTTTGGTACAAATAATTGCATTTTGATTATTTGGCGGCGGGATTTTTTTTTTTTAACACTTTTTTTTGTTTCTTTTCAGCTCAGAACATCAAGTGTGAGACTAGGCTGCGGGACAAATGTAGAGGGATAACCTGCAACAGGTCAGATATCTGTGAAGGTCTCGCTAGCTCCTTTAACCTTCAACATGGACTCAAATTCTCTGTCTGTGCAGGTATAAATGTCCAGCCAATTGCATGAATAAGAAAGGGAAAGTGTGGGGAGCTGTTTTCTATGATGTGGTGAGTCACACAGCTCTTTGCTGTTACTGTTTCTACACGTCCCTGATGGTTTCATTGTGTTTCCAACGCTGCCGCTTTTATGGTTCCAGCAATCGAGTATCTGCAGAGCTGCGATCCACTCCGGTGCCATTGACAACAACGGGGGACTGGTCCACGTCATGAGGATGGACAAGCAGCCTTTTTTTGTCAGATCCACGAAAAATGGCATCGAGTCGTTCAGGTAGAGCAAGCGGGTCGATGTAACGACCTATTCCGAGCAGATCCGCCTGAATTTTAGGAAGAGCTGATGATTGAACGAAATCGCTAGTTGTTGTAACACTTATGAAAGACGTTTCCTAATTCCTTGAGTAATGATGGATTTCCTGTCCTGGATTTTGACCTTGATGATGTCTTTTACAGTAAACATAGAACCAGCAATGCTTTTCTGTTGGCCAAAGTGGAAGGTAAGTTAAAAAAAAGAAATACCAAGTAAGAAGAAAGATTTGCATGCAGTTTGACATCGTCCACAAACTCACATTAGGAACGTCGTGTGTTTTCCTCCTCTGGTTCTGTGACAGAAACCACTGCAGACTGTTACACCACTGTGGCTGAAGTCTGCCCCTACAAAAAACCTTCCTCACTCTGTCCAAGGTGACGTTTCACAAACTGAATAGCAGAAAAGATTAACTTTCCTTTCCGTCTCACTATTAATACCTGATCTGTCCATCAGATTCTTCTGTCCGCCCGACTGCAAGGCCCAGCCTCCTCACTGGTCACCCGTGATCGGTAATAACATCTACGCCGATGTGAGTAACTCTCGACCTTTTTAACTACAAATCAATCACAGGGCACACCAGGTCAGAGCCTTCAGCTTTCTTCAGAAAGGGATTTGTTGCCATTTAGAGCGACTCTGCAGTTTGGTAGCGATGGAAAACTGCCTCAGACGTGAATACGGCTCATGGAGGGTTGGAGAAATGCGGTAAACCAGAAGGAGTCTGGAATATATGACCTTGTATGGGGCAGGCATGATCTCAGCCTGAAAACCCCACGTCTCATAGGTCACAGACGCAGAAAACTGTGCCATCCAACTACTTTTATCATCGCTTACAAATCGCCTACATTTGCGGTTAGGGAAAAGATATAAGGCACATTCCCACAGTGTTAATGTGGTTTGCAGCAGGACCAAATGCCCTGCAGATGAGTCTGTTGAGTTAGAGAATGGCTCATACCAAATGTACTTAACAACGTTAAGCAACCTCCGGCACCCAGGTGATGCAAGAGAGCCAGAGTTTGGAGAAACATGACTCATTTGGCCAGAAACGTCAGAGGGAGTTCATGCATGTGCCCTGTGTTTAGACTGCTGCTCCAGACTGCTGATAAGAGTTGACGCTAACACATGCGATAGTGCCTGCCTGTGAGCTACTGCAGTGTGTTTTTATATTTAAGATCCAGAAAATTGCAAAGTTATTACAATGTTACATGGTTGCACGTGTTCACTCATAATGTCACAGGGTTCCAGCGTCTGTAAAGCGGCGATCCACGCAGGAGTCATCGGTGTGGACGGAGGTTACGTGGACATTCTGCCACTGGACAAGAGAAAGAACTACGTTGGAGTCCTGAAGAATGGCATCCAGTCTGACAGGTACCCCTTCGTTTTTGTTGCCAGGATCCATTTAATTGTGTGGTCAAGGTAACAATTAGATGTTAATATGTCAAATGGAATGTAAGGACAGTAGAGCTGGAGCAGTAGAAGAAGTCTCACCTCAGTGTTGTCAGGAAAAGACCAACCATCCGTGTTTGGATTGCTCCTATGTGTGACAGCTGCCTTCAACGAGAAGCCGTTTGGCAGCTGTAAAAACTACACCGCCTCCCTGCTTTTTCATGGAAGCTGAGCATGAGATCCTGGGGAACTGTGGGAATTCGTTTTTTCACCCCTAAACAAAACACATGTACAAGCGCTACGAATCTGCCACCGTGGGGAGCAGATTTTTTTTTTAATCAATACTAACTCAATTGTGTTGAAATTTAGACTCATTAAGGCCAAAAACTGCTATACAAGACAAAGTATTTCAGAGTTATCGAGATCATGCAGCTGAAAAGTTGCAGGAGGTCAAAACTTCCTGGAACTTTTGTCAGAGAGGTATTAAAATACAGGAAAAGTGCTGTTAGAGGTTATATAATGTGTAGGAAAGGAATAATATTTACTCAGCTCAAAATGAATGTTTGCGCCACTTGAAGTGTGGTAAATCTAATTCCTGGAATTCAAGGCAAAACACAAATTTTACCGTGAAGCAAGAACAAAAAAATTATAAGAAAAAAAGGCCCTTCCCTGTACCCTACCCTCCCTTTACATCTCCTCTAATACTGAAGGCAGTGGGAGCTCACATGACACGTGTCTTTGGCGAGGAAGCCGCTGCGGTCGAGTTGCATGCATGTGGGGTCGTAAGAGTAATGTTGTGGTTATGGTGTGTGGACGGGCCACACAGTGGATCCGTGCTTACTTTACCAGTGTTTCAACTGATCGTGTAAAGTGCTGAGTGGCTGGATAATCCAGCTGTGTCCTGCTGAAGGCATCGGGATGGAGGGGAGGGGGTCAGTAAGCTGCAGCGCCGCGTGCCAGCATCGCAGCAGCCCGGACAGCTTGGACCGGGCTCTGGTGCTGTGGAAGTAATCACTGCCTATCTGGTTACTTGGCGATGGAAACACTGTCAGCCACTTAGTCATCTAGTTGCTGTGCACACGGTTGTTTTTGAGCGGGTCCCAATTGCGCCGGCTTCTCCTGATTATTGATTGTGGCAGATCTTCAAGGTCTCTCCACTAATGAGCTAATTACAAAGTCATCATATTTAAGACATGCGGTAGCTGGAAAATGTCAGCCTCAGAAATCCTCCTGACTCTGAATCATACCGCCGGTGTGCCAGCTGGGGGATGCTGGGAACACCACAACTGTGTACTTTAATTTATTTTGGCTGCAGAAGGCTTGGGCAATAGTTGAAACCAGATTTCCAAGTATGGTGGGTAACGGCCATTGTGCTTAAAAATCTATTTATTTGACTTGTATACAGGGAAGTACTAGCGGACGCAGGGTCTCCGGGCCTCCAGCGGGGGTGGTTTGGAGCCAGAGAGGAATTTTCGGGCTGTGCTTCCACATAAGTCAGCCAACCTTGTTGAATAAACGTGTTTAAACATCGTTTTCTGTTTTCTGTGCTCCGTCTCTGCAGCAAGAACAACATGGACGGAGGCTCTTTCAAAGTCTTTGCTGTGAGGCAGTGAGACGTCGGGCTTCCAAAGCAGTCACCTCACCCTCCGGAGAGGAGCAGCAAGAGCCTGCAGGCTGACTTCGCCGGCTGGTCATCCACCTCTTATGTCTTTGGTGGAAGCCAAACGTCCCGTCAGACGTCAGACCAATAACCAGATTTATTATTACGCCAACTTTACCATCCGTAGCACCGAGTCAATGTTTTTAGCCCCAGTCATATGGCTATTCCTTATACGTACTCACTTTGTGAATATAGAATGTTTTTTATTATCATATGATGCATTGAGCTGGTACAGAAAGACATATAGTACAATATGTTTACATTGATGTGTTAACTATAGCTTAAGTTGGTTTTCATCCACAGGAATGTATATTGGTCGCACTGTTCTTGACCATTGTGTACAGAATCTACATTATTTTGGTTTTAAAAATGAATAACAGTTACATTAACCTTTAAAGGTTTCTTCTTTTTGCGTCTGCACGTCTGGTTGCTTCTTGCTCTTTGACTGTCAAGCCAAATCTAATTTTTCTTTTTGTTTTCCGATGGCGTGCTCATCAAGATCAGACCAGACCTTTTAGGCAGATACAGACGAAGACGAAGAGGAAAGGGTGTGGTAGGTGGATGTGGGTCCAGGCAGCGGGCACTGCTCTGGGAAGGTGCTGCCTGGCGCTTCAGTGCCAAATGTGGAGGAATTTAGTTACAGTTGGGTTGCTGAAGTTCACCGTGTGGCACAGAATCGCTGGTTTATTTGTTATCTTCTATTTATTTTTGCTCACTGCTTTGTTTTTTTGCTTTCTCTTGTTTCTGTGAATTATAAATGCTAAAATTATCCGTTCCCCACCTGAGACTGCAGAATGTTCAATCCAAGAGGTTTGGAGGACGATGTTTAAGAGGAGGGAGAGTACTAGTGGGTACTGGGTTGAGGTCGCCCCAGATTTGAATGTTTGTATTTTTTTTTTTTTTTTTTTTTTAATTTTTGTTTTCCTGTAAAGTACAAAATAAGAAAATTTAATCTCGTTAAACACACATCACAAATCCCCAACCAGAACAACAAAAAAACCCCACCAGCTTTCTGCCAATTTCGGACTTATCTCCTCATTCTACCTCAGCCCCCTTGCTACGCCAGGCACTTGTCTTTTGTACTTGTAGATTTATATTTGGAATAGTTAGGTTCTGTATAGTTAAGGGAAATGTAAATACTTGTTTGGGAATAAACCTTTATGTAGTAATATGTGATACATTTTTGTGAATATGTTTTAAATTTATAAAGGTGTTGGATGGAGTTTATTTTTTTTGCACAGTTTGAAAATAAAATATGACTTATTAAGCAAAGGCACGTTTATTTTTCTTTAAACTATGCACCCCTGGAGTACTTTTACAAGTGTGTTGGTTCTAATTAGCATTTAAAAAGTTCTTTTTAAACACTCATATATAGTAATGATTATAAAATATAAAATGTTTTTGGGACAGCAAGTACAAAACTATAAAACAACATTTAATAACATGATTAAACCTTATTAAATAAGCTCTAACCATGCTGGACATTGCGTGTGGGCCATGCATTATTATTGAAATGCACTCCAGGGCCACCCAAGCTTTGCCAGATATCTTTGGAAACGTCACCCACCACCACTGCAGATTGGCTCTGCTTCTGGAGGAAGCGCAATAAGTTACATTCAAAGACCACATATGCACTGTGCCAGTCAGGCCTGAGGTTATGGCAGAATGCTTTCAGAGGGAAGACAGAAACTTTTGTGATTCCTCCTTTAAACTCCAGGTCGGGGTTTTTGTTTATTGCTGAACAAGTCACATGACGAGACCCCAGCACTCACAGCGGCCATCTTCATACCTCCATAACTGTGGGGCTTTTATCAGCTGAGGTTTCTCACTTTAGCTCCAACAGTTTCTGCTGAACAGCTGCAACGATGACTCACATTGTCAGTGGTGATGAAGGCTCCTACTCACTCCGTATATCCCCAGATTGCTCTGAGAAATGGTGCCAAGGTTCGGTCCAACTCTGAGTTTTCCTGTCCTTATAAGAGGTTCCACAAGACTGTGTTATTAAACAACATTTCATGGAATTAATGATTTATTGGTTCTTTTCATTAAAGCCTGTCAAGCGTTATCATAGGTAACACTCGCAGAGCCTAGTAAGGACTCAGCCACACACGGCAAGCTCAAAGTTTAGTGGTAAAGTTTCAATAAATGAGATTTAACACATGGAGGAAGTAGAAAGCCAAGCTGCTTTAGAGAAACAACACCAACGCAGAGGTTCATGGCCAAAACCAAAATGGGAGACACACACATAAAAATAACAGTATCATCTCTTCCCATCACTTAAACACGGACTCATATCATCAGGACATTGAGAACAAGTAGTCAAGTAGAGAACATTCCCTCTGACAGGACATAGCAGTGTCTGGCCTGAAGTCTGGAGATCTTCACCTTGACCACCACTTCTCACCTAAATTCACACCCCTCTCACACGACAGGGTGTAGGTAGATCACCACCAATCCCAGTTGCCCTTAACGAGTCCAGTTCTTGGTTGGTAACTGGCACTGGAGCAGGACATTTAGATGCTGCAAAAGTGGTTTTAGAACACTAAAATGTTGACTTTATCCAATCAGAGCTACTATAGGAACACTGAGGAGCAAACGTCTAGCATCCGCAGAGGAGAACCCGGACAGATCTTTACCAAAGGATCTTCTGGGGAAACCAGTCCCGTTTCAAAGTGAACAACCGCTAGTCTGCCTCTTTTTCTCTGGAAAGTTGTGTGATATAAATCATAGCCATTATCCTTATGATTTCCCAATTAATCTTACTTTTCAGATGATCCAAACTTGAACTTCTGCTGCTGCTGGAACATCTCAGAGATATTCACATCACTCCTCCTGGCTTGTGTTGTCACACACTTTCTTTCCTGCCAGATGTTTCATCCCTCACTCCATCATCCCCTGAAAGAAGGCAAGCTCCAGGAAGAGCAAGACCTCCGTTCCACATCTGTTTGGACAACAGTGCCAACAACCACACTGTCCAGATGTAACGCACAGGCCAATTCCTGCTATGACCTCGCCTGCCATATAGTTTTCTTTTCCCACGGATTTGAGTCTGACCAGCGAAGATCTGATTCGTCAGTACCAGGTTTAAGTATCGTGTTTGAGTCCATTAGCGTCAATATCATCAGACCACAATGTCCAGTTCAGTCTGTTGTTGTTATGCTCTAAAACAAGATGACTCACACCTGATGTAAGACTCTGGGCCTTGAGACGCCATCGCTTGTGGCCTGGCTGAATTCAAAGATTCTAGAAATCTAGAATCCATGTTTTCTTTCACATCTGTGCAGTTTGTTTGACAACAATATGTGCAGCAATATTTTAAAAGATGTGCTTCTGATTCCTTTAGACAGAATCTTGATCCCTAGATGTAAAAACCTTTATATGACCACAATAGTAAAAATTTAAAGGTGGAGTGAAAGAAAACGGCCAGCATGGAAGTTCAGTCTTGGGAAACTTTGAGTTGTGGCCATCATCCCAGTGAGATGAAGCCGCTGCCCAGCTGAGGTTAGGCTCCGTGTCACGTTTGCTCCGTCACGTTCAAGAGATAAGACTCACAGATAAGTTATTAGCACGGAGCAATCAATCATGAGGACAAATTTGGCGCTGGAGACCGAGGCGAACCTAACTAAACACAAACTGGGAGAAAAGAAGTATTTAAAAAAACCTGACAAGGTTAATCTTATTTGACCTTCAGCTGTATCAAGGGTAATTAAGATGCTCTTCCCTCTGCGTTTATGTTTTTGTATTGACTGCATGTTTAAAAAGGACATAAATGGGTCAAACACTGTCTTGAATTATCATTAAATGAGTCATAACGTGACCAAAATAGTGATCACGCTGTATTTTATCCACTTAAATCCTGATACATGAGCATAGTTTTCATCTTGCTTCATCTGACCCCAATCTTGTCAATGTTCTTCAGCTCACGTGTGGCTCTGGGATCCTGTTTTTTCAAACAAAAGTGTGATTTGTTTGGGTTGTGTGTTTCCAATCAGCTTTTTTAATTGTGCGCTTCTGTTGTTGTGGAATCGTCCCCCCAAATCCACCCCAAAACTATCAGTCAAGTTTGTAACAGGTTTAAAAGCATGGTTACAGCCAGCTACAGCTCCAGATTCAGAACACGGCCAAATGTTTCTCAAACTATCCATGAATCAGGCCCAACACGCTTGGTGAATTATCATTCAGTTGAAAACACAACATCTCACAGAGGTAACAACAGCAACGACATCATACTCAGAACCTGAATTTACAGAAGTATAACTGTTTTTAGTTGCACAACCACAGAATGATGCTAAGCACTTCTGTCTGTCCTGCTGCTGGTTCTGCTGCTTATGGCCACTGGTCACATTGTCAACCTACTCGGATTCTTGTGTCTGGACACTGTGTTTATTCATTGTGCACAAAATATGATGCATTTGCAAAGCTGTGAGAGTGTCACTCCCCTCTGGACCTTAACTTGAGTTCTGTTTGAACCCTGATAACCGGTGTTAATCGGATAACTGTAATAATCTGATGCAAAATGGGAGATTCCAAAAACCCTGGTTTACATGTTTACATGTCCATTTATCGGATTTCTTTTGGCGTACGTACATATGACCAAAGTGAACTAAAGCTGCAACTTCCTGTTATTTTCCAAACATCTGTCATGTGCACGGTGACGTCTAAGATCAGCAGGCTGGGAAACGCAGGCTGCAGCACTTCAGTCCAGCGATCAGACCCAAAAGCCTGACGACAACAACAGTCAGCACTTGTTTCAACACATTTGCCTGTGTAGTAATGAATTCAGGAACAGAATTCACTGATATGATAATGACAGGAAAATTTAAAGTGCTTTAATTTAATTACCATAAAAAACCCGTTTTGAGCGAGCGCATAAAGTTAAAGGATTGTTGCATTTGCCAGTGCAGCCAAAAGAAAATAAAGAATAGACTGGCTGCAGGGAGCCAAGATGGAGGCCAGGGTCCAGGTGCAGCCAGTTAAATCAATAGAACTTCAGCTCCAGCCAGCAAAGACCTGCAAACATGAGAACAGCACAGAGGGGCCAAACATCAGCCTCGTGGTGGTGTCGCAGGTCAGAGGTGACTGGCGAGCAGGTTTGTATACTGTGGTTGGATGATTTTCACAACAGTCTCATGTGACGTGACTCAAATAATTCCCATTATTACAATAATCAGTAAATCGATCCAAATATTAACATCCCATTATAGATGTGGTAACAGCGAGCACGCTCTCGAACCCGTTTTGATCTCCATAATTACTGTCAGCGGAGTCGGCCTGTATTCACGTCACCGCACGTCGCTCGGTTGGCTCTCTTGTCTCTCCCTCCTTCTCCTCCTCCTCCTCAAATGTCCACTGAACTAACAGCAGTTCAACACTGACACAAGTAGAACGTTAAGACGAAGTAAACAAGGCTGGAGTGGCTGCTATCGTCTGCTATTTTCCCGGCCAGTCCGGGAACATGGGAGCATTTTTCTGTTCAAGATTTTGAGAAAAACTTATAATTTATTTGATATCCTCTCATTTCCTCACCCTTCCATAAATCAAACTGAAAGAAAACTAAACAAAATGTGCTGTGATCTTAAAAAATAAAAGATTTTTGGCTCAACTAGCTGAGTTTATTATTTTTAGAAGGTGGGATTGATCCTTCGTCTGAGTCGTGATTCCTAAGCAAAAACGTCCAGATATACTGTGTATTACAAACCTGTTTTCATCTTTTAGAATGTGTAGTCAATTATTGCATAGAGAGTTTTTTTTTTTTATTATTATTGTTACGTAACTTTGCTGCCTCCCTCACCACGTGTCAGCATGGAAAAAGTCACCTTCAAGCACTTAAGCACTTAAGTTGTTTCAACAATCTGAGATAAAAACATGTTAAAATGTAAGTGCTATTATAGCTGATGGAAAACTTTATGCTTGCCTTGCCACTGCTGAGGAGAAGACTGGATTCAGTAGCGGCTGAGGTTGTGATGCAGAGGCCTTTACTTTTACACGTCGCAGACTTGCCCAGGTTTCAATTGCGTGTTTGGTGGGACCCTGCAGCTCTGACGTGTTCTCTTTAAGCAATGTTACTGTGTAAAATAGTGTCAGGCCAAGTTTCAGCACTGATCTAATCCCACTTTCCTGAGTGACAAAGCAGATTATTGTGTCCCCATGCTGACACAGCTCACCATGATGCCTCCTTAATCGAGGGAATATTTATTCATTAACTGTGTTAGAGTGGTAATTAATTAGCTGGAATGAACTAATTGTGATACAGGCGTGCGTGTGCCCTATTTACCCTGTTGATGGAGGTAACGGAAGTGTTTCATAGACTAAATGTAAAGATGAACAACATGAAAATGTGCTTCGTCTGGACAAACCTGAAAGGTCAACGCAAGTTGAGCGCCCTCTTTCGGCAGCAAAGGGAACAAACCTGTCCGTCAGATTAGACGACCCCTGTTAAAGGTACTTTTAATCATTTAATCGTCAAATCTTTAGATTTAATTAGGTATTTTAAACCATAAAATGGGATGAATGAGATGACAACTGAGCTCTGCTTGCAAATGAGCCATGAAATGTACCACACGGACCTGGAAACCGAGGCCTCACATCTGCCTCCCAGGTGCGGACTCTGGCAGCAAAACTACTCTGGATGTTTTAGCTTGACTTTTGTGCAGGTTTTTCATTTCAATATAAGACTGACATTAGTTCTACTTCCAGAAATCTGGGTCTGATACACAGTGGCCCCGTCACAAAACATTAAACCTAGTAAATGTTTGAATTTGAGCTCCTGAATGTGGCCATTTTGGACTTTAACGAACCTTAATGTAGAGCTACAACATGCAGTACCAAGGCAGGCACATTATTAATTATTAAAATCAGAGAAATGCTTTTCCAAAAATCCTTTGGTCGAGACCACTTTTCCCATGTTGCTGATGTCAGGGACTCATGTGCACCAATGCTGGCACCGAGTGGCCTGTGCCAAGACAAATGTCAGCCTCGCCGTTCACCCTGGTTGTCCCGATACCAGACCCGGTTCCCTCGTACGTTGCAGAGCAGTGTGGCAGAGGTGATGGGAAAGGTTTGGTTCCCAGACCAAAGAAAACCTCTTTTCCCTGGAGAGTGGGACAGCAGCAAGGAAAATACTCTACTGTGTGTTAGAGTTTTTAAAAAGAAATTGTTCCCACGTTTTATCACCTTTGCTCTGAAGTGCTGCAGCATCAAGTGTGGTGAATAATTCAGGTCACATTTAGGTTCCCTCTGAGGGTCAGACAGCCGTGATGGATGTGTGCTGTTCGCTCACTCTGTACAATTACGCACCACTTTGTATAAACAGCTAACCCATTTTAAAGGAATGTTTCTCTGGCCTTCATTTCATACAATTGTCCTGTATTTTATCACGCTGTAAAGAATAAACCGTAAATGTTGCTTCCCCCACCCCCCCCAATCTCTAAATGACAGTCACTAATTACAGAGGAGGCCGTATTTACAAGTGCTTTTCAGCTTGAAATCTGGCTCAGAGAAACGGTCTAATGTGTGAGAAAGTTGCTGAGGGAAGCAACATGGTGTTTACGTCTTTTCAAGAGCTGCAAATTAGGTTTTGGGAGTGGTGGCTGGTCCTGAGCTAGCCATGCTAAGATCAGAGCTCACCCACTTACTGACTAGTGGCGTTATTACAGCAAGAGTTCAGGCAGCTGAAGCCTTGCTGACAGGCTACTGGCACTCATGGGCTCTGGGGGCTCGGCGGGGCCCAGTGGGCGCCACTTTCAGTTGCCTTCCTGGAACTCGTTAGTCCAGAATGCTGCTGTCACGGTGCATAGCGTCGACTAGGGTGCTGAATTCTTCAGCAAAAGCCCCATTGTGCTGCTCTGCTGAAGTCAGAGAAAAGATAGGACCGCATGCACATTTATCATGCTGTTGGCTTCTGTCCTGTCTGAATGTGACCCCTGTGACAGGGAACGTAAATGAAATCAGACTTTTGGGATCTCGTAGACAGGTTGTCAGTCAATCTTCTAGCTGTGATGTAACAGGGTATTAGTTGAAACATGAGCTATTATTTCATAAATACTGTGAAGGTGATGACCCTAACGACTATATGCAAACCCACACCTTTGACTGGACCCTGTACTGGTCTGAAACAGAAAAAGAAGTTTCTGGAATCCTGGTTGTTGAGAACTTCACAGCTTCCACCTGCAATAACAGGGCAGCTCAACTTCGGGGGTTGAGAGCCGAAGATGTCCAGGAGTTTCTCTCCCTCCTCACAGTGGTTCACTCCTAAAAAAGAAGAAGGATGAACCAAATGTGCAACAGCTTTGTTGCTGTGACACCAGCTTCACTGTGGTAGAAACTTACTCTGCTGAGGTCAACAGGTCAAAGGATACATCAGGAGGCCCAGCAGGAGGACATATGAATATGAAAGGTGATAAACTGGAAACAAATTACTGAAGATAAACACTCTGACGCCAAATGAGGTATTTGTTCATGAGGAGTCACGTCTACAGTTTTCACCTCCAAACTTCTTAGTGGTGCCTTTAAGGATCGTCTTCTTTCTACTCTTAGATGGTTTTCCCCTGTAACCTTTAACAGCTATTTCATCATCTGTTTCACAACATCTTCCATCCTGATTCCATCTCTCCATTCCAGCAACTTGAGTCCTTTCCAGAGTTTAGAGCCTTTATTTAGCACAGGCAGCTCTGGTCCTTTTGTGGATTTTACTGGGAGCGCCCCCTCTGCCACCTATCATCATCACTCCGTCCGTCGGTTTAATGTCAGGAGTGATTTTTGTAAAACGGGAAGAGGAAACACTTTAATGCATCCAGTTAAGGCTTTTTAGTGTGTGTGTGTGTGTGTGTGTGTGTGTATGTTTTTCTGCCATGATTAGATGTAATATTGTGACCTCCGCCACAGGAGGAGGTTATGCATCCGCCGGCGTTTGCTTGTCTGTGACTGTTAGCAAATAAAAAAATTCGAAAAGCTATGAATGGATTTTAATGAAATTTTCAGGAAATGATAACAGTGGGACAAGGATCTTCCAAAGATCAAAGGAGACAAAATGCCAGATCAGTACTTTTTCTTTGTCAGACAATCAACCAAATCTGTCTGTCCTCAGCACCAAAACACACCTCTTCTTTTGTTTTCTTAATGTAGTTTATATGATTTAAATCCTGAAAATATTTTCCATATTTCTGACAGATGGAGGCGTAGGCGTAGGGTGCTTTCCCTCTATTTGCCTTGTTATGTTTCCAAGAATTGTGGGTAACCATCGAAGGCTGGCGCTGAAACGCAGTGTTGACAGTTTGCAGCAGGTTATGTGAGTTTGTTTAAGGACAAAGTTATCAGAGTTTCCCTTTCACTTCTCATTTCAAAAACACCAGTCTTCACATGGGTTGTGTACTGGCCCAGCTGTACTGGTCCAGGTGTTTTGGTTCCCCTAGTCAGCTCCCCTTCATGTCCTCGTCTGCTTCCTCCCCTGAAACCTCTGCTTTATTAAACTTCACCACGCGGCTCCTCTCTCCCACTCTGTTTTAGTGTAGTTTTTTTTTTTTTGTCTGGGTTCTTGGAAGGTGTACTGGGAACACATTCAACTACTCTCTCCTCCTCCTTCTAGCAAACACAGCTGTTAGTGCGTCCCCAACCACCCCTCTCCGTCTGAGGCCTTTTGCCCTCGACTCCTGCAGCCAAACAAACCATGTAGATAAACGGGGCTGTGGTTGCCGTCAGTTAAAATCATCTGAGGTCATGGCTCCAGCGTGTTACCGTCAGCATTCTTTAGGAGGATAAATCACATGTTACAGTTGTAACAGTGATTAGCTATGACCGATATGACAGGAAGGCTAATTACGTGAGCTAATATTGTTGTAGTGGCTGAGCAAAAAACTTTAATGCACTAAAATTTTAAACTATTAACTTTATGAGAAGCTGGACAACTTACTTAATAAATTGCTATGGTTCTCTGTGAAATCTACACTCTCAAAAATGTATCTGAGCATAGTCAATAACGTCAAACTTGATTTTCGTTAACGTATCAATAAAGCAATCATTTGGTTTTGTTCCTCTTCAAATACTCTCTTCTTTGATTGCTTTGATGTCACTCACATAACAATCCAGGCATCATTTGAGAGGCTCCAGAATGTCAAACTGCTACAACAGAGACCTCAGCATCCCATAAAAACACACTAAGAGTTTGTTTGGAGATTAAAACCTGAAGATAAAAGGATTCTGAGGTCGTCTAATAACTTGTATTTGCTGGATGGAGCCTTTTGGTGAGGTTAATTTTAATGTTGCTTTTTATAGTTGGCCAGTTTTTGTCTGCCTCCATAAATTAAATGGGACAGAATTTATTGAACGTTACAGTTTGTTTACTGTTCTTGAAGCAGATGTTCCCTTTGTTCTCGTCACAAAGAAGTCAACAAGTCTGCAATCAACAGGGAACATGTTCAGACTCTGTCCTTCTCTTTCAAAGGATTTCGAAAGACTTGTCCTGAACTCTTAAAGGCCAAGTGGCGTTAAATAACAAGTATTAAGGAGCGCACCAGTGTCAAAACTACATTTAACATCCAGTTAAAAACTCCATGATGGCCTTGCACTGTCCTCCGTATTTAGTGCAGAGGAGGCGGCTACCTGCACAGCTATGTCTAATGTTGAGATAGGAGATGCACCTGACAGCTTGGCCATCTTTGGCTGCTCTCTGAGGTGGAGAACATCTGGAAGGTGGCCTCAACACAACATCCGATACCTTGTGTATTAGCTATGCTGTAGTCTTCCAGATGTGAGACACATGCCTGAGGTTGCTGATCCTTCAGAAAAGGGTTTCCAGTTCCCAATATTCCCAATATGTCTCCTAAGATACCTCTACATGCATTAATAAGATTAAATGTTCCCAGATGTTTGAGGTCATTGATGTAAAGTGACATGAGGCCAGCGTGTTTATATAGATTGGCAGGGGTAGAAGCAGAGCACATAATAAGTAATCATGTATATGGTATTACATGATGTTACATAACAAAGTGGTATTCCTTCACTGATTGAGCTTCAGCTTAGTTTCATGGACAGGATGCTGCTAAAATGGAAAGAGAAGACGTCACTGTGTCTCAGCTCCTGTGGCTGACTGGAAGTTGTTTATATGCTGATGGTGAGAGGCGAGAGTAAAGGCCCGATTCTTCTGTCTGTTTAAGAATAAGAATATGTTTATTTATCCCACAATGGGAAAATTGCAGTGTTCCAGGTTAAGAAGCACGTGACAATATATCAAATTAATCTATCAAACTAAAGCAATTATCTAAAAACAGCTATGATTTCACCATTTTGCCATCATGTTGATTTAAGCCAGTGGCTCCTCATCACATCACTGTGGCTCAAATGATCCACACAGATTATTTCAGTTTGTCGGAGAAGATGTAGCTGTAGATTTAAGATTCAAAGATTCAAGATTCAAAGACTTTTACTGTCAATTCACTCTATGTGTAGAACATACAGATGAACTGAAATACTGTTTCCCTCTGTCCTTAGTTTTGTACCACAAAAGTAATATAAAATGTTAAGGTCCAGGGGCATGGGACAGACGGGGGATAGCCAGTTAGCCAGTCTTGTGGCGCGGGCCCAAAGGCTTTGGAACCATCTCCCTGAAGGCAGGAGGCTGAAGTTAGGGTGTGAGGGGTGGGAGCCATCTTTAGCAATGCTGATGGCTCTTCGGGTGAGGCGGGTGTGGAAAATGTCTGTGAGGGAGAGCAGAGGGGCACCAATGATCTTGTTAGCTGCATTCACTATGCGTTGCAGGGTCTTTCAGCAGGAGGCGGTGCAGCCTCCATACCACACATGATGAAGGATAGAAGGAGCACATGATGGGAGGTGGGACGTAGGATCTCCTCAGCTTGCAGAGGAAGTAGAGGCATTTTTGAGCTTTCCTGGCCAGCTGTGTTGTGTGTGTCGTCCAAGAGAGGTCCTCAGAGATGTGCACTCCCAGGAACTTGGTGCTGCTCACCCTTAACACTGCAGCACCACTGATGGTCAGTGGCAGGGTGCAGTGTGGAGGCCTTCTCCTGAAGTCAATAACAATCTCTTTGGTTTTCCCCACATTGAGGAGAAGATTGTTACTGTTGCACCACTGGACCAGTTGGCTCACCTCGCTCCTGTAGTTTGTCTCATCATTGTTGGTGATGAGGCCCACCACAGTTGTGTCATAATGGAGATTGTGTTACTGTAATTGTTCTATTCTTTGATAAATATTAATTACATGGAGCAGCACGGTGCAGGGAGTAGCGCTGTTGCATCACAGCAAGAAGGTTCCAGATTTTGAGTCCCCTGTGGGCCAGAGGAGTGGAGTCAAGGAGTTTGCATTTTGTCCCTCTGTCTGTGAAATCCACTGTTGTTTGGATGAACAGTCCAGATAGATAGATAGATAGATAGATAGATAGATAGATAGATAGATAGATAGATAGATAGATAGATAGTGTGGTTGTTTTCCGCCCCCTGGTGGCGCAGATGGCCTATGCCACATGTAGAATTAATTTTAAAACCTGCATTTCGGAAAGTTTAACCAATAAACACACGATGTTCTTCTTCTGTGTGTTGGACAAAACTCTTTCATTAAGTGATATCTCTATAAAAATCTAAAGTAAGATGCTGTTAACCATCTTATAGTTTGAATTGATTAAGTTTGAATTTAATGTATTTTTAATGGTGTGACTTGAAGGTGGGAGCTGGCCCTTGTTGATTTTTATTTTAAAAAATGATAAATGAAAAATTTATTAAAGAATCACTTCTTTTAATTAGAATGTCATATATAAAAAATAGAAATCCTAATTTTCAGAGGAAATAGCTCCTTCCTCATTTTCGCCGGAGCGACAGCGGAGGAATACATGGCGACTGTTCGAACCGTTGGCGCAGGTGAGTTCTAAATAATTAGTTGTTAGTTCCTGTGGAGCACAAACGCGTTTGACTGTGTTTACCCCAGGTAGTTGTCTTGTTGCTTTATTGCACCGTTTTTGTCTTGTATTGACAACACACCGTTTTAAAATAGGGACATTACGGACTGTGGCGTTTTAATATGTTAAAGTCGAATGGGGGAGACAGGTGGAGGTGGGCAGAAGCTTTTCAGTTGGAAGGCCTTTGTGAAACCACAGCCTTCAGAAATCACCTGTCTCCTCTTTTATCCAGCCTGATATTACAAGAGGTGGTAAAGGTCAGAATATCAGAGCTCTATTTGCCTGTCAGAGCCGCTAGTTATTACTCAAGAGGAGTCCAAAGTTAGATCTCTCTGTGTGCAACTGGACTGTAAAGTTTCCATGAAAACGTTTTGCCCTCTCTCTGGAAATGGTCTTCACTTCTAAACTTGCTGGGGGCAGAGCTAGAAAATATAGCCCTTTGGCATGTTAATGACCCAGGTGGTCACCTGAGAGTCGTTGGCAGGGTCTCTGTGTAGATTCTCACTCATCCAGTTAATGGTTATCCAAAGTAGATCTCTCTGTGTCAACTGGACTGAGTTGACATGGCAGGGTCGTTCATCTAGTTTCAGTTTGGGTGCTTCCCCTTTGGCTGTTGGGTCACGTGGTAATGAGTCACCGGGTCTTGTCAAACGGTGTGAACGTTTGGATTGTTGATGAAGAGAGCGGAGGAGTGCATTGTATGTTTGGGTGATAGAAAGTGTCTTAGTCCACCACCTCTGTTTAAAAGTTTTTCCAACTTCCTTGACACCCCTCTCAAACCAGCGATCTTCTCTGGCCAGCACACGTACTTGACTGTCCTCAAAGGAGTGTCCGCTTTCTTTTAGATGTAGGTGTACTGCTGAGCCCTGTCTTGAAGAGGTGGCATGTCGGTGTTGGGCCATTCGTTTATGGAGGGGCTGTTTGGTTTCCCCAATGTACAGTTCCTTGCATTCCTCCTGGCACTGTACAGCATAGACAACATTGCTTTGTTTGTGCCTTGGTGTCTTGTCCTTTGGGTGGACCAGTTTCTGTCTGTGTGTTGAAGGGTTTGAACTGTACTGGAATGTCATGTTTTTGGAGGATTCTCCTGAATTTTTCTGAAACTCCAGACAGGTAGGGGATAGAAATGCTGTGTCGTTTGTTTCTCTCCTCTTCTTTGCTGGGGTCTTGTTTTTTGGAGGTCTTTGTGAAGGTCCAGTCTGGGTAATCACATGTTTTGAGTGCTGTTTTAATATGTTCCAATTCTTTCTTCTTCCCTTGGGTTGTGGTGGGTATTTCTTTGGCCCTATGTTGTAGGGTTTTGATAACACTCAGCTTGTGTTCCAATGGGTGGTGTAAGTCAAAAAGGAGGTACTGATCTGTGTGGGTAGGTTTTCTGTAGATCTTAATACTAAGGTTTCTGTCTTCCTCGATCTTGATCAAGAAGGCCAGACTGTCTTCTTTTACGTCCTCTCTGGTGACTTTAACGTAATCATCTGTATTGTTGAGGTGGGTTGAGAACGCTTCCAATTCTTTTGTTTGAATCTTGACCCAGGTCTCATCAACATATCTGAACCAGTGGCTTGGGACGGTTCCTGTGAAGGATGACAAGGCTCTATTTTCAACCTCCTCCATGTAGAGATTGGCAACTATCGAAGACACTGGTGAACCCATGGCACAACCATGTTTCTGCCTGTAGAAGCCCTCTCTGTATTGAAGGCGGTATTGTAGGCGGTGTTCAGAGGTCCAGCATGGTGCAGATTTGGGTCGGTCCAGTTGCACCCAAAGAGATCTAACTTTGGGTAACTATGACCTGGATGAGTGAGAATCTACACAGACATCTACTCAAGACGAGGAAAGTCCCTGTTTAATTAAAGCTTTTAGAGATCAGTGGCAGGCCGGAGCCGCCTCCTCTCCTCTAGCTAATTTCACATCAGGTGATGCAGGCCCTTAGCTGCATTCAAACAGTGTCTGATGGCTGCAGAATAATGTAAAGTGTAGCCGTAAGGCACACTGACTGCAACCTCTAATGTATGTAAATTGCATATTAGTTTGGGGGGATGAAGCAGCTTTAGGGATTACTATTTAACAAGGCAAATGCTTTCTTTGGTCAAAGATCAGTCAGATTGAATTAAGAGATTAGAGAACGGTAGCCTGGCAGTTATCAGGATTTGAGGAGCGGCTTGTTGGTGAAGCTTCATTCAGAAATGGGCTGATTCATCTCAGGGAAGGTCTAATTAGAATGATGATGGAGGATAAGAATATGAAGGAAACACTGAGGGATTATCAAATCAATCCCAGAAGCTTCTGATCATCTGTTGATTACTAAAATGATTTTTTTTTTAAACTTTTTTTTCGAGCATGAATGGAAATTACCTGCTTAAATCTCCTGGATTGTGATTATTTTCTACCTTTTCTCTGTTTTCTTTTCCATTACCTCTTCTGTTAAACTGCCATTCACTCCTAATCTAGGGGAAATTTGGGGTTCTGGGTCTCTACCCCAGCAGCATCTGGGGGAGAGAGGCAGGAATACACCCTTGGATGGGTTACCGCCACACATGTGGACTCACCATGTTACGCTTGTGAGCATATGCTCAGAGACCCTCCACACACCTCACACTTAACTCTATAATCTCATGCACAGTAGCTGCTTTTGCACCTTGTTTACTACAGTTTATCAATCTGACTTTGGATCCTGCAGTTTTGAAAAAGTGAAAGACAGTGTGTGCTTTTTTTTTTTTTTCTTGGAAAAAAAAACAAATTATAACAAATTATATGTCAGCCCACATATGAGGTTTCCAGTGCTGATATCCATCATACTTTGGTGTAATAGGATTTCCTGGGTGAGCGGCACTCTTTCCTTGAATGTCACACTGGGCCGCAGGTCAGACCTACCCTGGCGGTGGCTTGCGCACTGCAGCTCCGAGGAGGGGATTGATAGATCATCAAAAGCTCAAAGTCGTAAGGTGACTGCAGGGTAGACTCCTGTGCTTTGTGCGATTTCATCAAAAAGAAGCTTTAAAATGTCTTCTGAATACCAATTGTCTGAATCCAGATGCCACACCTGAAATATGTGCTCTAAATATGCCTATAATATGACCTGTTAACTATAACAGTACTACCTTAAACCATTTAAATGACATAGCACCCCCCCAAAAAAAAATTAAAATAGAGATAAGGAAATAATTTTAAACAGCGCATTTTTTATTGTCTCCACTAGATGGAGCACAAGCACGTTATATGTATTCAAAGTCTTCTATCTTGCGCAGAACGCATTGTGCATCACCATGGTTGTTCTTTCAGCACTTCCGGGGGTAAATTCTTTCTATTTTAGCTCTGTAAACACGAAAGGGATTGCGTCTTCTATTTGATGAAGCTGAACAGTTAACGTCTATACTTACAGTATATCATCTAAGGATGTGTAGAAGTATGAAAATCACACAGGAAGCACACGATTGCCAGTTTGGTTAAACCAAGATATAAACTCTGACAAAAACAGACTGTAGCGATGGGGTTTCATCAATGAACAGGAAGTAGAGAACCATACCTAAAGAATCTTCCGACTCTTATTCAAAGCAGCTTGTGGTCATAAACGCAGGTAAGCACATGATTTAGTGGGGCGATAAAGAGTGCAAAAGGTGACCATTCATCATGGAGATTCGCTCACCAGGAGATCACTCGTCATAGAGAGAGAGAGATGTGTTTTCCAGATGGACACATAGGTGTGTGTAGTGGTGGACGATCTGCTCACTGCCTCTCCGTCACCACCCTGTCAACAGATGGATGCTTTGAGATGCTTTGGCTTCATGTGAGTTCAGCTCTGTCATCCATTTTTATTTCAGGATACTGGCTTTGTTCTCTGATATGAACAGGTGAGAAATAATTTGGTGTCTAGAAAAAAAGAGAACAGACTTTAAAATTACACTGTTTATTAATTCATTCATCCATCCATTGACGTGTTGACAATCAGGTGAGGATGAGGAATATAGCAGGGAAACTAACAGAAGTGTAAGTGTAAAGAATGTGTAAGGGACCTCTCCTCCTCCCTCTCCTGACTGAAACTTGAAAAGCTTGAATACAGTAGTTCCACTAGCTCCACTGGGAAGATGTTTTGGTGGCCACTGAGCGTCACAGAGGGTCCAGAACATTTCTAAAAGGTTCCTTCTGCTTCAGGTTGACAGAAGGGGTTTTTCTTTTTACTGCAATTTCTGTCTCCTGAAGCATCTGTAAGAAGTTCTGCTTCATCTCCTCGTTTTCTGTTAACTGCTTCTTTTTTCCTTCTCACAGATATGTGAAGAACATGCTAACTCCACACAGGTGCTGGAGTTAAGATTGTAAGTCAATCCTTGATAGTGACGGAGCACGATGGCAAAGGCAGAGCTGTTGCAGCCATTATGCCCTTTCATGAAAAAACCTGAGGTCATGGTGTCGCCGTGGCGCAGAGGCCAAACGTCGTCGTGCATGGTTGATTAGGATGAGATGTGGACTGAGCAGAACCTCTGCTAACAACAGCTGCTAAAGGGCGACTAATGCGCGAGAAGCCCTTCTGCCTGTTCCCTTGTCCGAACCAATAAAGCACATCAGTGCGACCTTTTCTGGGTGCTCTCATGTGCCATCCATCTGTTTCAAAGACGCTTTCTGTAATGCAAACAGGCAAAACCAACATCAGCTGAAGTGTTGTATTTATGGGATTCTGCAGTTTGAAGCCGTATTCAACATATTTGCTGTATATAAAATCTCAGTTGAAATTTTGTTCCTTTTTTTCTTCTTTTTGTGAGGCCTCCGTGCGACCGCAAAATATAACCAAAAACATACAGTGTACTGCGAGGAATGATTAAAAAAACATTCCTTTTCCAAAGTTTTCCCTTTGAACAAGCATTATAATTAAAACCACTTGCTTCTGAACCTCCACTTAATACTTCCCATCAGTCACATTTTTGGGATTATAGACAGCACCAATGAAAATCAAAAGCTAAATGGAAATGCAGATGTTTGAACAATGTGGCTTGTTTTACAGCTATCACAGCTTTTTAGTCATTTTGAAAAATTAAGTGTCACTGAAAGGCTTTGCCAAGTCCACTTAACAATAAAGATGTCGTTTGTTACAGGATAAAAAGACGATACTGGCCTGCACATTAGTGGGGAAGCACTGAAGGGGAGTTAAGAGTGCGGTGAGAAAACTTTTTATCACTTTCAATTATTTTTTTCCACCAAAACTGTCCAGGAAACTGGAAAAAGAGGGAATTAAATAGCTCTACATCTATTTATACAGCCTTGTTATTTAAAAGGTCGAATTCTTTAATGCTTGATTATTTTGAATGAAAGAGATGATAGAAGAAGTCATATAAATGTGATTAAATAACCTTGTCAACAGCACAGCTGACTGAATTCACATTCATCTCAGCAAAGTCTGTAAATTGACTGGCCTTCTTTAATTTCTAATTAGAGCACCTCCTAGTGGTTCATGATTAAACAATCCATGATTCTGGCGTCAGAGGTCATCACTGTTGAATATGAATTGATATCACCAAGTCACTGTGAGGATTCAAACACAATAATAACAGCCTTTTCACCAACAATTCCAGAAATGCTTATTTTATCTGCCTGGATAAAAGAAATCCCTGGTAATCTGTGTTGTTTGGGTTTCTACTTCAGGCCAAAGTTCTGAAACATTTATTCAAAGCAGACCACTGATAAATTTATGGTACAGAGGTTGGACACACTGCAACTGCTGGAATCAGCTCGTTATAGCCTTGCTTCAGCATTCACATTTATTCTGGCTTGTGTCCCACATTAAGCTCCGCCAGCTAATCGGCTATTCTTACATGGACTCTGTGTTGGGTCGATGACAGGAAGGACCTCTGAAGATGCTCAAAGAGCATGGACCTCATCATCTGTTCACTTCTTGTAGCTTCTCTGCTTTTGCTCCATTTTTCCAAATGATTAAAACAAAGTCATTATGTAGATTAACAAAGGCTGCTAGTGTAGTCCACCAATCAGCACACAGCCCCACCCCTCAAGCGTTCCAATAAATCTGAAAAGTCTTGTCCTCCTGCCAGGTGCTTTGGAGTTTTGGGGAAAGGTCATTTAGGTGAGTATGCACCAATAGGTTTTTCAATATTCTGGGTAAATGCTAAAAGTTCTGGTTTCTCACATTTATTCCCATGTGACCTGGCAAAAACTTAAATCATGTATAAAATGCATCTATAGTTGTATACAGGGAACTGTCTCGTTTAACTATTGTGGAAAAAAAAAATAATAAAGAAACAATTCCTCTATCTTTTTGAGAAAGTGCTTAAGATGATAGAAGGAGCAGCCTGTACTGTAATCGGTTCTGTTATGGGTTTGGCTGTTAAAAACTTCTACAAGACATAAATATTGTCTGTCTTTGCACTGTTTTTTAAATTAACTCTGACTCAGCTCCCTGGCAAACCTTCAAGGGTTAATAAAAGGATAGCTCTCCAAGAGTTTAAAAAAAAAAAAAACAAGGTATGAAAGTAATATGTTTCCTTTTCAAGATTTTGGCATATTTATGGGGCTTTGCTGCAGAAACGGACCTTTGTAATGTTATTTGCAGAAAGCACACATTGTTCGTATCAGGCTGGCCACAGTAGAGGGCGAGGCCGTGCGATGGTGACCTCGCAGCTGAAGGGGCGACCCGGGCTCTGCGTTTGCGAGAGCTCCACACCATTAATAACAGAACGTGGCTCGGTGAAGGCCTGTCCTGAAGCTGGTGCGAAGCAGCCAAAGGCACCTGCAAAACAGGACATGACGCAAGCAATTTTCATCAGAGCGAGGGGTTTCAGGCCCCACAGGGTCCCTCAGCGTGAGTCTCTCCTGACTGTAAATGTGGATTATTGCCTGAATCATCATGTTAGTCAGTCATATTTAACATTTCTCTTTTTTCCCAGTATCAGTCTTGAACGTTCTTTTTTTTTTAAAAGTGAAACTGAATGATAATAAGGAAAGCATGGTATAAAATCTGAGTGTAACAGATCAGGTGACCTTATAGGGCGCCTGTATCTGTCCTGAGCCCAAAGGTCACCGACTCCAGGGGCTGAATCAGACCAAAACCTGGCGCGCTTTTGCTCTCCTCTACCAAATGTGAAATAAATAAAAGGAAAGGAACGGGCCGCTCTCCCGACTGTACCTTTGGTCCCTTGCTCTTTGTTAAAACCATATCTCCGCTGCTCCATTGCCCCCGGCTACATTAAATCCCATTAAATTCTCCTTCATTAAAGCAGTCCTCTGCGCTGCTCGCAGCCACCCCGGTGCAGGCCTCTCAAGGACGGAACAGTAATGAGGCTGGACTGGATTTCACCTTGAAGAGTACAGGTTTTCATTTCCAAATCAATAACTTATGGTTCTGCAATACTGCCACTCTGTCCAGACTGTAATTTTCCAGCATTAATTGCGTGGATTATGTTTCTCCTGCAGTGAGAAGGTATTTAACTTTAAGCTGCGCTGCAGATATTGCGTTTATCAATTGTGTCTGTGTGTTTTTTTTTCCCCTTTAATGAAACAGGAATTGACAGCTTGCACATTTTCTATATTTTGTGTGCCTGTGTACGCACTGCAGCACATATGGAATAACTTAGGGAAGATTATATTTCAGAGAGCCTGTGTGAGGATAAGTAATTATGCTGTTGGTGCAATTTTCTGCAGAGAAAGAAGCAGAAAGGGCAGGTGATTTTTTTTCCATCCTTCTCAGACCAGTATTGCAGCACAGTGTCATCATTCAGTCCAAAGAGGGAGACAGAAGTGCTGGAAATCTTCTCCAGCATTCCACGAGGTGACTTTTGTCAGTCAGCTCCTGTCAGATGGAGGCGAGAACGATGAATTTTGAATGAAAACATACAGCAACCTAAAACAAAAGAGCAGAACTGGTTCAGGTCCTGTAATTGTCTCCCTCTCTGTCTGTGGAGGTTTGCTGTCACCGTCATGTGAAGGCATCAACTTGTCCTGCGGTGATAATTTCTGGCTAATATGGAATATTGGATCTTTTGAGAAAATGGGGACGGCTGGTGCCGCGGTGATCACTGAAGCCTAATTTTTTAATCAACCCCTATCTCAAATTAATCTTTATTAAATTACCAAGCTCACACAGTGGGAGTACGACACAGACGGAGACGGCCCAGTATATTAAAACAAGATTTTGAGAGATAATTAAATAAAATTATTAATAATAATAACAAAAAATTTCCTTGAAGACATGCCAGCAGCTATTTTCATGTTCTGGTTCTTGTTCATTTATTCTCAGTGCGGTTTAGGAAATTTACCTCCTGAAATTAGAGGGAATTAGAGGGAAACCAGACTGATGGACAGCGAATGAAAATGCAGATGTAGTCCAGTTTCTCCCCCCTCATATTTCATACAGAGTGTGAGAATTGTGAGGTCGTTGACGACGAGCCGAGCTTCGTCAGATTAGTCGAAACTGCAATTTATTCACTTCTCAGCGAAGGTGACGCATCCTTGAACAAGTCAAACTTCTCCAGGTTGGGTTACTTCATCTGTTTGACCCTGTCCTGACCCCAGCACTTCTGTTCTGAGGATTAGCGGCTCTGAGGCTTTGAAATGAACTGTTAGAGACGCTCATAAAGGCAACAGTGGAGTCATCGTGTGAAGTGTGCTCTTGAATTGCTCTTCAAGCCCCATTAAAGGTACTTTTTTCTTTTACATTCTATTCCACTTGTTTTTCTTCTCGGTGCTATTTGTCATCATTCTTTCTTCAAAGATGAAACCTGAGTCTGATTTTTTTTTTTTTGTCTCTGCGGATTCTGAGTGAAACATAAACTCGGTTCAGGGTTGTCTTGGCTGCAAACGCAAGAACTTCACATCGCTCTCAGCCGTCACTGAATTCAGACCGAAGATGATGAAAGAATTCAGTCGTCATCATGTGTGGACGTGGAATTCATCATGTTTTACTGCCTGATCGTTATCATCTGACGAGACATTTGCAGCATGGCAACCAAACCCTATGTTGTACATTACACAGATTTACTTTACAATCAGTAATCTATAAATGTTCAAAACAATGAAAATACCTGTTGCCTTTCATCCTTCATTATTTTAGTCTGCATTATTTGTTCAAAATGTTGCTCTGCTCACACCATAAACTGTACATTACACCAACATACAGTGTAGGCTAATATTACAAAACCACATAAATGTTGTTCTTTGACTCCTTTAGTAAAAAAAAAAAAAAAAAAAAAAAATAGCATCATATACAGTGTATACTGCATCAGAGACATGCTAGTGGACATGCTAGTGCATTGAAATATTTTGCATTTGGATAAAATAAGATGGTGCCTAGTAGGAGGATTAGTGCAGAAACATTTATTTTCTTTTATGCTGTTTTATTTATCTGATACAACAGATATCCTGGTCAAAAGTCTATGGTCTTCACTTTTATTATTGCTTTTGAAACCTCACTCAGCTGTCCTTGACATTTTTGGTGTCTCAATAAATATTTGCAGTCTCTGAAGAGACCTTATGTTGCATAAACGTAAACATGGTTTCACAGATGTGCAATTTAATTGTTTTTTTGTTTTTTTTACATATTTCTGTAAGTTGTACTTTTCCTGGACTTTAGCGAAATATTTAGGACTGGTTGTTATTCTGAAAAGCATCTGTGCTAACAGGATTTGGACACTCTTTACCAAACATGCTTGAGGCATTTTTTGGGGGGAACATATTTCATGGCGTCTGCTGCCACCATTGAGAGAAAAAAATTCCAGTATTTATTCCCCTCCACAGTCCACTGTCATTTCCTGAAGAAGCTTTAAATGTTTTTGCCTTGATTTGTTTTCTTGTCTTTGTGTTAAACTACAAACATTAGGCCCTTTGTAACCTCAAATACCACTGGGTTTCTGCCTCTGTAAAGCACCTAGAGACAATTCCGATTGTAAAAGGCGCTATACAAATAAATCTGAACTGAACTGAAATAAACACACTGTACTTAAAAAATATATTTTCAGTATTTTTAAATCGTATCGTTGTTGTCGGTTTTACTAAAAAACGCTAGCATCAAAGCAGAAAAGATCAAAACAAGCAGCCATTGTTGGGTTCACCACAAATTTGGGGCCAAGCGTTTTTTGTTGTTTTTTTTTTTGGCAGGGTCTTAATTAGATTATACTGGGGAACAACCAGAGATCAGGATGGCAAGTTGCGTCCCAGATGGTGAAAAAATTAGCTGTTCTACCAAGACGAGCAGTTGAGAGCAGACGTGTTCCCCAGGCAAAGAGCTGACTGAGCTCGCTCTCATCAAACATCAGAAACACAACAGGATAAACAAACATGTCCAACAGTATCAGTGAAAATTCTAATGTTTTCATGCAGATGACGTATCCAGGGCTGGATTTTTCATCCTGCTCAGAACAGCGAGGTTTGCAGTAAAAACACATGTCCTGTACATGCCGTATATTGATTCTGACAGTGTGTTAGCTCACTAAATCATTATGCTGATTTATGAGAAGTCCAGAAGTATCTACAGCTGGGCGTGAAAAGGACCTTACACAAACATTTATTTTTCCATTTCTGGATGTGAGCCAGTCACCAAAAAAGCCATTTAAATAGAACTCTTGTGCACCTTCTGAAAGCTTGATCGTACTTTCCAAACTTGGAGTGTTACAAGTGCAGAGTTTAGGCTGAAAACGTGAAGCCAGTGCAATACAGTTACACAGCCAGTGAAAGAACATGTCCATCTGCAGGTGATTATGGCTGGCCTGGGAGTGACCAGGGGTCGAAAGTAAACATGGACGGGTTCCACAGTCAACAACATTTACAAATGCAGAAGAAAATGCTACTGCATTTGTGAGGAATGTGCAGTGGGAATGGAAAGCATAGAAGCATGAAGGCAGCAGATGTTGAAAATTAAATACATGCGTGCACGTTGCTGAGAGGACTTTTTTCTTCTTGAGGTTGGACCCTCGAGTTCTGTAGGGCTGCAGGACAGCTGGTCTGGGTTAATTCTTACAGGTTCATATCCAGTCAGCCATGGCTAAGAGGTTTTTTTTTTCTTAATTTCCTTGAGGGGAAAACTGAGTTGCGCTTAGTTTCTTATCTATGGCCTGCTACTGTTGTTTACAGACGGATGTGTGCAGAGGCGAACCCCTTTAAAATTGGTCACACAGCACAGCTGGTTGTTCAATCGACCGACTTCAGGATGAAACCAAACTCTGACTGAGTTGTTGTTGTGAACTCTCTATTCTACAATTCCCTTCCAGTTTGCGGTTCTGTAATCTGCAGCGCCTGTCTATGGTAATAAAAATGGCTGAGAGATGTGTTAATTACATTCTCCTAAATAAACACCACTATGTCATTTACGGCTTCTTCTTTCACCAGCTCCCACTGAAACAACAATAGTCCGTTTATTTGAAGTAGCTGTCTTAACGTTTACTGCGGCCTTTGTGGCTCTTTGGCTGTTGCAACCCAAACATGTCAGATTTGTTTAAAGTGTAGCACCATAAATTATTTTCAGTAACCAGTGTGGGTATGGAAGCAGCGACTGATTGGGCTGGAGAGTGTACTGTAGGTTTACTTATTGAAAAGTATGGCAGATCCTCACTAAAACAAAGTTTAACATTTGCCTTATTTTCGATTCTAGGGCAACTATTATTGCACTGTTGTGTATTTAACCCCCCTCCCACCAAGATAAATGAAAACTTCCAGATATTTGCCCGTGTCAAATATTTATCTAAGTAAATAACGCTAGTAATAATACTACTACACTGTAGTAGCTTTGCATTCACTTACACTCTGCACGAGAAAAATATCAAGCACATTAAACATGACTTGTTATTGAAATCAGATCAACAAGTCTTCCTGGGTCACTACAAATCAGCAGCGTCTGACGCGTCAATAACCAATCAGGTGAGCTGAATGTCAATTAACGCTGTGATTGGTCAGAAATGTGGGGTAGGCGTGTCTAATAGGAATGGCTGAAATACCTTTTCCGCGAGTGCCGTCAGTAAATGCCAATGGAAAGTTTTTAAGCTCAATACGCTTCATTCATGGAACATTAGTGGCGACTATACTGTAAACATACGCTGTAACATAAGTCACTATTTCCACGATTTTTTTTCCCGAAAATGTAGACCGAATAGTTCGGCGTAGCAGTTATCAAATTGGTTAAAAACAGGTGAAAGTTTAATGTCAGCGTCATGAGTGGACGACAACTGGTCGCTGTTGTGTCCCTCAGTTACCTCTTCAGGAAAAATTCAATTTGGCCATTAGTTTTCATACTTTTCGCTCCGGTGACCATCAACGCGTATATAACAACATTTATGACCGGAAACGCCCGCAGCACCCCCCCATCACCGCCACCAGCAGCAGCAAAGGTTCCTGCGCGCCTGGGTGAGTGGTTCCCTTTCAGTAAATATCCACCGGGTGCAGCTCATTCTGCAGCGTCTGGGATAGATGTGTCAGACAAGATGGCTCTGTGTGCACTAACAGCTCTCACGCAAGAAGATCTCCATACGTTTTTTTCATGCGTTTGTAAATTCAGTCGGTTTTGGGGGATCGGACAAATCTTCATTTTCAGGTGTGATGTTTTTCCTGTAGCTAGGGGGACACTGGACAAAGTTGAAGCCCCCCTCCTGCCTGCAGGAGGGCTCAGATCATTAGTTTTAGGTTTTTGAAGTGTTTGGCCTTTTGATGTCCCAATGTTCTCCGGAGGCAGCCTGGCCTGAAGGGTGTTAATATCATTTCTGCAAATTTCCAGTTAGGAATAATTTGTGCCGAGCATCTGTCAAAGAAATGGCCATTTAAATACAGCAGTCATGGTTAAAGAGGCATAAAATTAGACCAGATTAGACAGAGCACCTTTCTCTGAAGGTTGGGCCTGATGGAGTTGGGAGGCCAAACCTGGGGCTCCAACACTCTCTGCTTCCAATTCATTCATTTGCATTCAATGCTCTCCCTGCTGCTTTCCCCACGACCGGCCACGCTGGCTTCTCCTGCCACTCTGAGGCTCGGCAGTCCATATTTTATTTATGAATCTTCAAGAAAGATGAGACAAGATGATATTTTTCTTCGTCTCTGATGCTCTAAGCATCAGGGGAGTTCTGTGTCCCTGAAGTCATCTCATGAAACATTCCCAGAATATTTCCACTAGGGTGTGCAGGAGGACCTTTTTCTGGTTACACAATCATCGCCAAGAGAATGGTGAAACATGCAAAATAACAGCAAAAAAAAAACAACCTTATAAAGCAACTGTAGAGAACTTTGTTTGAATCAATTGAAAAATCTTATATGAGAACTTTTAGAGCCCCTGTTCCACATGCTGCTGCCCTGTCGTTCTTGTGTCTGGGCGTCCACAAATAAAGGCAGGTTGCGTGAGCAGGCACTGTCTTCAGGGGCAGATAAACAATGCATTAGTTCCACGTTGTTTTGAAGCAGAAAGAGAAGACAGTAAAGGAGGATTTGGAGGAAGGGCGCTGGAGGTTGATGCCAAGTACACAGCAGGGACATTTCAGTTCTGCTGTCTTTTGTTTATTCAGTTCAACATGAAATTATTTTAATCAGAACAACAGAAATATTATTAAAAATAGTCTCTGCATAAGATGATGTATCCTTTTTACTTGATCAGTGGGTTTGAAATTATTTTATGGCTGGAAAATGCTGTGACAGGGTCTGAATGTGAACTATTTGTCTACAGTTAGCATGTGTAACAGTTTAAGCACAAACAGACCAATGTGAGAAAGGATCAAACCGATGAGAAGGGGGCCTCGCTGCCTCCGCACATTCCCTGGTCTCAGACTGAGTGTTAAATAAGTGGAAAACGGCGAGCAGTTAATCGGTGTGAAGTTGTAACTTTACCCCTGTCCTGGTGCTAGAGGTGAATGTGCTGTAAGTGCAGATCTCCTGTGGAATCGACTGTCAGGGTTCATTAGCCCGAGCCATCTCTATCTCAGGAGGAATGTGGCCAGTGGTTTAAAACCTATTCCCATTACCTCCCTTCATTTTATTAACTTCCGTACCATTACCAGAGAACTTCCCTTCTCTGTTGTTCCTTCTTACTGTGTGGTACTTGTGTGAGGTCACTGAGGGAGCACACACTGTGCCCTAGCTCTCTCCAAGCCAAAGTGTGTCAACGTCCCTCTGACATTCATGCGTGGTTGGTGTCCAGCTGAGAAACTGCTGGAGAAATTCCACTGTGACACAACTAAGGTCATCTCAAAGACTCCACACCTTCCCAGCTCGAATTGTCGCTGTCTGGTGTCTTTTGAGTGGAAGGTAATATGCTGGGACGTGCGGTAAATAGCGTGCGATAATATCTGTTCCGTGACCTCGGTCCACTGCTACTGATTAGATCTGTTGGGAGCATTTGTCCATGAATGAGACTGGCTTTTCCTGCAGCCCCAGTGAAGAAGATGAGTATGAAGGTGCTTCTCTATGTACTGTAGTTGCCACTTGGGAGCGCGGGAAAAATGGAGGCAGAGAAGGAGGAGGTGAAAGGCCAGGTGTCTGCCACAGGATTTAATTAGAGAGACTGGATGCTTTGTCCTCAATAAAGTTGCTTCAGGCTCATTTTAATTGCTCCATCCTCAATTTCTACTAGCAGCCCATTCTGGAAAAGTTGATTAGTTTTCATTTTGCAGAAGCGTTTGAGTGTTGATTTCAGCCATATTTTACTTCACTCTTCTTCTTACTGTTTCCTTTTTATTATCTTATTACTGCTGGAGTGAGAACAAAATATATTTCTAATAGCTCCTTTGCAAAAGGCAAAAAAATCGCGCTCCCATTTCTAATGTTGCACTTGCAGCCATTTTTGCCAACCTGATGAGTTTGGTAATTGACTGTGCTGATTAACCTGCTGCTTATTAGGAAATAGCTGATGTTGGAGGCCAGAACACGGAATACTGTATTAAAACACAGAGTAAGAACATGAAAGTAGAGAAAGTAATTTCACCTAAACGTGATAATAAGGTGGGAAATCCAAATGCAGTGTATGAAACTAGACCACAACTTTACTGGCGGTTCATTAACTGACTGTTTTAGTTGACTTAGTTTAGTCTAGTTTAGTAAGATTTGATGTTTGAAATAGCAAAGTCTCATTTTTGAAGAAATTCATCTGAGGGATTTCATCCGCGGACAAATCAGTGTGTGTAATGAGCAATTAACTGTTCGCGTTTCATAATTCCCATGATGGAAGTACGGAATCATTTCCTTTTAAAGAACAGCAAACAGTCATTTCTTCACCATCCTCAAGCTTTATCACTGCTGTTTAGACCAGCCGGCAGCATCAAAGAGGAGAAAACTGAGATTAACCCCGCAATTACACCGAACCTCATTTATTAACACCGTATCCAGGCTCTAAATGAGATTGGTAGGAATTTCTCTTGGAAATTGAAAAAGGAATTATTTGTCCGGTTATGGGATTTAATGGACAGGGAGTGAATTCAGCAGCTTTCAAAATATGGTAAGGCAGCAAAATCCTCCCCGAGCAAATTACAGACCTCTCCAAGATTATCAGAGCATTTCTAGGGGGAGACAGAGGTTATGCCCCCTCACACACACACACACACACACACACACACACACACACACACACACACACACACACAAACTCTCTTTTTACCTGCACTTCAAACTGCACACGCACTGACACTGCAGTATAATATCTGGTTTATCTAGTTGCTGGGAATAGTTAAATCCTTCATAGGGAAGCGCTCTGTTGGTAGGATTACCTCATATTCCAGCCATTTCTCTCCTTATTACTGCTTTTTTTACCCTCTCTACAGGCGAATTTCAGGCCAGTGTTTTAATGTTCAGCTCTGTTCGATCCCTGCAGCTTTTTGCAGGATAAAAAAAATTATTTGGTTAATCACTTTAGTATCACACTGAGCTCAATATCTCCACAGCCGTAACGGGATTATGCGTATTGTGGGTGAAACACAGGACGCAAACACTGAACTCATATTAAAAGCATTTCTCTTTATTTCGAAGTCAAGTTTGTAAGACAAAAAGACAAAAGGTAAGGCGTATCTTATAAAATATTGGTTCTGTTCTGCACTCTGTAATTCTTTTTTTCCACTCTTTCTTGTCCTTGCATCCTCCTGCTCCATTCACTAAAGAGTGGACTCTGTACCTGCTGCTTTAAAGGTTCGTTTTGAACTCCCAAACCAAGGTGGACGCCTAAGGAGCCCTGCTTTTGATTGATTGCTGAGGCCAGTGATCTAATTTTGAAACCTTTGGATTTCATCTCTGCATCCTTCCTTTTTTATATGAAGTAGAATAAACCTAATTTTCTTGTGCCACATGCAGGGACTCGCTCTCCGAGGTGGGGAAAAGACAGTGAATAAATAAATAAATAAAGAAAGCCTGAAAAACAGGTCTTCCTCAGCAGTACAGCGATTTTTATAGACTCGGTCAATTAAATTTGTCCTATTTGAAACGACGGGGTGCTGTGACTCAATAAGAAGTAATGTGGTTGAAAAGGTGTCTCACTGTGTGACCATTAGGCGAGAGAATGTTACCATGGGAGTATTAATATGCAGGGATTATGGAGGTATAAGGCTGGTTTGTGCCAATTAGATTCAAGAGCAACACAGAGCGTGGAGGCGTCCATCTTGGAAGAGTGAGTCCTGCTGCAAGACAGGCAAAGATGAAGGCATTGTGCTCACTCCAGTTGCATTAAAACTAATTCAAATTAAAATGCAATTGTACTTTGGGAATTTAGACATTGTAAATGTGTTAGAAAAGAAGAAGAAGAAGTCATTCCATCCATTCCCCTCCCGTGCTCGTCTGCTGGGAAAAGGAACAGAACCCCACTGAACTATAGAAGAACATTAAGACCCTTCAAAGATAGTTTCACAGACGTGTGTGTGTGAGAGAGAGAGAGAGAAAGCGAGAGAAACGTTTCCTTATCAGTGAACTCAGATGTGTCACTCGTGTGCGTCTGAGACACAAAGTGCTTCAGGACATTGTGACAAAGTCCCCTGTGCCACCAGCCCCCCCGACACAATTACCCACTCATGTCTAATTGGCATTTGAGGCTTGCGTGCTTGATCGACCGTGGCCGCATCGCCATGAAGTGGCGGGCCAGTGTTTGCCAAGCTGTGACTTAGCTGGTATCACGCTTTGTTACTCTCCTATCTGCTTACATAATTTGCCGATGTAAATTTACTCTGCCTAATTAACATCGTCAGCCTCTCATTTAATCCGAGCAGACACGGGGTGTGCCCGCTCCCTGGTGCTACTGTCCATTTCGCTGTCATCTGAGCAGCGGCGCCTGGCTTTGTGCAACTTGGTTGAGTCTGTCATTCGCCACGCATGGAACCAACTTTCTAGGACTCTCCTGAATTAAAAAAAATTAAGTTGGTTTCAGTTGTTGGCTGATTGGATCTGAGCACTTATCTGCAGAGTGGTTCAGACGGCGGTGCGGGGACATAAATCTGAGTGACAGGCCTCGCTGTGGAGAGGAGCTTTGTGATATTTGAGGTGATGGCTCGACAGACAAATAATAATACCCTCAATTAGAGTCTCTTTCCCTTTATGGTCTCTGCGGCATTTAATGGCTTGTTCCTAGGGAAGCGTCTCTGGATGCCCACACAGTCATCATTATCCAACCAGATCCCCTGTGGTAATAAATGACAAGCATCTGGAATATTGATTTGTTAACCTTCAAAGCGGCGCCATCCGATGCAGACTGCCAAATTATGAGTTAACGAATGCAAAGAGAGGCGGCCGCGGACATGCCCAGCTGAGAATTGTTGCGAGTTGGGATTTTTAAACTGGTTCACACTTTATCGGTCCGCCTGTACTGGTGCTCAGGACTGGCCTGTGTTGATGTGGTGAAGAAGGGTTCAGAACCAGGAGCGCCGGCCTGATATGTACCAAACCCGCACACTCATTCAGTCAGTCAGGATATTAGATTAGACTGGTGGTTTGTGATGGCGGCCGGGTCAGTGAGCATCTCATTCACGTCCCCCCCCCACCAACCCTGCCCCCCTCCCGCTCACCCATTTGCTCCTGTGCCGCACTGCGGGGTAATCAGGACAGCCACACTTGAGCGAGGGGACGACAATAGGATTCACACACAAAGCCTGGATTATATCCTCCATTTGCCTCTAGACTTTGGACCGGAGCGCGTGAGCACAAAAGTTGAAAGAATGAAGTTTGAAAGTGTCTTATATTCACTGACAGATGATTTAGACCCTGGCAGACACATCAAATGAACTACATAATAACACTTAAATGCTGTATTAATCATATTTTTCATGTGATTCTTCACAAACTAGAGTTGGTTCAACTTTTTGTGGTAAATGATGCTAATTTGTGACATCGTCTTTGCTCATAATGCTGAGAAATGAGTTGTGCTGTGATGTGAAACAAACAGGGCAGTGTTGCATCATTTCATCCTGCAAAGTAGACCCAGTTACGAATATTTGTTGGGACACTGGTGGCAATCTGGGATTCTTGAATTAGAGGTGAAAGTATTAAAATATTGATAGCACCTCTCTGTGTCCATTGCTAGTTCATTTATTATTCATTGTACCTTGAAGGCGTATGCAAGATGACCCCTTTTCATTCGGGCCGCTGCCTGCTAACTCCTACTTTCGTAACGTAAAATTCCACATGGCCTCGCGGACATTTTGTTCTGAGCTCCAAATATAATTTCACTTGTTGTTTACTTTTGTTTGCCAGGAGCTGGCGGAGAGAACCCTGAGTGTGCGTCTGGCAGATTTAGAGATGTAATAATTAAATCAGCGTTTCTGTACGACTGAACACCTGGAGCTCCTTGATGCTCTATTTTCTGTATGTGTTTATGCCTGAAAACAAATAACAATAAATGTGTGATATCGCATCAAATTTTGTTAATTTTCCAGGCCTATAATTCCAAGAAAACAGATAAGAGGAGAAGCTGTGCAGTTCTGGATTATTATTATAATAATGGAACGATCACAGTGATAAGTACTGCATTTTTTTGATACTCTGCATCAGATACTTCGTGACAACTTATTGCCAGAGTTTGGTTTATTTGCATAACTATATATATATATATATATATATATATATATATATATATATATATATATATATATAAAACATTTATTTTTTTTTATTTTTTTCTTTTACCCAGTTGTGCTGGGTTTTCTCCTAAACTCTGTTCCACACAATAAGATGAAGGATACATGTTGTCTCATCCATACACAGAATTATTTTACATTTCCAGCAACTCTCCCAAATGATTCATATTTCATAGGGAGCATATTTGCCAGCGCTTCTTTGAAGATATGTGCAGGGCTTCTGCACAGACTTTGGTTAGTAATAAATAAGAATCCCCTCAAGGCCAAGGCTCATAGGTGCTGTTTACGCTGACCAATGGAACCACAGCCTGGAAACCGGAGGCGTAGTTCTGCTGGGATTGAAGCAGGTGGGTTCTGGGCTTCAAAGACCAAAAGATAATCTGTTAAAAAAAAATCTAAAGCCAGGCTCTGAAATGTGGGGAACATCTACGAGCTTCTGCTCGCAAAGACACAAAGCTCATCGTGTGGTTTGAGGAATGCTTTGATGCTGCTGATCTCCCAAACTTTCGTTAGTTTATTTGACTGAGATTTTATGTATAATATGTATTCCAAATGTTGCCTCTTCTTTAAAGAACTTACAGGAAATCCTGGAGAAATAACCTTGGAGTTGAGGGCTTGTGCTAAAGCAGCAGATGATTCAGGGGCTCAACCAAAAAAAAAAACCTTCCATAACCCAGAAGTAGGAGTGCCAGGTGAACTGTGGAGAAACTATGGCAAATAAATAGCTCCCCGTAATCCTAGAATATCATTTTCTAATCGAGTTTCAAAGCAGAATGACAAGATGGATATTTTCTTGCTTCTTAAAAACTATTCTTTCCTCTAAATTTAGGTGAGATTTTTCAGCTAGAGCAAACGTTCAGTCCACTGATGAGTCTTGTCCATTCATGAGACAATACACATTAACAATGATATTACAAGTTGCTTCTAAATCTTTCATCTGTGGAAATGTTTAAGTCTGCAGCACCCAAACTTTCTTTTTCTCCTTCCTCTGTACAAGTACACGTCCTATTCTCATTTTTCACCAAGTGAAAATCAAAGCAAAAATGGATATTGAAGTACTTTTAAATTCTACTCCAGTTAATTCAGTTCTGTGGAATGGTAGTAGTATAAAAACGTAAGACCTTTTCAGTGAGCATTTTGAATCAGGTCCATCTGTCCATCTGTGACCTATTCAAAGCTATTAAATTGCTGCCCCGTCCACCACCCTCTTAAAACGGCAGGCAACTGTGGGCAGCACAGCTACATATTTGTGTACTCACGTGTTTGCAACCCAAAATTAAGCAATTGATCCAGGGAGGAAACACCTTGTTTAATTTTCCAAAGGTGTGTTTTTGTGGCTTGAACTCTTATGTAACAACTGTGGGCTCCATAGGTTCGTTATCTCCACCCGTTTTATTTGCTTTTCTATTTTTCCTCAAGCAACATCTTTCTTTGATTTTAGCAGTTTGGTATTTTAGTGGGCTTCAGATTCCATCAGAATTCCATCAAGTATTTGGTAAGTCATGGAGGAAATGGCCTCTGAGGCTCCATTTTATTTTATAAAGCTTTTTTTCAAGGAAGTGATTATGTTCTCCTGCAGAGGGGGATGTTGCCCACAACATCCTGTGTTGTGTTAAAGGCCCCCACAGGATCACCAACTACATTGACTTTTCCCCTCAGAGCTGCTGAATGTTTTTCTGTGCAGGGTGGATTGTGAATACATGCATTTTTTTTTTTAGTGGTGGGTGGGGGGGGGGGGTACACCTTTACCAATAAATTTCCCTGCAGAATCTGCAGCGGCGGATCTTTGGGCTCTCTGTCCTTTTATTGCCTGGCATAGATTCTTACAAGATCAGCACAGGAACATTTTGTCTTGTAGGCTCACTTTGACAAATTAAGGGGCGATTTTCTGTTTTATTTTGTGAAAAAACAAAAAAAAAAAAGAAAAACGACTTTTTTTTTAAGTTGCACTGAGAGGCCACTCAGCAGAGGTGTATATGAATATGAGAAATGGTTGAGCTACTGTGGAGGAGCAGGCGACAGAGGTGCGAGATGAGATAGAAGTGTCTTCATACCCCCCCCACCCCCACCCCCACCCCACTGCCATGGCGCTGGCTGCATGAAGGAACGAAGTAGCCATTTTGTGGCGAGTGTGATGGTGCGGTAAAGATGAGATGGTTAACACCCTTATGCAGTATAGCTGCCCTCCCCTCTCTCCCCTCTCTCTCATTTTCTCTCCCCCTCTTTCTTTCCTCACTCATTCGCCCAGTCGACTATGAAGACACTTCATCTTCCCTGACAGTATGACCACTGCTGCATGTTCTGATGCGTTCAGGATACCTTCCTTGCATCATAAATAAATCAGAGAAATGACTTTTTCTTCCTTTCTCTCACATGTTCCTTTATCTCTCCCTCCTTGCACCCATTATCTCAGAGTTGCTGAAAAACGGGAAATGGGGTGCTGCTGGATTTCCTGTGTGCTCACCCCTGCCACTGTTTTCCCTCCATGTGCACCATCATCAACCTCCGAAGCTCCTCTTTAATGTCACCTGAAAAGGTAGAAATTATTTTCTCTCCATAATGATTTTCAGCCCTTGTTATGACATTATCTGATTTAATTTTAATTTAAGAGTCATAGATATGAAGGATTTGCTTAATCAATGTGCGTTTGGGAGGCAAAACAAGAACTTATGCAAATGGAACAAAGTTGCTTTTTTGCCCTTTTTGTAACGGGGGGTTGGGGCTGCACCAGTGCGCCACTGGGGCAATACAAATCAAGTTGACGTGCTTTTTTATGTGTGCAGAAACCAAGATAGATAGATAAATAAATAAATAAATAAACCACTCACATTTGTGTGGCTGTAGATTACATGAGCAGACGGTCTAGGGATAGCTGGGTGGAGGAGGGGGCGGCGGTTGAAGAGGAACATTGCCGAGCCACCCCCCGTACCACACCCCCACTAGTCCCTCCACCCCTTCCTGTAATCTCCACTCCTCTGTGGGTAGTCTCAAACCTTGTGTTCGTCCAGCACCAACCAATTACCTGGCAACCCTGCCCTTATCCCCGGTACAGGCGTGATGCTGCTGCATGATGGGGTTTTTGTATATTGAATTCCATCTCCTGGTGAGATAAAGGGTGTAGGAACAGGGCTCTGCTGCTGTGCTAGATAAGTGTTTCTCTCAGACCGTTCCTTGCTGCTTCTTCTGACACTGATTGTAGAGAAAAGAGACATTGAGCATGTCGGTGGGAGGGGGGGTACGAAGGTTTGGAGGTTTCTGTAGTAAGATGGTACCTAATTATGATCTTCCTTTTGATTTTAATTCAGTTTACTGCAACTCAATTTAGTTATGGCGTCTTCATCTGTGGGAAGTTTATGTTTGGCTATTGACTTTGGTATTCAAATATTAAGGGCACTATTTTCCCAGTCATCTCTTCTTTCATTGTACTTACCAAACCCCAGATATTACGCTGTGGATTGATAGTTTATCTTCATTTAGGGCAGCTGTTCCATCTGCAGAGGTGACAGTTATGGGCTGGGCAGCTCTGCAGAGTATCAGCTTTTGTTCGGCTTCATCCCTTCCTTCTCCATCCTATTTGTAAGCTGTCCAGAGAAGTGTCCCTCGGTACGTATGGCCTGAGTCTGGCCCATCTATCTGTCTTTGTCTGGGCCACTGCGGGGGTACCACGCACTCATTGGTTGTCCCGGGGAACAATGTAAGTGATGGACTGCCGTTCATACATCAACCCTACTAGGCGTTTGACAGTGCGGGACAGAAACATTGAAAATAATGACCACAGCAATATGTATCAGAGGTTATAAATAGAGAAGTGCTGGCAAAAGCTGAGACTGAGAGCTCTTGGGTGTGACCCTCCAGATCGTGGCCGTCCCACAGTTTTAGAGGTTAATCGAAGCCGCCTTGAGTGCCGAGGAAAAGATGTTTCCAGTTAACTGCAGTGCGTGATATTCAACGACTTGGACACTAATACGCTCCAATTGAATTTCTCCCTTTGTCAGAGTGGAGTATGCCTTGTTGTGGACCCTCCCTCACAGCTGCTCTCCTGCCTCTCTCTGCTCATCCTGCACCAGACCAAGCCCAAAAGGTCAAGTGTGAGGGGTCAAGTTTAACTTGAAGCCAGACTGAGCCAGGGGGAGGGGGAGGGGGATGAGGTCAGTACTGTGCTCACGCCATCACGCATGTTCGCGTGACAGGTCTGTGTGCCGTGAAGCCCTTTATGGAACAGGTCCACTCGTCAATTACAGAGGCCAGAAATCTGTACAACAATACATTCTTTGATATTTGGCTTGAACCGATGTCTTTACCACAGCCCTACATGGCACATTGCACATCATCTCAACATCGTAACTCTCTTCTCCTATTTTCTCGCAGATGAAATCAAACATTAGAAATAAAGTGCGGAAGAGATAACCACCAACATGAAATGCACAAACCACCATTTTGATTTGGCGAATCATTGGGAGATACAGTATATACAGTGTGTATATATATATATATATATATATATATATATATATATATATATATAAAAAAACATCTGGCTTCTACTCACTTTCTCTGTCTATGTATCTCTCTACCACACACACACACACACACACACACACACACACACACACACACACTGGCACACACACGTTTGGCCCTGCACCTGGAACAGATAAAAGGTCTTTCATGTTTGCAAGGCTATCCTGTGGTCAGTGAGTGCTGGTGGTGAGAACTAGCTTTACCGGGAGTGAGCGGTGCTGCAGACGAAATGAAAAGAAACCACATCTATCCAGATGTTGCAGACTTAAGGACATTTCATTAGTCCACAATTCATTCATTGATTCTTTTCTCCGCCTCAACAGAACTCCCCATCTTAACTTAACTCTGCGCCTTCCACATCTATAGCTGTCTTTTTTATGGAGAATAACCTTCTTGGCACCTTTTGTATTATCAGATAAACTTGGTGATGCTGTTTTGATATTATTTGTGGCATTTCAGAAAGAACACTTATAATTCTTAAGACCCCAACTAATGTACTGGCGCAAAAACGTTGTTTGACTGCGTAAACTGTAAAAACCATTTGCAAGAGCTTTAAATAACATCACACCCAGTAGAGCACAGTTACAGTGTTTTGTCATACATGTGAATTTTTTGCAGTCATAACCTCGTTGATGGATAGTATTCAGTGACCCTGAACTGATAATTACTGTTGAAACGTTCTGGTGCCATCATTCCTGCGGTTGTGTGAGCGGATGCTTTAATGTGTGTGATTTAAAGGAGACTGCAGCACGCAGACTCTCCCAGCAGCGTGAGGGTGGTTGCCTGACGCCCATATCCCTGTAAAGTTTCCAGCGCAGGTGTAATTCCCTGTAATTTACTGCCCTTTGGGAGCAAACAATCAGGGTGTAAAAATCAATGCTGGGATGGCGGGAAGCAATAGGACGTGGTGTCCATGCTAGGATACAGTGCGCCAGCAGTTAGGGTAATTCTTTAATGGCAGGGGATAAAGTGCAACCTATCTAATGCTCTATCACAAACACATAAATGTTTATCAGCGTTGTCGTTTAACCCTTTCTACCCACTCCACCCGGTGGGCAACCTCTCTGGGAGCGGCCCCAAAGGGTTGAGGTCCACGAGTGTGTGGTGTGTGTCTTAATGGTGCGGTGGTGGGGAGGGGTTATCCCCTCGTTTCCCTGGGTATGTATTCTTAATCTTAATGCTTTATAACCTTGTAAAGATAGCCCGAGGCATGTTAGCATATAGCTGATTTTTAAAATCCCCCGGTTGTTTCAGAGGGAAGCCATGCAGAAAACACGCATCGAATCATACAAGATGCCGCATGTATAATGCAGCACACACCACATCATATAGACCGCTGACTATCATGAACCTCATCTGGTGCTGCACAGCAGAGCAGAAGGAACAATTTATAATTTTAAACTGACGAGAACGATAAGAATAATCATAGATGGGCCCGTGGGGAGGCGATGGAGTGATGGACTCCCTGAGTCAATCAGACCAGAGCTACCGCCCTGACTTTGACCTCTTTGAGAAACAAGAACTGCGTGAATGAGATCCAGCGTGAGCTCGATGGCGAGGCAAGGTTGAAAAGGAAGAGCCCATGCTGACTTCCAGTCTGTGTGACGCGTCTCAGCTCCATCGTGGACGCCGCACAATTCATTCTGTCACGAGGAGCGGAGAGATCCCATTGTGCCCGCTCGGACCGGCACCAACAGCAATCACTTGTTTCTGATTTATTAGATAGCCGAGGAAATTAATTTTGCCTCGAAATGCACGGTCGGAAATTAGATGGTGAAACTGTGTGAAAGAACCAGTGATTGCTCCCCCGCCATACTATCCCTCTGGAGGTTCTGATAACTGCTGATCTCTGTGACACCATTAATGAAAAACTTATTTAGATTTTGGAAAAAAAAATGTCCTCAGAGATTAACTTGGGTATCTCTCCATTCCTTAATGGAACTTGAACTGTTCGGTAACACCCCCTCTGTAGGAAAAGTGACCACTATCACTCAGGTCAAAGCTCTCTACAGAAACAAGGGAGTTTTTCCTGCAAGTGCACTTCCTGTTGATATGGAAGATCCGGACTTGTGATTGGTCAGGTTAGAAGGATGGGTGACCTATAATAGTTTCAGCTAGATACTCTTATATTCATATCAGTACTGACTATTTGTATTTGAGAAATTTGTTTACACAAATAGATTTGTGATAAAAAAAAAAAAATCAATATGAAGGTAAATATCAGAATAAACTGATAACAAGGCCCTTATGGGCGAAAGGGAACTTCTACCAAATTATCATTCCATCATTTTTAATGTGCCAGCATACTAAATAAGTAAATAGATAAAGTTCACATGCATTAATGGGGTCACCGTCTGTGGTTGCAGTTTAAAAATAGTACTTTAGAACAAGTTTAACATGATTTGCTTCTTTGGTCTCACAAAATAAACCCTGTTCACATACTAATGTACTGGTTGTGCATTATTCTGCCAGTGTTTCTTTCTTCCAGTGTGGCCTCTTTCTTGTGTTTTCAGTAGATTTGAAATTTAAGGACACTAAAATACAAAATTGGCTTTCGTAACTGTGTGTTGTGTGTGTGTGTGTGGAGTGTGTTGTGTCTAATACAATCATACAATCTTTCCTAGTAATGGGTTTATGTTGGCCTGTCCTAAGGGTAAAAGATGCCTTACAGTACATATTTTCTCTGCTCATTATCCTTACAGATAGTAAACAAACCTCTGTGCACCTTTCCACTCAGCCTGCTGAGTGTGCCTGTTTGTTCAAACTCTTTTAAAGCTTCTGCAGATAAATATAAATAAGTATAAAAGTCTGGTAAACCTTTTAAATCTTTATCATGTGTGTATTAAAACAGTGACTTGAAGCCATAAACGTGAAACATTCTTGTCCAGACTTGCATTATCACCTTGTTGTGCTGCGTTTGATGATTCACCTTTATTCCCCTTCTCTCTCCTTGCGCCTTTTATCCCAATAAATTTTTCCTGCATTTTCTTCCACCATTTTCTCAAGATTGAATGCAAAGTGGTTAAAGCACTGATCACAATTATTACAAAATGGAGTTCTGCTCAGAGAAAGACCCAGTGCATCACTATGGGAGGAAGGATGGAAGGGCTGAAGGATGGAAGGGGCTGAATGTGGGCTGGTAGCAGTAGTGGGTGGGGTTAGTAGCCGTGTGTGTGTGTGTGTGTGTGTGTGTGTGTGTGTGTGTGTGTGTGTGTGTGTGTGTGTGTGTGTGTGTGTGTGTGTGTGTTATAGGGGAGGGTTTCTGGCAGGAATGGGAAAATTAGATTTATTTTTTTCAAGGGATGCAGGAGAATTGGAGGTGGGGGCACTGGGTTCAGCAACAGCACCTCACTGTATTTTATATGTTTAAGGTGGAAGAAATGAAAATATTTTTGAATAAATTTCCATCTGTGCTCTTTCTTTCAGTTCTCGTAAATGTGTGAGAGCGTTCTATCTTTCTCTGTCTGTCTGCATTTAACCCGTCCTGATCCACCCCTCCTTCCTGTTCCCTTTCTCTCTGGCAGATCCCCAAGGTTATGGCATGTCTGGACATCTAATCAGACCGAGCTGTTATGCTAAATATGTTGATCCCCTCATCCCCACACCTTCCACAGTTTACCCCAAACCTTCCATTATGCATTCAAGCCTTTGTCCAGGCTCCACTACACACCTGCTGTGATAAATGAACACGACCTTGGAAAATAGAAAGGCTGAAGAATGGTGATTCGACGATTTTAAAAATTCATTTTCTCCCGTGTAGCTGGTGTTCAGGAGGTACAGAGATAGCGTTCAGACTCGGCCATGTCTAATAAAAGCGCGCGCTGGGGCATTCGAAATTTACTGACACAAAAATGAGGCACAGGCCGCATATGTGAGGCATTATGGGTAATTTTAGGCAGTTATGGCTCTTGTCCCTTTTGACCCAAAGAGATCAATTTTGCACCTTGTCAGTAGCAATAAAAAATGAACAGCTCCCCTCTGAATGTTCATTTTTAAAATGTTTTTTTTTTTTAGTCAATTTCTGTCTAAGCCTCTTTTTTTTTTGAAGCTGCACAGACAACACACACACCTGCAGCTTATCATATGGACAGCTGTATACAGGGTGCAGTTTTAGGGGTTAGCAGAGACTAATTTCAGGGGAAGAATTCTGCCTCTGCAACCATTCACAACCTTTTACCCACAGCTGCCTGCAGTACTCACTCTCGACCGGTAGATGGTGTGCACTCTTCAGGATTCCTCGGTTTCCACACACTGAAGCTTGCTTGCTCACCCGTGACTTGTGAAAGTGCTCTGGGGTAGGCCTCCCTAACCTATCATCTCACCCCCCTCACACAACAACCCTCATAGCAGCCCTTCCATCTCTGCCATCTCCCCCTCCCGCCTCCCTCTCCATCCAGGGGGCAGAGTCACCGAGGTGGCAGTTCTAACAAGCTGCCAGAGACCGCACAGCTCAAATGAGCCAAATCAAAGAGAAAAGGGGGTGTAGGATAGGTAGCGCCGTGAACCCCCCCCCACCCCCCCGCGCAGTGGTGCCATTCTGATGAATTGAGAACGAATTGTGCATTGCTTGACATGATAAGCCCCAGGAAAGCCCCCATGCTCTATTGACATCGTCAGCCTGTCACCCTTCAGACATTAAAAGATGCACAAGAAAACAACAGCAGAGAAATTACGGGTGCTGCAACTGACCGACTAGCCATGGACTGTTGTGAACACAAACATCAGAGAGCTGGTGAATTGTGCATTAACAATATACGGCTGAAACGTCCCCCCCTCACCTTACACTTTTGGTGTCCTTCATTCTGACAAGGACGTGGACCAGGTGGAGGTCTGAAGCAGACATTTTTTTCTTTTTCAGATTCATCGACTGCTGGGCTGGCATTAATAAAAGAACGCTCCATTCTTATTCTCTAATTCCATTCTAGTTCTGCTCCTTCTGTTGCTTTTCCTGATGTGCCGTCCTTTCGGGGGATCTGCGACAAAACTGTCCCCGGTGCAACGACCACCTCTCCCCTCTCCGATTCCCAGCCTGACACTTCCTCCACACCATTCAAAGATGTTGGCTGGCTTACACACGCACACACACATGTCCTCATGTGGCCACTGCACACTTCATTTAACGCACAATTACAAGGCTTTATGTATTTTTTTCTTAAATCCAGAAAACAAGGATGTGCACCTTGATTGTAAAAGCCTCTGTTATCATTTCTGCTCACAAATGCTCCTGGAATGGAAGAACAGCCATTGAAATTGCTCAGTCAAGAGAAGGGAATAGGAAACGTTGTGCATAATAACCTGAATGGTAATGCTTCCGTTTTATGCCCCTGTTTTGCCTGCATGTATGCGGCCCTGAACTTATGCTGCACCATTTATGAAATGTAATGAATATAGAGATTGTCTGAAATGCTTTTTTTTCCCTTTTGGAGTTTTCAAGCTTTTAACAAAATGGCACCGTGAATGAATGCACCTTTACCTACAGTCAACCTTTCCTCTTCTCCGGGCTTTTCTCTCTATTTACATTTTCTTGCTCTTGTAATTCTGTGGTCGATTCAAATGTAGTGGATGTAAAATGATTGGAAACGCTTCAGCGCTCAGTTTTTGATAAGCAGACTGATGATTGGTCTCTGAGAAAGTGAAAGCATCAAATACAAAAGCTGACTTTTTACAAGACTCTGGCCTGTATCAGTCTGGATGCTTATATGGATTCAAAACTAGATTCAAATAATCACCTATAAATCTACTAACTAAATAGTACTTGTTATAAGATTTGTGAAATTTTTGATTTGTGGTGATGCCTCCCTGTTCATACCCCTCTTCTATACATTCCATAATTTCCAGGGATGATACACCCCCATTGCAGGAGTTGCCTCTGAGAGAGCTGCTTGATGTAATTTATTCCTTGGCACTAAAATGTCTTTTAGGACAAAAAAAACTGAATGTTGGTGCAGTGATCCTGGTCGCCAACTCATTCCCTCCATGTTTGTTGGGAACATTGTCTTCAGACTGAATGTTGGAGGTGTTTTTTTTTTTTTTTTTTTTATTATTATTATTTTGTTTGGTTTGGTTTTCCCTGAGTGGACACAATAAAAGCAATTTCTCTCCAAAGCCACTCAAACAATGAGTGAACAGACAAAAAAATCTGGGCCACAGTAAAATCCAGCCTGCTCCTCTGCTGACCCCCCCACCACCCACACACACACACACACACACACACACACACACACACACAAACACACACACAAACATCAGCCATTTCCTTCCTACGGCCCCCACACCCCCTCGCTGAAACCCTGATTCTGCGGCACAGGTGATGTGACGCTTGCCGTTTCTGTCTGCTGAGCGGCAGCACGTCACCTCAGCTTTTCCACAGCGTTCACATTTGGACCCCGCAGACAGAATTACAGCTTTAAAAAAGATAATTCAAAATATTTTATTTTATTTTAAAGATATTAAAAAAAATATAAGCTAAAATATTGTAGAATATTCTAGAAGAGCTCATTTAAATCAGCTCTCAGCTGCAAACATTTTACAGCTAATTCACTAATTTACTGACATGACTGGAAGTAAATTCTATGAAACTGTAAATGACATTTTTGATACATTTTTACCTGATTTGTGTGGTTTTTGCACGTTGAGTCTGATGGTATAGTTTATCTTCGCTACAGTATATCCGGCAAGAGTCAGCTGACCCTAAGAGGGAGCCAAAATTTGATGTGTACATGCCGACTCAGGACAAAGCCTGGCTACAAAAACAAACAAACAAAAAAAGAAAAACACACACACACACACTATATATTCCATTATTTCCTCTGCCTATACAATATACAATACATTCACAAATATGTTATTACACATGCTCATGATTAATATGTCATAATATCTATCTATCTGAATTTTGTAACACACATTTCATGTATTTTTGTGTATTTAGGTTTGTGTTTAAAACAGAAAACACACTTACTGACGTGAGGGCGAAATCAAGGTTTGTGTGATGTGTGTTCATCTCCTTTGCAAAAATACAGCCATAAATAATGGAGGAGAGGATTCTGTTGTTTTTTTTTTTTAGCTTTCTCTCACCTCTCCATTTTCATCAGCTGCTCTGGGAGCCGTGAATCTTGTCACTCATGTTTTTCATCAACTCCAGTCCAACGAGCATGCGGCCAAACCTAGAGATTCCCGCTGAAGCAAAAGCCGTGGTCAGAACTCGTGTTTCCCGCATACGCACACTCACACACACACTCATACGCACACGAAAACACATATTTACATGGACTTCTTATTTCTTTAGTGGCAAAATGTGTTGCGAGACTAACTAGGAGTTGTTGGGAGTTTAAAAAAAAATCATGTTTTTCCCTCAGAAAGCTGGCAGAAGTGAGCAGAAAACAAGGGAGCTGAGTGTGTACAGTTCTGTTTCCACCTGCTTCAATCCTCACCATCACTGGTGTTCCTCTCCGCACCTGGGTTCTGCTGCTTGTCAGTTCAGCTGGAGTTGTTTTCGTATGTGAGCCGTGTTTCTTCTCTTTTTTTCTGCATCTTGGATACTTTGTTCTTTCAGCCTGAACTTGACATTGTTCTCCCTGCTTATGTTCCAGACTGTAATGATTGGCTGTGACAAAAGAGATATCTCCCTCCATCTTTAAAGAAAAATAAAGGGGGGGCGGGCAGTGATGGCCTCTCAGACAGCTGCCATTTACCATTAGTCACGCTTCAGCCTCACCGTGTAATTTTATTTCTTACTGTTTATGTCCGTCATATTTATTTTCTCCTCTTTTCACAGGTAATGTAAAGCCATTTTCCCTCAGCCCACAGCTGTCTCCTTGAATAAAACACCCTCTTATTCCTTAGGCCTTAATTGTGGTTTAATTGCCCTAATTACATCATTATCTTAAGCATGATTAAGATAATTAGCTTAGCGTTAAACACTGTGACTTCTTTCTAGTCAGACAGGCAGATTTCTCCTTGATTAGTTAATGAGATTAATTATACTTGGTGTAATTGTGAAAGTTCCCACCTGAAATTCCACTTTCACACCATTAATGAAAAATCTGTAAATGACGTGCACGTGTCTTTATCAGGGAATATTATTAAGGATCACTACTCTCACAGTTTAAATGCGCAATAATGATAATGCCCAGCTGTGTTTCTTTATTACTTTCTCATTTAAAAAGGCACACCTGTGCTGGGGGAGATTAGCGAGCTTCAGATTTTGCCTCGTATTGATTTGATTTAATTTTGTTCTATATTCATAGATACTGTATATGGATTTATTTCTGAGTTCAGGAGTCTGTGTTGGATCCGAGCATCTGTGAAATTACAATTTCTCGTTAAGTGTGAGACGGACGTCCAAAAGTGACCTAATATCTGGTGCGTTGATGAGTCTGAAACAGACATTAGGTCAATTTTGCAGAACCTGCGGCTTGCATAAGGTCAGCATGTGCTGAATGGTGCTGGAGCAATCATTGTAGTTAGCCTTTAGTGGAATTTACCCAGTGGGAACATGATGAGAGAAGTTGGCCGGCACACTCCTCTGCCTGCGACCTCCGTCTCTTCCTCTGTCCCTCAGTCAGAGGCTGGACTCAGTCCTTCTGTTGCTACCTGTAAAACTGTATTTTACTGAGATGGATGCTTTCTCTTATATTCCTGACATCCGGGGAAACGCAGTCACCTCCAAAACTGTTTAATATGGATGCTGGGGAGACAAACACACACGCACACATTCGAGAGAAGCAAACTCAACTGCACGCAGAGTCATATATGTGCACGCTTGCAAACACTTTTTTTTTTTTCCTTCTCTTTTTGCCCCAAAGACGACGCTTGGCTGGTGCTTTGCTCCTGCTGATGATGAAGAGTGGTAGTGACAGTGCGACTCTCTGTAGGGTTGATGCATTACAACACGGCGCTGCCATGTTGCGTAAATTCTCTGTCTCTCCTCATTGAGAACATGGAGACTTCTCATCTAGCTTGGTACACCAGTACACTTCGGATTTTCTCCCCCCCCCCCCCATTGTTTCATCTCTGGAGTTTCCTAATGACATTCGCTCTGTGCAGTCGAGGCCATTTTAATGGTATTATTGCATCGCCTGTTGTCTTCAGCGCGCGCATTATTTTTTTTTTCCAAGGCTGAGTGACAGTCCATCTCCATCTCACACGTGTGTGTGTGCGTGGGTTTGCGTGTGCGCTCAAGCAGAGTAATCTGCTCAGGTTAGACCAAAAGAAAGGCAGCCTGGGTAAATTGCCAGGCTCTGGGCACGTGTAAGGATTTCGCGCACATGCGCAGTTCGGCGTGTATTTGTTTTTTGCCGTGTGTTTATTTGGGGCTGAGGGTGGGGATCTGGTGTAGGGTAGGGTGGGGTGAGGGGGTGTCTGTGGGTCAAGGAGGCAGAGGAGACTCACAGATGAGGGGTTTGTGACTGCAGCCATGGAAATACACAAGATTAATAGGACACCACTGCACATAGATTGGTACCAATCCACCCTCCCTCCACGTTCCTTGTTGTTCGGCCCTTCCTTCACTCGTTCACTGCTACCTTAATATATGTAAGTAAGAGATGGATGCCCATGAATCCTGTGGGGACTTTTTTTTTTTTTTTTTTTTTTTAATCTGGTCTGTCTTTTTCCCGGCGGTTTAACGCCAAGGCACACAGCCTACGCCCTGCGCCTGGCTTCGCAGGGCCAGGAGGGCCAATTAAATCAGGAGTGAGCTACATTTGAAACATAAACCACAATAATAAGATTTGTTTATACAGTTTTGAATGATGGACTTCAATGAAAAAATTCTGCAGAAACTGATCCAGCCGCAGTTCCTGCGCCAGGATTCGTGCATCCATATCTTTTGCGCTACACGCTAACGCAGCGGGACGTGCTGGGACAGAAAAGCACAGGGAGCTTGTGCTCGTGTGTGCTTTATAAGGAATATCTCCATGGCAAATCTCCCCCAACAGTTGCACCGTTGCTGCATTTTATCCTCTGTGTGCCAGTTTTTTGTGGAGCTCTGTTGTCAAACTAAACTTAGGTACCATGCCCTAGCTGCGGGTTGCTACAACTCGTTCTTTGGTGAGGGGGAGGAGAGGAATCACAGAGACTGTAGACATCGAGGTTCTGCTCACAGGTTCACAAGAGAGGGTTTGTGTAATCCTATGCTAAATTCAGCATCAGATCTTTGGGGGAGTTGTGTAAATCCAGTATGTTTTTCTTGTCTTTACTTTTGCTGCACACCTCAGAAACTGATGATAGTGCATGGCTTTTCAGCTATCGCACCCTCAAGGCACAATGTATGAGGCTGCTAAGCGGCGTTAGCTCTTCCTCTTCCTCGAGACAGCTAACCCCCTCAAAGGATGCTGATGTCTGGTGAGGCGATGCCTATGAGCGAAAAGTGAGAAGGGGGTAGTTTCAGGATTGGGTGTGTGTGTGTGTGGGGGGGGGGGGGTGCGGGAGTTGGGGGGCATTGAGTAGGAGAAGGAGGGAGGTAAATGTGTTTGATTCAAAAAGAAGCAAAAAAAAAAAAGAGTCAATTTGGTGCCCCAGTTCCTTGTAGAACATTTAGCTTTGACCCTCCCTTGCTTTCTGCTACTCCTTCCCAACCCCCAACTCCCCCCACCACCCACATCGCCCCCCCCAAACTCTTACACAGACAGACATGCGGGGGTCCAGCAGACCTGCTGGATCGCACACCAGCGAGCCCTTTCTGCCTTCGCCACTGAGCCAAAGGCTTGCTAACATATACCTTCCATGTATGGTGTGTATATGTCCAAACTGTTGCAACAGGCAGACACTGAGGGAGGAGAGAAGGAAATGGGGAGAGAGAGTGACAGGAAGGCAGAGAGGGAGGAATAGAGAGGGAGAGTCAGAGTCAAACAGGAGAGGGGAGGGGGGAGAGCTTTATATGTTGGTTACATGTATATGATGCAGTGAAATATGTCAATTTTGATTCCAAAAAAGGGAAAGGCTTTAGTTTAGCAGATAAGTGTTCCTCATATTTCTGCTGGTCTAGTCCACATAGCTACAGCCAGAGTCCAGACCAGAGCTCCACTGTGCAGACTGAAGGCGACCCAGGGTAAGTTGCAGGCTTCTTTTTTCTTTCCCTCTCTCTCTCTCTCTCTCTCTGATTATGATGCTGCTGATTGATTGGTTAGAGGCTGTGGATTATCACTGCCGCTCGTCACCAGGTACCTGATGATGAGAGGAGAGACGAGAGGAGGAGGGGTGGCGGGTGTGTGTGTGTGTGTGTGTGTGTGTGTGTGTGTGTGTGTGTGTGTGTGTGGGGGGGGGGGGTCGGAAAGGAGGGGTGGAAATTAGATGAGCGCGGCCGGCTCTCACATCAACCAGATCACGCCAACTCTTTTTTTCTTTTCGATTTCTCTGTTTATTACGCCATTGCGCGTTTGCGTGCGTAAAAAAAAAAACGGCATTTGCGCGTTCGTGCGTCGTCTTAATGTGTGGTCCTGGCGCACGCCTCCACGCCCGCACGCCTTTTCCCCTTAGTCAAGCCGGCGTGTGCTGATGAGGTTGAGGGGAGGGCTCCGCTGATGAGGGGAAGCCAGAGGGGCCTTTTTGTGAATATGTAGATGAGGGGCATGTGCGCACGGGAGGGGCGAGCGTGCGCCGCACGCGTTAGTGTTTACGCACTGTCGATGTGAGACTGATTCTAAGCAGATTGCCGGCGATCGGGCACGATCTCACCCCTGCTTTGTTTAGGACATTTAGTCCCAAAGATTAAGAGAAGAGAAGAGAGGTTAAGGGAAGAAAAAAGCGGAGATGGAAAAAAAAATCAGAGAGCGGTAAAAAATAGAGTTAAAGAGAAAAACGAGGAAGAAGCGCTCCAGGGCACATTTTCACCCCATTGACAAGATGTGATGATTGCTGTTTTGCCCTGTTCCCTCCTCCCCTTTACCTCTCCAGACATTTTTCTAAGCCATTTGCATGTCAAAGCAGCGGAGGCCGCTGCAGATTAGTGTGAGATGACATAATGATGTAATGAATTAAATGCCCCTGTTTAAGCGCCGCACTCGGCTGGTGGGAGGCACAGACCGAGGGGCAAATAAAAGAGGAAAAAAAGCAGGACATCGGCATCACATACACTGATTAAAGTAACCTTTCTCTGGTTGATTTGATTACAACTCTATATCTGCTTTTACTTTACTGATTTGATTATACTTATTTATTCTAGCTGCATGTATGTTTTGATTTTTTTTTTTTACTGAAGGCAATCAAAAATTGTATGTAATTCAGTGATATTGATATTTAGCATCATATTTTATTCTTATACATTTATTACATGTTCTAGAGTGATTTTTTTTAATTTTATATACATTTTTGTGTCTTTTATATATTGTTTCTCCCCATTTTGATGTAAAGTATCAGTGTTCTCTCTTTAATTTTTCTTTTTTTGCACCTTCAATTTATTTCATTTTTTTTTTTTAATTAACGTCTGGCATTACCCTAGACAAAGCCTAGGCATATATTTCATCATATAATATCCATTTTACTCATTGTAAGGCATTATTTTTGTCAAGAATTGTAGATGCATAGATGGATCCAGATGATGATGATGATAATGATGAGGAACAGTTTTTTTGATTGGTTTGATTGGTTCAGGCACTGAAATGGCTGTTTTTAAAAATTTTTCTTGGATGCGATTGACTGGAATGGTTGGATGAGGTCTGGAGCCTGTCTGTGACGCACGCAGAGTGCATGCACGAGGAGATAATCCCGGACACAGCACTCATCGCAGTTTCTATCGCAAAGCGGCAAAGAGGCTGTATGGAGTCGATCATGGAACGGCTAAAGCTGCGTTTTGATGAAGCTGAAACAGACCTGAAACACGACACCTGGGTCTCTGTGGAGAAACACCTACTTTGTGACAGGAGCTCAAGTGTGTCACTCATGACATCTCCAACTGGCAGCCACACACACACACACACACACACCGAGTCATATTTGGACAGCCGGTCAGGGACAGGGAGACCCGACATCTCACTAAACTCACGTTCTTCACACATTAGCTTATTTCTGTATTGATTGAGGTGTACTGCACAGATTTACTTCCCTTCACCTCATGGTTGTCTTCTGTTTGGTCAGGATTTGGTTCTTCTGACTGGAGGAATTCCCTCAACAACCCAGTCCACCCAGTGAAGGGTCAATTTAATATATATGGAATTTATACACATACTTGAAATCTAAATACGAAAATTATCACAGCTACTTTAATATACATTTTAGGTTATATTTACGTATTCCGCCCTAAATATATCAATGAGCCTTAATAAAAAAAAAAAAAAACAAAACCCTGATTTTTACCTCACTCACAGCATCATGGTAGCACTGGCTGGTGGAGAGAGGAGAAGGTTTATGAATATATTTTTCTACTTTATGATTTTGCTGTCTCCAGCCTGGCCCTGGAGCTGTGTCCAGGCGGGTGTGGCCGCATGGAGTCAGCTGGCTGGTGCAGGGTGTAATGAGTATGCGCTGTGACAGCTGGGGTAAAGTGTATAGATGTGTTTGGTGGGAGTAATCAGCTGCTGACCATGGGGTGCAAAAGGGTGATGTGAGGCTTTATGACTGCAACGTGCACACACACACACACACACACACACACACACACACACACACACACACACACACACTGAGGTCCTGTGGGATTGCATGCTTCACCTCATCTCCATGCTGCTGAATGTATCTTGAGCTGCACTGCTATCTTATAATCCCCAGACTTCTATTTAAATATATACATTTTGTGTAAATTAAATTAAGCACGTGCAGTAAAATATTGAATAAAATGTATAAATGTATCACTGATACAAATAACAAATTTAAAGGGAGCCAATACAACAAAAATATGATGAAAAATATCAACCACTCTGTTAAAATGCTACAAAATTGAATTGTTTCTGAACATTGCATATGTATTTGTCCATATGAGTTTTTATGTTTTCTTGGTGCAGCTGTGGTCCTCAGCTCAGCCTGTCTGTCTCCAAATGCAACTTTTGACTAGGCTTGCGTTCACGCGAGGAAAGTGAAAGTTTTGCATGAGCCCTTGCCCTGAACTCCTGGCCGTGTCACTCTGGGCCAGTTTTCTGCAGCTCCAGGTTCTCTATAGTCAATGAGGAGGATAGGCGGGGAAGAGGATTATTGGTATTGATCTACCCAGAGGGATCATTAGGCATCACTATCAATTCACAGCTCCTAGCACACAGCACCAGGCTGCACAGACATTGCCAATTTGTCCCTATTAGAGAAGCCGGTTTCGGGGTGTCTGCTGTGAGGAGATGCTCAGGCCCCACTGGCGAGTCAGACCCCAACCGGACTGGGCTTGACTACACATTGATATCATGAGGTGTGGAAAATTAAACGTAACTTGTTTCTTCTCCTCTTACATGCTTGAAATTTTAGTCCTGTACTATGTTATTTAGGGGGAAAAAAGTTGTTTTTTTGTAGCACACATATGTGGTACATTTACTATTTACATTTGTTATTTACGTGGAGTAACTGGCACTATAATCAAGTATTTTAGCGAGGCCTGTTTCTCTCTGTTAGCTGGCTGTTCTTGAGCCTGCGCTGCTGTCTTTAACCTTCTCCCTTGGATTCAACAGTGGAAGACGGCTGCAAACTCACTGCATACACCATCAGACTTGGTGTCACTAAATATATATTCATATGTAGGAGATACATGCGTATTTACAAATGCATGACTTACACCACAGTCTAATACATTTATTTTTGGATTTCTGGAATGGTATCATCATTTTATTGAGCAGCTATTTTAAATAACGTCTATCTCCTTAAAATTAATATTTTTATTCTGTGTATTGTAGAGACGTATGACAAGGGCGTAATATAACAATGTTAATTAAAATTCTTCAACTAACAGAGCTGATATAGAGACAGAGAAATTTGTCACTTTTAAAACTCATCAAAATCCTTGTTGGCATATTTAAAAAACGTTGAATTTCCATAAACCAGGCAAACAGACAAACCTTGAAACTGATCAAGTGGGTCCAGAAACAGTAGGTGACCTTTTTCTCACATCCCTCGACCTGTCTCTCCTCCCTCCTGCCCTTTAGCTGCCCTCCGAGTTACAGTTGTACAGTCAAAGAACAGTAAGAGATCTGAGTAAGCCTGCTGCACATGTTCGTCATCACAAGATTAGCACATGTTCGTCATCACAAGATTAATTTTATGTTTATATCATTTTATTTACATCCTGTTGAAAGAAGTTTAAAATAGGACCGTTGTTATTGAGAACTGTGGGTTCATGCTGAGCTTCACTGAAGGCTGAGTTGGTTGTAAAATATTCTGCAGGTCTTTTAAGCACCAATAAATCATCTTGAACACATTTGAAATTCATCAGCGATAACACTTTTGCCCTCTTTCTTTCCGAATCTGTTTGGGGAGGTCAGACAATCTCCCTAGATGAAAACGTTCTCCAGGGGAGGAACATGTTGGTCTTCAACCCGAAGGTTCCGCATGCAGAAATCAAAGAGCAGCTCTTAATGACTTCAGTGTGGAAAATGTGGTGGGGGTCCTTTTTCTGAGCTGCTATTCCCCAGTCACTGCCCTGCTTTCACACATCCTCATTCACGGGCTGTTCAAAGGATGCTGTGCAGCGTTTTCATGCTAGGTCAACGACCACACAAATGTCATATGGAGTCAGTCGCACTTCATCAAGTATAAAACCCAAGGAAATGGTTATAAGAGTAAATCATATGACAATAACATGTAGAAGTGTGTATGTATGTGTGTGTGTATGTGTGTGTGTATGTATGTGTGTATGTATGTGTGTATGTATGTATGTATGTATGTATGTATGTATGGAGAGAGAGAGAGAGAGAGAGAGAGAGAGAGAGAGAGAGAGAGAGAACAAATTTATGCTCTTTTCTGTTGGTTTGCAGTATTTTCACACATCGACCAAAAGAGGGCAGTGTGGCCTACCCAAGAGTATTGCCAGCAGCTGCAAGTCACGTGTAATGTGTAGAACATCGTGACCAACACACACACTGAGTAGCCTTCACCTGGTTGGTATACACGCAGCTCATACACAGAAATTACTGTATTTTCATGTTTGTTGTGCAGAAATGGATCCTCTGTCCATACTGCATACTTTACATTTAGGATCTGCTTAAATTTACCTCCATTTTTAATCACTCATCCAAAATGAAAGACTGTATTTTATTTGAAAAGCTAACCACTTTACTACTCCCTGAACATCAAGGTCTTCAGTCCAGATTTAACCATCTCTACATACTGCACCGATATAAATGCAGAGGTGAATGTCATACAGAAAGAATGAAACATAAGTAAAAGCAGAAGGACATTTGTTAAATTAAAAGCACCACACGGTGTGCCATTTTGTTTCCATCCTCTGTGTTTTCATGAGGCTGTGGAGGCAGACTGTCTGGGGGTAATCAGATAAAAACGGGAATCAGTCATGATCCCTAAAAATCCTACAAATGAAAAATAAACATATCGCACAGAGCCAGTGGGGAACAGCGCATGCTTCCACTTCTGTAGAATTTACCCAGAGGACCAGTCAGTGGCAGATCTCACCAACGTCGCCTTGGCGTGCGTTTGTGTTGTCTCACAACGTAAGAACGTGCATGTGCGTGCTTGTGTTTTCTGCTGGGGGAGGAGGAGGAGGAGGAGGGGAGCTCAAAAGCCAAGGAAGAGAAGGAAAGGAATGGAGAGATAGATGTAGGCAGTTTGGGGGCCTGGGTGTTTTAATTATCCACTGCTCCGTCGTTGGGTCAGAGCTGGCTATCTCTGCCCGGCTTTATCCCTGTCTCATGGTTTGAGCAGTACCTTTATCCCTAAGCCTTCCGCTCCTCTGGCCAAACAAAGAAAAAAGGGAGGGCAAAGATGGGGCTTCGCAGCACTGACTGTGTCACATTTACCATTAATATCCCCCAATCTCCTCTTTTTTTTTATGTAGCGTAGAGCAGCGCAACCTCAATAAAATGACCCCAGTGAGGCCTGCTAGTGGTTGTGTGCACGATGGAGCCTCTTGCAGGCAGCGTAGTTCAGCACCAGTGCTGGAGTGCTGGCAGCCTTTCTAAACAAGTGGGGTGAGAGAGAGCATGTGCTTATCTTCTTTCTTCCTTCACTTGTTCTGCTTTTCTTTTTTTAAGAGGAGATCGTGGAAATGCCAACCGTTCCAGGGACGCTGTTTATCTGGAAACACTATCAGCTGAGGAATGGTTCCTGGGGGTGACGACACTGATCACACCATGTGACGTTTTTTTTGTTTTGGGGGGGTTCTCTAAGATCAGATTCTCCCAAATTTCATTGTTGAATAATTTAATAAAAGCATTTGGTAAATTAAATATTTTATTGCTTAAATCTCAAAACTGTAAAATCTAAATACAATTTATTAGTATTTATTATTGAAATTTACATAAATATATGCACAGTTTTTAATAAATGACTATCTTTGCTGTTGAATTTATATTGCCTATTTTTATTGAGGTAAAAATAATGAATTGAGATTGATAATGCAGTCAGAAACAGCACATAGAGACAGAAGGCTTGTTTCCTTTAACTGTATTGTTCTCCCTGAAAAAGGAAAAGAAAATCCACAAAGAAATGTATTTATCAGGGTGTACATAAAAGCATAAAAGTGTGTGTGTGTATCCCGTGTGCTACTCTGTAAATTCTGGACCATACAGTATCTCCATGACAACCTGGTTTTGATGTGGGTTCCCTTCCTGACATTCCCCCCATTTGGGGATGCTTGTGAATTGCCTTTGCTTCTCCTTCAGTCAGCATGTCACATGAAAAAAGGTGTTGGGGGAGAGAGGGTGTACGGGAGGGGGTGCATGAGGGGGCAGTATGAGGTATCTAATGGGCGTCTGGTCTGATTGTCCTCAGCCGTGGCAGTAGAGACAAAGCAGATGAATTGTGCAATGGATTCGAAGAGATTGGAGACAAGTGCATGTCAGCAGCCCCTCCATCTCTCCCCCCCCACCACCCACCCTCTTCCCTTCCTCCAGGATGCCTCCCTCTCCATCTCTCCTCTCTTTTTGTCTGACATCCTGGAAAAAAAAGCAGGCATGACAGCCGCGCTCTGCTCAAGCAAAACATTAAAAACAAAATGCAATCCTCACCCATTTTTTTCCACCCTTTTATATCAGACACTGGGGCCGACATTCAGCCCACAGAGACGCTGCTAATTGTGAAACGCAGCACGACAAATCGTCACAATCTTAATCAGCAGGGAAACAAACGTAGACATTTTGAAATGCTGGGAGTAGACGACAGCATCCATGAGACACATTCCAGTAAAAGGCACTGATTTAATCAACTTGGATGGGAGCACCGAGCTGAAATCTGAATTTTCTCTTCTTTCTTTCTTTCTTTCTTTCTGTTAAAATGCATTTACCTCGCAGTTTTAAGTGAACATCCACCTGATGTGTTGGGTTCCTGGTAATCCTTGTGACTGGATGCTAACCTAAAGTGCTGATCGGCAGCTTGGAGCACAACATTGTAGTGAAAGTGAACCTGGAACAGTGATTCTCGGGTAGCTGCATTTCTGAAGGAATATCGTGGAGACTCCAACCAAATGCACGCGCCTGAATTCTTCTGCTTCCAGATTTCCACGAAGAAATGCAAAGATATTTATCTGAATTATTTTTTCTTTCTGCCAAGTTTTGCATCAGCCGTCAAAACTAGATGTACTGTATGTAAAGCTCCAGCATTCCAAATAGTCCAAAGTCTGAAATTTGCATTTGTTTACGTTTCAAAAGTGCTATTTTTTTTACAGGAACAAAGCAGATACATTTTCACTTCTATGGAGTGACCAAGTTGACAGCAGTGGTCCGCCAGCTTCTTCCTTTTTTTGTTTTGTTTTGTGTTGACTGCATTTATTATTCATCTTTATATCAGTCTGTATTTTAATATGAATAATGCAGGAGGTATCAGAGGAGGAAGAGGGATGTGAGAGAGGGGTGCCACACAGCATGTGTCCTTGGCTGTTCTTTGCTCCTACTCTCCTCAGAGTGGAGGAGGTGGGGGTGGGTTAGTCGGGCTGAGGGGAGAGGACTCACGCCTGGTGCAGGCCAGGATGTAGGCTCTGGCTCTGCCTCTGGGTCTGGCTCTCATGCTCTCCACTTCCATCTTCACCCTGACTGCCTGCTTACCTGGCCGCTTCTTTTGTCAGATTTAATAACTGCGTATAAATCAAAAAGCCTTCTGTCGGCTGTGCAGCCTTCATTACATTCAAATGGGGAACGGGTCTCTTTGGGTCCCATCTTAATAAAACCCGGTGATCAAACAGGGCTTTAATAATGGGGTCATTGTCTCGCAGCCTCACTGATGTCTGGTTGCCATTGGTTTCTTGTGTACATGCTTAACGTTTTATGGAGGAAGTTGCCATTTTGATAGGTAGTATCCCCCTTCCGTGGGTGTCAGTCACTATATTGTTGCAGCTCTGTAACATGCTTGGGCCATTTTTGTGCTGAATAAGATTAGTATAGTATAGTATTAACTATATAAAAATAGGTAAATATCAACAGCCAGTCGACATGTAACACGTCATGCGTGTGACCTGTGCGTCACAAGTCCAGCCAATGGAGCCACAGTTCCACGTCACGGCCGTTGGTCTTGAAACCAGCAGTTATTTCTGCTGCAGGCTGCAGCTGATGTTTGCAGCTTGTCACGCAGATTCACGCTGAGCGCCTGTTTTTAATCAAGCATGCAAATAAGTTTAAATTGAGAAAGGTACGTGTAGAAGACGACAGGAAATGGTGGGAAAACTACCTGCATCATACAGCCAGTGAGCAGAAGAGGGCACTATGAGTCACTGCATTTTTCCTCCTCCGTCTCTGTTTCCGTCCTTCCTCGCCACATTCTCTCACTTGCTTTGTGTCACTTGTGCTCCTCATAGACATGAACGCCCAAATTTGTTTGGTAAATCAGCGGGGGTCCATTTCCGACCACCTGCTGCGACGCAGCCGGAAATGGAAACGGACTAATTGTGAATTAGAGGATCTGAACTCGTGTCACAATATCAGCAGACATGACTCCCTCAGATATTGTATATTTCAGGGATGTCAGCCTCTCCTCTCCTGCAGATCCCTACCTAAAGACCTTGGCCAATTGTTTAGTCTTAATTTATGAGACAAACCACTCCAGCTGGTTTGTTTGAACTTTGAAACCACACTTTAAAGTCATATAAAATATTGCAGAAATACAAAAGAAATTACTTGTCTGTCACTTTCTTTCCATATTTTTAATGTCCAACATGTTTCTTTTTCTCGGGATAAAATCTTCAGCCTTTAGGACGATGGTGCGAGAGCTCTTCATTATTTGCTGCCCTCAGGTAGTCAGGTAACCACCTCAGGTACCTGAGCATCGTGTTCTCCACACCAGGTCACAGGAGTTCCCATCATCCCCTGGTGCGTCTCCGCTTCCCGTCTCCTGTCCTGTTGCCACTGTGGTCTGCCGTGTATGTGCTCAGCCCTCGTCTTCCATAAATCTTCATATGTGTTTGAGGCGGGTGGGTGGAGGCTACAGACAACAATAACTGCCGTTACTCTCCATCAAAGGGTTATCTGGCTTCCACAGGCGCTCTGACAGACTGCTCTCTGACATGGAGCAGAGGCCGAGTGCTGTGTCTCTGACAGGAAAGAGGCCTGACTTTGGAGACAGGGAAGGAATTAATTCGTCAACAAAGTTGGTTTTTAAGGACGTATTTATTTGCAGGTTGTTTGATGCAAGTCCTCCTGGTCTTTTAGTATCTAGCAAGTTTTACAGGAAACGCGTACTTTCCTTTTCAGCCATGTTTACCTGCAGGGGACTATTTTTCAGTGCCATATCGCTGACGTTTGCCGTTATGAATCACCAGATGGAAATTTTGCAACTTTAGAGTGTGTATGAGAGTATAAGCCTACTGTTTATATCACCTATCATTTTGAAATATTTACTATTCTGTGCCCCTTGGCGTCCTGTCCCCTTCCAGTATGATGAAATGCGGCCTCCTCTCGGTCTCACCCTCCACCCGTCTCTCCAGCTCCATCTCTGCTGAGGACGGGCGTCACGTGAACTTCTCTCCGGAAGGAGCTCATTCACGTTGTCTCCCCCGGGAACCGTAACACCGTCTGTCCAGGTGTGTGTTTCCATGGTTTCACGTGTGTGTTAAGAGTGTGTGTCCGACTTGCCGCATGTTTAAGTTCTCGGTTTGAAGGGAAGCAACGCCACCATGCATTTTGTATGTGTGTGTGGTACAGGGCGAGGGTACGTGCATAGCATGTGTACGAACGTTGAGAAAAAGAGAAGAGGAAATGAAATTCGGCACTGAATGAATTATGGAGCGTGTACTGTTATCTGCCGTGTGTTCTTCAGAATGCTTGGGTGAATAGAATTCTGTGGAAAAACCACTGTGTGTTTTAGGCATTGTGTCAGGTACCATGTGAATCGCCCGCGGTTGCCTTGCAGGACTGATACCTCTGAATTTGACCATTTCTTTCCATTCGTTTTCAACAAAAACATGTCCCCCAGCTAAGCTGTGCTGTTTTTTTTTTCTTTTTCTTTTTTTACCATTACTTTTAAAAGAGAAAACAAAACAGTGAGCAGCCAGCTACTGGAGTTTTCTGAGGGTGTTCTGTGGTTTTGTCTCAAGTAAACAGGCTTTGTGCTGTTCCGTGCATCTCTTTTCACCGCGAAGGGTCACAGCAGCTAAGCTCCTGTACTGCTGTTGTCACATGAAATGCTTTCAGAAAATTCCCATCAAAAGCAGAGCCAGCTCACAATGCTGCCCCGACTACATCTTCCTTCGAGAATAAATGCTATATTTTTGAAGAATGAATTTGCTATTGAGTGGAAAATGTGTCCACTAATAGGCCAGTTTGATCAGAAGGCAAGCGTTAACTGTGTTTGATCCGTTCATTTCCCCTGGATTATTTTGCGCTGATCACAGAAAAGCGTTCAGCTGTGGACAAAAGGAAAGAAGTCGACATGTTTGAGAGCAGAAAATGATGTGGGAATCATTTGATTTTTTAGCCTCAGCGGTGTTCCATCTTTAATGGTAATTTTCCTTGTCTCTGTCCTTGTCCGCTCTGTCTTTCTCTTCCTCTTTGTCCTCATCATTTTCTCTCTTTCCATGCGGATATTTCTCAGATATGCAGTGAAACCTCACGGTCTGTCTGCCTCTCCAATCTGCCAACCTTGTTTTTAAGTCCTGTCTATTTTGTTCCCGCTGTTGGAGCAGCGGTGAGGTCTGGGCCTGACGTGGGGGTTATGTCAGGAGGGGCGATCATAAATATTAGGAGCTGCAGGGAGACAAAGGGGCCAAAATGGAAAGGCTTGGCTGGATGAGGGGACCTGACCATGTCATGTACCTCAGTCATTTTTCTTGTGCGCTTAGAACTCAGTCAGGGGTTTAATTGGAATCCAGACTTCAAAGAGAACCTCCACCTATCTACCCTCCCCCCACCCCAGACCAACTCCACCCCTGCACTAACTCTCCTGGCTGGATCCACTCATGTCCACAGACCATACCGTACACACAGACCGTGACCACCACAATATCTGAGAGAGCATCACCATGCACAGCCCTGGCTGGAATTGACTTTACTCATATTCGTCCAAGATATTTAGGTGTCTGGGGTGACTTGGGTCTGTATGAAATTGTGATTGCATTTTAGGTTTTATGACACCAACTTTGTGGTGAAATCGGCGAACAAACCTGCAAAATCCAACGAAAGAGACAAACGCTGCTGTAGAGGCTAATACTGGAGCAGCAGGCCGGCTGTGGACCGTATGGACCTGTGTAATTAATGCTCCCCTCTGCTCATTTGGTGTTACAGCAGACCTTGTTAGCACCATGTGGAAGACGCTTTCGAAGCCATACCTGTAAAATAATATGTTTCAAAGCTTTAATTATAGGTAGGAAAGGGTACCTATTTTCAGGCCCCTGACAAATCACCTTTTCCCATTACACCTGGTAAAGGTGTTAATGACTCCTTGTCATTTAGATTTTTTCCCATTTGAATTTTAAAGAAGCCAGTTAATTTGAAGTGCAGCTAATATGTGGATTTCAAGTGCCCCTGCATGAAAAGAGTATCCGCTTTAAATAATTTTCACCAAGAAATAAGCATTGGCGTGGTGCGAGTGTAAACACTAAAAATGGGAAATTATGCCCCCCCCCAAGCAGTGATTACGTTCAAGTGGTCAGTTGATCAAGAAGATCAAATTACTGGAAAAGTTAATTGAATTAAAATCCCATGCTTATGAAACAGATGCAGATTGTTTTTAGAAACAGGGAGTATTACACAAAGTAGTTTTTTGAGAATTGTTTTTTGTTTTTATGTTTAATTCATTTTTCCCATTTTTTTCCTCTGATGGCTCATTTTTAATTCAATTATTCAGTCAATTACGATACTAAAATAGCCCGAGATGCCTGTTTGACACAAATTACAAACGAACAGAATGAAACATTTCTGTTGAGACATCTGACTCTTCACACATTTACACACCATTTAATCATTGTAATCCATTCTGACATGATTCGACATCTGATTGTTCCATTATCTCTCATTTTGAGCACTGAAGATAATTTTCTTTTCCAAAAATTAAGCATTAATGAGTGTTTTATTCATTTTTGAATCTTCAAGTCATGCGTTTGTACAAACAGACATTCTGTTCCTGCTTGTCTCAGTCTGAATAATGATGCAACCAGGCAGGCACCAACTGGGTCCACAATCATTCTGTCTGTGTTCTTGGTGATGGTGACATATTCTGTTTACGATGCTCGTGTGTGGAAAAATATGATAAATAACACCATTCTACAAAATTTGAAAGGGAATTACACTAAGATGGAGAGTGACTAGCAGAATGCCTTTCATTAAATTTATCTAACACTATATTTAACATATAGTTTGTTGTCAATATGGCAGACTTTTACAGACTATTATCAATGGCCAATTTAAGATCGGAGTTTATACACAAATACAGTATAAATACCACTGGCTCTCAAATGTGATTCATTTTTATCAAAATATTAGATCTTCAACACATTAAAGCAGTTAAACACAGGAGCTGCAGCCATGATGATGATGACATATTATATAAAGAAAACTATAAAAAGTTCCTCTCCTGCTGTGCCGCAGGAACCGCGTCTGGCTCGACTGAATGACTAATAGAGCAGCTCGTACGGAAAAGTTTGTAATGGAGGTGTTAATGACCAGGTTGCTTAAAGGTTACTTCTGAGCGCTGTTTTCCTTCTCCCTCACATCAACACCTTCGCGCTCCCGCCGACATGCTCACTTTGTTTCCCATTATCTTCCCCTCTCCCCGCGCAAACCTGAGACCTGAGTGCAGCTGCAGCATCGAGCAGATCAAGAGATGACACATTCAGATGTGAATAAAAAATAAAAAAAACAAAAGATAATGAGAATGAAAAAGGGACGTATAGGGCCAAAGGTAGGAGAAGGTGCTAAATCAGAGAGGCCAATGCTCAGCAGGATTTTTGGTTTAAATGGACCTGTTCTGCTTAACTCCACCAGCATCAACAGTGGCGCCACATGGAAAACAGCAGGACGGAGGAAATGGCACGCTCCTCATTATGTAGAGAAAAACAGACAGACATGCACCCACGCAGCTCTGAATAAATACATCAACATTGGCATGGAGGCCTCCAAATTTGACTATTTACCATCAAACACAAGTGTAAGAGAAAAAGCACTCTCGGAGGAGTAGATGAAGGTGGTGAAAGGTGGCGGCGGATGTTGAGGAGGGTGCGTCAGCGTAGACCGAGGAACCAGCGTGGAGGCCTCGTAATTTGGAAACATTTTTTTTTTCTTTTCATTGGCTTCTGCAGATGAGTGAAGGTCTGGTTAATCTGATGTTGTTTTCATGTTGGTCACAGAGATTTCTGTCTCTTTGGGAAACAGCTCTTCTTCGTGCGCCGCTGTCAGGTACAGCGTAGATTAAAGGCGGTGAGATGATGGGAGTCATCCTGTGGATGATCATACATGACTGCTGTCCCTTTTTAGCTTTAATTACATTTGAAGATGAGATGTTTATTGAGATCCCCCCCCCGCCACAAAAAGCAAATTCGGATGTAGCATCAGTGCTTTTTTTAGGACAGCTGACAAGACAACGAAAATCACTCAGATCTGCTGCAGGGTTGAGCCCAGGGAGCATGCACAACCTGCAGCACAGCTAGCTTTAGCATCTATAAAAAAAGTGACCATAAAGCTGTTTAAAGTTATAGTGTAGAAGATTTTGTGGCTTCTAGTGGTGAGACAAGAAAATGCAGGAATTAAATACCAATTTTCTGCTTTCTCAAAAGTGTGGGAGAACTTGGCAATGGAATGAAATACTTATTGCTAGGAGTGTTCATGTGTATCATGAAGAGGTGGTAAATTGCAGCTGTAAATTAGCAAATACTGAAGTTTATATCATTGTCCTCTGTACAAACATGGTGGAAGGAGGGGATGTGTGTCAGTATTTATATAAAGATCTTTCTCATCCTCAATTCTCTGTAATATTGAGGCCATTATACATTAAATAAGGGCTTCCTTTGTGTATGTATATATATATATATATAATTTTTTGTTTTTTTGGTTTTTTTTTGCACTTTACACTGTGGCGATATTCAAATAGATAAAATATTTGTAACATCACTGATTCTGGCTCTTTTAAAGTTACTTCACAGTGAAGGATTAAGGAAAAAAAAGCTATTGAGCTTGCTAACTATCTGGTTATCGGGATGGTATGGGCCCAGCTTATAAATGTAGTTGTTTATAAATGTCAGGAGGAATATCAGGCAGCGGTGAAGAATAAATCTTTTCCAATCACTCCTCTAGTGGTATTTAAACAAAATGACTGGAGCGGCTACCAGCGTCACAGTGGAATTATATTTGTTTGGCCTTTTCCTGGTGCATTTTAAAGGGTATGGCATTACAGCCAGTGCAGTGAATTATGTATTTCATATTTTTTAAATGACATCTTGCTTTGGATACAACCTTAATTTACATATCAGATCAAACAGTAGCCATTAAAATATGAAGAAGGAAAAAGCGGGCGTGTCGCCCTTTGACAACACATTTTAACTGTGATGAGTAGAATTTGAAAGGAAAAAGTATACCTCATAAATTACAAAGGGTATTACACATTAGAGAGATTATACAAACAATATTTGGTAAACATCTGCTAATGAATCCTCTCTTCAGAGTTATCCATTAATCAAATGGCGTTGCTGGCAAAACATCATGACGGTACAGTCATCGTTTCACGTGTGATTATATCTGCAAAGACTTTAACTTGTCCTCCTCCACCGAGTCTACTGGTTTGGTTTTGTCCAGCTCTCTTTTGAACTGGTGGTGCGCCAGTTATCAGCAGGAGAACGGCCTCCGTGCTCCTCCCGGGGTTCCCTCTGAGAGCTGTTCCCACGTTTCTGAGGTCAGTTGAGGCTCTCAGACCTGTGAGGTGGGAGAAACATGCTGGAGCTCCGTGTTGTCCATGCAGGAGGAATCCCCTCCACTTGTGGCTGTTGAGGGTGGGCTTTTCCACCCTCTGAAACACAGCCTTGCCAATTGTAATGTACACTCGCGCAGCCTTCACAGGAAACCTCTCACAGTTTGTAAGTTCTTTGGTAGTCTTTATTCTCATTTTTATAGTGCCACAAATATGCCTCTGATGTCTGTGATCCTGCAGCTATAAAGGGTTTTCTCTAGCACTCTTAAAGCTCCTTGCAGTGTCCTCTGCCTTTAGACGCTTGTGTTTCCTTTAACAGATCTATCCTGATTTCTTAGAACCCTTTTTTTGGGTGTGGGGAGGGGGTGGTTATGACAAGACAATTCAGTTTACAGGGAAAGTGTTGAATACAGGCAGGTGAGCACACGTTCCATAAACAGCTTAATTGGTCTGTTAAACGTCAGACCGAAATCACATGCGGCGAACCCGGAGAGATCTGTAAACACCTCGGATGCAATGTTTCTCTTTACATCACACCAAGCAAAACCAAAAAAAGGGGAAACCAAAATGAAATGAAGAGGGACAGTTGATGTAGCAGTGAGCAAGGATTTGACTGTCTACAAATGATCATATTAAAACATATGTAAGTGAACATTTTAGAACAGTAAAAGGACAACACTCCTTCTTTGCTACCGAGCTACGGTTGATCTAATCAGCAGATTACAGCTATCACTTCAGCCAAGGAAAAAAAAGAAAAACAGACTTTGTAAGTGTGAGGCAGTTTTGCCTCCTATGATGATAATTTTGCCCCTTTTACACAGTCAGACATGAGAATGAGCTGAAGAACAGCAGCCCCGGAGCTGGAAGGGATTCGGTATGTTGATCAAACACACAGCACTTACCGCCTGGAGCCGGGTACTGAATTGAGATCTTTAGTTTAAGGGTGTTCTCCCAACTCACTGCTCCTCCCTGCAGTCCTACTTAGTAGTGCACTTGGGAATGTGAGATCTGTGTGTCTTCTGATGTGTACATCTTCATGTGTCTGAGCTGAAGAGCACCCCCCCCCCCCACTTTTTTGTCTTTACTGCTCTATTAAACATGATAGCTGTGACATTTTCATGAAAACGTTGCCATAATGTGGACTGTGAGTAATTACAAAGACAGAGCGTTGATACATTTGCTTTTGTTCTTTCATGATTGCTGTTGAGGATTTTGCTCTGGTGTAGGTGAGGCCAGGTCCCATCCGGTTATTACCCCCACGGAGCTGATAGCCAGTGCAGACACACGCCGACGGAGAAGGTTTATCAAAACGCGGCGGGTCTGCGGTGACGGCTGCACTCTCCCGGAGGGGGAGAGGGGCTTATTATGCATCCCATATGAAGGAGTGGTGTTTGTTCGTGAAAACCCGGCCTGGATAACGACGCTTGAACACTCTGATTTTATTTGAACCCTAATGACGAGTTTACCTTCCATTTCCTCTCAGCGCTACAGCGCGTAGCTCTGTTCCTCCTTCACTGATGAAGTGCTACAAAACTGTGGACCACCCATCTGATGTGCGGCCGCGAAATGAGCCATCTCAAGTCCAGCTTTTCAAGAAGATCGAGCGAATTCTTTTTTTTCTTCTTGTATTTAGTGTTTGGAATTTTATCTTAGCTTTGCATGTAGAAATGGATCCCTATGTGACGGCAAAGGCCTCAACAGATCAAATAAATGCAGAACATGTTTGTTCAGGCAAAAATCTGACATTAACCCCAAAATCAGAGTCGGCCACATGAAAAAAACAGGTCCCAAACATCTTCTTTTGAATGAAAATAAATATGTTAAACAATAATGTTGGTAAACCACAATAGCTTGCGTGTGTGTGTGTGTGTGTGTGTGTGTGTGTGTGTGTGTGTGTCAGGAAGGGTCTGCTATCCATTATGGCTCCTCTCCAACAATGTAACTGTGAGAAGAATCTGTTTTAATTAATCTCTTATATCAACAGCATCACTTGAACATGAATAACTAAGTGCTGCTTTGTGCTGTTAAAATGTCATGAAATTGTTGCCATTGTGTAATGGAAACATGCTGCGTTTAAAAGGTGGCACGTGTGTGTGTTTCAGCGGTTTAGCTACTGCAGGTTTGTTACTCTGCAGGCCCGTGCATACACTCACTTCTAGACTGAAGGATTTGATTTCACCACAACATGGATTTTATAATTTATTCATAATGCACACTGTGCTGCACCCTGACGTTTGCTCCGGTAGATAGGGGCCGTCGGAGCTTCATCTCCGCGTACACCACTGTCCTCCTTATGTGCCACAGCTGAATTTAATACTGCATGAAATTAGGCAGCCCATCAGCCTGCTGTAATCACATCAGGTTAACAGAAGAGGTAAAATGACTCTTACTTATCCCCTTCTCTCTCTCTTTAATGTACCCCCCACACCCCCAAATCGAAGCCAAGCTGTTTCATCATTTATTCTTCCCTCCTCAGAAACCCCAAAGTGTTCTGATTATTATTGGGTTTCTTCTTTTGAAGGTGAGACCAGTGATTTTCCAGTGCTAATTGGATGTTCTTTTTTTTAGTGGCAAACAGCCACAGAGTTTATTTTTTAAAAAAGAAGCATCTTTTCTTTGCCTTCCACCCTCTAAATGCCACCGCAATCGCCTCCCTGGCGCTGACACAGGCGCCTTCCTGCACGATCGAACCTGATTGGCCGTCCGTATAGCCGCGGTCTGTGGGTGTCAGGCTGTCAGTGTTCTAGATGTGGCGTTCCATTCTCCTGCAGTGCCGCAGTGACATGGCAACACCATACGTGTGACACCTATGCCTTGCTCGCCATGGTTCACTCTTTATTACTCCCATCTCACCTTCATCAACATCTGGCTCGCCGCCATTATGACACCTGAAGAGGGAAAAGGAGAACAGTGGAACTCAAGAACTGAAGGGCAGTTCGAGCCCAACAGAGGGTCGGGCAGACAGTTTCCAGGCAGCCAGATCCCACTAAAGGGCTTTTTACTCTTTCAGAGTGGGAAAGATGGCCGATATGTTTTTGAGATTTTGCATGAAACGGTGTCAAACTGATATGAATTTGACATCTCAAGCACATGCTATCTTTTTTATTTTAAAAGCTATTTTTAAAGGTAATTGGAAGAATTAGAAAGACTTATTTCTCATGCAAGGTTGAAAAGAAAAACACGACACTCCCATTCCCTGTTTTACCAACTGGCAGACATTTTATTGTAGGAATTAAGAATATTGCATCTTGAGGGGGTGTGGATGAAAAGAGCGATGAGCTTTGGTGGCGCATGCTGATTTATAACAAGGCCAGAGAGCAAAGCCCTGAAGCAGCAAATGCACTGCTTCAAGTACAGATTGCCTGTGGCCTCTGTCGTGATCGGTGACCCAAGGTGAGGCATTAGTGATTTATCTCTCACATGTCCCCCTCATGGTGGGGCAGGGCAGGCTAAAACACGCAACACCTCACTTGGAGCCCCGGCCTTGGCCTTGACTCTTACGGGCCGAGGAACCTAGGCGGGTTCAGGCAGGAAAAAGCCTGGGATCCGCAGCCACATCTGACCTTACCTCACCTTTGACAGGCGGGGTTAGCAACATACAGATGATGGGTCAGAGATGCGGGTTAAGTTGGCAGACCTCTCTCAGCTGCACCCACTCTGACACTCATGTAATGTGGTTTCATTGTTTTCATCTCCTTCTTTTGAGAGTTGCCGAACCCCCCCCCCCCCACACTTGGAAAACAAACACTTTACCGTGATCCGTACTTCCTCTCGCTCCTGAAAAGCTCCCTGGCCCACACTACTGCTTAACGCAAAGGTTGGCTAATGAGGAAATGCCTCCTCAGCAACGTGGAATCTTTTAGCTTCTTCCATCTATTTCTGATGTTTGTGCGGAGGTGATCCCCACGACTGCAAAATCAAATGTGGGGCATGAGTAACATGTATTTGCATGCCTTAAGATCAGTGTATTTCCCCACAATTGCCCCTGTGCCCTGGGGCATTTGAGGAGCAGATTTGGAGTGATTTTCAGCACAAATATACCTGCCAGCCTTGATGAGCGGAGCGGCGTCTCTTCGCTCTCCTCAATGCTGACGTTTTGCTACCCTAGCCAGTCGTTCCAGTTGCTATCTGCAACCGGCTGCCCACAGCCAGGGTCCTGCATGATGCCTGGGATGAGAAAGCCATTTACAGCCAGAGGAAGGTGATAATTAGCTCCTCTGCCGAGTGTCAGTTCCCAGTGCAACACGTCACTGTAATCTACCAGGGTGTGTGGGTGAATACAGGGCGGTTTTGGTGGCATAATTGGAGAGGTTACAGTCAGTGATTAGTGACCTCTCCACCTCTAAATAGCTTCGACTTGTGTGTTATGAGCTGGTAAATGTAATTTTTGAGGCTGGATTGCTAAATTAGATCAAATGGTTGGTTGTGGGCAATCAATACCTGGCTGTAATAGATACAGTATTTTAAAATATTTGACATTTTTATGAATATTGCAACGCTTATGACTTGTTCAATCGTGCAAACAATTACAGCAATCATCGCAAGTGCTCTGTGTGTGTGTGTGTGTGTGTGTGTGTGAATACTCATTCTACCAGCAAAGTGAGGACATTTTTGGAAGTGAGGACAGATGGTTTAAAGGTTGGGGTTAGAATTGGATCTTGGTTAAAGTTAGAATGAAGGGGATGATGGTTAGTTTGGATGGAATGGGTTAGGGCTTGGGCAGGGAGCTGGCAAATGAATTATGACTATGAAAGTCCTCGCAAAGATGGTACAATTATGTGAGTGTGTGTATGTGTGTGTGCGTGTGTGTTGGTTAATATTAGCCGGACCCCAGTGACCTCCCTTTGTATCCCTGTCTGGTGCCAGACCCAGGCTGTGATGTGTTTAATACCGTATATTAGATTAGCCATTAAACTGACTTGGCCCTACTCTGTTCCACTCACTGGGAGCTAATGAGAGATGCACTATCAGATGCACAATGAAGCCCCTCACCACCTCCAGTAGAGTCACCAGGGTAATGGGGCGGGGGGGTGGGGGTTGAGGACAATTTGAACCTTTACAAGAAGTATATTACCACTCCAGCTAGCGTGTCCATGCGACGTCCATTTCACCTTTATCCAGCCACAAGTATGTAGGAAACAGACAGGCGTATTTTCCAGGTGAGGAGAGGTTAGGCACAGAGACCACGCTAATTTCACAGATACTTCACACACGCTCAGAGGAACATTTTTGTGTTTCAGCTGTGTTTCAGGAGATTAGGAGGAAAGAGTTTTCTCCTTGGCTGCTGAGGAGGTGATTTGTATTTGTGAGTTCTACAACATGGCATGGTGATTCTTTTATAATCAGCTGTGATTTAAATTAGCATCATTTTGCTTTTGTAGGCTTTTTGTGCACTGAGGTTTTACTTTTTACCAGTTACTCTACATTCGCACACCTAAATTAAATAAAGAACCTCTGATTTTCACCTTAGGCCTTTCACAATGATGTCATAGGCACCTCTAGCATCATATTTCAATTTAGAGATTGGCTAATAGTCATAGATGCCATTCCTGACACTTTGCTTGTATAAGCTTGACGGAATTCTCGTCCCTGTCGGCTGTGACAGACCCTGGAGCCAATCTGGTGCACCCTGTAGAAGCTACATGTGTGGAACCGGGTCCTGCCACAGCTGACATCTTCCTCTTACTTTTACAGTCACATTCAAAGCCAGGCAAATCCCACTGACATTATTAATATCCTCTTCTGTTCAATGTCATGTTTATCTGCCAAGGTCATGATTAGCAATGATGAGGTTGAGCTGTAACACGCTCGGGGGCTTGTAGCACTTCCCTCCCCACAAACGCTCTTTACCCATCACTCTCCTGAGTTCTTCATGCACTCACCAGGACCATTCAGCTCAGTTGATCCCCCTGCTCTCTGGCACTATTTATTCAGAAATCTTCCGGCATTAAAGCAGTTGCTCATAACGCGTTGGGATAAATTAAAGGTTGCATTGTTCAGCTGCCACCACCGCCACTGCTCAAGACGCCAATTACTGAGCGGTAATTTTCTTACCCTTCTGCTTTTCATGAACATGTTTTTAACAAAAGGAGGTTTTGGCACAGTAGAGTGAGTTGACACCTGATGAAAGATTTTCAGGCATCTTTTTTCCTTATAATATTTCAGTGTTATGATGGCACTTTGTGCACTTCTGCAAAACCTGTATGACCAAACTGTAAAAGTCAATTGAGAATTTGAAAGGCGAACAGGAGCGTTCTGACTCTGCTTACCAGACAAGACAGATGAGGACTCGCTCTGTCTTTATTTGTATAGATGCAGTCAGACAAGAGTGCCTCTCCTTAACTAGTGCAAGTCTAAAAATATAAGTAAATAAATCTAACATGCTCAGAGGCAGGTGAAAGGATGGAAATATCTGTTTTTTTCTTTCCATAAACAATATATGAGATGCTTTTTGCAAGTCAAATCCTTCAAGATTTACTGCCAGCCCTCCTCCCAGAGCTTCTTAAAAGAGCAAGTGTAGCATGTGTGCTGTGGACCTCTGGAGGTGGGTAAATGGAGCCTTAAATAATTGTTAATAAAAACAATTAATTGAACATCTCAGTGTGAGATTGTTGGCATATGCGGCTGTTTACATGTGCAAGCTCATGTAGGTTATGTTCTGTGGCCGTGGTTTGTCTGCTAAAGTATTGCAAGATGTAATTAAGGTCCACCGTTTCCGTAGCATGATAGTGTATATATATATCCATAAAAAAGAAAAATCACTCGCGAGAGATGCTTTTTGACTGCTGGTTGTGCAGTGACCTGTGCACATCAAGCCTCTCGCTTCTTATTTGGTCGTTGTTTTTCCACACTAATGGCCACGGGGGGCTGAGTCCAGGCTTCACCTGACCACCGCTCACAAGTCTGGGTCTCTGGAACCGACAGGCGGAATAGAAATCACATTAATCTGACTCCAACCAAAATGAGATACTCTTGTGTATACTGTCCTAAAAAAAAAACAAAAAAACAGCAGAATCTCACTATTTTCTCCCTTTATCAGCAGCATGTGTCAGTTCAACTCAGCGTTGTTTACTGGTGTTGCACGAAGGCTGTCCACCACCCACACCTTCTTCCAGAGGCCTATAGACAAGCACCTTGCAAGGACACTACTGGGCTGATGATGTAAAAAGCCCTGTGGCAGCTGGCAGGACCTGACCTCTTTAGCCAACCAGAATAATAATTTCAACATAACAATGGTAGAAATGAACCGATTTGCTGCCAATCAGGGCATAATTCCTGTAATTCAACCTTTTTTACCAAACTGGTGTGATAGCTTTTTCTGTATTAACTCGTCTGACCCTTCCCACCTTGCCTCTGGGCTGGTTGGTGTGGGATGGGACGTGAATTAAAGCTAAATTAGTTACAGCAGTCATCTACTTGCAGGACTTCAAGATTGTTCTTAAGATTGTTTTTTAAGCAAGTCTCTGTGTCTCATCTTTCATCTGTGTGTGCTTGTGTCCAGAAGGCATCTAGACTCATTTCTTTTCTCCTCCTTCGCGTTGCACCTCATCATAAATTTCCCCCACCTCAACAATGCTGTGGAGAATAAATAAAGTATATTTCAGTACCGACGCTCCCTGCCCGCTCCCAGACCTTCAGAGGGGAGGGCAGAGACCCTGCCAGTTTGTTGCTTTTATTTAATGCGCTCCCCACTTCCATATCATATTTTCTGTCTTTAATTGATGCCCACATGCCTGTGTGGTTGCCCACTGCACCATTGAGGGGATGTTTTCTCCAAACAGGCCCTTATCTGGCTCTAATAGGCCTGGCACTCCGCTGAGGCCCTCAGCTGTGTCAGTCACTGCTGCCTCGCTGCGCCTGCGGTTTCAACTGTGGCTGCGTTGCCCATTAGTTTTCTCTCCAGGACTCTCTATTCCCTCTGCTCATCCGTTTGCCACCCCGCCCCGCCCCCTGCCCCGTAGCCTTTTCGGTCCCATCCTTCACCTGCCTTCCCGCAAGAGGCCTTCCTGGTAAAAAGCTGCAAAAATCTTTTATTTTTTTATAAGTATACCTGCTCCAATTGGTTTTATTAAAAGAAAAACTGATGTCAAAAGTGTAAATATGTAAGGCGCAAGACTTAGAATCAGAGCCTTCGTGCACATCGACAGATCGGCAAAGCAGTTAGTTCTACCAAATATAACAATGATATATCATTATCACATCTTTGTGGCGAAATCTATAAAATCAATTGTGTCTGCCGGTGGAGCAGGATTAGTATTACTAACACGCTGAGAGAGTGTTAAAGTGCCTGAGTATGGATCCCAGTTGTGGCTCGGATCAATGGCATTTGTGGACACTAAGCTCAATAACAAGCCATCCAAGAGCAGGTTAGAAGAAGAAAGAAATAGATGTGAAAAGCAAATTCGGCGGTGAGAGAAGCTAATATCCTGTGCGTGCCTGGCTGAACATGAGCCGTGGAGCTGCTGGAGGGCAGCGGAAGAACAGACCCTCCCCCCCACCGCTTCTGAAACCATACAAATGTAGCTGTCACTATTGACACCCCTCATTATTGATATTGGCAAACAGGGGCGGAGGATGGAAAATTCATTGATCTCAAGGGTGCAAGTGTATCGAGTGACACAATTCGATTTAGGTATTGAATGTTATAAAAGACGCCGCTGTTGTTGAAATACAGTGCTGAATAAATGTGAGATTTTGCTTCATGACAGAGGGAAAACAAAAAGTCAAGGACACCTCTGTTTGCACCTTTTTCTCACAGTCGAGCACCAAGAAGCGAGAAAACGCCGCGGTAATTACATGTGCAGAAGCCAGATTTCATGTTTTGTCCTCGTGCCAATGTTTTTTGTTTTTTTTTTTTGCCAGAAACAGATTCTGTATCTGACTGCAAGGACGACATGATTTAGGCAAGTTAGACGCATTCAGGTCTCATTTTGCTCGACATGGATATGAGGAGAAGGGAGAAAAGGAGCAAGCAGTTTAGTTGTCAGCTTAGTAAATCTGGTGAAGATAACAGGTTTTCAGTGAATGAAGAGATGAAGAGCAGAGCTTCAGGACCAAAGTGCAGCCATTGCTTCCTTTTTTGCAGTCCCTTTCCAGTTGTTTTGTATGAGCACCCGCAGAAGCGTTCCGTGATTCATGCACCGAGCTGCTCACGTTTTTGGGAAGAGCACTCTGAAAAGCTGAAAGCCTGTCACTGAAAAAAGGTTTTAACTTGGAAGAAAATAGATGTGGGTCCACGCGGCTTGAGAGTTTTCCTCGCAGTCTGCTCAGATTCATCAACCTCAGCACTGATGAAAGCTTGTACGGCCATCATCGAGGAGAACCTTGTGACTTTTCTTTAATGAGCTTTAAATGTAATTACCACCATTTGGGCAAGATAAGTCAGAGTGGTGTGACACTGGAGGTCTTAAAACATCTAACCTGACTGCAGGATGGGGTCATGGGTCCAGTCCTTTGCCCCCCCCCCCCAAAAAAACTGCAATACTCACATGAGAAGAGTCACTCCTCAAAACAATGTTCTGATATGAATTTTCTATAGTGATAAACAGTTTTATAAGAACATTTATCACCGGTGTCATCTGTGACCTTGTTGTTGCTGCGTAGCACTGAGGAATGAGGAATTTTATTCATGCTGAGCTGACAAGACAAACAGCAAAGATCCAATAACTAAAGAATTATAAAATGATGATGAGAAATCAAGAATTTGAAGAAAGTTTGCTGCCAGTAAACTCCTGCGTCAGTCCATACGCGCATGTGCCCCCGTCAGCCTCGGAAGACGCGAAAACGTGCTTCCTATTTGCAGGAAGAGTCCATTTTCTTCATCTGCCAAGACGCTCGGAGCGATAAACAAGACATTCTCTTTCTTTCATTGAATCAAATTGTGTGTGTGTGTGTGTGCTGTTGCTCCGTGATTGTACATCACAACGGCGACTGGCTCTGGCGGCAGAAGTGCAGACGAGCTGGGAATGCTGGCGAGTGATCTGTGGGCAGGAACAACTTTGCTTCCCAAAGAACACAAGTGGGTTATCTCCACAGAGGACTTGATGATAACAACAAAACATCAACTTAACTCATTGGTTCAGAGGGAAATACAGAGGGAGAGGGATCGGAGGGAGCGGAGGAGCAGGATTGCTCCTTAAGGCACAAAATAATGCTGGCTACAAAAGGAGGGGGAGGAGAACAGGCTCTGGAAAACGACAGGAGCAGGTTGTTTCTTACCTCTGTTTTGACAGAGAAGAGTGATAGACAAGCCGGAGCGTGGAACAGGGAGTAATTAAACAGCCTGATGAGTTTGTGGCTTTTGAAGCCTGGTTTTCAATGGAGCCCTGGTTTTTGTGGTGAGAGAGAGAGAAAAAAAATCTCTTTCAGGGATGTCAAAGAAGTTTCTGACAGAGCAGTTATCACAGCATGTCAAATTGCTCCAGCTCAAGAAATGATTTGGATTTTTCTTCCCCCCCTTTTACAGAGCTCATCGAAACAAAAGACCCCCCACCCCACCCACTCTCTAATTTGCCTTGGTGGGGCCCCGCTGGGTGGGGGGTCCGCATGGACAGAAAGGGCTTTGCCAGAGGATTATAGGATGAGAGGGGGCGAGATGTGTGATTGTGAACGTGTCTATATTTGTGTTGAAGCTGTGTACATCTGCGTGGGATGAGTGTGGGGTGGGATGGGCTGTATGTGGTGGTTGGGTGTGTGTGTGTGGGGGGGGGTGCATGCAATTTTTTCCAAAATGCTGCAATTGTCTCCAAGATTGAACAGTGCAGAGCGGTAATACTCACTTTCCAGTCTATTAATTATCTCCTCTGTACTTATCTTTGTCTCCAAAGATTTTAAAAAAAAAAAAAAAAAAACACAGCAGTGTTAAAAACAGAGACTTTAACCAAAGCTCCGACACGGCTGAGTTAAACTAAACTGTTGTTATTTCACCAAAGCAGCATGATGAACAAATTAGTATTTTTCCTCCTCATTTTCAGCAGTATTATAAACTGTATTAGATCCCTGATTTGAGCAAATGACATTTTTTTGCACTCACAATGTTTGTTTGGATAACATTGGCAATTTTGTGGCAATATTTTGTTGGGGAAAATTAAAAAAAAAAAAAAAACAAAGCTAGGCATTATTTTGGGAGGAAAATAGTTACGTATTGTCTTTACAAGATGTTCCTTAGAAGTTTATGATTTCAGTCTTTCTTTGAATATTAATCCCCTCATAAATGATTCATTTGTGGCAAGAGATCATCTGACAGGGAATAATAAACCAGCACGAGCTGTGTCATATTTACATTCAAATAAATGCAGACAAAGGAAGTTTATAAAAAAAAAAAAAAAAGATATTTCTTCTGTATAAACACAATAAAACAGAGTTGTCAGTGTCCCTCTCAATGACTGTCAAAGCTGATTTACAGGTTTGTTTTCCTCACATCTCAGAGTTTGACACCGCATCGCTGACATAGATCCACACAGCATTTTCTCTTCTCCACGTCACTTTGCTATATGTAGAAGCCATGACGGTCTTTGATATTGCATCAAGAAACTCTTTGATTGATTGCTTTGATTGACTGATTGATTGACTTGTTTGTTTGTCTTGTTGTTTTGTGTGACATCAGCAGCTTCCAGGCTGCAAACCACCCAATAAAGGGAAGGATATTTTATACATTTAGACAGGATTACACATAAAGAAAGAATAAAAAAGATATAGTTGCTCATAAAAAGAATCCAACATATATAATTTATCATCATTCTTTAGTTATGCATATATTATTTAGATTAAGGTCGTTTGGAGCAATCAATAGTGTCAAAGATCCTGTTACATAGTTGCGGATGGTTAAAAAAAGTAAAGTATAACCAAAAAATCCTCAGACAATAATGTTTTTTTTTTTTTTTTTTTTACCCCCCTAAACTTAATTACTTGTGTTTCTTTGTTATATCGGCTGATTTGAGGGAGATAATTAGGTGGGATATTGATGTAGGCCTCCAGAGGGCTCAGGTCTGGTGGATCAGGAGCACCAGGATGAGGGGGAGACGCCATCATTTCAAATTATTCTGGAGGGCCGGCGCTCCCAAGCAGCTTATGCAGCTAAGGCTCGGTAATTAAATTATAATTTAACCGGCTGAGGGTAGAGTGGCGGGACTGAACTAGGCTCTGGGTGGCACGGCCCTGACAGGATTTACACTTAATGAAATAATAAAGCAACAGCAGCGAGGTAGCTGGCGGTGGAAGAACAGATGCTCCACAACTTGGTTTCCTGTTTATTTACTCTTCAGCTTCTTCTTCTTCAAAGCTAATGAGTCTCTCCTCCATTTCTCCTGCAATGTCTTGTTGTGGAGTGCAGGTTAGCATTGAAGGTAGCACCGGTGCATTAAATACATACAGTTTTTATGATTGTTATAATAATTAGGTGTTCATGACTAATATATGTCTCTTAGGATGATTCAAGTGCTTTTAATTAAAAAACCATCAGCATAGAGTGTTGGCTGACGTTTACGCAGAGTTGCTGCACAGAGCAGTAACACGTTGAGGACAGCTTTGAGTCTAAAGATGTGGATTTCTGTTGGCAGGTGGCGCGCACAGGTTATTTTCTTGCTTAAATTTATATTTGATCCGACTTGTTACCTTTTATTTTGCTCCTATCAGTTGGCACTTGTCAATGTTCCAAATTCAGGTACACAGCTACATTTGGTAGATTTACCAATCTGTCGATCCCCCGCAATCCCGATTTCCTCCATATTGAAGTAATGCACATGCCATCAGTCAGTCAGCACGATGTATTAATGTAAAGCTCTGCCTAAATCCACAGCATCTGATGTGAGGAAACCAGAAAAGGATTGACTCTGAGTGAAACAGACAAAAAGATTTACAGGCTGATGAGGTCGGGAGAAATACGGAATGCAAAACATCTGCTTGGTGTCATTTCATCTTCCTCCCTTTCTGCAGCTGTTAAGATGGACGCCTCACGGTGTTGCATCGCTGCGAGCTCATTACGAGCCACCCTGGCTCGCCTCCCCTCACGACATTCCCCCTCGTTCAAACTCTGCACGACGCCTCAGCTCCAGACCTAGACCCGGCCCCAGTCAGCATGACAGACAGGCCCGGTTAACGGTCCCTGTGAGCGGAGGTAAAATGACTGGAGCGCAAATGACAGGTGTAGTGAAAATAGTGCAGCGTAGAAAGGCTGGAGGACAGAGAGCCGGGGTGCTACTGTAATAAGCGTGATGAAGGAGCTCAAGCATTGCCTCGGTTTTCCCTCTCTCCCACTAACATCCTTCCTCAGGCAAACGAGAGGAAAATAAGAGAAAGTTAACTTTCTTCCCCCTCGTCATTATTCCCTCACCCGTCGTTTCAGGCTCTTTTCGGGAAGTTAATGACAGATTATTGACACAATGCGGCATATTTCTGAAATGCAAGGTTTAATAACAGGCTGTGTGACTGGACTGCTTGAATTGTAAATGGACCAAGGGGGAGGCCATTTTGGTTTAGGTCCCCTTCGGACTCATTTAGATGGACACAGGAGGGATTTTCCTCCACTGCTGATCTAAATCTACTTGCCCAGTCTTTCAGCTATTCTCTGTGTTGCCTTTTAATGCCACCTTTCCATCAACCCCCCTCCCGACTTCATGTTTAAAGTAATCACTTTTGCTCACCAATCTTTTTGTCTGGACAGCGGGGAGGGGTCAGAGTGTGTGTGTGTGTGTGTGTGTGTGTGAGGATGGTGTTAACAGATTGGGAGTCTGTCAGATGGACTGAAAGAGTGATGAGATCATAGAAAAGGAAAGGACAGTATTACGCACAAAAGTTTAGGTTGATTTGATGGATCTGGGTAAACACAGGCTACAGTACAGCTGAGGTGACAGTCAGATTACTGATCTGATCACAGAATATTTGAATTCAAAGCAGCAGCATCACCGAGTAGTAAGATTATATCATTAAGAATCTCCAATGTCAGCCAGAAGTTGGAATTTAGTAATAGTCTGCACCTCAAAGGCCAATGTTAATGCTGGTCTGCAGATCACCAAGTTCTGTCTCCTGCTCTCTCCTCCCCCTTCTCCTCTTCCTCGCCCTCCATGAGATTTCTCTGCTTATCTGATTGGTATTAACAGGATTCTTGTGCTACTCCACTAATTAGAAACGACGCAGCACAATTACTGTTACAGATCTGTGAGATTAAACTTTGGTGGTTCAATCCTCTGAGGCAATGAATCCTGTGCATTAGCATCACATAGACTTCACTGTTTATCTTTCACTCAGCTGCTCTGGTTTACTACAGTTGATAATGTTTCTGGTTAACCTGCCCTAAACCCAGCAGACAGACGACTGAGACCTCTCACAGTTCGAAGCAGAATATCAGGTTTTATGATTTAAAACAAAAACCCATGTGTAGCCTCTTGGACTATATTAGTTTTTTCAGTCAAGGTAGCTTCCCTTCTATGGATTCACTGACATATAAACCAAGGATTCTGACCTCTGGAGGAGTTAAATTTAGCCCGTCCCCACAGGAGAGGGAACATCTGTCTTTATCAGCAGAGCTTAACTCAGTACAGGAAATCCAGCACATGTAATTCATGCAATATTTAGATGAGAGGGTCAGGGAGCTCCAGTGGGCCAGAGGCGGTCTCTGTTGCACAGGGAGACTGATTGACCCATGGCCCCTCCATGAAAAGAGGCATCTCTTTATGGCAGAAAGGAACGTCACCGTCCCCTCGTGCTGATGGTGTCGTGCTGCTAAAGAGGCTTTAGATATTAAATGAAATATAAGAATATATACTTCTTTGTTGTGCAGGTTTCACAAGTATCTACATAATTCCTGCTAGCAGCATTGACGTTCCTCAGTGGTTCATTGTCTGGGAAGTAGCAGTATGTTGTGAATTTTTCCAAGGCTGTAGGGATGCCTGTGTCCTGACTGCCAAAAATCCACAGTCGGAATAAACAATTGTTACTCTTAGATCAGGTGTGCTCTTAGTCAAAGGTGTCTGCAGTGGTTCTAAATATACTGTGTGTGTATATATATATAGAGACAATCTAAAAAAATTTGGTACATACATAGGTTATTAGGGAGATCTCATTACATTATATTTATTAGATGCTAAATAAGCAGTGAGAAAATAACACTGAAGAAGAAGGAAAACAGAATATTTATAATAATTATAATAGTGCGAAAAAGGATCTCACTCTCCTGAATATTTGGGTCTTGTGCTGCTGGAATTGTGGGTGGATTTATAAAGCTGTCTGACAAAGATACCCAATAAAAGTCTGGAGGGAACCGGATTTGTTTGTTTGTTGGAAAACAGTTTACATCTTGACAAGTGAATATGTAGCGGAAGCATTGCCCTGTTTAAAATATTTTTTTAATAAACTTTAAAAAAAAAATCTGTCAATGCTGTGCTTTTATTTTTTATTTCCAGGAGTATGTGTAGCTGTTTGCACAATGCAGGGCTCATTTCTTTCTTTCTTTCTTTCTTTTTTTTTAATTTGATTTTCCTTTGCTGGCTCAACCATCACCTTCTCTGCCATATTAAACACTCCGTCAGTGTTTAGTCCATTTCTTTTTCTTGGCAGCAGACCTGTCTTTTCTTACGCGGTGTCACGCTGTAGTGTTGCTCCCACACTGCTCAAATCAAAGCCCAACAGCTGAGCTAAAGTCCTCCCGATCGCACACACACACACACACACACACACACACACACACACACACACACACACACACACACACACACACACACACACACACACACACACACACACACACACACACACACACACTAGTGTGCTCTGGAGTGCTAACAAGGATTCAGTAGAGGCGAGCACATCGTAACGCTGCAACGTCAGGGCCACCTGTTTGTCTGGCCATCTATCCATCTCTGAAGCAACAGAAGACAGAGAGGAGATAATGCTGGGGCTCATAAGTGCATCATTAGTTTGTGTTTGGATGCCGAAGCGTTCAAAGTCTTTAGGCACCCATGCGAAAGCAGACCTCTTTAGACATAAACGTAACTTTTTCTCGCAAGAGCGGAGTTCTTTTTTTCTGCCTGGCAGATCAGTGGACGAAATATTTGAAATATTTCATCCCCAGGTTTCAGTTTGGAGGGGATCTCTTCAAGAAAGGCTCCAGTCAAAAATTATTATTTGAGAATAGCATGTTTATGCAACTTTTGAGCAACCGATGCATGAAGGCTGTGGAGAAATGCCTTCCCTGCTAAAAACGTTTATTAGCTTTTGGCAGTGTTTTGTGAATTCAGATGTTTTCTTATGTTTTTTTATTATCTGCTTTATAGTTATAGTGTGAATGTGCTGCTTTAACAGTGAGATGCATGCAGGTATGCGTGAGTAGCATGTCTGTCATGCCATCATCTATTTTTTGTCCAGCTGTTTTGAAATCGACTTCCTATTCCTTTGCGTTCTCCGTTGCATTTACAACATTCGCTTCCTCATTCTGTTGCGGCTCTTGTGTCTCCGCACCGCCAGAGTCAATCGATTGTCCCCATTGGCTGATGCTCTTCCTCCTGTGACATACTGGCTATCAATCCTTGGCTTTGTGACCTGGGCCAACCCCCAGCCTCACCCTGCGGCTCCTTCTGAACTTTTGAGGAGCGTCCATATCCATGTCACCAGCCCGACAGAGTCAGTGCTGCATCAATAAACGTTTGCAGAGGGCGGATTTTTCATGGCTGAATAATTTATAGAGCATGATTAGAAACTGTATCCTGAGAGGAAGATCTGGTTGCTTGTATGTTGCTCTTGGATCTTTACAACACAACATGACCCAGTCTGATCAGAGCGTGTACCGACAAAGAGCTTGTTGGTGTGTGTGTGATAGATAGATAGATAGATAGATAGATAGATAGATAGATTGATAGAGAGAGAGAAATGTTTAATTTTACTACAAATGACAGAAAAAGTTGAAGACAAACATTTTCACTGCATGATACCTGTGTCTATCACCTATTCACAGACATACTCATGCAGACACGCATACGCAAACAAGCACACACACACGCACACACAGACAAACACAAACACCCTTGTATTTTTGTCTTTGTGAGGACTTTCATAGGCATAGTGTTCTAACCCCTTCCTTAAAACTAAGTAGGTCTTTGAAGTTGTGAGGACTAGACAAAATGTCCTCACTTTGCTAGTAGAATGAGCATTTTGGTATTCATGTAGCAAGTACAAGAACACACACACACACACACACACACACACACACGCAGAAAAAAACAGGAAACTGTCAGATAGCTGCAGAGAAACGGGTCTGCAGCAGCTAATGAGTCATAGCATCATTCAGCGATAGTTCTTCAAAGCTCCAACATGTTAACCTATAAAACAAACCATCATTGTTCAGCTAACAAGACATTCTTTTAACAGTGACCCCCCCCTTCCTATAAAATGCAAATAGTTGTAAGCCTATCAAAAATAATTGACATGTGAACCTTGTGGAGCATAGTTTGCCTTCTTTTGAATGGGTACCGCTAACTGCTGAATATGTATTTGAGACTTTTACGGTTCCTTACTGCTTTGTTCATGGCACTTTATGCCAGGCAGTTTGTTTAAATGGCTAGATCTAATCTTGGTGTAGTGTTGCTCCCACCCCAGGAGTGGAGAATTGAAACACTGCACTTTAAAAGTGCAAAAAGTTTAATCCGATGTTACGACTGTGAATGTGAGTGTGTGAACATTCTGCATGCTCTGTGTCCGGGACCTCCGAAGTTTCTTACAGTTGACAAAGGCCTGGTAGGGACTTTTGTCCATCTCTGGGGCCTGTTCTTCTTTGTGTTTCAGTGGGGACAGTAAAGCAACATATACTTCTCATCACTCCCGATGTGTTTCTGTGCTAGAGGCGTCTTTGGCGGTGGCGGCGGTGGGGTGTTATGTTCATTAGCGCAGTAAAAATGCCTGCAGGCATAAGCAGACAAGGAGTGGTGAAAGAAGGCTGGGTGGCGATGATGTGTGTGTGTGCATGGGGTGGTTCGTATGGAAATTGACCAGTGTGCTGTAACTGTTCATCTGGTGGAGGCCTTTGAAGTGAGCTGTTCGAGGCTGCAGCCGGCCTTGTTCTTGATAATTGCGTAAATGATCTCCATGGAGCGTGAGGTTGTGTTACAACTAAACTAATCCTGGGGCAACCCACTGATTTGACAGAGAGCTCTCCACCATGTCAGAACCCCCCCCCCATGCCACTCCGCCCAAACAACAGCCTATCATCCATTCTGTTTTGTCTGTTTATTATAGACAAACACAGCGGGTGGCGTGATGGTGGTGATGGGGGGGTTCCTGAGATGCAGGGGGATTCTGTTTGTTGTAGGGATGATGGCCTCTGTGCTCCCAAAGCTTAGCCATGCGCTTAACCCGCAGTCCTTGACATCGCACCCTCTGCTAGCCGCCATTGATATGTAAATGAGGTGCAGCCTCATTTGCAAATGAAGGAGGAATAATTAGTGAGGAGCACTTAGCAACAACAACAGCAATAATACACTTGTCTGATGCAGACTGAGCTGCTCTCTCTTTTTGTCACATTTGGCAATAAGTCCCTCACTCTCAAAAAAAAAAAAAAGAAAAAGTAAAAGATCTTCCCTTCCACTGCTGCACTGGAGACACTGGTGGGTGGTGGGGCATCTACAACAAGTACAGTGTTTGGCCTTTCAGAGCCTCAGCAGGGTTTAGGGAGCCAGTGGCGCATGGAGGCCAAGCAGAGCCCTAGGCCAAGAGCAGCCAGTACAGAGCGCAGGCTGGGTTGGAGACCTCTCTGGTATGCAGTGAGGTCAGAGCAGAGAATGAACCAGAGAGGAAGTAATGTGGATAACCTGAGACCTGAGCTTTATAGGTCTTGGAAAAAGAAAAAGCGCCGAAACACGGACGATGAAAACAGCAAGATTGGAGGGATTGAAAATAAAAATATATTCAGCTACCAGTGAGGAAATGTTAATCATTTTTTGGCCAAATCATTATTTGGATGTCATGATAGAACTCTGGTGCCAGGCGTAATGAAGAGCCTCCCTCCCACCGTCCCAGGACGGGCCCGGTGGCAGGGTATCAGGTAGACCAAGGTCCCATATAAAAGCGCCCCCTATGAATTATAAATCATAGGCCACTGGAGCCACAGCGTGTGGGATGCAGAAAGGGGGTAAGAGGGACTATATTCCCGGAACAAAGGACAGAAAAGGGGGAGGAGTGGGGCGTTGCAGAGGAGGTGGGTTAGTGTTGTACAGTAAAAGTTAAAGAGTACAGTCACAGCAGTCACGGTCAAACATGTTGTAGTTTGCAGCTGTACTAATAATTAAGTTGAAAATAAGGCCACTGAGAATGTTACTTTGACTTTTATATATACACACACACACATATATATGTACATATATATATATATATATATATATATATATATATATATATATATATACTTTTTTAAGTGGGCATACTGATGAAAGGTTGATTGATACGGTGTCAGGCACTCTGTGATGGATTAAATTGTGTGTGCAGCAGTGGCCCTGGCCAGTCATGGCTGTTGCTGCCTTTTCCGCCAGTCACCGCTGCGGCGGCTTTAAGAAAATTTGATTTTCGCAGCTCAGAAACACACGGCAGCCCCTTTCTCTCTGCTGTCTGACTTCCATTTAGTTTGAGAGTGCACAAGTGATTCTTTATTGGATGAAATCTGCACCGGATTGGATAAAGTGTTAGAGCGCTGAGCCATCTATCACTATCACCACCCCAGCTCCAGTTTCATTTTAAAAGAAAAGAATAATAGTAGAAAAAAAAACACAGGAAAGAGGCAGAAAAACTGACAGCCATAGGACATTGGAGATTTGAAAATAAACTATGGTGAAGGAAATGATCTATTCCTCAACTACTAAGCCTGTTTCCTCTCTATTAGACGATTCGAACTTTTTCATGATAAAGATTCTTTGTGGCATGTCAAGCTCTTATCATGGCTGCAGACCGCCAGCACACCTGTTTACACCAAGTTCCACACTGGTCTCACAGCTGAGATACACATTTAAACAGGACTAACTGGTTCCCAGCACAACAGGAACGCAATACTGGAGTTACAGCGAGCTTTCATTGAGGCTAACTTGCACCCATTCTTTTAATGTGTATAATGGACGAGAGTATTTTATTGTGTAAGTCAGCCACAGTAACCTTACTTGCCAAACGTGTGTGTAACCACGACTCGAACCATCGCAGAGCATCAGTAATTTACAATATTCAATGTTGAAAGGTGGCACCCAGAGCGTGCTTGTCTGGCACACAAGGTCTCACTATGTTTCCTTACTGGACAGGTGAAAACACGTTCCATAAACAGCGTTTGTGTTAGCGTGTGTGGACAGGCGGGCTTTGCGATTAGATAGGACAGGCTGTTGAATCATTGCCCTCCCCCTTCCGAATACAGGCTTCCAGCCCATAGTTGAAGTCCATCATGGCCCACCTCAATGTGATTCCATCCAGACGTGCAAATGAGTCAAGCTTGTTTGTTTGTGCACATCTGACCATCTCTCTTCCATTCATTTTTAAACACCACCCCTTCTGCCGCCCCTTCTGTCCATTACTGTTTCTGCTGCATAAAGCAAATGGCCGTGGATTTACCTCAGGGCGATGCAGACGAGCACATCCTGGAGAAGGCAGGAGGGAGGGCGAGAATAAAACCAATCTGCAAGGGAGAAAGGTGGTAAAAAGAAGTGAAACTCCTCTCTATTTCATTTCATCTTACATAATTCATCTGGAATTGCATCTTGGATGATGTAAATCTGTTCAGAGCCACCCTCCATTCTGAGCCTTTTCTCTTAAACGTCTCTGTGGTTGGAGTGTCCTGAGGCGTTTTGGACCTTGCAGCCTTCCCCACCCCCAGTCTTAATAAATCATTACACCGCAGAGCCGTGCTTATCAAGCTGGTGGGAGACCTCTAATGAGCACAGGGACCACGGCTCCACACAGCCCCAGAAATATTTTATTAGGAGCACGTTTAAACACACTAGTTCTTGTGGATGACCACATTAGTGAAGGCCCTCGTATCCCGTCTGCATGATGAATAGCAGGATGGGTCACGGACGTTATGCAAGACCCTCACGTTGTACCAGCTGCCCGCTGTGACGCAGCTAACGCCGTCTATCAGCCTGACTCGTCCTCTGGTCAGTGCTGCATTCCCTCCGAGGAGTGCTTGTGTTGTTTCCGGGATCCCGATGACTCCTTTGGGGCCGGATGACCTTTGCGCTCATGCTTTCTTTATGATGGTCCTTCAGAGGAGAGGATATGCTTCCAGCTCAGACTCAGGTTGACTCCCTGAATAGTGAACCTCAGGTACACTTTGCTGATCTGAAATGTATCATTCTGGTATTATAGAAAGCTTTTTTTTTTTTTTAACCTAAATGGCACACAAATTATAGTTCATAATGTATTAAGTTGAATTATGCCATTATTATTTTGGGCCATAAATCTAAATTACAGTTGCACTGACAAACACCGAAAGTCATCACTCTGTCTTCTACAGATTTTTTTTTTCATGTAATTTACAGCCTGATTTACACAATGTTGTTTTTGCCATAAACATGGCAAAAATGAGTTTTTATGGCTGCTGACAGTATTTATCAACTTATGGAGTGATAAAAGAAGATATTGAAAATTCCTCTGCAAAGGACGCTGACGTTAATGTCAAGAAAACAGAGAAATAATTTTAAATCTGGTTGATGTCACAGTGGGATTTTTGTTCTGGAAATATGAGCAAATTCACACATATTTAAGGAGACAGGCCCTAATTGCATATGCAGTCTCAATGTCCATCTTCCACTGTAATATTTTCGTGGTTATAATTAACAAGTTAGTTTTTTCTTACCCTATTCTCCTGAAGTGTCTGATCTAAATTAATGGACCTGGTGCTTCTATGAACCAAATGCAAGCACAATTAAGAAAGGATTGGAGGAATTGTTTGAACAGAAAGGGTTTTTTCTTCAGCTCGGCCCAGTCAGACAAGTTTTATGATCGACCAGCTCATTTTTAATGCATGACTTCCCCATTGTTGTCTCCATGTTCTTTTGCAAGTGCTGCCTTTTTTTTACCTAATCAATTAATGCAATAAGTAGGAGGCTTATACGTAAAATGAGAGCCGTCTCTTTTGTAAAGGCAAACAGTCATTAAAGAAATGCTCACGAATGCATCATTCAAGCCGAACCGCTGTGGCCAGAACACTGTGAATGCATCATAGTGTAATAAGGCGGAAAATGACTTCAGCCACTGAACAAAGTTAGAATGAGAAAGGCCTCACTGACAGTAATAATAAAAGGTAATGTCTCCCTTTTTTCATTCCTTTTAAGTTTCCTGCAGCAGAAAAACTAGGAGGGGAAAAAAATCATTATGCTGTTGTTTCATCTGACTCTTTTCTTTCCCAGAAGAGAAACACCAGGGTGATTAAAGATGACTAAAACCTAAAACCAACCAGGCACCATACTTTCTTCAACTTATTTTTAAATGAAAATTGGCCCCGAGCTCGTTTACTCGGGAACAGAGGGATATAAATGTTTTAAAATTCAACCCCTCCAAAAAAAGAGAGAAAGGAAGGGAAGAAATGGGATGGAAGAAGTAAAGGATAGGTAATAAGAGAAAGATTTTAATCTCAATAATTCATAAAGCAGTCCTTCAACTCTCCTTTTCCTCTTGGCCAACTAGTGTTTGATGAAGATAGAGGTTGGTTCTCTGCTGGGCTCCAGCTTGGTAAATGCTGTGTGGTGGAGATAGGCCTCAGATAAGATTAATATACGAGACACTTAAACAGAGGCAGCGGGAAACGGCATTATCCAGGCAGAACATATGGGAGGAGAACAGAGCTGCACCGGATGAGAAACAAGGTTAGAGTGGCAGGAAAAGGGCCCTCAGGGAAGCCAGGCAAGAGGACGACTGAGACCGCACTCTGAATATGGCACCTAGGGTCACAGGGTCAGCGTGAGGGTGGGGGGTGGACATTTAAAGCTTTTATAAGCAACGTTTGCCTCTACAAGATCTTATTTACAACTGAAACGTTACCGGTTGTTTTTTGTTCCCCAAATGTGGAATTTCCCCATCTTTAAGCTTCCTGTCCAGAAGTCTACACAATAAAGAGCTAATGTGTCAATTCTGAGCACCAATCCAGTCTTTCGGTTCAGATTTGAGAGGGAAAAAAAGATTCTTTGGAGAAAAGAGACAATGTGCAGGTTGAGAGTGAGGAGAGATGGAGATGATGAGGAAGGATGAGGGCTCTGCTGCTCTGAGGTGCAGCCGTCTGATCTCCTTTTAAGTTGCAGCCCAGCATGCTCAGCAGTGCAGCCAGTGAACCCAGGGTTTGCTCAAAGGGTTCTCCTTTCTAAGCACCGGCCACGTCTCCTTTCCACGTCAGCGATCACATGCACGTGCTCCCCTGACCAAGACATGCATGTTGACACTGTGTTTGCAGAAGCTTTCTGTCATAATGGTGCCATATTGATCAGCTGACTGTGATCATAGCTGCAGGGAATGCAGCCCCAATCCAATATGGAGGGCTTGTTAACAATCAGTCTGTGGTCTGGTCCTAATGAGGATGTGGGTGCTGAACTTCAGGGGTCAAGTTCAGCATGAGGGTCTATGGGGGACTGGAGGTCTGGCCCAACGCCCATCTGGATCAATCTGCATACAGGGGCCAGCTGACTGAGATGCGCCCATCCCCCCCGTCCCCCCCCCCCAACAATTTTTGCAATTTTATTAGATCCTTATTGTGTTGTCTGAAAATCTTTCTCTCTGATGTGTTGTAGTTTAAGCACAATGTACCAGATTGCATGATATACTTAAATAAGTTTTTACAAATATCAATACCACAGTGACAGTATGTGTGTTTTTTCCAAATTTTTGTATGCAAGTGAGATTTGTGTTAACCTCCCAGAAGAGGAGGAGGAGGCCAGGCGCAACCACCACCGCTCATATGCATCCCTTTTATCATCTATTGTGTGTAATCGCGGCCCTCTCGCTCCTCGGCGTCGGACTTTTGACCCTCTGTTATATTGCTGTTGTATTGCTGCCACGTAACAGGCATTAGAATAGCGAACAGCTGTGCAGGGGTCAGCCAGTGAATGCTAATGAGGGCTTCCGGAACGGCAGATCGCTCTGGTGGTGACAGATTGCAGAAAAACTCGCCACGTTGCTTCCAGTTTGGCTAAATTATAGATTCGTTTCAAAGACGTTCAGTCGAAACTGGTGAGTCAGTTTGTGAGTCCTCTATGTTTGTGTCCCATGCTTTTCCACATGTATGTGTGTGGTTTACATACTCATACATGTGCGTGTGCTGTGGTTCTTCATGCAGCCCTGCGTGTGTGTCCCCTGGTAAGACAAAACATGCTGCTCCATGGCCACCCCCCCCCCCCCCCCCCCTCCATTGCTGCAGGGGCCCCAGTGTGTGTGTGCTATAGTGTATGATCAATCTCACATGGACCACTCATGGTGTCAGGGCGGCAGTGGATCTGACTTTCTCTCTCTCTCTCTCTCTCTCTCTCTGTGCCTCTGTCTTCTCATCTATCATTTCTTCTCCTTTCTGCTTTGTCCATCCATCCTTTTCCTTTGACTACATGGACAGTAGGGATGTTGGGTCAGGAGAGCCATCAAACATCTTTTTTCTTAAGGATAATGAACACATGTTAAGGTGGACAGCTCTGGGCACGTCTAGACCAACCAGTCAGGTACCTTCCTGCTCTCTCACTCTGATCACACAATTTTGCTATACGCGTTTGCTTTTTCAAACTGTGTCACTCTCTCCCTCTCACCCCGCCCCCCCCGTTGCTCTCTGTTTCACTTTCACACACACAAACACACATGCACGCATCCTTGTACTTATATCTTTAAGAGGACTTTAGTAGGCCTGATGTAATACTCAGCCCTACCCTAACCCTAAGCAACCCAACAAACCCCCTGACCCTAACCCTTAAAACCAAGTCTTAACCCTCAAACAAGTCCTTTGAAGTTGTGAGGACCAGCCAAAATGTCCTTATGTCCCGAAAATGTCCTGGATTTGCTAGGAGAATGAGTATTTTGGTACTCAGTGTGTAGCAAGAACAAGAACAAGAACAAACACACTCACACACACACACACACACACACACAGGCCAGTTAATAGTTTGGAAGAACTTGGTTTCAGTGCTGATTGTGTGGGTTTTACAGATAGAGGTGTTCTCTGTGGTGGCAAATGTCATGTTTTTCATGTTGCAGTGGGCTGTCTTCACTGCTCTGGGCTGTTCTGGGTGCTTCTGCACATCTGATCGAGTTTCTCAAAGGTTACAGCTTTTCTGGTTTTTGCAAGTTTGATGGGGTTTTTTTCTGAGACACAAAAATAAGTATTTTGATTAAATCTGCCTTAGCCGTTATTGTCTTCAAATGATATTAATGGCATGAAACAGTAATCGATGCAGTGACGAGGGCTTTCTCTTCATAATACTCACGCTTGATGCTCATCCATCACTCTTTCTTCCCACATAAATGAGGATTTGGCCATGAAAGCTCTCCTGTAAGTTTTCCCTCAGATCGGCTCAACTTTCAGGTTCCTGTCGGCGGGCAGCTATAACTCAGAGAGGTGGAAAAGGTGTTTCCTTTAAATGTCACATTCATTTGGATGTGATGAGATATTTTGTTTCCAGCAGGGTCAGCACAAGAATTTGCGGGCTCTGGTCTGTGAGCTCCGAGAAGGCGTCTGATTTGAATAGCACATTGCTATCCTTTCTGAAACCTGAAGCGCTCACTGTTCACACACCCCTGTCATGTGTGTTTAAACTGTCAGCCTGGACGGTGTTGGGTTGTGTTGTAGGGCAGCTTAAAACCAGAAGCAGTCCGCTTATGAGGCTGGTGACCCATTTACAAGTTGTTTTAAACTGAATTTACACATGCGCCACCAGTCCAAAAGGTTAATGGCTGACAAATTAACCCCTACAGCATTATCTTACAAATTACCTGCAACATATGACAACCTATAATCAATATCCTCAATTAGGTGTCAGACAGAGGCCACTAGCCGTGACCTGTCTCTCATGAAGAGACTTTCTGAGGAAACAGGATCTCCTCCACCCTGCGTCCACAGGATCCTCCTGATATCATTACAGACACCTGGGACCACCTCTCATCTCCTGACTCTGTCCGAGCCACCCCCCAACCCTTGACTGTCTTTGCTTCAGCTCCTTCTCCACCCTCATGTCATCGGCGTCAGTAATTTTATTTTACTTAAAGCAGTCGGCCCCCTTTCAGGTCATTTGGATCAGTTTTCACAATTTATTAAAAGAGATCAAGTTCAACAGATTGGATGACGTAAGCTTACGTGATTGCTTTGTTGAATCTCTTAAAAATATCTTTATTCAACCTCTTAATTTTGTTATATGTTTTTATGCATACTCAAATAGTTGCCACACACACACATCTGTTTATTTCATGAAATGAGTTGAAAACATATTTATTTGCATATCCGGATAACTCACCCATCCTGCAAGTAAAACGTCGCAGTTATTTTATAAAAACAGCTGATAATTAGATTAATAAACAAGCACAATTATTAATAAAAATACAGGATGTTTATAACATAAATGTAAGGCACATTGCTTTATCAAAGGCGTCGTTAAGCAACATTTTTTAAGGGCTGATTAATTATTCATTTACCGAAGTTTGGACCCTAAATTCTACCGGTGCGATCGTTTTAATGTTTCACTCTTAAAATAAAAAAAACGACCAGTCAATCAAATGTCGTCGTGTCGTCAAAGTTTTCGATTCCTTTAATTGACATTTATTAAACCTAAATGAGCCAATTTACAAAACAATAAAAATGGAAGAAATCCGTTGAGTTCAATAATTATTTTTTTAAGGCCCGAATTAATCTGAAGCGCATAGAGGCAGATATTCAGGCAAAACTTAAGGCCTCTTTATCACGAGTATCCACAGCAACTGAGACGCGATAGAACATCTGAAAACTAACTAAAACCTTTCCACAAACTGTAAAATTCATTCAGAAAATCGTCGTTTTATCTGTTTTAATTACGACGGTGTGTAAATTTCCGGTTCTTCTAATGTAAAGATAAAATTATAATCACGCATTAATTTTCAAAATAGCAACTAAAGTTAATTCAGAAATAATAATAATAATAATAATAATAATAATAATAATAATAATAATAATAATAATAATAATAATAATAACAACAATCTGGACTGTCGTGGAGTCCTTGAACTATATATTGAACAACGGTTCAACGGTTGGTTAGTTGGTGGGGGGGCGAACATGTGACCCATGTGTCCCCCAGGTTTCAGGGTTCAGGACCTTTTTGCAGACCCTAATCATTTTCAGTCGAAAAAAAAAATTGTTTCACTCTTAAATATGTGTGGGTTTTTTTCTTAAATAGTAATTTGATAGTAAAATGAGCCTGAATGTCTGACAGCAGCAAACCCTCAGAATTATCTGGTGTGTGTGAAAAACTTTTAATCGACATCAGGTGCTTCGGCCTCTTGTAAATATTCATCCTATAGACAGAGATGGGACCTCTCCTGCACCTTCACCTGCCCCTCCCACCAGAAAGAGAGAACAGAGAGAACAGAGAGAGAGAGAAAGAGAGAACAGAGAGAGAGAGAAAGAGAGAATAGAGAGAGATTACCGTAAACTGTATAAATAGAAATATCCAGGTAATTCATTTTTCTTTGCTCTTTTCTATACATCTGTAATAGTGACTCCACCGATACTTTTTCTCTTCGGACTATTTTGTTTCACTAATGTTAATTGATTAATGAACAAACATCCTCGCCACTAGATCCCTTTACATCCTGCATTGACGTTCCCGCTTGCTATTTTCACTGTGCATCAATTTTGGCCATGTGAGAGTGCGCAGGCCCCGCAGTGCGTGAGCTGTGTCGGCGCCTGCAGCTGACGGTGATGTCATGTTGGAGATCTCTCTGGTCTCCGAATGACTAAAGGTAACCCTTAGTAATGAGGACTAAATAAACACCGCGATTTCTTTCTTCTGTGCAGAGGAGGAAGAGGAGGAGGAGGAGGAGGCCGGTTTGGATGAGGGATAAAAAAAAGATGATCAGTGTGGAAACTTTAAAACAAACTCGGGCAGATAAAACGCCTGATTGTGAAAAAGAAGGAAATAAAAACCGGCGTAAAATATAACGTCGGATAAAGAGTAGATTGTGTTGATTTTCAATCGCCTTCAAATAAAAATCAAATAATGTCTAAATTTGACACAAAATCAATAACTCCAGCTTTTTATTCAGTCGGCTCTTATTCATTATACGTTATTGTGTAAAAAAAAAAAACAGCACCGTAATAATTTAAAATAATATAAAATACAAATTCTGAAAAGGTCTTGTTCCTTGTTGCTGGAGCCCGTGTGCCCAATTGTTGTGTTCCTGCAAACAAGTGTCCTATTAGAATATAATGAATATTAAATAGACAGAATAAACTTGTCAGCTTCAATTGGATCATTTGGCAAATTCCACAACAGTTGCCCCGCGAGGCAATTAATACAAGCTATTACCCCGCGATAATGCCTAATTAGCCCCGATTAGTGCAGAAGAGGAGGGGGCGGCGGCGCTAATTGAAAAATCCTTCAGAAAAGGAGGTTGCGGAGCCTTTTGTAGAGGCGGGATCCTTGTGAGCAGCTCTCGGTGCTGAACGCCATTCACATTCAAATGAGAGTGACAAACTTTGGCTCAGAAACAAACGCGCAGCCGCCTCCCGGCCTTCCTCCTCCTCCTCCTCCTCCTCCTCCAAAAAAAAAAAAAAAAAGCTTCTTTTTTGTTAACTTGACGCGTGTTTAGAGGAGCATGTGGTTAATTCAGCAGGAGAGAAAAACAACCCCGAATACAAACATATAATAACACGATGCCGCGTGATTTTTAACCTTCTTTTTTTTGTTGTTCTGATATTAAAACGCACCTAAAACATATATGCGCACAGCCGGAGCGCACACGCGTGCCAACAAAACCTCGCGTGTGTGTGTGTGTGTGTGTGTGTGTGTGTGAGAGAGAGAGAGAGAGAGACAGCAAGAGAAGGAGAGGGAGGCAGAGAGAGAGTGTGTGTGTCTGTGTGTGAAGAATGGACTTTAAATGTATTTCAGCTCCAGGAGCACAGCCCTGCACCTGTCTCCATCTCGCTGGAGATTTGCGCCCCTCCTGCTGCCGGCATTGTGCGAGTGTGTGCTTGTGCCGACCCGTCCCCCCCACCACCACCACCACCACCCTTCACGCGTGCATACACGCGCGCGTGTGTGTGCCCGGCCATGCATGTCATATTCTGACCGAGACATATACACACGCGGACGACGCCTTTCCTGCGGCATTTGTCTCTTTCTTGTGCGTTACAGCGAATATGTGACCCAAATAACCATTTTATTGTCTGTTCCTCCTTTCATACTTCTCATAAGAATCATCCTAAATTTTGCACGTTTTGTTGCCCCCCCGCCCACATCCCCCGTCCCGTCCCGTCCCGTCCCTACATCATCTGCGCGGTGTTGGCTTCTTTGATGGGCGTAATATTAACATGATAAGGAGATGTCAATGAAAAGCTCTCTACCTGACTGAGCAGATGGCTCTATGATGCCGGCTCTAATGTAATATTAATGCATGCGGGGCTTGTTTCTTATCAGGAAAGATCTCTTCAAAATTGTCCTCCACAGGGACCCACTTAGAGTGCAGCACACATAATAGAAATGATCACTCTTTTTCAGCCTGCATCTGAAAGATATCACTCCACTTTATATAATACGTGAGGGGAAATTGGGAAGACTAGTTAATTCTGACCTATAGCTCCCATTTTTACAAGAATATATTCCATTCCTATTAATTCTGACTTCTATACATCAGAAATTCATGAAGGACAAGGTAAGGGAAGGTAATGCTAATAATGCAATAATATATTAATACACGTTATAAATGATTTTTTTTCTTTAAAGTAACAAGTCAATTTTGACTTTACAGGTTTTCATATTAATTTCTTTGATTTTTAGACTTAATTAGATTCATGAATGTTTTGGAAATTAAGATTTTAAATTTCCTAATGATTTTTGACGGTTTAAATAAACCCGTCTGGCTGTTAAAGGTATTGATTATGGGATGCAGAGGCGTGAGTAAAATGGAGAGCTGATGCGTCTGATCCGGACACTGAGCTGTGGACACAGAGGACTCAGGGATAATGAAGCATAATGCTGCCCGAGCTGGGGCCTTCTGCGGAATAAATCCCAAATTACACCCCAAACCGAGTGAACATCCTCCTGGGAGGAGGGGGAGGCACAAGGTCAAGTCCACAACCTTTGACCCGGAGAGTCTGGGTCTGAAGAGGAGGTGAGGCAGGAGGCTGAAAAGTGGCTGCTGCTACTGATGATGCTGCTTGTTGTCAGCCTCTGCAGCCTGCCGTCGCTGGCCCTGCTCCTCGCTGCTCGATTTTAGCCAACCCTCCATCTATTATTCAGCAGACTTATTAAAAGTTATTTCAGAGCCATTGGGTCCTGCCAGATGAACTGAGAGAGAGAGAGAGTGAGTGTGTGTGTGTGTGTGTGTGTGTGTGTGTGTGTGTGTGTGTGTGTGTAGGGGGGCTCCTGTGGCCAGACAGACTGGATAATCTAAATGGACACAGTGAAACGGCTAAAACACACAGGCTGAAAACAAACAGAAAACACCATGTGCCTGGCTGAGAGCTGCGTTTGCTGCATAGGAGGAAAAAGAGCTCGTCAATATTTCACCAACAGCATCTCAAAGATGGATGAATTTTAAATTAAAGCCAAAGAGAATGTTTCTGGCCAAGAAGAAATAGATGTTTTAATAAAGAAATGCTGTTGAACCTTATTCAGTAAAATAAATAAAGCCTGAAGTGCTATATAAAACATATTTGGTTTCTAAGCCTTTTTGATTATCATTATTATCTGCTCTCCCTTTGAATGCATATGGTACCTCAGAGACCGGCCTGACCTTTGACTTGACACAGGTTCCCCTCGGTCTGCATGCGTCTTTGCATATTCATATCTTTGTTGGGGAAGCTTGACTTAACCTTTTGTGCGTTAATGTGACATGCGCACATGCACTTCCCAGCTGTGTCCAGAGAGGGCGGGTCTGTCCTGGGAAGTGGCGGGGTGGGGGGGAGAGGGCATAAGCTGGCCGAGGAGGAAGGTCAGGGGAGGCAGGAGACGGACGGGGCCAGCCGACTGCTGACGCTCTGAACCTAACAGATGGTGAAGGTTAGGTGACGTCCCCTCGCCTGGCCTTTCCTCAGTAATTGAGGATAATTTGAGCACCAAAGAGAGCAGGCCTGTCCACTGTCAGGCCCCGAGAGCAGAGATGAGGTTAATATGAGAATGATTTTGCATTACGGTCGGCTTTGGGAGGCTGGCCACAATCCTAATCCTGGCCCGAGGCAGTGGGAATGAAGAAGTGTCACCCTAGGTCCAGGCGCCACGCCATGCACATGAATACATCTCAAACCCGTGGTCCTGTGCCCCCCCCACCATTAACCAGCACTCTGCCAGGACTGATTACACACCCACTCAAGAGCCAGGCAGGCTTTGGGGGCATTTAGGAAGGCTTGGGAGTGATCTGACATCACCCTTTATCCCAGAAGAACAAAAGAGGTGCAGGAAGAAGATTTTCATATGGATTTCTCACCTCTCCTCAAAGCATTAGTGCATCAGCATGGGTTCTCTACTCCGCCTGAAGAGCTCTTTTGGAAGATCTTTGTCTTCAAATTTTTTGGACAAGATGGTTAATAGTTGCACTCGTCTTCCCTACTGCAACAGTCACAACAGTGCGACAGATTCGGAGCACAAAGTTGCTTCTTTGGTGTGAAGTCATTTACAAGTATTGATCTCATCGTCACAGTGGGCATGTTAGCCTGGAAGGCCTTGGAGGGATTCTGAGGCGCCTCAGGGACCCTCTCATCAGCTGAAACACGATACAACAGAGATGTGACTGCAAATGTAAACCGTGGCTTCTGTAAAGGCAGCGATGCCCTGTAGTCCAGAATGTCTATAAGTGGGGAAAAAAAAAACGAAACCAAAATCTAAATATTACATTAGAAAAGTGGCATATATACATAAATTCATCAAAAAATATTGTGACAAAAAACAACTGACAGATATAGAAATATAAGTTATCAGAAATATTTAATTTCTTAGTCAGATCTGATTAAAAATAAGGAAAAAAATATTTCTTACCTGATCAAAATATTAAATATCAGCTTCATCAAGTGTGTGTGTGTGTGTGTGTGTGTGAGAGACAGAGAGAGAGAGCGAGAGAGAGAGAGAGTAGCCACTGAGCTGGGTGGCCTGTGGACTCCCTCAGGTGTAGTCCAGATGAAGGGGTCTTTATCGTGGCGTCCCTGCTGCTGCGCCCTCTGCTAGTTTGTCTTGTTCCCCGAGAGAAGCGAGCTTTAAGCTAGCTCTGCAGCCTGTGACCTCCTCTGCTGGCCTGTTTGAGGAGGAGAGTAACCCAGCCAGCCCTCTTCCCTCTGAAGCTTCCAGGACTCACATCCCTGCCGATGGCTTGGGAAACAAACACCAAGAGTTTTATCAGTGGAATCAAGACTTCATGATTTTGATTGAATAATATTATGTGTGTGTGTCTGGGCAGACACACACACACACACACACACACACACACATACACACACTGTGCTGAATGGGGATTGGTCGTCGGGGTCAGTTGTTTTTTAAGGAAAAACGTGAATGAAAATTGTGGACTGCTTCCTTTCGGAGACCATTTTCTCTTTGCAGCTCAAGCACACACACACACACACACACACACACACACACTGTGATGCAGCTGATATTTCAGTAAATCACAAGACAGATATTTTTTTCCAGGCAGTTGAAATTTCATTTATTTGTTCTCTCACCATGGGTGTGTTTTCTTTAGCGTCTTTCATTTTTGGCGAAGATGCTTTCGTGCACATGTTTTCTATTTCACATGTGTAAGTTGAAGACCTGGGAAGAACCAGTGGTGCACCGGGGTTTCTGTGTTATTGTCTTCTCATTATCATTTTTTTTTCTGCAATAGAAAAAAAAAAACCACTCGGCGCTACTTTGACCTACAAGATCACAGCAGACAGTGTGTCTTTGAAAAAGTAAAACAAAAAAATCCACTTTTAAATAAGATCAATTGTAAACAAACCCAGGGCAACCCTTTGAAAGGCCCCGTCAAGAGATTTACCTTGCCCTGTGGCAAATAATATTTCTTGAACTGGGTTTAAATTTCAGGTGTCTTGGGTTTATAAAAACCTGGAACAAAAGAAAGTCGGTCTCTGAACAGCAAATATTATCAGCTGGCTGGGCAAGATGTCAAGACTGCCTTTTTTTGTCTCAAATACGGGGCAAGATCCAGTGTCTGGCAAATCCCAGAATAAATCTCCGAATGCATCCCCATTTACTTGAATTTATCTGAATCACAACAGAGACAGATCTTACCTGGATGTTGGATTTTCACAGGTATCGTTAAAGATTTTATTTATTTTCCGTTTATGAATAAAATCGTCAACACCTAATGGATTTTTCAGCTTTCCAAAATTTGCTCAGACCTGGAGACATTTATTAATATTAATATATTGTGATTCTTGTTGTATTGTATATCGTGATAATAATACTGATGATAATAATAATGTTTGTTAGCAGCATTATTTAATCATATTGAGAATTTTTGCCTTTTTTCTTGGGTGAAAACAGTGTTAGAAAAGCCCCAAAAAGAGTCATTTCTTTGATCAGGCTGATATGGAGTCATGATGAAAGCATATGGGATTTTGTTATAGAGGGCTGCTGTGACATCCATTACTCCTTAATATCCTGCAATCTTTCCACTCTCCTCTCTCCTTTTTGCACTCGTATGTAAGATCCTACCTCAGCATTTAGGCCCCTTTTCTTCATCTCCCTGCTGTGACACATTTTGTCTTTTGTTTGTTTATTTTATTAAAAGAAAGAGGACATCGGGGAAGAATGGCCAAGTAATCAGAAAGCCAGGCTGCCTCTGCACCTTGGAGTCTTTTTTTTTTTTTTTTCTTTTAATTGGATGCAGCTTTTACGTTAACTTCAGCTGAGGGAGGAAGAGCATTCCAGTTGTAATTTGGGTTGTCTTTGTAGAGACCGTTTGCCAGGTCTAAACAAGCCTGGCGCAGTTCGCCAACCATGCAGCCTTCCCCTGCAAACCCCAGCAAGAGAGCCTCCTCCGTCATCCGTGTTTCACACTGCTTAAAATAAAGGAGGTGGCGTGTGTGTGTGTGTGTGTGTGTTGGGGACGGGGGGGAGGTTGATTTAAACAGAAGAGAAAGAAAAACCGTGGTCCTGCTGTCATCATTTTGAATTTTTCCCCCCATTCCATTCTTTAATCCCTCTGATGAAGCCTGGACAAGCAGGAGCATGCTCTCACAGACAGCAATTTTACTGCACCATATGTGCCTCACACATGGGATGGCAGAGAGGAGAGGGGTCTGCAGGGAGCGCAGCCGGGAGAGAGGTGAGGGGAAGAAAATGAAATCCAGCATGGCCAAGGAGTCAGGGCACGCCGGAGCCGTGTGATGTTCTGTCTCAGCGAAAGTGCCTGTCAGGCATTAGGCGTTAACATGAAAGGCATCATCGGTATCGCACGGTCCCCGAAAATATCAGGCGCCTGATGCAGGTAAACAAATGAGCCAGGTACTCACACACAAAAGGAGCCAGGTATTGCCACAAAATGGTGGTGAGCTGCGAGCTGCCTGGCCCCTCCCTGCGCACGAGGATGTGGTGCTGACACGCTGATCATGTGATTAGAGGGAATGGAAAATAGATGCTGCTGTGGCTGCCACCAGACGCTGTTTCATCTGAAAGACTATCGTATGTTATGGACAAGCGTCAAATATCTATTCAGATGCTGATGTTACAGACAAATATGACAATCAGACACGTTTGGTTATATTTGTTAAGGACCATAATATATTTGGCTTTTAAAAACCATATCTTAGAGGGAAAAAGAAGCGTGTCGGTATTAGAGAGACAAAAGGAGCAGAAGGAATGGGTGGAGGCTGAAATAATTCAATCTGAGTCAGAGACCTTGCCCACTGACATGCAGAACCTGCTTCTTTCATGAACTGCCTGCTCCTGTTTTTGTTTTGTACCCTTGATGCTGACCAAGCAGTTTGCCTTTTAAATCACACACTTGCTTCTTATATGCATAATATAGCCATCTCATCACAGGAGCTGTTTAGTCCCCTGCTGAAATATGTGTGGGGCTTCTGTGTCTCTGGGAAACAGGGCAGAGGATGTTAGCGAGGGTGAAGGTCACACTTAAGCCCTGATTGGCTGCTGTGTAATCAAGACTATAGTGTGCAGGTTTCAATTTTGGGTGCAAAAGGAGTGACATCAGAGTGACTGATGCTAAACCCTCAGGAAACCCTTTTTGGTTTTTTTTTTAACCCCATAACTGCATGGGCTCACTATTTAAAAATAAAGGATTTATTTAATTAAAATTGACCCACTTATAGATGTGGAAAAAGACCTTTTTACTGGTTTGAAAAGAGCATTTCTTTAAAAAAAACAAAACAAAACCAACCCGTGTTGCTCACAGTCACTCAAACTTCACAGCAATGATGTGGGGTCGGACCCTGGTTCCACAGAGTTGCTTGAAATGTATTTTAAATGGCAATAACGAGGCCTGCTGAGTGATTGATGCCATCAGCGTTCTGCCCATACCTATGCAACCACGGACGGACCCAGCAGGTGTAGATCAGCAGCACATTAGACAGGCAGGGAGGAGAATGTGGCACGCACGCGGTGACGCCTACGAGGAGACACATGCATGAGCTGTCCCTTAGCAGCAGCAGCACTGTGCACGGACTGTAGCTCCAGGAAGTGCTGGGAGAGTTCCGCCTCGGAGGGTCTATAGAAAGCTCTTCATTTGCTGCAGGAGCAACTAAGACATCCTAGTTTATTGATCCGGCGATTGATAATGTCTGACGCCTCCTTTCCCGCATATGGTTAAGCAGCCAGAGGGAGCCAGTCAAGTGTGTCGCTGTGATCTTGCTATCTTTGGGTCAGTGTGTGCGTGTGTATGAAGGTATATTTAAATTTAAATGATGTTCCAAAACATTATCAAAACCTGCAGCTTTTAGCACCTTTTAACATCAGTAAAGCCTTTTCTTTCTTTTCTTAGCCGTCATTTTATTTTTACATAAACATATATAGTTCTCTGGGTCATCGACTGGTGCTGTGTCCAGTCAGCACTTGAACTTGACTTTGAGCCATTTCCCAGGCTGCCAGGGCCTGCAAGAGGCTCCGAGGGGACAGCTTTGTGTGACGCACGAAGAGCAGATGTTCTTTTGCATTTGCCGTGGCCGTTTTTCGGAGCCTGTCTGTGTCCAGGACTGACCTCTGACCTGTAGATTGATTGTCATGCTTCTGCAGTCCTGCTAAAATAAAAAGAGATGGAAAAAAATACAACTTTCACATGTCACTGGATGAGGAGAAGCTATAGTGTTTCGAATTTATAAAATTGATTTTTAAAATCAAAAAATATATAGAATAAATATATAAAAGATAATTTGGCCCAGAAATATTCATTAGAATTTTTTATTAATGTAAAATATGACTTCATGTTTGGAGAGAACAACCCTGCACATCAGCCTCTTACTGTTTTGTGGGAACTCATAATGGAGTAAACCAACGAGTCCCCACTGAACTGGGAATATATCACACTTGTCTTATTCAGCCCATAAATTCACAGTAGCACCTCTCTCTCTGTCTCTGTCTCTGTCTCTCTTTCTCTCTCTCTGTCTCTGTCTCTGTCTTTCTCTCTCTCTGTCTCTCTCTCTCTCTGTCTGTCTCTCTCTCTGCCTCTCTCTTTCTGTGTCTCTCTCTCTGTCTCTCTGTGTCTCTGTCTCCCTGAAACGGGGGTCTTCCCCTGCTCTCCCTCACACAGGTGCTGAGATGTTGGGAAGCTGCTCCCCACTGACCACCTTCAGGCCCTGGGGCTCTCTGTGGGGAAGGAGCTACTCGCTGACCACCTCCATAAAATTCAATCACTGGTATCATTTGCAATTCCTGTACCTGTGTTCAGACTTTATAATGTGACAACCTCTGTCAAAATTTAGAATATTGGAAAAGAAGTTTAACTGAAAATCTCCTCCAACGGAGCGTTTGCGGGCCGGGTGGGGGGTGTCTACAGTAATACTCTTACTGACAGGTGTGTGGAAGCAGGTTCCGAATATTGATTCCCGCTCAATCAAAAAAGTTAACTTTCCTCCCGGTCATCAAACTAAATAGAGGAAAAAAGTTATAATTGATGCTGTCAGCGCGGCGTTACACTCATGTCAGTGTTATTCAACAAGTCTGATGCTTTGCAAATATTGCCAAATATTATTAAAGGTTTTAAACGCGCAAGCCATGCAGTGTTATCCTGATTTATTAAATTGGTTTGCTAGAGCTAAAAGCTGACTGTTGTTTGGACTTCTTTTAAACTAGATTATTCACAAATGACGAGGGGGGAAAAAAGAAAATGGGACCTTGTCTCTGCTTGGTTTGGCGTAGCTGAATTGTTTCTCTGCTCTGAGATGCAGCGTGCGGGCACCGCTCAATTTGATCCCGGCCAGATCTTTGACTTTGTGGACATAATGGGGGAGCATCTCATTGTGTCTTCTGCGGTATGATGATTACTGCACCTTGCTTTTGAAAGTTTCCTGGATCAAAGACGCACCACCATGAACTCTGTTTTGTGAGGGCCTTATTAGCTGTAATGTGCCTGTCTGGTAATTCACATCTGATGGCAGCAAGTCTCACTTGCAGCAGAAAGAATGAAAGGGCACTCGCCAGCGTTGCATCTCAATACTGCTGCCTTTTATGGTCACCAGGGTTTCACTTATATTGATCCAAATTTAAAAATGATTCTATTAGATCTGTTCAGTTTGGGTACATCCAGGCGTTTGGTTACACAGAAAACAGAAGAAAGAGCTAAAGAAAAAAAATGAGTGTGTGAGCGTGGATTGTGTTCTGTGTAATATTAGAGGGGAACTTTGCTGGAGAGCACCAGGAACTGTCAGTCAGTCAGAAAGTGAGAGGCCTTTTTTGTGTGTCAATATTTGGATTTGAGTGGCTTGTGAGCAGTGTGCAACATTTGAAACAGACATGTCACCTGTCAAACTGCATATTTTATTCTTTTTCTAAGGTGCACAGTGACGCTCTCCGCCTCCTCAGTTCACCGAAGTCGATAAGTTACTTGTAAGTAACACAGTGACGATTTAGGCCTATTGACACGTTGCTGACAATGGCCGGCAGACCTGTCAATACCTCTCTGCAGTCTCACGGCCAGACGGAGGTCATTAGCAACAATCGGGGGCCACATTGGGGACCTCAGCGACCCCATCAGTGGCGAGACAGGCAGGAAAGGTCAGGTCAGACCTGGACCGTCCTGTCTCCTGTCTTCCCTGGCTGTGGATGTCCCTGCTTCGGTCTCATCAGCCTGTCTTTGTCTTTCCTGCTGCTATTTTTTTCCAGCTATTTTGCAGACATTGATAGTTTCCTTTTTTCTGGACATGTTTTGAGTCAGCTCTCTTACCGTCCTGTGTGCTATCAGCACAGAATGCCTCCAAGCTTTGCCTGAGCCCCTGTAGTTAAACGCTGATGGGGAGGAATCACCGTTCAGCTGCAGTGTTTCTGTCTCATTCTGCGGCAGGAGGCTAATAAATCCTCAGGAAAAGGCTCATTTAGACAGCCTGTGCATGCATCCCTCCCGCAAAAGCATGGTATAGTTAGTCGAATTAATATGAGACATTTTACACAGGCTGAGGAAATATAATTCATGCATAATTGATGGATGGCATGATTGCCCGAGTTTACTGTCATTTTCTGTGGTGAGACAAAGTCTTTCCTCGGGCTGTTTAGCCTAATGGACTTTAGGGATATTTAATTCAGGGATGTCCAGGAACAGAAATGGAGCTGCAGACCTCTCACTCTCTGTATCACACGGCTCCCACCCCTGAAACAAATCTCATTCAGCGTGCAAACCCTTGGTCCCAGCCTGTCTAATTGCCTGTCAATTTGAGAAACTCTATCAACTTATTTAAATTTGTTTTGCCACATGTAGCAGCTGGAGGTGCTCGGTGGACGGAGCCATTCCATTTTATATCCTGCTTGATGTCAGATTCAAAGAGAGCAAAAACATAATATCTGTAAAATATTATTATCTGTGAATCCTTTTTTTTTCCCCAAATATTGGTACAATAGGTGTTCCCAGATTGTAAGAAATGTGTGTTTGGGGTCAATTGTGTGACCTCAGCGGGTCATGTAGATACCAAGAAGATTAAAATAAAAAAACTTTCATCTTTAAAAGTTGATTCCTTCATGTGAAAGTAAGAAATAAATAATTACATATGGATGCTATTTCATGCTGTAAATTATTGACTCGCAGGTGTGGTAGCAAACGAGCTAAGAATTCAGCAGCCAGAGCTGGAGTGCACTTTTAGGTGAGCACATGTGATCGAGACGACCGTCCTCATGAGGGAAGAGAGCATAAACCTGCTATAATGTTTCTGTTTTTATTTGTTTGGATGCTGTGATCAAATGAACTCAGCCTCAGAGTGAGGCTCAAGACGACGTGCACACCTGACGCTGCCGTCCTGTTTTGAACCGTGGTGTGATCCGTGTGATCTGAACATGCAGACGATGCTGCAGCAGTTCGTTTTTCCAGCTCTGCGCGGGCTCTGATGTTGGATGGCAGCCTCTGGGCTGTGCAGAGAGGCCGGTATAAATAGATAATCGTGTGGACAATCTTGGACGTATTCCCAGTCAACAGTTGAAAAGTCCAGCATGGCACTGACAAAATAAGCAAAAGAAACAGAGTTAAAACCTTTTCCAGTTTCACACCTAAGTAGCTTTCTGAGAAGCTCTCCAATCAGGGCAGCGGCCTCATGGTGGTTCAGGGTGAGGATGGACTAATAGCCGTGTTTGGCAGCTGGACCTTTCACAGCAGGATGGCCTCGGCAGAGAAGAACACAGCCCAAAACCCTGGTCGCTGCTTCATTATCCCCCGTAAGCACCCACATCAGTGCACACCTTTGCCACGGCCCGCTGGGCCCGCTGCTGCACTGGCCACTTGCCCAAGACGGAAGGCAATGAACTCCAAAATGTGCCGTTTATCTTTTAGATGGAGCGATTCGGTGATTTAGCGCGAACGGGCTCTGCCCTTCCTGCTCCAGCATCCCCCAGTACACGTTAATACTCCTGATGTTCTGATATTAAGAAAATAGAAATCAAGCAGTCAGAGAGTAGCTGGAAATGTTGCTGTACATAACCACTGGAGGAAATGGAGAAAAATCACAGTTGGGGGGGGCGGGGGTATTTATCAGGACTGCAGCGCTCCGAGGGGCTTTCAAATGGTTCTGGGCACTGATAGGAGTGCAGGACTGTGTGCATGCGTGTGTATGTGTGTTTTGGGGGCTTCCTTTTCCCCACTGAAAGTTTTTTTTTTTTTTTTTTTTTTTTTTTTTTTGAGAAGCTTGATTTCGCTTTGGTAATTTTCTCATCACTCAGCAACAGCCGCCACCTGTCTCCCCTCCTGCCTTTGTCTCCTCAATAATCAGCACAGCCGGATACAAAACGCAGTAAAGGAGATGACCAGCGCATACAGTGTGGGGTTGAATTCACCAGAGACAGATGACGATGGGGAGGGGGAGTGGTAAAGATGAGAGAGGTGACCTTTTTTTCTCTCTGGCTTGTCAGGAGGTGGCCATGTTTGAGAGGGAAGCCATTTTCTTAGCCCGCTCATTACTGTGTTTTATATTCAGCTGTGCTGGGAGGCACTGGTCACTGTTCAGCCCTGCAGTCATGTCAGGCATCATTTGAAGGGTTTGTATTATGGGTGAGGGGGGGAGCGACGGGGGTGTGGGGAGTGCGCAAAGTCGAGACAGGGGCTCTTGGGATTTAAAACAAAGACCTCACGTGTTGGAGGCCGGAGCTCAAGTTCATCACTGCAGACAATGGGAAGCTCTTTCGCTTCCTCTCGGTGTCATTTAAACCGAAAAAATTCCACCTTGAGACCGAAGCGCCGTCCTGACAGTATGTGTGTTTATCTGGGAGACCGAGGCACTGTTTATCTGAGCATGCGCACGGGGGTCAGCCTGTGCTTCAAGAGTGATACATAGCAACGTGCAAGCACCCTGTCACACACACACACACACACACACACACACACTCTTGTCCTTCGTCCATCCGAGCCTCCTCCCTCTTTACACCCCTTCGCTGGGACATCTGCTCCCCCGGCATAGTTACCATTGTGACGCTGGGCGCTAACAGGGGTTTTAGCCACCGGTAGTGTGAAATTAAACAGCCACCTCGTCCCTTGATGATAAGTGGCATGCTGCCCCAACGCTGCGGCTATCTCCTGTCACACAGCACAAGGTCAGGCTTTCAAGGGTGAGTTAGAGTTCACAAATTTAAAATAGGGAGCGAAAGCGAGAGATGGCGAAAACTATAACCTGTTCTGATTTTTCCTTTTTATCACCGACTCCACGTGACGCCGGCCGTTCCTTTGACACTGTGCTCTGCACCCATCGCACCATTTGTGCCATGTTTTTATAATAGCAGACATCCTGAATCTTGCATGTGGCTCTCCAGTGTAGCGTTTATGCATCTGATGCCCAGATGAATATTCACTACATGATAATTGCATATTATTCAAAGAGCCATAATCAAATGGGTGCACTTCAGAAAAGAGGGAGACTCTTAGAAGTAATGAAAAGCCCTTTTTTTTCCATCCGAGGAAAATTATCTTTTTGAAATTAATACTTAATATTTCAGTATTGCTATATATTTTTAATTTGCCCTTTGCATTTTTTGCAAATATAATGTATCCTTCCACATTCATTCGCCCATACAGGCTTGATGAGTGCTTCAAATGTGAATTAAAGCACTCCATTTTAAGAGGGAAATGAGTAATAATTTAGAGATATTAATAATGCATAATAATGCTATTCAAGAAAATTGAAAGTTTAAAAACAGAGGAGAGAAGAGGAGGAAAGATTAACTCCGGGATTGTTTAACGGTGTTTTATGGTCACCGTCCTGAAGGATAATGGGATGGGTTTGAGAAGATGAGGAGGTCACCCAGCGTGAAGGAAGCAGCAGAAAGTCGCTTAAGGCTGTTTCCTTTTTTTTCATTCTTTAAGCAGATTATTTAAAAAAAAAAGGATCGATCATGTGACGAGCACGCTGGTGTGCATTGGGCAGTGAAAGGGTTGGTGACAGTGGCCACTCTGTTGCTTTCTTTCCTCCTTTCAGATACTTTCTTCTTTATTCACTTACTCAATTTGAGATTGTTAAGCAAAAGGAAATGAAATCACTTTCCCCCCTCACCAAGCCTTTTAAAATAATATTAGAAAGGCCCATGATTATGACACCATTAAAATGATTGAGATTGACTCTTACTGCCTGTGGAGTTATTTTCCACCTCAGCTTAAGCCCTAATGGTGGTGATGGAATGGCCAGACTGGGCCTTGGGCCACATTGTTCCCTTTAAAATTAGATGAACCTGAACCAGTTGGCACTACTGTGGTTGGAGTCACCTGTAGACCAGAGGAACACCTCCTTACTTCTGTGGTTGAAGCGATGAACGCGACATCATTGTATGTTTAAGAGCTGTCTCTGAAGCTTTTTCAGGGACGTTTTAATTCTGCGTGCAGACAATAAAAACAGGTTTCAGTCAGACTGAATGGCTGCCGCGTGCGTTTCTGTTTGTGCGCCTCCTGCTGTGGATGAGAAAGATAACATTGAGAGTGTTGGAGGGCCGCTCCGTCATGACTCCTGCCCTCGTGGGTCCACTCTGCAGCAACCCATTGAGCAGCTCCAGCTCACCAAGTCACTCCCAGCACTGCTCCTTCCTCTGGGTCTGATTTCATACGCTGCTGTTAACACAGGGAGGACTTTCTGTCTGATGAGACTGCAAAACTGCTGTCATCAAACTTAGTTGGAAATTAATTCCTGTAAAACAGCTTCCAGTTTTAAAATAAATAATTAGAGACTGCGTGTGTGTGTGTGTGTGTGTGTGTGTGTGTGTGTGTGGCATTTTAGTTAGCGTAGTCCATATTTATTGCAACTTTTCTGTGAAATTTGCTAAAACTGAACCAAAAGAGAAGACGTTATACTATTTTATTTAAACTTTTTAATGTATATAATATGGATAACTCAGATTTTAAATTTGTTTATGTTGAATCTTAAGTTAATTGAGTGAGTGCTGTTTTAGTCAGATGATTAATTAAAACTTGATTATAAATTAATTGTGCATGTGAATAATTAACTAAATGGCTTCAAATTTTATCTTCATGTTGCAATAAAAATTAAGAATTAAAATATAAAAAAAATTAACTGTAATTTACTTGTTTAGTACAGTAGTTACAAAGTTGATTACAAATTAATTTCAAAATTAAGCAAATTTCTAAATCCTACAAATTTTGAAATGTGGCTTATTGTAATGCGTATGGCTAAATTCAATTTTAAATAATGTAAAGCGCAGGTTTTATTATCTTTTATCTTCATATTGTTAAAACAGGGTTAGAAAAACGCAGCAATATTTTAGTAAATATGGAGCATTGTCTTCAGGTGAGCTAAAATTGTATTTCTGCTTTTATATTCTTTTCATTGTCTTCCTCACTGCCTCATTTTATCTTTACACACACACACACACACACACACACACACACACACACACACGCACGTTTTTTAATGAAAAACAGAGTGGCAGTGTGATTTGGGACAGCCTGGAGAAGCCAGCAGTGATGTCATTAAGCAGCACCCTGGATAAGGCAACAGAAGTTACTGAATAAATAAATACATTTAAATCTTATGCATTCTCTCTTTTTACCTCCTCTCAGACCCCTGCTACCCCAAATCCTGACCCCTTATCCATAACATAATAATTCCTTGCTCCTCCTTCCCCCAACACACACACGGAGAGAGAGAGTGTGAGCGAGCGAGCAAGAACACCCCTTCGCTGCTGCAATGCTGATGTAGCCACCACCGGTGCTCCCTTCCCCCTCGTGTCCACCAGCATATGTGGGTGGGTGGGGGGGGGTGTTTTTTTTTGGGTGGGGGGGAGAATAAATGCAGCTTTGCAATAAATAATGCATTTCACTAATACACACCCAGGTGCAGTCAATCCTTGGCCATTTTTCATGCACATCTCAAAAGGGGAAAAACACCGAATCGGTGGAGGCTTTCCTCTCGTGCTGGAAGTGGCGACGGCTTTATTATAGGCTAAAAACAACGAGCACGAGAGCGACTGAGGGGGAGTGTGAGGCAGAGAATGAGAGAGCAAGAGGGAATAGAGGAAGAAGAGGGGGCCAAGACAGAGGGAGAGAGTGGCAAGCATATTATAACTCATCCATGTGGATCACCTTAGTAGATTGGGAGCAATCCCTTGTTGAAATTGTCTTCAAAACACTTAGAGAGAAGGACGGAGCAGCCAGCCCACCTCAGTCTGACTGTGTGTGTTCTCACACTGCCTGCTATCCCGGCCAAGGTAGAGAGACCTCTGACACACTGCATGCGCGTGTGTTTATTTCACTTCTGGTTGCGTGCATGAGTGAGGGCGTGCGCGTGTGTCTGTGTGTGTGTGTGTGTGTGTGTGTGTGTGTGTGTGTGTGTGTGTATGTGTGATTTTGCCTGAGCCAGCCAGCTGCTGAATGTGTCCACATGTGATTGAGCAAGAAGTGAAGGAAGGAAGAGAGAGAGAAGATGAGCCTCGGCACATGTGCGTGTGTGTGTGTGTGTGTGTGTGTGTGAGAGAGAGGAAGAGAGGGTATTATGCACCCTGGATGCTGCCTTGTGCTTTAAACAGCTGCCTACAAGCCCAGGTAGTGCAAGCTGGCTTCTAAATAAGCAGCACATTCCCCGTCCCCTTCAGGACAAGAGGCTAGGCTGCAGAGTGTGAAATCAGACTAATACAGTGGCGTAGGGGCGTGCAGGAGCAGGAAGCAGTTCCTCCATGACTTTCTTATTCTAGAGGTGTAGAGGACAAGTGCGGACGGCAAAAAGAAAAAGGGAGGAGAAAAAGGAAAATAAGGTCAGTGCATCATTTTTTGAAAAACCATTTCTGCTCTGTTTTTCTGCTGACAGCAGTTTGAGTTCAGTTTGTGTGCAGCTGGAACTCAGGTTGAAGCTGTGGCTGCTTTGTTTTACCAGAGAAAGTATTGATTCTGCCTAAGTTTGTGGGAAGTGTGCTCTTTTTGATCCTGTCAGGTGAGAGAACAGTGCTTGTGGAGGGGTAAGCAGAGAGCGGCCCAACTCTTTACTGCGTGTGTGTGTGTCTGTGTGTGCATGCGTGCGTGCGTGAGGGTGCATGTGTATTGGCTGGGATGCTGCATTAGAAAGGGGCTGACTGCATGTTACGGGATGGGACAGAATCACTGTCAGATAACAGAGGACTTTAAAAAAAAAAAAAAAAGAAAAAAAATGTATCGTCCTCAGAATTCATAGTTGCCACTGACAGCGTGTGCTGCAAACCCACCCAGAAGCCTCTGTGTCATATGGCAACATAATACCCAATGAGAGGGTCAGGACATACAGGTGTAAAAGGAGCATGTGACCAAAGAGTGTACACACACACACACACACACACACACACACACACACACACACTCAGGTAAACACACCTGATAGGGCTACAGGTCAGCAAGTCATCATCACGATGTCCCATTTAAGGTTAAACATTAAAACTTTTTATCAGTGTAGCTCATTACTACACAACAGTTGTTTTGAATATTTGTCCTTTTGGGTTACATGAATGTACATAAATTAAAGGAGTTTATTCAAAAATTGAGAGCAGGTGTGGGCTGACAAGAATGGACATTTAAATGTGTTTAGCCACACACGTGCACAGTAGAAGTGGAAAAGCCAGGACTACCAAATTGCCAGCAATACTAAAGACATCAACACAAAAATTTCAGCCATCCATCACAACTGTCAGTTTGTTTCTGTGGCGACAGTGATTTATTCCTCAGCTAAAATCCATTTGGACCCCTTCTTTCAATCTCTCTCTTTCTCTCTCTCTCTCTCTTAAACACACACACACCTGCTCACTAACACACTTTAAGCTAAATATCATGCACAGCAGTTCTCTCTGAGGCTTTGTCCATTCACAGGACAGACGTGGCTGGTCAAATTACTAAAAGATTTTCTATTTTCCCATTTTTTTTCTTTTCTTTTTTTAAGTTCTGAGCTGAGACAACCAGAACTTTTAAGAAGGACGTGGTCAAAAAATCCACATGAATGTAGAATATAATTTTCTCATATAAAATGATCAGGCGATTCATTAGGAACATAACTGTACTATCAAATAACTAAAAGTATACATCACCAATGACAGAAGAATATTTAAAAATAAAATAATAATATAAGGATCCATTTCATTACAATGAATTAAAAAAAAAATCATATAAATCACTAAAAAGAAATATCATTTTAAATAGATGTAATATTACAGTTACACAGAAATAAAAATGCACTTTATAAATATCTAAATTACGTTGTGTCTCCTCTGCATGACAGTAAACAATGTTCACATACAGTAACTCACACGTGCTGCTGTTGGCGAGGCCCACACAGGAAGTCGATATTCTTACAGGCAGGAACGACTATTTTTGACACAGGTATTAGCCCAACCGTCTTTTAGCTGCCGCTGTACCCGCCACGCAGGCGAGAATAATGTGGAAATATGAATGAAATCTGATATGTAGATTGAAACTGACAGTGTGCACGCTTTCATGTGCAGGGTGTGTTTGTGGGAGCCCACAAAGAGCAAAACAGATGCTAGCCTGCTCCCCTTCTTCATCCCTCTTTCCTTTCATTTCCTTTTCTTTCTCCAGAGCCTGGCTGGTATTTTTTTTCTGTTGTGTGCCAGATGATAACTTGAATTCTATGCTGAGTAGGAAGGTTTAAGTCAACACGCTGGCCCTGATACCCCACCTCTGCCAGTGAGCACATTTGGGTCCTTGAGCCCAGGCTTGAAGGGCTGGCCTTCTCTCTCTGCACCTTTATATATATATATATATATATATATATATATATATATATATATATATATATAAGCTCTTGTGATATTGCACTCTGCATCGCTGCCACTTGAATGCATGATCACAGCAGTTCAGAGATCCTTTTGTCGCTGCTAGTGTGATTTTGAATTTTTCCATGGAGTCAAGAGTCGTCTGCTCTTAATATATTTGTCTGTCTGTGCAGATATCTTAGATGTTGATCTGTGCTGGCCTGTGTTTATCTGGATTTGGGGAGAGCAGAGAAGGTTCTGCTGTGCGCTCTGCTTTGGTCTGCCTCGTGTATTTCTGGAGGGGCAAGACGAGCACCGAGGCTGGTCAGAGTGCGTGCTCCATAAAAGTCAATACTCACCGCAAAACACGCTCAAGTCAGCCTGGGAGAGACTGGGAATTCAGCTTCCAAGCCCACCGCCTGATTATGAATAAAACTGTTGCAGATGTGTTTGAGAGACAATGAATTAGAAATTCCTGAAAGTAACATGACTTTAAGGCTGGAATTGGCGTGTGAGGCAGCGTTAACATTGTGTCAGGCCTGCGTGCCTGAGGCGGCTCCCCTGCATCGTGTTTGAACTCCAGCTGAGGTCACGGCCTCAGCATGATAAGGTACCAAACTTAGCTCTACTCCTAAAATCCTGGATTAATGCCTGCTTCAGGAGCTTAACATGGTCACCCATTCAGTCATGCGCTGGATTGATGGGGCTACCTCGGCTGTCTATTATCTCCTTTAGAGTTTTACAAGCACACCCTCTGTGGGGGGGGGTTAGCACCATGCCATCATGCGTCTCTCTATCCTTTGTCTTGGTGCATCTAACCTGTGGCTTTGTAATAACAAAGAGTGTTTAAATGTCTATACACACCCATATATATTCCCTCTGACTATGGTTTTCATTTCTCAATTATTATAGGTAATTACCACTGATTAAAAGGTTCATAACTACATATGAAAACATAATATATGTACGTTTATTGCTGCAAATTAAAAACACAATTACATTAACAATTACTTTTTTTAATCTGAAGTAAATGTGCTTGTTTATTTAAGAAAACAGAATCTAATTAAATCTGATCTAGGGACTATCCCTGTTTGTTTATGGAATTCATGTGTGTATATAATTGTGCACTTTCAAGGTGGGCACCTTTAGCCATTTTAAAAACAGCATGTGTATTTTTACATCTGTGTTTCAGATAAGACTTTTCTTTGTAAAAACTAATGCTGATCACAGAGACATGGGGAGCTTTCCACTGTGTGCTGCATATTACGATAAATACAGCAAGTTTGTGAGGCTTACCACCTGCTCGTGGCTGCGCTCTTTCCGCCCTAACTTAAGCAAACGCTGCCATTGGCCGCTGGCTCTGACCGGCATCCATTCCCGCCTCTCTCCGATCTGTTGGTGTCGCACAGCTGACGTGATTGGATGCAGCCTGCTGGTATTTACTGACAGCAGACGCAGAACCTGGAAATACCTGTCACCGCTGCTCTGGATAGCGTTTTTCTTCTTCTTTCTTCTTCTTCTTCCTCAGTGGTAGTTGCTCCCGTCTGGGTCAGAGTCGCTGACACGTTTGCAGTGCATAGCGGGGACGATGAGAAATTGCACAGCCTCCAGAAGTCATGAAATTACATCAAGCAGATAGAGAAGCCGATGCCTCCGAGGGATCAGTTTAATTACATTAATGTCCCTGATTTCTGAAATTCTGCCTGACATCCGCATTGCCTCATTTGCTGTTGTTTTCCTGTTTGTTTGCATGTTAGGCTCGAGGTCCTTTTGTCCTGAATCTCTAATATCCAGTGGATAAAAATACGCTGTAATCACGTCGGCCTGCCTTGTGCCTCGTCTGCTGCAAATATATACGTCCCTCTCACGTCTTATTACAGCTTATTACTGCAGCCATGTGCGTAATCACTTCATGCTTTTCTCACGTGTGAATAAGCTTTGCACCCTCGTCTGTAAACTGCATGTCACCCGTGTCTGCAGGAAGAAATGTAATTGTTTAGTTATGATGTCATTTTTAAAAAATGGAGATAAATAAATAGAGCAATCGTTTTTGACCAGGGGGAAAACTAATTATGCATTGACCTTTGCAAATAAAACCTTCTGTGCGAGTATCACAATTTGCTGATCATATTTAAACATGTAAACACATTTATGTTGTCATTTGGTCACCACCTGCAACATAATGAAGGCCTGTTAATACAGTATTCAGTGAAACAGAGGGCTCTGATGTGTTTCCTGCTTTCACAAACAGAGCTTTTTGAATTTCCAATGGCAAAATTTCTCATTATGATGTATGGGTGCAGAAGAGACCCGAGCAATCTGATCTGTTTTCATGGTGCACCGTGCACCAGTGTAATAACGGCGGGCTTTGGCGCTATGTTGATTCCATCTTGGCTGTTCTGCAATAATTCAGCGGAGGAGGGGTGGCTTGTTGGGGAGGCACCATTTTACTCCTCCAATCCCCCTTCGCCACCGATGGAATATAATCCGCTGTCTCCTGACCTTCAAATCATGCAGCGCTGCAGTCATTTCAATTGGCCTGGCCGCCATTAGCGTGAAATGTCCTCTAGCCACTCTGCTTCTACACATGGAAGATTTTCTTTCACCCAGCATGGTTCCCCTCCTCTACTTTGCTCCTTCCCTCCATCTAGCATTCTATCCAACATGCCCCCTGAAGCCTGACTGCGATGAAGGGTAGGGAACCCCCTGCACTAAGGAAATGAGCCACCACAGGATATGCTGTTGGTCAAAAGACAAAACGAAAAACACTCACTCCTTAGACTGTGATGTTTGTTTTGCACAGTGTTCCTACATAAGAAAATGTTTTAGTACATATCTCACACTAAAGACTTGGATTTTATAGTGCCTAAGTGCTTGAACGACCTTTACAAGTGACATTTTTGTTTAGCAGGATGCTAACACGCGATGTAATTTACTGCTTCTTGCTGATATTTTTTGTTAGAGGTATCATGAAGCTCCAGCAACATCAAATCCGCATCAAGCGGCCTGATTGATGAAGCCGGTTTTATGACGGCGCGCCCGAGGTACTTAACTCAGCCAAGTTCGTCACATGCGGGACAGTCGGAGCACCACGCGTCATACTTGAGAGCTAAAGTGACTGAAATCACATGCCAAAACCCAGCGTGTATTATATTGCTAGAAAGATAGATCAATTATTGAAGGGGGACATATTTGATATGATCTGAATATTAAAAATATATCAGAGGGCTCGTGGCTGTCTTCAGATCTGTGCTGAGAGATGTGTGTCAAATCTCCAGAGAGATGCTTTATTCAGAAGGGTCAAGGAGGTAGCTGAATGTTTTTTTTATTTTATTTCTGCTGCTCATTTAAAAGGAAAATGTGTCACTCATACCTTTTGAAAATTAGGTTTATCATAGACTTGCCTCTAGAATTACTATTTCCCCATATTCATAAGGACAGATAAATATCCAGTGACCCAGGATGCAGAAGATTAAACATGCACATTTCTGCATATCTTGGTGGGTTTCCTGTTTCTGAAAGATACGGTGCACAGCCTAGCTCACCCTGTCACCATTTATGATGTTTCTGGTGACGAATGTTCCACCCATCCTCCATCCGGCTACTGATAATGACAACGTGGGGGCTTTGGAAATCAAAAAACACTGACCCGGGTCCGATAGATAGGATCAGATCCCATCCAGATCTTACCCACGCCATGGTCTCAAACCTTCCCTGCAGTCTATTTGTCTGACTGGTCGTTATTACACACAGTTTATGATTAATGACCCCGCCAGGGTCTATTCATAACGCCGTGACCTCGGGGTAAAATTGAAATGCATGCAGAGGATGTAGAGCATTCTTATATTATTGGCCAATATACTTAGCAGCCATTACATTTGTTGGCGCTGCTGAAAATAAAACAGAGGGGCTCTGAGGGTTCACATCAACAGGACCACTCTAAGAAATAGACTTATTGGAATTACATTAAGTTGATTAGACTTAGAAATGAACACTATTTACAGTGGAGCGGTGTTAAGCGCCCTTGTTTCTTCCAGCTGCAGCACCGCATTGACGGACAGTCAGCATCAATTAAATCTCCTGATCTGTATATCCTGAGAGGTCGGACTTGTTGTCTTCTAATAAAGCCGGTCTGTGGCAGCAGAATGTTTCATTTCCTCCTGGAGATTGCCCTCAGTAATGCCGGGTGCTTATCCTGGAGTCCTGGAAAAGAGCTGCAACAACACGACGTTCTGATGCTCAGTACCCAGATTAACCCGAGGCCATCGCTCACAGCGTTTCTAAGCAGCAGTCGGGCCTATTTATTTGCACTGAACTGTGGCCATTTAAGCTCAGAAGCCCACTGGCTTTCCAGCCGGGGCAGTTGTGTTTGGGTTGAATGTTACATTGTGCTCTGCATTGTTGCCGCTGTGGGTTGAATATGCACGTGGATGCAGCTTCTTTGAAAGGGAATATGTTTTTAGAATACTTTATGTGTCTGTTTGTGCAGATGAAAATGAAAAATGGGCTCTGGGAAGGACAGGGTTGTGAGGGGGCCAAGCAGTCCCTGGCCATTCATTCTTTCTGGCCCCCTGTCTAATTAATGGGCCACGTACATACACGTTATTGCACCAGAGGGTCTGTCACTCATTAATCATGTGACCTTCTGAGGCACAGTTAATGACCTTGGAGGAGTAGATCAGCTGGAGATGGCTGAAGCTGCGGAATTAAATTGTTTCTGGAAGTGGTCACGGTCACATCAGCCACTTTAACAGCCCTCCAACTCGGGCCCTCTCCTGTTACACCTCGGCCCGTGCCTCACCCGCAGGTCAGCGCGCCGCCGCGGGGATGGGCAGGGGGTGGGGGTGGGGGTGTGGGGGCGGTTTCACATGCAAGGGCCTGGGATTAGAGCAGGCAGGGCACAGAACCAACGTGGAGCTCAGATCACTCAGCTATGACTGTGTCTGATTTTCCTGCATGACCACAAACCTTCAGAGCAGGCAGACAGACAACTTTACATAAAACTTCATCCGCGCTGCTGCGTTGTGACTCAGTCTTCTCTTTTTTTTCATTACTTGTTCAAATCCTCAGTACTTAATCACATTTTTTTCCGATTTAATCTGTTTTGGATAAAAAGAGCTGTAGTGAAGTTCGATTGTTAGACTGTAGACTGACACAAAATCATATTAACACAATTCTAAAAATCCTTTGATCTATAATATTGTAGTGACCTCCATACTTAAATGTGTTAAATATTTCAATTAGAATGTTTTGGGTAAAAAAAAAACAAAAAAACATAGGCCTTCAGTTATATGCAACAAAATCTTCCCTGCCTTGTTTCTCTGTTTGTTGCTATAAGAGCAAGATGCTCTTATAAGTAGTAGAGATGTGAAAGATTATAGTGATGCAACGCTAAAATTAAAGTTAATATTTAGGTATTACATCTCTGTACTATCTCATAACTATCAGTATTTATCCTTAAATATAGAAACCAGTGATGAAGAGGGATCATTTTAGTTCATTATATTCATAATTAACAACTTTAGGAGACAACAAAAAGATCTCATCATCCGTCCAGAGTTTAAATGATGATCACATCACGACTGACACCTACCTCTCACACCCTCCACTCTCAAATGTTAGCTTTCTTCTCGGTGACATTGAAATGGAGGGATTTTGTTTATCCCTGTCTTTGTTTATTTAACATTTTGCTCAGCGGGGGGGTTTCAGATAGATTGTTTTCAAGACAGTCCCTGCAGACAGCGAGCAAACACTCTACAGCTTCATCAAACAAAGCCATCTTCAACTTTCCCCTCTGCAGCGCCGACTGAGAGCAGCGTCACTCTGGAGCATGATTGAAATGATCAGCATGCTTTTTTTAGTCTCAGGCCAGAACAATATTAACCTGCTGGGTCAGATTTAAGATGTATTCTAACTACGTCACTCACACACACGCACAAACACACACACAAACACACTTACACACACACACACGCACGCTCATTTTTCTTATTAGTGTGAAGCCTGTGTCATTTTTTTTTGATTCTTGCAGTCACACTCTTGTGTTCTCAAACGCCACATTCACTGTCAGTTTTTTGGTGCCCAGAGCCACATGCAAACACACGCACACACACGAAATCACAAACATGAATACACACACCACTGCTATTGTTCTCCCTCCATCTCACACCACCCTTCTCCTCCCTCACCGCCATCTTCCTTCTATCTCTCCTTCCACCATCTCTCTGCCTCTTGCAAGTGCAGGCTTGATTAATATTTTCCACTGTTCCGTAACCATGGCAATAAGGTCACTGCATATGATACTTAATTGAATCTTCCCAGTGCTTTTGTGTGCATCTCCTGTGTCCGGACAATAAAAATCTTGCACTGATGACTCCAGCCTCCTTCCTCTGCTCCACTCCCCTCTATCTTCCTTTTCATTTTGTGTCCCATGAATTTATTCATTTGCTTTCTTCTGCCTTTTTTCATCCCCCCCCCCCTTCCCCCGGCCTCTTTCTGACCTGGTCCACCTTGTCCCGTCAGTTTTCTTTTAAACATTGTTCTCAATGGCTCATCCTTCACCCAGCAGCGGCCTACCATCATTTTTAGACCATAAATGCAGATTCATGTATTTTTTTTGTTTACACACACCTTCTCGAGCACTACTTATTGCTCTTTAATGACAGAGTATTACAGCGTTCCTAGGCCCTCTTTCTGCAGCCTTTCATTTGTGTTTTTTTTATGTCTTCGTTTTTTTTTCCGCTGTTTCTTCGCTGCATCTGCAAACCCAAATCAGCGGCCCACACAATTATTAAGCTGATTTGATTTCACTCTGATGACTCAAGTGGTGAAACAGAAAGCTCGCAAAGCAGGAAACCATTAAGGTGCCAAATGATCCACAGACTCAGGGCCCCCCCCGAGCAGGTGTTCTCATTAATGCCCCGACAAGTTGAGACCCTTGACGACACAGGCTTAAGTGGAGGACATGTTTCTCGCCACAAAACACACAAACACAACAGAAATTCATGCTGACCGAGTCTTTGTTCACGCAAATACATGACGAGAGGGGATGCAGGTTGGCAAGGAGAAAACGCTGGAGTGGATACAGAGTGGACGAGTGAAGAGGGAGCATGAGAAGGTTTTAGAAAATAAACATATGCCTTCAAAAATTAACCTTTGCCAACACATGCATGCGTTTTGGTGTAAGAATGCATTGCATTGCTGTGAGTTATCTGGTCCATATTTGCATTTCTGTGTTTGCTTCTCAGCTTTGTGAACACAAAACAAGAAAACAGTATAGAGTTACAGTCAGTGATATAGGATTTTAAGCAACACAATGATTATCTTGGTGGTGGGACATGGCATTTTCCAGAAAAAGGCAATTTCTTTTTTTAATGTTATTACACAGTAAGTTGTGTTCTGCTCCGTTGTAATAAAAGTGTGGGAATGATCTTCAAGCTATCATTAAACTCAAATGAGAGAAAGAAATCTGAGGGTAAGAAACGAGACCGCGGAGGGAAAAAAAAGTACACATCAGATTTGACATATGTACCATAAAAAAACCATTAGCAGTTAGCTACAATCTGAAGTGACAGTCTATCAATAAAGCCCCTCTGAAAATAGGACAGGTTTGTTGCTGTCTTTAAATCACCAGGAACTCCATATGGCAGAAAAGCATACAGATATAAGAAATGCATTAGGGCTCGATGTTAATGGGTGAGGAGGGTGTCGTGGGACGGTGAGGGGCAGAGGCTGACATCGCTCACCTCTCACTGGGTCACATGCTGGAGATGTCTTCCTGCTCCGCGGCTGCAGACAGCACTTGTTATAGTCCGATTTAACAGCTGAAACAGGCTATTAGGATTGTAATAGGCACCCGGAGATCTTCCTTAAATGCGGTTTTGTTTCATTTTTATTAATACTGTAACCAAACATGAGTGTGCTTCTGCACATCTCCATGAAACAGAACTCTAAAGGGAAGATATAATGAGCTCGGGGTATCGTCCTGCCTCTCACCCAGCCATTGCTGGGATTGAACCCCATGACCTTGATGAAGCCTAAACAACAGACAACAAAGAACAAAACAGTACTCAAGTCTAAGTCTTTTGAATAGAAATTTTGATTACATTTAATGTGACAGGAAATAAACTCTTACACACACATAGACGCACACACACACACATATTCATTAAGTAACCCCTTCCTTCCTAATTACCCTTTTATATACAATCAAACTTTGTGTTACATAATGAATGGACCTATTAATGACCGGGACTTACACACATTGCAACACATTGCGGAACTCGCGCTCTGTCTGCCACCGTGTTGAGCATGGCTGCACGTGGAGGCTATAGAGTGCCCATCTGCTGCTCTGGCGCGCCCCTCGTCTGCCCTGCTCCGACCATGTGCCGCTGTAACAGGCAGCCATTGTAGCAATTGTAGCAACAAGTGTGTGCACATTGCTGTGCTTGCCAGCTCCCCTCTCTTGGCAGACAAACTGCTAAGCTGCCCACCCCCTTACGAGGAGAAAGACTTTGATTGTGCCAGGGGAGAGAGCTTAGGGGGCAGATGGGAAAGCGAGACAAGGAGGTGGGGGTGGATTTCATTTACATAGAGCTGTTTAGACGAGACTCATCTGATTTTAAATGGCCCCAAAGCAATTAAGGGTCATTAGCCCTTTTGTTTTCTGTTGTGGTGCAATGTTGTAATGATGGCTGAGAGACACGCCTGTGGGAATGCGGCATTGGCGGGGGTGAAGGGGGGGGTGTTCTGTCTCCCACCCGGCCTCCCCATTCATGTCTCCTCCTCTGCCATTGACACGGCTTTGCTCTGTGTGTAAACAAACACGCAGCGCCAGGCTGGCACGGCGGAGGGGAAGCCGCCGTGGCAGAGGCCCAACTCTGGAGTGTGCAGCTGGTTCAGCAGGCAGACAGGCTGCTTATCCCAATTATCCTCCCATCATCGCCACAATGCCCCCCATATGTTATCATTTACAAATTGGCAGTGTTCAATTAAATTCACTTCTGCAAAAACAAAACAAACAAACAAACAAAAAAAAAAAACAACTGCGTTCACCTTTTTTTTCTTTATGGACCCTTGTTTGATGCTTTAAATAAACACGTCATTCAAATGCAAATCCATCACTGTTTAACACAAATTGTGGCTTTATGGTTTTATTTTTGTGTTGACATACAGATACAGGAATCATAACTACAGTATTTGATTGCTGGAGTGGAAATGAAATGATTTTTAAAACATCTCCATGAATATAATAGAGTTCTAAAGAGTGGATGTGATCAGTGGTGTGTGTGTTTGTGTCTGTTTTAAATAAGATAAAACATACATACTGGAGAATAACGTTACCTCAAGCTCAATCACAAAACTGTGATGAAAGCTGCAGCGCATTCTTCAGTATGCTTATGTGGGTACCCTCCATTACTCACCGAGCAGGCTGGGACATGTTTGGAACCCTGGCAGGGTGAAAAAACATCGGAGGCAGCAAAAAGACATGCAGGGTGGGGGATATGAATGCTTGGATGTCCATTTCTGCGGCTATAAGACCCTCCATGGTTGGTATAGAAAAACACTTACTGGTAATGTAAATAGCAAGACGGCATAAATCAGGAACCGTGCAGCCTAGGAGAAGATTGTGTAATAGTTATTGCGAAATGAAGTGGCATTGGGATCAATATCTCACTATATCTCACTCTGGCGTAATGGCACCGAGGCAAGCTGGAGGCCAAGGCAGTCCGGTCCCACCGCCCCACCGTGCTCCTATAAATCTGCCCGACCTGCAGCCCGCTTACTAAAGTGCATACGCAATCAGCAGCAGCCGTCCGAAAATACAAGCTGCACCGCCTTTGCCTTGTCTCAGGTCAGGGGTCAAAGGCCCATGAGGCTGCGGCGTCATGCTAAATCAGATGGAGGCGACAGTGTTGGTTACAGCGACACGTTAATTGTTTTTTTTGTATAATATAAAGTCAAATATCTGACATCAGATCTTAATATTCTGGATATTAAGATATTAGAAAGATATTAAGAAAGCCTGTATTTCCTGTGTTGTGATACATATCATGCTATATTGTTTTATTGTTTATTTCCCATAAAATGATTACCATTATTTTTATGATTATCATTTTCTTTCAATATCGTCTTCATCATACACAGATATTTGTACTATTTTATTATTTTTGTGGAGCCCCAAATGTCATCTCACACACACAGACATACACACTTGTTTATTTTGTTTTATAAGAGACTTTTGTGGGGCTTTTATGCATTTTATACATAATGTATCTGTGCTGTGGCTTCTTTCCTTGTCCTCAGGTTACAATACAACTTTATAACAAACAGCAGACAGCCTGCAAGCAGAAACGGCCACCCAACAACAATATGGCGATAATAGTTGTCTGTGATTTGCCAGATTATTTGGGTTTTTATCCATCTTTGTGCAACATTTGGGGGCAAGCTGAGTGTGGCCAGAGGGCAGAAGTTATTGTTCAGTAAGCTGGATATTGGCAAGAGTACGAAATGTAATTGTAATAAAAGCAGCAGCAGCGGGACTGGTCGTCCACGTGTGCAGCTATTCAGAGGGTCATTAAAATCTGTGGACGCTAACACACTTCTCTTGTGTTTTGCAGGACAGTGACAGAATCTCTCCTCTGCTTCACACTTGGTAAGTGCCAATAAAAGAGTTAAAAATGCATTACTGATAAATCTTTATTCTTTTTTATTACATATACAAAATCTACTTTGTACTCAGTTACTTTAGCACTGTCTAAACATGTAAATGAAAATGCTTTTTTCATCATCTTTTTTTGTCTTTATTTACGACAGTACACTGGTTTCCAAAAATTTTATTAGCAACTGAGTGCAAAAACATATTAAGGATGCATTTGAGATTTTTGAATTCTTAATAAAGTAGAAATGTGACTTCATTAACAGAGGATTTCTTCCAGAGGTAGTTTCACAACTTTAAATCTGAGTCTTTTGATTTAAATCCTTGGACACAGACTGTTATCATCCTCAAGGCCAAATATGTGTACAGTGATCACTTCCTGTTTGTCCTGTGACCCTGAACCTCATGAACTGAAGCAAGGCAGAGAATAAAGGTAAGGATGGTGTCAAAGGTCAGGAGGAGGGGCGGAATCAACTTTTGCCCACTCGGAGAACACCCGAAAACCACATCAGGTGTTACTCTGAACAAGCTCTGATGTGAAACTCACATGTAGATGTGTGCCCTGCACTGACCTTTGCCCTGCATGAGCATCTGTGACCAGTGTCTGACCCCTAATCCTACTAAATGGTTTGACAATAGAGAGACATATTGATCCGGTCAGTCATCTGGCAACAGGGTCAAGAGCATGACCAAGATCCCGGGTCTGCTCTGTGTCTGCAGTTCCATTTCTGTCAGCTACTGGAGCTCCACCGTTTCACCAGCTGTGTGTGTGTGTGTGTGTGTGTGTGTGTGTGTGTGTGTGTGTGTGTTATTTAGAATTATATCTAAAAAAAAAAAAAAAGAGGTAGATGTTGCTGGATTTGATAGCCAACTGGTCTTTCCTGACCCAACACACACACACACACATACACACACAAACACACACTGCTCCTGGGCAGCTCTTCTTTGTGCTGGCCAGCTCCCACATTTGTTCAGACAGAAGAAGAGAGAAAACAAAAATTCTCCTGCCCACCACCAGCAGTTCACACATGGAGAAAACGTCCCTCCCTCCCTCTCTCTCGCTCTCTCTCCATCTCCCAGATTCTTTTCTAGTGACTGTGATAGAGAAACATCTGGAAGGAGCAGCAGTTTTCTTTGCCTGTGTTTTTTTGGGGAGATCAGGCCCTCAGATAATCTGTCTCCCTCCTCATTAAAGGAGCTGAATAAACACAGGCCTCTTCCAGTTGTTCCTATGAATTTCCTCAGTAGGCGTCAGGAGACCCTAGCGGGGGCTACCGGTTCAAAGCTGCCGGCAGCCCAGTGTGTGCCGAGAGTGAGAGTGCATTCCGGGGTTGGACCCATTACCTTTTTCCCTGGGAGTCCCTGAGGCCCCAAGGTCACCCACTGTCAGCTCTTTGACCCTCGCACAGAAGAGGAGGGAAGGAGGAAGAGGAACAGGAAAAGGAAGGGAAAAAAAAGGATGACTAAAGGAGTAACTCCAGTCTAAAATGGGTAGTGTGGGAATTAGGTCTGTACCACTGCCAGCATTTCCTGTTTCCCTGCACTTCCTGGTGATCAACTTAGAGGGGCACTGGTTCACAGGAAAAAGTTAGCACCGAACCCAAAAGCAATCCAATGAGAAATAACCAAGAGAGGCAACAACAGCAGAACAATGCCTTGACCTGTGTTTGCTCTTCACTCACAAACATGATAAAATAGAGGAAAAAAAAAAGAAAAAAAAAAAACACTAATATTAAATGGTCACGTAATTAACTTAACCTGGCCACTACCTCTGAACGAGTGCAGGGTGCAGATGTGGCTGGAAATGGCCAAAGTGTTTTTGCCTGTAAGTTGTTCTGTGTGTGCACAGGCCAGTGTGTGTGTGTGTGTGTGTGTTTGTGTGTGTGTGTGTGTGTGTGTGTGTGTGTGTGTGTGTGTGTGTGTGTGTGTGTGTGTGTGTGTGTGTGTGTGTGTGTGTGCGCGCGCGCGCGCGTACAAATGGCCCCGTGGTCATCATCAGGCTCCCATCAGCTCCTCCATTAGTTACTGAGCTGTGGGTCCGTGCTCGAGCCTACCTGCCCTGAATACAGATGAGGAGAGAAGACTACGAGCAGCAAGCACAATGAAGACAATACACACACACACACACACACACACACACACGAGACGGCATTAACATCTCATGTACTTAGACACAAAGTGACATATTTTGACACATACATAATTGGAGTAATTGCATTTGCGCACAGAAGTGACTGAGATGTTGTGTCAAATGCATTAAAGTAGAGGGAAAAAAATATGATGCATTTATTTCCTGATAAAACTGTACATGTCTGATTAGCGTTTTCACTGGATGCCGACTGCTGTGGAGAGCACTTCATCTGGCTCTGGCAGATCATAGCTTACACTCTGTGAAATAACGTCACACACTGCAGAGTACACACACTAGCAACCCGGCACAAAAGCAAATACGGCCGCGCACTTGTCTTCCTCCAGAGCCGCAGACACACACACACAAACACACACACACACTCACACACACACACCACACACACACACACACACACACGCGCGCGCTGGTGACTGTAAATCTGCAGGCAGTCATTACACTGAGCCGAGCAAACACGCAGCCGCCACGCTCGCCGGTAACGCTTTCGCATGTGCCGCTGATATGTTGGAGGCAAAGGCATGTGAACAAACACAGCCTGAATTAATGTGGAAGTGGAATGATGTTTGAAAATGATGCATTGTTTGCACTTGAGTCAACTCAAGGTTCCTACTCACATTTTTTGTGATTAAAAAAAAAATGATACCAGTCTCCTTTGTAGTGAGAAATTACATTTTATAAAACAGATCAAATATTATGGAAAAGAAAGAATGACCTCATATTATACTATATTTGAATGCTGTTTTTGTTGTTAAGAGAATTAGGGAATCCAGGTTGAGTTCAAGGCCAAAGACCAAGATGGTGTGTGGAGTTCAAATCGGAGCTTCAGGTCACGAGGGCCTGCAGATGGAGAAAGGGTTTGTGACAGCTTCTGTGTGTCCCTCTGCCTGTTCAATGGGACCCCTGGGAGATCCGGGTCACAAGGCCTCCCTTCAGCACCCGCTTCCCCTCGATTACTGTGCCATTTAAAGCCACCCAGCAATTTCCTCCAATAAAATCTAATAACCTTTTCTGTCGGAAATCACAGCAGCTCTCGAGCGCCGAGGCACAGGCCTGGCTGGATGGCCTGTAATTGTGGTCCAGAACTCCTCCTTTAGTTTATTTTTTGCAGTGTTCTGGATTTTTTTTTTTTTTTCCCCTCTGGTCCTCAGCGATTTGCGGCTGATTGCTTGCGCAGCTCGCCCCGTACTCAGTAATCAGACAGGGGCTGGGAGAGGGGGGCTAAAAAGCAGCTGAAGGACCTTTTATAATTGGCGGAGATTTGAGGGCAGTTGGACTTTAAATTCTGTCAAAAATGGCTGTGATGGTGACTGAGGAGCCGAGGTGACAAATCCCAGGTTATTTTGGTGCAGTTTTGAATGTCTGAATCCATTTTTGGGAACATTGTAGTGTAATTTTGGGAACCATATACAGTAAATACACATGCAAACCCCTTCTCGCAGATATTTCCCAGGCTTGAATGCTGTTGCAGCGTATTTGCAGTTATAAGGAGCGTGCTGCTAAATCACACTGAGTCTATCACTTTGGAAATCCACTTGTTTTGATTTGCTTTATTATTCACAGCAGTGATTCATGGTTGTTTAGATTCTGTGTTTACACCGAATATTGTGATACACAAGGTTTTAGATGCAACTCTTTATCTGGAAGAATATCACGGTCTTCATAAGTAATACAGAATGCAGTGTGTGTGTGTGTGTGTCTGTGTGTGTGTGTGTGTGTGTTTTTTTGTCATTTGATGTAATTTTCTCCTACAGTGGTTTCAAAAGAAGATGTACAGAAGCCCTCGAACCAGTAAATCTTTAATCTACTGTCCGTATGTATTAGGTAATAGGAAATAAACAAATATAATATAGTCTTCCGAACAAACACATATTCCTTTGCATTTGCAGCTTTTCTTGTCAGCTACTGCTGTGCTTGTGAGGGAATGGTGTTCTGCTGTAGTTAAGTCACAGAAAATTCCCACCCAGTCGTCATAGCTTTAGCTCTGTTAAAATAAAAGGTTTTCAGTTCCAGCTTGGACTCCATTAAAGGTTGTAGTGGACAAATGCTCTTGTTGTCTTTCCAGGCTGATCAGTTTTTATCTGTCTCTAAATCGGTAGTAGGAAATGATGTCATGAATTCACAGGCAACTCGGTCTTTGAGATGTGTCGTGAAATATCTGGGAAATTGTGAGAGTCTGTGTAAGGATCCTGGCGTGTTCAGAATGACAAAAATTTGCAAAAAAAAAAGTGTATAGTTAAAAAACAAAAACAAACCGCGTTTGCCATGGTGGTCGGCAGCTTCGACAGTTTTTATCATCAACAGTATGAAAATGTAGGAAGTTTCTCAGATGTAGATTGAAGGAGAGCAGCTCTGCGCTGCTGCAGAGCTGTCAGCAGTGCTGCTACCTTCTGCTCCCTCCTCTGACCTCACAGACGCAAGAGCCAAGCGGTGCAGGCCACAAACAAATGAGTGAATTCTCCAGAATACGCACTTTTTTTTTTTGTTGTTCCTGTGTTTTGTCTGTAATGTTGTCTGCTGTACTTTAGGAAATTCCACTGGAGTCCTTCCAAAAATGTTTCTTTGTTTTTAAACCTTTTTTTTTTTTTTTTTATCAGGATGCTTTTGACCCTTAGGAAAACATGACAGCCAATTATGGAATTTCTTCTTGAGTTTCAGGATTGCTTTTCTGCCATGTTTCAGCTCATTGTGCAGAAACAAGGTCCTGTAACTGAGTTGTGTCGCTGTCCGTATCTGGAGAACAGCAAGGGTCTTTGTAGCCAAGACTTGTTGAATGTTTACGTCTGTTTATAAAGGGTGAGCAAGAGTGCAGCTGGGATCACAGTGTGGATCCGCGCTGTTTTGATTAAGGCGTAAAACTTTCTCCACCCAGTCTGGAGTTTTCTGACCAATAAAAGCAGCAGAAGTGTCCACATGACCTGTGCAGACAGAATTTATTTTACTTTACTCATACACAGAGGCCACTGCGCTACCCATGTTGCTTGCTCTAAAAGTAAAAAAACAAAAAACAAAAAAATCTTAGCGATTGCTCCGCTAACTTCCTGGTCTTTTCTCAACACAGATGGCGCCACTAAAAATAACCAAGGTTATTGTGGAGCATCTCCCCAGACTGTCCACTGCAGAATCCTATGGGCTCAGTCATTTAAATAAGACCGCTCAAATTGCACCTCAAAATAAAGGTGGGAGCTACGCTCACCCGCAAAATAAGAGGAAATCAGCGCATGCAAAATTACTACCTAACTAGCAGGTATTTGCTACTGAGATTGGTGAGCATCGCTGCAATGAAGCCCTCAATCACTCTGTGGCCGTAATCACGCGTGTCCTGTTCGAGGTTTTGGCTCAAGTGTTGGAGCATGACTGCTAAAGTGAAAATAGCATGCACCCTTCAGAGTGGTTCAGTAGTTCATGTTTGATTTGAGAGGAAAACAAAGTGAGTGTGTTCTGTGGATAATTCCTAGCTTTCACATGCAGATGTTAGAATTTATGTAGACAAAAAGCAGCAAAAGTTTTCTTTATAACGCTGCCTATTCGGGCTCCATCGCTGCGGACAGCGTCTCTCATAATCTGGATTTTGTCTTAAAACTTAATACAGTCAAATATGATAAAGCCAGACCAAGAGCTTAAATTGCCTGATACACTAAATTAACCTTTTCCGTTTTTCCTTTTTTCCCTGCCTGTTTCTGTTTTTTTTACGTGTTTCAGAGTCTTGCTGTATGTTTGTGTGCACACTTCTTTAATTGCATTAAGAGGATGACGCACTTCTTTCTCTGTTTAAGCTCACTTTAATTGCCTCTGAATGGCGTGCTTGGGAAGCAGGGACTGATGGAACAATGTGGACATGCAATTACCTATCTTTCATATGACTCTCTGTAAAGAAGGGGAGAGAGAGAGAGAGACGGCTCCAATTCATGTAGGAATTGGCACACGCAAGGCAACAAATGCTATTTTGTGCCTGTGCTGCGGTGGCGTTGTGATGGAATGGTATTTCATTCATTATAGAATCAAACATTTAGGAGGGGAAAAAACAGAGAAATCCAGCCAGAGAAAAAGAAAAGGGACTGTGATTAAACAGAGGAGGCAAGACATACCGAAATATTGCCAGGGTGCAGGTAAAGAAGTGAGCTCAGAGGGACTGAAAGAGAGAAGAAAGGGCCATTTCAACGGCGTGGTGATAGTGTGGAGCGAGTGGAATAGGCCTGGCCTCACTTTGAAATTATAGATACATCACATGTATTTTGGTAGAAAATGAGGTTTTCAGAGCGCAGGAAGGTCGAGGATGCTGTCAAAACTTGTTTCAAGGTTTGAGTCAGTTGTGTCACTGGGACGCTGTGACAAAACCCGACAGTTTGATTAAAACTAGCACTAGTTTTTCATCTCTCTCATTGTAACTCACCTTTCACGGCCTGGCCCACGTCATTGCTGCACGTTTGCAGTCCAATAAGCCTTTACTTTTTATTAATATTAATTTCTTTCTATTATTTTCAGGTTATCTGTGATGCGGCTTGACAATCATGTCCTAAACAGCTCTTAGTTTACGGCAAAATTTGTTTACGTCTTTTATCTTTATTGGGACCATTTCAGTCCTCATCTGTAAGTTTGCAAGGCATTAAGTAAATGACGTCATGTATTAGGGTATTGGCGTTGTTGCGACACGTATCAGAAACCTTTAATTCTGCACAGTTCAATAGGTAGCTCCCTCTCTCCCTCTCTCTCTCTCTCTTGCTTTCTGTCTTTCTCTTTCTCACTCCTCGGGGTGCACTTCCTTTTTCTCCTCTCGCTCCTTCCACTTATTTTTCTATGCTTACCCCCTCTTTTTCATTTTCTCTGCCCCCTCCAACCCCCCATAACCACCACCACCACTGCTACTCCTGACACCCCTTCCCCCTCTCCTTGGACAATCTCTACCCCCCAACACCCCCCAACACCCCCCACCACTACCCCAATCTCCATCGTCTGCTGCCTGTCTCTCATCCCAACTCTATTCTCCCTTTCCCCCCTCCACTCTTCTTCATTTAATAGTGGACCTCAGAGTGGTTGCCATGTCGACCAGCCAGCATATTACTATGGCAACGAGTCTGAGCGAGACGAGGCTGCTGATTAGGGAGAGATGTCTAGTGTAGCCTGGCCAGCGGAGGGTGGAGTGGAAAAAAAGGGGAAATGGTGTTAGGGGGGTTGTATATTATAGGTCTGAACAGTGTTAGTGTGTGTGTGTGTGTGTGTGTGTGTGTGTGTGTGTGTGTGTGTGTGTTTGCTTGCATTTAAAAGACTTCTCTAATAGTGAGCCAAAGAACATTGTACTTTAGATTTCAGATCACCTGCGTCAGTTACCATCAAGACAGGCCTGATAATCTAAAATCTCTAAATCTCAGAGTCTTCTTTTTTCCAGTGATATAGTGAATAGCACCATGATGACAAAAGTACATTTTCATTAAAACAACAGAGAAGCGGCCCTGATCATTCCCAGCAGGCCCAGCCGGCTGAGCTCCAGTGTTTCTGGTGGTTTATGAGGTAAATCTAAGTGTGATCAAACGCGTTTCTCTCTTTGTATTTTGGGGTAAAAAATCACATCTAGTGTTAAGACATGTGAGGGATGGAACAGGCCGAGCTTTTAAAAAGCCTCACTCTCCTCTACCAAGTCAAATGAGCATTGTAAAGGCTGTTTCAGACCTCCCAGATCCATCAGAGAGACTAATTACAAGATCCAATTAAAGAGAGCGAGGGGAAAAAAGGGGAAGAGAGTAAAAGAGTGGCTGGGGAGGGGGTAGGTCTCCTTTTACTATTGACCCGGATCAGCCGTCGGCTTATTCAAAGACCGTAATTATAGCTTATTTATTATTCATCCTTGAGCTAAATAAGAGCATGACATTTCAATAACAATAACAAGGGCACGAAAAAAAGGCAGCACAAACTACAGATTTACTAATTGCGGTACTCAGAGATTAAATGACTGGGAAAAATGTTATTTATTTATTTATTCATAACATCGACACCAGCTATAAGAGCATTGTAGTGCACTTCAGTGAAAATGAGTCGAAGGACTTGTCTCATGAGATCTGTTTGGTGGACATAATCCTTTGCAACGCTCCGATCACATGCCCACTGGAACGTCCCGACTTTTTGAACATTACGTCACTTCTTCTGAGCTGATTTCAAGCGTACTAAGGTGGAGCCTAGCTCATCCAGATAGTAATTTGCCAGATTTGCACCCACGAGCGTGGGGCCTACGCGCTCGTCCTCATTTTTTCCTCCATAGAACCATCTCCCCACCTCTCTTTCCCCTGTAAGCTGAACTCTGAGGCACCTCATTAAGGCTGGCAGCTCTTGGCCTCATGGCCGTGGCAGAGGTGAGGAATATCACATAATCATGAAGTGGAGCTGGCATTACAGTCGTCACAAATTATAGATGAGTTTTACTGTGTGGCCCTGCAGATAGCGCTTAACTTAAGTGACTGTTACAGTGGTCTGCAATCCCCCCAAAAGTGTTCCCCATAACACCAACTGGATGTAACAATTATTGGGGATGGCTGTTCTAACTAGTTCTAACTAGCATGTCACCCCTTACGGAATACTTCTATATGTGCATATTCTTTGTCCTGGAATCCTCGGTTGAGCGGGGTCTGGAGTGGCAGGAGATGGCAGGGTTTCCTTCAGTTCGGCGTGTAAAAGTCCATAAATAATCCCACCAATAGTTGTAATTTACCATCCTTCTTTGAATCCTTCTTTGAATAGATCTGCAACATGTGACTTTGCTGTCTTCTGTCATTTACCTGCCAGCCACTAGGAATAACTGGTTTTGATCATACAGTCTATGCTGGGTCTGATAACTCTTCCATTATAGGAGACAAGGATGAAGGGGAAAAAAAGACAACCAGCATTCTTTGATTTTTCTGTTTTTTTTTTTTTTTGTTGTTTTTTTTTTACCTATTTGCATTCATGTGTTCTTGCAGTCACTCCAGAGGTCTTTCAGCGCCACGGCTAACGGATTAATGTACGCCACCAAAGCACAATGCAGCATGAGCTTCACCATGTGACCGCTCGCCATTAGGCAACAATACACCGTTCTGTGCTTCCTTCTCCTCTTAATGCCTTTGTCCTTGGATCTCAGAGGACTCTTGTTAATATACATGTATTAGGGGAATGAAGCTGCGCCTGGCTGCAGACAGTGTAAATGAATAGTCAATATTTGCAGATATTGTAAAGGCATGTTAAGAGACAGGTTTATCTGTATGAAGCTGGGCTTTATTGTTTGTAATCTAAAAGGAACACACGTGTGTGGATGCCTCCTGTGTCCCTTATATGTAAGTAGCCGGTGCCTGTACTTCGGCAAATCTTGACCTTGCAGGGTTCAGAGATGGAAGAACCAAATCCGGTGACCCGTAAGATGACGTGATTAGGGTGTTGGAAGCTTCACCAGAGGTTCAAAAGCACCTTCGGTCCAGCTGCATCCCGGCAGACTGTTCTCTGCCTGTGAAATGCAAAGGAGGAGGTTAAAAGCACTTATCAGCTGATGTGGGACATATACTCAGACAGAGGCATTGATTTTATTGACTGATTCATTTGTGGCTTTCCAGTTCCGTTGTGGAATTTTCTAAAGGAGCAGGGAAGCTCCGTGATGGGACGTCAGAAGAGAATGCTTATGTTTGAACGTCACCTTTGGTTTAGGTCTGTCACATAGGAAATGCAGAATCCAGTATCCCAGTTGCCACACCAAGCTCACTGGATCACAACTGATACTCGGACCAATCCCACTGGCCCACAGCCCCCTCGACACACTCAGACAAACACTGACCAGGTCATAGACACCCCCCCACCACCCAGGGCAGCAGGGCAGCTCTTGAGCGATGTCTCCCTGGGGGGCTGATATTTTATAGTTTGTGTCCATCAGTGGCATAGCCCGGGGCGCTGGGGTTGACAGTAAGTGCTCTCAACACCGGTGACACTGATTCATGGGAGCTATGACACAGTGGAAGCAGAAGGGGGAGGGACAACCGGTAAAGGGGGTATTACAGCCAAACAGGGAGGTTGTTTAATTTAAATTACCGGGCCTCCTTGGTGTGGTTCCTGCTTTGGAGGCGCTTTGTCATAGTGTCACCGTAGAAACCATCAGCAGCTCCATGTTTTGGGATCACACTGACTAGATCAGCTAAAACAGGCTTGAGGAAGGGATTCCAATCTAACATGGCATTTCAATTTCTCCCCCCCCCCCACTCCTCCACGACTGTGCTGTGCACTGCTGCACCTCCTCTACATATATATAGGGGAGGACACGTCTGAACCCCGGCGTTCTGGATGCGCATACTAAACAATCAATGTGTCACCTCTTCCTGAGCCATGCTCATTTTTTTCCTGTCAGGAGAAAATAATTTGCTCGCCTGTGATTCTGTCCCAAAATTCAGTGACAAGGTACCTGTTAAGACCTGCTCCTTAACATTGCATGTATAATAAAGGAGGCACCCCGACAGCCTCCATTATACGCACAGCCACCCCCCCCACCGAACTCCTCATCCCCTCCTTCCACACCAAACATAGTTGCATTTTAGGTGGGCTGTTAAATTAGATAAGCTGCTGTAGTGTGTGGTGCAGCGCCCTGATTAATAAAAGATGCAGTGCTCCCTGTGGGACGCCCCCTCCACCACCACCGAAGGCCGAGTAGAAGCTACCCACAGACGATGCAGTTCACTGGAATACAATGAAGAGGAAATGGAGAGAATGAAGCAAGGAAATATAACATTTAAAGCAGAACTATCCTCTGACCCTCTGTAACACTCTGCATGCATCATAATAGATAATAACTAATGTCAGAAGGGAAAAAGAACAAAAATATTAATATATTCATTTATTTTGCAGCCTGATCCTGTCATTGACAGATGTTAGATAGAATTGCTGATTTCCTGCTGTATGTATCACATTATCACATTCATGATACATTTGCAAGTCGTAAAACAGGACTGCTTCAAACGGTCAGTCTTATTATTATCATTATTTTTTCCCTCTCAAATAATTAATATTAAACATATTTTTTAAGCTCCTCTGAATTTTGCCATTGAGTGCAGCTGAGCTTGGCTGAAGATCTGAGGAAGATTTATGATACGAATATATGTGGAAAAATAAATAATTGCATGATTTTAGTGGGATGATGTTTAAACAAGCTTTGTTTATCATGATTATTTTATTTTTACTGGATAGGCCTTCTTTAATTCCAAACAACAAAGACCTTTACTGTGTGTCATGTGATCTTCTTTCCATTATGGCAGAGCTACAGGAAAAATTGCAGCATTTTTTTTTTTTTTTGTATTTCTTGACTGTCTGTAATGATTATAACTTGATATAAAGACATAGTCAGACGAAACCAAAGAAATCACTGTACACTGCTGCTCAAACGGTGTTAATAGCCCCAGCATCATTCTGGCCTCATCTCAGACCGCCATCAGCTCTATTAACTTTTGTCGCCTAATGGCTCTGGTAGACTCTTATACATCTTTGCTTTCATGTTTACAAGACAACCGGTGCTGATCCATTTTCACATGAAGATCTCTGGAGGCCCTGAAATCATCTGTGTTTGTGTTGTGCCAAATAAAATGTGCATGAGCGCAGTTCAATTTAGGCGCTAACCACATAATAATGCTGAGCCGTCCGCTTTAAACTACCCAGTGAACGTCAACAGACGGGTTTACAGGAATGCGGGACAACAGTCTGCAAGAGTTCATTTACGCACAGTCCGCAGCCACATGGCCTGTGCACACATGCTTTCTCCTCATCTCCATGCTGGTTGAGGATGATTGGCGTGTGGATCACCAACACCAGGGCATTTATCTTTAAATAACCTCCACCACCCCTCCTGTCAGCCAGTGAACAATAGCGACACGCTTCTAATTTTCTGCAAGATAATGGTAGTCATATTGAGATGAAAAAGGTTAAGGGACAGTGTGTGGTTTCTGATTGGTTTGGAGCATCAAACGGCCCTCTCTGATGAAATGGAGAGTGATATTTCATGTATAGCACCACCCTTCTGGAATTTGTGCCAATTTTAGGCGATAACTCTATGAGGAGGCCCAGATCTTCAATGAGCAGATTGCTACTAAAAGAAAAACATACACGCAGAATGGACGGTTCCCTCATTTCATTTTCCATCGTGTTTGTTTGTCGTATTTATTTATGACTTCTCATGATCAAATGCAAATCCCTTTATTTTTTTGAGCAGTATAGTTTTCCTTCATTCTGCTGCCATTCAGGAAAGATTGATAGACTTTTTTAATGCACACGTATAACATGTATGCATGTGGTTGAACCTACCTTTGACCTTCATCTGCTCACATTAGATGGGCTTCTGTGGCACGCTCTGCATTGTACTGCCTTAAAATATTTAATACACGAAATATTTCTTGCTCAAATAGATGCTGTAGGTTACGGTGGAGGTCACATTGTTTCTCATCAATTCGCGAGCTTATACGGTGTGTGATTATACAAAAGCGGCAGTCAGGCATGGGTATTAGCAGAGCGGAGTGAATGAACCTGTTCGAATTCTTTCTTTCCATTTACTGAATGTAATATTTAATTCATCACAGGTCTGAGTACGCTGTCACTCAAATACTTGATTACTACTGTAGAGAGGATGCCTACAATCTCACAAACAAAACTGCTACAAAACTAGAAGGGAATAAATAAATAAAAAAAGGACAGCTTTTTTTTAAATTAAAGTTAATAATGAATGTGCATTATTTGATTCCCAAAAAGCCTCATAGACCAACATTTGCAGAGGAACTTGCATTTCTTTCGGCCTTTGTTCTTTCCTTCTTTTAATAGCTCTTGCATAATCTCTTGTATTTTTATTATCATTCCACCCCGAGGGCCAAATGCATCACGCATTATCCACTGACCCAAACTGCATTTCCCAAAGAACAGTCCAGCTGGGGGTGGGTGGGCGAGTGTGGGGGTGCCTGAGCTCGTCGAGGAGGCTACCCTTTAAGGTCACTGCAGGTGTCACGTGACAGGCCGGCAGAGGCCCCTGGGCCATATGACAAACGGAGCTGCCAGACAGAGGTGTGTGTCAGGGGTGTTTTTCCACAAAGCATTCTATAAAAGTGTAACTGGGCTGTATTTGCCCTTTCCTCTTGCAGTACGTTCAGCCAACAGGCCCCCGAAGATCTCTTAAAAAGTGCTGATCCACACTGCTGCCTGGTGCTCTTGTAATCCCTCTAGCTCTGCTCCACCTCCCGCCTCCCTGTTCACGTCTTCCTTCTCTTTTCTCCCTCTTCCCCGTTTCCTCGCTGTCTACTGCCGATGCGTGGACCTGATGCGCGCAACAAGGTAACAGCTTTGAGAGGCTTGTTTGGGCCCCAAGCTAATTACTACACATTAGAGCATGACTAAATAAATTTTAAGTGCTGCTAATTGCTTGGCAGTGAAAACAATAGCTGAGGTACTTGCCCAGAGGCTCTGGGGTAGCACGTCGGTTGGGGCGACGGGGACCAGGGGGACCTGGCATCGGGCCAGCAGAAGGCACCGCCATCATGGCTCTAGTCCCTCTCCCCCTCTCTGCCTTCATGTTAAAGTCAAACAACACTTGGCATCTTTGCTGCACGCACCACATGCCCCAGCACTCTCCCAAAAGCTCTCTGCAGTGGTGAATAAGCTGTAGACGACATGTAGGTCCTGTTTCAGTCTGTCTGAGGAGCCATCACACATCAGCGGGTTAATAAACATGAATTAGTAATGGCACAATTAGATGGGCTTGTTCTGGTATTTACCTATACAGTGATGGTTTCCACCACCTCTTGTTATTTGTGAAGGATCAAACAGAGAAAATCTGGCTCTGAAATAATAAAATCCACATTTCCGCAATCTGCATCAGTAACTTTGCACATACCCATGTTTTGTTTTTGTTTGTTTCAGGTGGCATTCGCTCATGTGGGGCAAGGACGACCGAACAGCCAATCAGATTCTTGTGACCCAAAGGTACATTCGACACTGGCCTCCCAGCAGTCGTGTGTTCATTTATCAATCAACACTAATTAGCTGAAAATCAAATACTCATCCAGCTTTCATAAATGTGTTCAGTATTCTCTTTTTTCCCTTTTAATTACCCATTTTTATTTTGCATACTTTAATCATTTTAGACTGTTTCTTTTTCACCCCAATTTCCAAAATGACATGGGTGAATAATAACATCTGTTGTCTTTCACATCCTCCCTTTTCCCCAAACCGATAGCTTCTCATTTGCGCCGTCACTCTTCTGCAGCATTTTCCCGCTTTCCCAGGGGAGTCATGTGCTTTTGTTGGCTTTTCTGTGAACACACAAAGCCTAATTGGTTGATTAGTTGAGGTTGACTGGCCCGTTAATTGAAAAGTAATTTAGATTTGATGTGTCTAATGAAGATCCTAATTTATGGGCTGGTGCTCGTCCAAAGGTTTGTTTTTGAGATTAAGAATCAAAGAAAAAGGATTAAAGGAAACGCAAAAGAGAGATACTGTGTCTCAGTGCCGCTATGAAAACACGTGAAATGAATCTCCATGTTAGATGATGAAAATGAGGGCTGATCCCTGTGAAATCCAACAAAGGAAATCGATAATAATGAGGCGCACTTGTAATATTGGCTACAATATAGGACCAGATAAGTCAGACACAAAAGGTGAAAGTCATTGTGGAGTCCGTACGCTAGGCAGCCTTATTTAACTTCTTTATAGCGTAGCTGAATTTACAAGACTTCATCTTGGTTCATTTGTGTTGTACACTGATGTAGGAGGACACAGGAGGTCATTCATTTGCACTGGCTGAGTCATGAATGGTCTTCTTTCATCACACAGAAAGACAAGCCATTTTCAGAGCTCGATATTTCACTCGTTTGTGCCCTCCAGTAAATCATTTTCTCCTCAGGATGCAATATTTTGTTCACACATCGATTACCCTCACACCCCACACATCTGACTCTCACCATTCACACAGATATAAGATTGCACTAATCCAGACATGTGATTATGTCACTGTTTTGGGGACTCAAACTTTCACCAGCTGGATCCTATACTGGTATGCTTGGAACACTGAAAGTTAGCTAAATGGACTTCGAATTGTGTCAGAATATATCATATAAAAAATGAAACAAAAAGTCTTTAATTGACAAAGTCTTTAATTGGTTTACTACTGTGGACATTTTTAAGCAGTGTGTCACTAATTAACATTAAACTGATACAGCATTTGTCAAACAATCACAGTTCATTTTTGCTATGTAGTTTTGTACACTTTGATGACGAGTCTTGCAAAAAGAAACATCAGTGTTTGTGAATGCAACAACGTGGTAAGAGAGGAGTGAACCTGCAGACTATAGGCCCCACAGCTCCACAGCATGATGGTCCTTCCACTGGTTCTTAGTGAAATTGTCTCTTAAATCCACAATCATGGACAAGGAAGTCAGATTTAACCTAAATCAATGCAAACTCAGTTTCCCTGGAGCCCGAGAAGGAAAATCCCAAAAGCCATTTGGCTCTTGTTACTCTTGTCCAGCTGCAGGCCTTCAACTGCTCATCTTGTGTTGTTGAGGTGTCCTGTTTGTCCTTTGTTGTAGGAAATGTGTCTTTCCTCCACCATTTTTGTATCCAGGATTTAATCCTTTTAGTTGATGATTCTTATTCCTCATTTTCTATCAGAGTAGCAAATATTCTCCAGATGTCGCGGGCCTGCTCTGTCCAGTGTCTCCAGGCGTCCTCTATGTCTTTGCATTCTTGCAACTCCTGTTGATTTTCTCTGGTAGACAAAAAACACATGAGAACATCAAACCGTCGGAGGGAAAACTGGAAGATTCCTTTGCAGAATACTTAAACTGTGAACGCGACCTCTGCCTGCACACATCCTAACTTTGAACTTCATGTACACATGCACGCTGAGTGCGCATGAAAGAATGTACCTGCGCGTGTTGCACAGCAGGCCGAACTCATGCAGATTTTAGCAACCTCTCCTCGTTTCTTGCCACACAGAAACATTTAATTGCATGCTTTCTTCATCTGTCACTTACCCGTACACTTAAGGCAGTAGTAATTAGATGAGTTCTACCTCCCTCTCTTAATGAGCAAGTAATTACCAGTCTTTCTCTGCGTTCCCCGTGCCCTGGCGGTTTGTCCGAAAACCTGCCTCCCACCTGCCTTCAGCTCTGCATCTGCTTCTCGCTCAGATTCGCTTCTCTTCCCTTCAACCTCTTCTCCCTTTCACTGTTGCTGTGGACTCTCTCTCTTTCTCCATCCTCTCTGCAGCCTCTCTATTTCGCTCCTCCCATCTCTGAGCTCTGGGCTGCTCTGGGTTTTAGATGGATCACTCTCACAATGCTTGATCAATACTGGTATTGATCCACTGGCAAAATGTTTATAAAATCATTCTAGGCAGCTGCAGTGCAGCGAGGAAGGGAAGGCGGAGCGACAAGAGGTCCGCGGTGCCATGCCATTCGCTTAAGACAGCATGGGTGAACCCGATTGGCTGTCTGCCCGCCTGCCTGGCCAGGAAGAGGGCTGGCACAGTGTATATCCCTTTGTCAGTGTTGCTTGGTACACCACAGTCCTCCCTGGCTCATGGTGCTGAACTTTCCAGACCACCAGAGGAGAGCAGCTAAACCTCTGCGCCGCTTGCCAGACGTCGGCTTGTGCTCGCTTTCCCTTCTGTTCTGTCAAGAAATTAATTTGCATTAATTTACAAGCTGTAGGCAATCCCAGTCTAATGATCCACTATCATCGCATGCATCCATTCTCTGCGGGGGAAGAAAAAGTCTCGGCCTCCTCAGTGCTGTTCTCGAACTTGTGACACGCCATCGGTGCCACCTTTCACAACTTCCCCCTTGTTTCACAAACGCACGCCAGCATACATAGCGTAGATCCCTGAGGGAGTAAATGTATAGAAACTAAAGGGCTCGTGCAGAAGATAAAGAACAGCGCACTGAATGGGGATCAGTCCGGGTACAGGATGTTCCCTCAGCTCTCATCTCACCCCAACATTTAAATTAAATACAAATCTCTACTCCAGTCTGCTTTACTGCATTTTGGAGAACATTCGGCACATTACCAGCAGCCCAACAAGCCCAGCAGGCTGTGGCGGCGTCTGCTGTGTGAAACTTACAGTCGTTTCAGCTGCTACCCAAACATCTGAAACCCTTTAGTGCAGTAACTTAAGCATCATAAATAATCAAAGGCTTTGTAGTCAGGGGAGGAGCTTTTGCTCATGTCTTCTTGAGTGAAGATGAATGAAATGGGCTTTTTTTTGACACAGAGAAGATAATTGCAGTCTTAAAGGCAGGCTGCTGTAACTATTTCCAGAATAATAACTCATGTTGAAGCAGACCAACATCTGTCAGCCATAAGGCTGTGAAGTCTCTGTGACCTACAGTCAACCTCATCCCTCTGGGATGTGCGACTTTGTCTGTCCCGCTCGATTTTCTGGCACCTGCCCCGCAGCATGGATGCTCAGACGCTGTCCCAAACCGCACCTGCGCTGCCGTTCACCTTCGAGTCACGAGGCAGCACTTATCTAGTGGTGAGACATTTTAATTAATCGCAGCAATCGTCTCAAGTTTTCATGCCACAGAAAGAACTTCCTGGATTTCCTCGGGCTTAATTTAGTCGTGTAAGCGCGGAACCGCGAGATAACAATGAAAACACACTAACACCACGCGCGGGTTTGTAAACACATGTAGGAAATGTCGCTGGCGCGTACACCAAAGTGTGGTAATTACTCCCGACGCATCCGCAGCCCAATCATTAAGGTTACAAGTTGCAGTGAAGTTTGGACCCTCATCATGTTGTCTGCGGTTGAGGGGCGGTCTGTGGTGGTTCTCCTCCACCACTCCAGATGTCTCCCTTTGGTCTCGTGCTACACAGCTGATGCTGTCATCGAGTGTCCCATCTTACAAAATTCCCCTGTAACTCTTCGTTTTGCTCCTGTCCTCTTCACCATCTTCACCATTGTTCACCTTCAGTTGCTTCCCCTACCCGACCCGTCCTCCCAAAGAAGTGCATTATTTATTTCATCTGAACAAAATAAATAACACAGAGCACGCTTCTCACAGTAATCAATTTCAGCTCAGACAGCATAACCAAACAAAGCGCTGCACTCATTTCAGCGTGAACTTGAATGCATCCCGCCTCTCTCATTTTCTCCCTGCCGCTCCGTTGGAGGACATTTTGTTCTCCCTCCGATGCCCCTATGTCAACCAGTGTCGACTTGCTGATGTGTGAATGCAGCTGCTGAATAAGGCACAGCCACTAATGATCATTAGACGAGAATATCCTTACATAAAGCAATCTACGTACGTGTGTGTAGCAAAATACTCATTCTGCTAGCAAAGTAAAGACATTTTTGCAAAGTGGGGCCATTTTGGCTGGTCCTCACAACTTCAAAGGACTGTTTGAGGGACCTGGTTTTAAGGTTCGGGTTTTGCGTCGAACTTAGTGAAGTTTGTTTCTCCCACGGTCACATGAGTACGTCTCAGGCCGCCAGCTCTCCTGCACTCTTTTTATGCCAGCCATCCTCTTTGTGCGGCCACCAGTTAATGTAGCTGCTGGATTGGCCTCTTTCCTTGCTCTGCTTTTATTGATTTCAGCCAGACAGAGAGACAGACAGAAAGAAAGGGCCTTTTCAGGAAGAAGTTAAATGGTCAAGTAGTGAGTTGAGGGTGGCTTTCACCACTTTATTGACGAGGTGGAAAAATGTCACTATTATGGAGGCTCTTGCGGCAGATAGCGAGCTGATTGGATGAGTGCCCCGAGGTCAGAGTGGAGCACGTTTCCCCTGCAGCCAAACAAGAGCAAATAAAAGGGCAGAGGAATCCGCTTGAACTGGAGGAGAGGTTTGCCTGTACCAGGCCACTCTTTAGGCAACGTTTCACCAGTTGTAGAAGGCAAAGTACTTGGAATTTGGACTGAGGGGTGATCTCTGTCTGAACTCCCTCCTGCGATCTGGACTTTCAGTATTTTATAGGGACTTTGGTACACAACACAAGCAGAAGCAAAGGACACAAGAAAAGTTAGAAAAGGTGACAGCAAGAGCCCTGATGATGAATGTACACACTGTAAATACATCATTACAGAAGTAGAGGTAAGGTAAAATGTAATGTGGCATATTGGCTAAACAAATGAGGAATGTGATGGCCAGCAAATGTGACCGCTACAGGTAAACGTGTGATCCGAAATACACCAGAATCAGGCCAGATTTAAATCCAACACTCAGGTCCACATCAATCAATAGTCCAGCATATCATCTGTCTGGTCCACACCAGCAGCGCACGAGGAAAGTGCACAAAGGTCAGCGCGCCACACCGGCTACGGATTTGTTTGTCATCAGAACTCAAATGGTTTCTGTATCAAGTTGGCTTCAGTTCAAGACCCCGGGGAAAGATGGCACTTTTTAACAAAGAAGTTCTGAAGACAGTTACACTACGGCAGCTAAGATCTCGCGCCATCTTCATCGCATTTTTTTTTCTTTTTGTTTCTGTTTCTCTGTTTTTCTTGCTCACATCTCTTGATCGGCCACTCCGCGTGGTGCACGCACGCATTCATATGCGGATGCACACAAACAAATGAACTGAGAAATGTCATGCAGAACTCCACAGGAAACTTTGTCCCTCTGTATTGTAAAAAAAACAAAACAAAACAAAACAAAAAAAAACATGCAAAATCTCTTTTCTAATGTTGACACAAAGTAGTGCGAAATAAATATTTTGTCTTCTGTCTGACAAAGTAAACTAAGTACCATTAATGCTGGACCCCTGAGGTGTCATATCTTTTTTACACCCCCTTTAAAATTCTTTTTACAACAGGGTTGTCACCACTGTAAATGCATAGAAGGGAAATCTGAGCTCGCCCACACCCACACATCTCTGCACATTCACCAACTCCGTTATGCTGAATGCATAATATATGTAATGAAATAATGTTTCCAGTGGGGATGGTTGTGGCTGGGGGATGGAGATGTGCGGTGAATATCAATGCAGCTTCCCCCAGACTCTCTGGTTCAATTGGTGTGATGGTGGGGGGTAAATGAATATATGGGAGCGTAAGGAGCTGTATCCTTTTGCCCAAAGCTACAGCAAGAGGTCCATGCAGATGAGTCGGTCGTTATGAACTCCGTGTTCCGACGCGCGGCGTGTCCTCTTTTGTCACATGTCCAGTCGGGTGCTGAATGAACGGCATGGACAGTTTAATCTGAAGAGCCTTTGTAATTGGCCGACTGCACTGTAGCGCTTCAGAATGATGGCACGTTTGTGGTCGTTTGGGGACGGGCAAAGCTTCGACAGCGGATAGATAAATGGCGGCCATCCAGGCCATACCACAAACGCTGCACATCATCTCTAAACCACAGCTTCTCCGGCAATCCTCAGAGAAATGCAGCGGTCAGACAGGTTGCGTTTCGCCTCCTGCGCCTCACCTTGACTGACTCAAGTGAGCTCATCTGTTCCACCTTGTCAGTGTGGAGATGCTTCTTCTCTGTCAGCCAGAGCTTTGATGTTTTAAACATCACCATTAATAATGTTTTCAGCATCAAAATTAATCGCTTTGCTACTCTGTCCTGCTCGCTTCATCCCTGCGCCGAAGCATGCATAAATCAGGACTAACTACCTTTTGTCTTGAAATTTTGAGGTCAGGAATTTGGGATGAGACCAAGCATAAATGTCTCCAGGAAGAGTGAGCTCTGTTTGGGATTGTAGGTCTGGTCTCTACGCAGGCTGGAGCTGAATCACATGACTGTTAGCAGAGTTGTGCTCATTGTTGTTCATATGTCGGAACATACTGTAAGTCATGTGTTTTTATGTAGGAAAATAAAGGTATAGATGTACACTGTTACAACTTATGGTGTAGTCAAATCCTGAATTCTAAGCAAAGGAAAATTTAAGTCTTTTAAAAATTGCTTTTAGCTTCAGGATGTTGTACATTGTGAGATATGGTTACATTTGAATGGCCTGAAGTCTTTTTTGTGACTTGCAGATGTTGAGATGTTGATCTGTAAATTCTAGCTGTGTCTTAAGGGGTTAAATCAAATGGAAAGTTTCTATCCAAGCTCTGTTATAATCATCAAACTCAGGGAAAAGTAATTACTGCCTTTTTGAGTTCACGTCACCTAGCAACTCTATCCTAAATAAACAAAAAAAAAGAGAAGGTCTTTTTTAATTCGGCCACACCTAATGTTTAGCAAGAACCTTTTCTTCTGTGTCCGTGGCCCTACCCAGTCCAAGGGTCCCACGTTGTGAGGAAAGGGTGAGGAATGTGTGAAGCATCCAAGGAAACATGAACTGCTCTTTTCCCACAAGTATGAAAAAGCAGGGGCCACGACTGTGGAATCTTTCTGACGCAATCAGCCAGTGGGATGGCTGCTTTACAGTTGGGATTTGGACAAGGGCTCAGGTCAGGGTGTTGTTAAAGCTGTAGTCTTAGAAGTTAAACATCTAAGCCGGTCCTGGATGAGCTTTAGAGCTGCTGACAAGAGCAAAAACTGCATGCAGGCTTTGCAGGAGCCACTGGATCGTTGCTGATATTTCATTTTAAACAGGCATCTGTTGGGCATCTTATTGTTTGTTGGCCAAATCATCATTAGAAATTAAAAAAACAGGCAGTAGGACGGCTTTTAAAAAGATATGAGGGGGAGCAGAGAGCTGAAACAGGAGAGAGGATCAGTGAAGAGGCCCCAGGAGGCCCCTCCCAGAGACCCAGATGACTACCACCCATTGTTGCCTCTGTAATTCTTCATACATTAATACACATGGTTGAAAGGAATTCCCAAACACAAAAACAGAGCAAACTTCAATCAGCCTGCCTTTCTTTCCTGATCTAATTATTGCTGCCCCCATAATCGCTGTTATATTCATCATAGCACTCAGTATTTATAGGGTCTGTTTTCATCATAGTAATAAAGTCACTCTGGTATTCCCATGCAAGGAAAGACAGAAAGAGAGGGAGAAAAAAAGAGCGAGAGAGCGAGATCACAGGGAGGAATCAGCTGGAGAGAAGGGGTTCTGCTTCCTGGATCCAGATTTGAAGTTAAGGAGGCCACAACAACAGGAGTGCTGCACTTCTCCTGCCCCCTCGCTTTGTCTGGACTTCCCCCACCTCGTCAAACCTTTGATTCCTCATCTGGGTCCCGTTACTGTCCCTAAACCTTGTTCTTCCAGGCCCCTTCAAGGTTTGGAGGCACACACATTCATTCATCTTATTACAACCTTTATTTCCTTACTTTCTTCTTCCCCTCATCCCAGTCTGCCCCTGCTCTTCCTCCAACTCCTCTTCCAAGGGGAACCCACAACCTCCTCTCTCTCTGCCTACACAATGTTGCTCCGAGTATTTGGGTATATATTTAACACCCACATGTGAGGCCTGGTGAAAGTGCCTAGGGAATGGAAACAAAAACAAGCGTGCCCTCCCTCCTGGACCTTTCGAGCCGGCCTGCTATAAATACCTCTGTGTGGCGCGCCAGTTTCAGTGGCATGGGAACCTCTCTCCCTCCGCTGGTCCACCGCTGGGCCGCTCCGACTCAGTCTGGGAAGTCTTCAGCCTGACCTAAAGTGTGGGTGGCGGTGGCGTTCCGTTTGTTTTGTTTCCTTCTATGAGGAGTATCCCTTTGTCTTCTCCATTTCAGCATTTCTGTCATTTCCCTTTTTCAAAAGACTTACTGCATTTATGCTGTTTTGCCTTATGAAGACTGTATGAATATGTGCTTTTCAAACAGCTCAAAAAAGAGATCCCCCCCATTTCCTCACTCTTGCTGAAGCGTTTGTTATGTTACTCCCCCAAAAATTGATTTCGACTTTTCAAAGGTTTGTTCTTCACAGCGCTGTCTCCCCGTGTCGATGCACGACAGGCTGCGCTCATATTTTCAGAGTTTGAGGTAATAGTTTTAAACTGACAGACTAAACATCTCTCTCTACTGGTGTTCCACTTCTATCATTAAACTATTCCACGAACGCTTTTGGGCGTTACGCTCGCGCACACGTAAACACAGAGCGAATGGATGCGGAACGTCATGGAGTTGACTCTTTCTGTGTGGTTTGTGGGTGCTGAGGAGAGTCTGCCGGCTTGTAGGTTAACAGATGGAGATTCAGGACTTGTGAGGACGCATCTCAGCCGTGTGCGCTCCAACATTCGGCACGTTTGGGTGTTTTACCTCACTCAATAGAACTTTAAAGATTCAGTTCCCAATTAATACCCCTGTTAGCTTGTGTCCGAGACGTTTTTATCCAGGTTTATATGTTTGTTCATCTGAAATCCAGAGTTTACAGATCAAATATCGTTACTGTTCCTTCTTTCACCTTCACACCTCTTTACATTCTCCCTGTGCCTCTTTTTCCTCCCCTCTCCCTCTTTTCATGCTCTCCTTTCCTCTCTCCCACCCCTACAAGGCCCGCTTGTTATTTTTTCGTACAAGGTCCTGTAATTAAGTTTGACATAAGCACAGGGATTAAATATGCGGTCGGGGAGGGAGAGAAAGGAGCTCTGTTACAATCTCAAGGCCAACTGTAAAATGGAACCAGATTGCGACACTTGGAGCTGGAAAGTTTGGGAAACGAGCCGAGACTGGAGCTGTGTTCAGGATCTCAGTCTTTCTGCAGCTTGGGAGCTGCCAAAAGACTATTGAGTCTCGGGCCAACGGAGCTAATATTAAAATACTTAGGCTGAAGACTAACACTCAGTCCGATCCAATGATAATTTCTTTTTCTGCTAAAAGACTACAGTGCCCTTCAGCTATGCATTAGCGATTGTCTTTCCAACCAGATGACTGATAGCCCATCCAGAATCTATTTGGCCGTAATTGTATGAGACAGAGAAGTAAAATAGTGCCTTGTTGAAGAGACATTTGGAGAATATACCTGCCTCTGAAAGCTAATTACTGAAAATCAGCTGCCATCAGGGGCCAAGTCCTCCAAATGGAAAGGAAAGAAAACTGATTATAAAAAAAGTTCCCATGCTATCAGTCAATCACTGACACCAAATATAGAAATATAGGCTAAGATCAGCCCCAAGTGCACCAAGCGTGTCGATAGGATTTTCCTCAGTTCTGAACTCTGAGAGGTCTCACATGGAACTTTGCATTCTTAAATAACTCCTACAAAATGCTTTAATCTTAATGAGTCTGAACAGCAAATCTCTCATCTGCAGCAAAAAGGATTAGGAATTCAGGAAAAAAAAAAAGAAAAAAGAGTGCCGTTCCACTTTGATGAATTGTGTTTAGAAAATCCCTGGGCATGAAGTTCCCCCCAATGAACAAAGCGTTAAGGCGAGAACGGATGCTTTTAAACAACACAACTTATCTGGGAGAAACAGAACATGCATTTAAGTGAAAATACAAAAGCAGAGCTGATTTGACTCCTCTGCAAATGATAAAAGCAGCTAACTCTTTTCTGCAATCCACTTAGCTACTTTTGGAATCAAACCTGAAGTAGCTTTGCACAAATTATGTGCATTGTGTTTTCAGTGCTTCATCAGCGGTGTGTTTACTTATTCCCCGTGATTCAGCTTCCCATTGTTAAGCACAAATAAATGAATTCATAATTTCTTCTTTGCCTCTTGGTGGAACCACTTAAAAACGGGTGATGCAGTGATGAAGAAGGGAGCTGATGAACAAAGACAGTAAAGCACCAAAGGGTGTAGCTTTCCGAAGCTCAAAAACGCTGCAGCCTCTGCTGATTTTTTTTTTTCCCTTACTTAGAGAGGAGCAACTTTTCTATTGCGCGTTAAACTATATGAGTTAACTCTGCTATTATGCAGAGGTGTTTATTTGTATTTGATGAATGCATTATTGATAGTATGTTAATGTAATCCCAATCAAAGCACTTCAGTGTTTACTTGATTAATTATTACTCTGTGGTGTAATTTCCCTGAACAGTCTCTCAGAGTGCTAAGGGTTAGAGCAGTGAGCCTCTGGCTAGTTCAGACTGCTCAAACTACAAAGAACATTACTGCACTGGGACCTGCTCCTGGTTTCCCCTTTCCAACTCCCCCACCCACCTCCCCGAATGCCCTCAGGCTTTCAGAGATGTACTCTGGATGATTTTTTTTTTGTTCGCTGTATTTATCCTACCTTTCTCTGTAAATCATCACTCCCTTTTGTTTCCTGGATGGGAAATAAGGAGATATTGGTGATGCAGGTTCAGCCTAAGATCCATATTGAGGAAAAAAACAACAATTTTTTTTTCATTATTATTATATATTTGTGTCTGCTTAAGTGTTGTCACAGTGTATGTGTGTGTGTGTGTGTGTGTGTGTGTGTGTGTGTGTAGCAGTGCTGAATATGAGCATGCACTTGACCTATATTGATGTGTACCTACTTCACCATGTTGAGCCGGAACATCTGGTGACCAAAGCGCTTCTTTGAATGACTGATAACATCTGAGAATGCTGCTGCAACCACAGGAAACAATGTTCAGCCTCTGCCCCTTGTCCCGCTATCCCCCATGTCCTGATCATAAGCACATCCCTGCCATTGATTTCCCATTAACCCCTTCCAGACTGGAAGCATCTGCTCGCCCAGACACGCAGACACCCACAGACTGAGTACAACCAGAACGACCCACTTCACCTGTTTGCTCCTGGACAATCTGTCTTTTGTTCCTGATGCTTCTATTCCTCTGTCCCGCTTTCTTACTGTACATTCTTCTTCCTGTTAGTCATCCACAGGTCACCTGTGCCTCTCAGTGTTTCCAACTACATGAGCGTGTGTATGTGTGTTTTAGCGTGGTTCAGCACAGCTGTTCGAATCAAGAGTTTGTGGCTAACGTGCTTGTTGCATCAGAAATTAGCTCATAAATGTGCATGCACTAGTTGCAAGAGTAAATTTGGTGCGGTTGTTCTGATTTTTGTTTTCTACCACAAACACACACTGGGTGTGAGGAAAATATACATTTAGATGTAAAGATGCCGTCCTAGTCGCCGTGTCTTTCCTCCCTCTCAGATGAAGTAAATGTGTCACAATGTTGGCGAGTCAGAAAGCTCTCATTTAAGCGTGACGTGCCTCCATCAGTCCTCGGCTCTGATGTACAAAGAACCCAGACCAAGAAGCTTCACAGCTGCTTGTAAACTACGACAACAGGAAAGGTCAACAAAGTAATGCAGAACATTTTTTTTCTGTAACGCATTTTCATCTCTCTCTCTTCTATAGTGAGTCGGCGGGGCTGCACCCTGCCTTAGTAGTACTGGTGCATTTAAATTACTGTTCTTGCCTGGAGAATAATGGCAAAAGCATAACCCCATTGTATTCTTTGATAAACTCTGAAAAATGCATGGTCTAAGCTGAGGGAAAGGCTTGGTTTAAGGGCACAATTGCCTTGCAAATCTACCATGGCAAAGTTTTTCAGCGAGGGAAGGAGGAAAGGAGGAAGGAGAGAAGAAGAAGATGCCGGCTGGAAACGGAAATGGCTGATGGAGAATCCAGTATGTGGGTCTGCGGCGCAGGGACATGTGTTATCTCTGGGTGCAGAGGTCTTTGTTTGCAGGGCAGAGAGGTATAGATTTCCTCTCCATGTCAGCTCCTTTATTTGGAGCTCAGCATGGAGGGGACAATAGCAAACTAATCCACCGCTGAATCGGGATTAATATTCGAGCCGCAAATATTAATTCACAGCAAAAATAAATATAAAAGGAGGAAATGCAGAGTGTCGCAAAATACTCAACACAAACAAAGGACGAGGGGAAAAAAAATCCTTGACCAAAATCCATCTGGAGTCTTTGAGTGCATTATTTTTACGGGCTCCTGCAGACGCACCGCCACATTCTGGTTGATTTCTGTATTAATCTTCATAATGATTTTCTATAGAAGTGCAAGCTCAGAGGGAAGCCGAAGAGCTGCATGTTGTTTTTGGCTATTCTCCTCACTAAGCCCTGGATTTAGGATCTGGATTTGAATATTTATTATATAAAATAATAGAGGTTATAAAAATAAGTCTCCACAGAGCCGGGCTGTAAGTTATAGGAGTAAGCAATTCTTCCCACTTGAAAGAAGCCTGAAGATGGTGGCCAGCTGGTCGATGGCTGGAAAAACCTGCGGCTGGTTCAGGCCCTTCAGGAAATCCAGGTTGGGCTGAATAGGTGAACGAGTCCCGTCCGTGTGCACACAAACACCCAAAACTAGTGCCGAAGTGATGTTCTATAATTGATTTTGTCTGGAGTAAGAAGAGAAAAACATGTGTTGAACCCGGGTGAGATCGTTTGACTGGTTTCAAATATAGTTTCACTTGTTTTCGAATCAAATCAGGTGACTCTTTTTTTTTTTTTTTGCTGCTGACAGATGGATCAATCCTCCAGCTTCAGCGTGGAATCGCTTGACCTGTGAGGATATTCCACACATGCTGGTTTGCATTTGAAACAAGCGACACACAGCCCTCAGTTTGACAGATAATTTTTTTATTTATTTATTTTTTTTGAAATTTTGGAATATGATTATTGAATCAATGTGAGACTTTTGACAATTGGAGAGGCGTGGAAACATGAAGCTCTTGTAGTTGGGCTGAGTAATCTCTTCCAACATCATGAAAAGTTAGCGTTCAAACACCAAGCCTGAGCCTGACAGCGCTGCATGAAAAACGACCAAAAAAAAGTTGGATATTAACTGTTTGTTAGTTAAATGCTGCTGTCGGCTCCGTTTAATGTAAGAGTTCAACCGTTTAAACAATGCAGGAAAATATTTGACACACTGATCGAAATTCGTGTTCTTTTCACTAGTAAAACAAGAATACGTAGAACTAAGTTCTACACCAGATTAGCACCTTAGCACTGCTCAAACAAGAGAGTGTGCATGTCCACAGCATAGCCGTCAACACACACAAGCACAGTAATCCCACAGCAGGGGTTCCGGGCCTGTTGTATAGCAGCCTGAAAAAACTATTGTGATTTTCAAAGGGGCCTCACAGAGGCTCGGACCATTGATAAGGTCTAATGTGATGAGGGACTGTAAACTTCATCTTTTATACATGGCAAAAAAAATGTGAAAGGTCAGCTTATCTTAATCCTCAAATCTGCAGCATCCAGGCCCGTGGCCTCATTTCACCAAGTTAAAGAAATAATCTTATACTCCATTCTGAAGACGGGCCTTATTATCTTCTCCGCAAGGGCCAATCGGAAGATATCATTAGAGTGTAGCAGGAATGCACTGTAAGGAATGATTATTTCTCTTTTCTAATCGGCCCCAATCGTATCATCGAATCAGCTTATGGGCACATGGTGAGAAGCTTTATTATGTCCGGTGATTAATCATAGTGCGGCGCCTTATCCTTCTCAGACACGCAGCACACTGTTGTCCTGGTTCACTGGAGGAGAATGGAAAAGTTCACCTTCGTCAGCACGCTGCTTACCTGATCTCCCAGACTCCTCAGTTCTCCCTCTCCACTGGCCATCATACAGGATAATGCTCCAGAATATGGATGTCTGAAGATGGGTCACCCACCCAGGGCTCATGGAGAGGCTGGCCAGTGTGAGTGTGTGTGTGTGAGAGAGAGGAGAGAGGTGAGGCGAGGATTCACCCATGGGCTTGGCTGTTTCTGGCCATCTCTGCGTCCTCGGGTCAAGTCATACTCATCAACACGCTATCTTTCCTGCCTCAACATGTTGTTGGTGATGAGTATCCGACACATTCTGGGTCGATGCATTCATGTCTGTGACTGCCACATTGTTATTAAATGATATATTTTATCCATACTTTGGCTAGATTACGGAAGTAGTCACAAAGTGGCAGCCGTTTTCAGGTTTTGTGAATTAATGCAGGTCGAAAACTTAGCGTCTGAAGACCAAGTTTGGGCAATTTGTTATTTATGAAGTCTTTGTTGTCAAATGAAAGTGTGTCAAATGTAGACAGATGGTGAAATATTCATTCTTTGACTGCAGATCATATTAGAGTGTTATTGTTTGTTTCGTTTTGTTTCCCCACCCTCATTTGCCTGCGCTACACTTTCCCAGGAAGCCTCACAAACACACATCAACTCTAGCATAGGTGGAGCCCGTCCTGTAGCCTTAATTAGAGCAAGATTGTGCACGGATGCATGCCTCTCTTTTTATGGATTATCCATACTTTATGACAGAGTGTTTGAAGTTAGCAGGAATTCTGAATCAGCAGCGCCCGAACAGCGCTCTTATAGGACATTGTTGTCTTCAATTATTTTCGGTTATATTCCTGTCTGTAAGATGCAGGGGATCATTTATTATTTAAAGACGCAATGGTTGCTGTTTATCGGGGAGTTTTAAAACCGGGTTATATTTTTATGTGGGTTTTTTTTTTTTTTTTTTGATTAAAGGAACAAAGTGTAATAAAGTGCAGTTTCAAACGGATGCTTGTCTCTCTCGCGCGACGGCTCATCTGCCATTATTGTGATTTAATATGAGCGGTGCCAGGCGGCAGCCGAGAGACGAGATCTAACGAGCGTCAGCGACGCTTTGGAATGTACAAAAGGGTCTTCTCCCTCTCCCTCACACACACACACACAATAATGCTTCAGTCAAAGTTAATTGCTGCTACTGTTCAGTGCATTTTGCCTAAACAACCTTAATTTTAGTCGATAAAGGAATTTTCATGTAGTTTTAACATAAGAACATAAACTTTTTCTGAGGTTGCTTCTCTCTGGGATTCTGATTCTGCTGCTACAAATGATCTTTGGCTCCAGCTCAACTCCAACTAACCCACTCTTGATGAGTCCCTCTTATTGTCACCTCTAGCCACTCATACGTTCACTCAGTTGTTCCTTCCTGTGCTTAACTTTACACGGAAGCCTTTGCCCTTCGGGACCCTTGTGTTGGTAGATTAGCACAGGCTCAACAGAAGGAGACGGACTGCAATCAATAGCTGATATCGGCGGCCCGTCAGGGTCAGGTGACCTTGCTGTATGGCACTCACTGCGGCTCGAGTGAAATCCATATAAATTCTAGGCCACTGACCCCTCACTGGTCAAAGGTCAGCCTGGACAGAGCAGCCTAAAGCCAGGAGGCTGGTATCCAGACAGTGTGGCCGTCTTATAATGAAGTGGTCAGTATTGCCTTTCTGTCACTCAGCCATTACTGGCAGAGATATGGAGTCACAGATAGGTGCTGAATGCACAAGGCCACAGAATTATATTCACGAGGCAAAGGAGCGCTAAAGTGACATGTAAACTACTGTAATATGGGCTGGTAATGACTGGGAGGAAGATGAATTGAAGGGAGGTTGATGACTATAGCGGGACTGCATTATGTCTGCGCATGCAGCTGCAAGAGACACGCTTCATAGCTGGAGTGAGCAGCATTAGCAAGAGTAAATAATGAGCACAGGAGTCACTTATACTTAAAGAAGCAATTTGTAGGATGGAAGTCTAATTCCGGGCTCATCAAACACTGACATAAACTGGGGAGGAAAAGAACAAAGTGGTTACATTTGAAAACCAGGTAATGGGTCTTAGCAATTAGCGGTATTATCTCCACCGTGTTCTTTTTTCTAAATCATTCTTCAGCCACCATTCAAATGTTTTTATTCTTCCTGGAGATGCATTTATAATAGCTGCAGTTTATGTGGGATGACCCTGCTCACCCACAGATGGAGAAAACTGTCGTTTGGAGTAGAAAAGTGTCCATATTAACAGACAAACATGTTGGCAGGTGGGCAGGAGTCATGCCGCCCGCACAAACACGGGTGCGCATGTGTCACGGCGCGGCCTGCTGTGCTCCCTGCAGGTCAGCGGTTAGGAAATCCCCAAAGCCATCAGAGGCTCGCAACATTCCTCCGCCTGCTAACTACTGTATTTAGTTGTCAGTGATTTGGTTAAGTGGAATTGACTTTTATCTGCGGTGTGCTGTGGGGCTGCCACCGGCAATTCCGATTCTCCCTTCCTCAGCTCCCTTCTTAGCCCAGTGTCACATCCAGCACATTGCTATTGGCAGCTGAGCCGGGCCTAATCAATAGACCAGGTCAGGGATGGCCCGCGGCTCTACTGTGGGTGGGCTATTGATCTGACACACACACTCCCACAGGTCGCGCTGACAAACTGAGAAGTCGCAGCCTCGTGGGGAGCGAGGAAGAGGGATGACAAATTAACAGCGCTGCTTTCTGTCTGCTGTAGCCGCTGACAGAATGCCGCCGTCAAAATTATTTATTTATTGATTAGGAAGTGATGCACTCCACGGCGGAGATGGCTGCTAATGATCCACACACAAATGAATATTTCAAACGGGTGCGGCTGGAAAAGTCTGCTGGAAACTTGTCAGGACCTCTGGCCCCGACGCTGTCTCGCCACTTTCTGCTTTATCTTCCTGTCCCCCGTGTGGCCATTCCCAATGCATGGCCGTGGGCCCGGCTATTTTCTGCTGCAGCTTTAAAAGTTGCTCCCGGAGCTCCTTATCAGCACTGCAATAAGAACTCGCGGGAATAATTAAACATGGGCTTTCACTCAAGTTGAACCACAGAGGTACAGAAAAGAAAAAAAAAAATCGTAATAATCACAGGAGGCTCCCACAATGTGTCTGTCCCTCCTTCATTGGTTCCCCCACTATAGATCTCTGTCACTGTGGAATCATTAGAACAGGTGCAAGCATATTTACGCAGTTTCACAAACTAGACCTGTGTGGAATTCAAAGATTTTTTTAACATGTCATCTTCATCACAGATATTAATATTAATATTAGTAGTAGTAGTATTATTATTATTACTGTGGAATTGTCAGTCGAGTACGCGTGGAGCCATTGTAAATATTGTCCCCCAGACTTTGTTGTCATATATGGGAGATCCTCTGCAGAACAAGCAATTATATATGCCATTACAGGAATATGGCTTGTTCTGGTTACAGGGAAATTAAGTTTCTCCGGAAATTATTTTCATTTCTCATTCGGAAAAAGTCTTCAGTAGCATGAGAGCAGAAATTGTTCACATCGGTTCATTTACTACAAAATGCAATCTGGAGATCATAAGAGGCCTCCCTGCAGTAGTAGCGCAGAATAATTATACAATAATTTTGTTGGCTCTAAAAACAGCTCATTAATTTCGGAGTCTTGATGGTATCAAACTGCTCTGGTTTGCTTCATCCCAAAAGACATTTATTATGAGCGCAGATTGCAGGGATGAGGTGCATTGTGGGTGCTCTGACAAGACTGCTGCACAACTCTTTTCTGAAAGCTGCTCCTCAACATGTCTCCTCTCTTGTTTTTTTTCTTTCAGGTGATGGTCTCACCCTTCTTCTCGTGACCCGGGAGTCCCTAAACCCCAATTCATATAGCTTTGGAAAACCCTGGAAATACCTGGAATTCTAGGAGTACATCACCAAAACATCTGAGTGCCCAGGCACTGGACCCATAGCTTTACACTATCTTCTGCAATTAGAAGAATTCTTATCAGTAACACTGAGCGGGCAAAGATACGAAAGGCTGAGTTTGCGACGGCTGCTGGCCACAATCCCTCCGCGACCACAAGGGCGCGACCTTTTTTGCCTGCTGGCTTCAAACCTATACTTGAAACGGAAAACAGTGGGAGAAGCTTCGGCGTGTTGGAACCGTCGACCAAACACCCCCATCAGGTAAGACTGTGAAGTCGCCCGTGCTCCTGCTGTCTGAGCCCCGAGGCCTTTATCGCCGCCGCCGCTTTGAACGCTGCCTTGTCCCTCGAACATTTAAGTCAACTTCAGAGTGTGTACAGCTAAAAAGCGGGCTGATAAAGGCCCCACTTTCATGCTCTGCTCACCTGTTTGTTCCTCTTGGATTAGAGGCGCTGGATGTGTTGAGCTTGTTTGGGTGATAGATATTTCCTCTGGGCTCCCCAATGCTCTCCATCACATTTGGACAATGACCAGTAAGAGTTATGGCTGATGTGCAGAAATGAGAACTTCTCCTACATGACCCTGTACATATGAAGCACGTGTGTCACACGTGTACCTACAGACCAAAACATATAAACATGCAAAAGAAGCTTCTGTATCTCCACAGCGTACAGACTTTTGTTCATTTTAATTATCAGTAATTGTTATGGGAACTGTCCCAGTGCCACCAGTGTGTCCTGTGGGTGGAATAGGGCTGGCTGACGGTGTTGGAGATGACGTATTTCTGGTGCATACATGTGTTTTCAAGCTTCATGCTTGCAGCAGTGTAAAACCTGATTTGGCTGTCATTACTAGTGACTACTTCAGTTGTTTTCCGGAAAACTGACTTTGCTTTTCCAGTCAGAGATTAAGACTTGATCTCTTCTTTATCTGAACTACATTAATCTACTTGTGTGGCAGTGGGTATTTTTTTGTTTGTTTGTTTATATGTTTGTTTGTTTTGTGCAAAGGCTAAATCTTACAACTTTATGTCCTCAGCTTGCAAAAACAAGATGTCAGTGTTTGCTCTGGCCTAATTAGACATCAAAAACGCATTCACGCATCAGAACAAATACAGTCTAATATGGAGTGACAGCGATTTGAAAAGTAATCTTATAAAATTTGGGTCAGCAGTATTTAGCACAGCAAGTCATTGTTTTGAAAATGTTAGCGAAAGAAAGCAAACAAATAAAAAAGCAGCCATTTTCCTTTCACCTGGATCTTTTTTTATTATTGTAGTTATTTTTAGAAAGACGTGAAGATAAAAGATTTAGAAAAGCAATCTTTGCGTCAGTGGGGCTAATTAAAGACGCAATCTGAAGTGTATTTTCCATAAAGGTTGATTTAGGACCGAGGGGTCAGCAGCCTCACAACTGGACAACAACGATAAAGAGCAGTAGGAGAGGGAAGAAAAGGACTCCGGTCTGGAGGAAAGCAGCTCCCCTCCCTGGCCTGTGTGCTGATGGAGCTGCATTCCTTGCCCAGGGCTCCAACACTAGACCTTCTTTTTTTCATGTGGGTTGCACACTGTTCCGCTGCAGTCGGGGTTGCTCCCTTTGTGCCGGCCCTCCCCCTTTTGCAGAAGGCATGCATGATTTCATACATGAAAGATGTATGTAATTGGACAGCAGGGCCTATGTGATACATTTACAATTCTAAACAGAATACGTTGGAGCCGGTTTCCTCCGTCTCGCCCCCTTCACTTCCCGGGGAAACGTATTTGCACATATTCAAATACACAAGATCAAAAACTCGACAAAACACAGGTTATCGTTCCCGTTACACGTTTTATGTCTCACACGAATGTAGGGAGTGCCTGTAGATCCCGCGGTTCCACTTTATCAGTGTGTCTCAGGCGTTTGTGTCTGCGGCTTTCAGGGAAATTCAGTGGATTTTAGTGCGGAGTGAAATTTATACCTATAATGCTTTTATATTGAAAGACTTAAAGGGCTAAATCTTCCTCTCTCTATTAAGGCTTCAATCATTTGGGTGGGTTTAAAAGAAAATATAGATATATATATATATATATATAAGTCCTGCATGACTTCTGTGAACTGCAGTTCCTACAGTTCCCCCAAATGTTCTGTTTTTGGGCAAAGACTGAAGAATTCAGCAGAGAATAAGCGCAGAAACGTGACATGCAGCACATCAAATAATCCCATTTATTCTAATAATAAAGGCGCATCAATTGCGCCGCTACACGTCACGGGAACAGTTCGGTGATGCCACTTTTGGTTTATATGTTGAAATGTTTCCCTCGGTGCTGCTGAAAAAGCTTTCCAGTTATTGTTTAAAAAGCAAATTAGACAGAATATAAAATAACGGGGGAAATGTGATTTGAAGTGTGGTTCTGGTGTGAAGGGAGCAACCCAACAGCCCCGGATTAATTCAGTTACTCACGTGAAGTGATTTAATGTGACGCTGTGATGTGATACACACATTTGAACCTGGAAGCTATGAAAGGGGAACATCTTACATCCATCGCCGGACCACAGGGAGGGTGTGACCTTTTCTTATTCAAAGCCAATTTTTCACTTTGATAGCCTTTTGTCCTTTAATCTAGAAAAACAGTTTTCTTTAACTTGATGAGATTGAGTTGATGGCGGCACAGAAGCGCAGAGGCTTGCGCTGCTTAGGAACTGTAGCGCAGTCGGGTGAACATTTGTGGCGAAAATCCTTTGACTGCTCCACGTGCAAGGAAAAGATACAGGCAGCAGTGCCTGCGCTCATCTGACTTTTGTGTCATAGGCAAAGAAATCTGCCATTTCTTGACATGTCTGACATATGTGTGCCCCTTACGTGCGTCCTGACTGGGTTGAATGAACGTAGGCCACAGCCGCCCCTGTCATGCAAAAGTAAACACCATCTCCCCTAACTCCCTTAACGAGCTAACACCTCCAAAGCGGGAACGGTGCCACTAATCGCTTACTTTTATTGGTTCCACAACCACTTGGGAGGCTCACCTCGGCTGAACACGTGGGCCTGGCGGACAGGCGATGCTCGGTGACCTCTCGACCCTCCCAGCTCGCCACCCGTCACAACCGCGGGCGGGATTACCTACCCGAGTGGCAAAGTTTAGAACAGCTGACGGGGTTTAAAGCTCCGCTGTAAAAGGGCTTCTTTTTACGGCTCCAGAGGTTCAAACACATGTGGCGTCAGACATGCTGGTTGGGACTGTTTACTTAGATGCTGCACAGATGCTGCTGCTGCATCGCCACGGCGCCTGTGCAGAATGACATGATACGAGCCATTTTCCACGGATGTAAAATCCTACATGCAGCCCACAGGCTGTACATGTCAGGGTCCGTGTCATCGTCACTGTCACATTTTCCGTTCCAACAAATGATTTCTTTTGATATTTTCATCTTATCTAGTTCAAATAGAGACTGTTTATCACTATTTACTCATTTCTGCTGAAATTGTTCACTAATTAACAATTAGTGTAAATACAAAATTAGACACTTGAGTGAATAAATACCTCAATAAAACGTGAGATTTGGGGTCTTTTGATAGCAGGATGTTGTGATGCATGTGGCATTGACCTCTGGCGATAATCCCAGATCTGTATTTGCCTTCGGTGTCGCTTCCACCTGTCATCTCTCATCATGTCTTGTTGTTAGGGCGGAGGCTCTTCTTCACATCAAGGAAAATTACTTTCTTTAAGTTTGATATATTCAAGTGCAGATGCGGCGAGCAGCACAAAGTGCCATTTCAATCAGTTTTTTTTTTTTTTTTTTTTTTTCTCTCCGTGATTGTGTCTGGGTCGGTGCAGCAGTAGTTGCGCTGTAGGCTGAAGTGGTCATGTGGCTCTGATTTGGGATCCCTCTGTTTCGGTGAGCCTCTCCAAAGCGCGTAAAATCCCCGACGAGTCCCGCCTGTCTCTCACCCAAACTGTGTGACAGCAGCTCTGCTGATTTCTCCATTATTCACTCCACATCCCCGACCTGGAATATGTATTGTCACAAAGCCTGCTCCGACTTATTTCTGTCTCTTGGCATGAAAATACAGAAGTGAGGTTGTAAACCCTTGAAAGCGGGCAATTATAGTTTGTTTTTAGCGTTTATTTTGCATTCTAGTGCAGCAAACATTTTTTTCCGGTTTAAATTGAAATCCGACGATGCAGTCAAGCTGCAAGTAATCTTTTTTATTTGACTATATAAGAAAGGGAAAATGCTCCTGTTTAAAATTTGTGCAACCACGAACAAATAATAATAATAATAATAATAATAATAATAATAATAATAATAATAATAATAATATCAGACACAGGAAATATTTTTTCAGTGTGTTTGTGTGTGTGTATGTGAGTGTGTGTTTTTAGCCACGTAAAATCTCCTGACATCGACACATTTTGGGTATTTTTGTGACTTATTTTAAATATTGACAGACGTCAGCTGCTGACTGAATATGTGTTAACATGACCATTTTCCCCCAAATGCAAACGTGCAAACAGTGTGTGAATAATGCATAGCATCATTAATATCGCAGCACGAGTAAATGGACGAGAGGGATTGATTCTTGTTTCTCATGTAAATGAAGTACACTGACCAGACGGCCACTTGTCTTTTTTTTTTTCCCTCCTAAGTCAGAAATCATAGCTGAAGTAGCAGCAGCAGCAGATCGGTCTGTTTTTTTTTTTTTTGTGTGTGTTTTTTTTTGTCTTTTGACTCCGTCTTGAAATATGATGTCAGCCTTGCACATGCTTTGTTGGACTGGCCTGCGCCCTGCGAGATCTTTCATGAAGCGAGTGCACAGCTCCTCCGAAATATTTGGTTCACGTGCAAAAAAAGGAGGCTAAACAGGAATGGGATTCTGTCCAAGAGCATTTTAATAGAAATGTTTTATTCCAAAAGAAAAATAGTAAAATGTAAAAAAAAAAAAAAAAGAAGCAAATTAATTATTTTAATAAATAGCATTAAAAATATTCTGTAACACATTTCGAACATTCAGGCCAAGAGATAAAATATCAGCATATAAAAAAACAGCAGAATATGAGGTCTGTTAATACAATAAACCAAACCAAATTTTTATATGACTGATCCGAGACATGAACACAGGACTATATTTATGCAGAACACTAAATTACATTGAGGTATATTTTCTTTAAGAATGTGTGTAAAACATGACAGAAGATTAAGAAAAATGACAAGCAGACAGAAAATATGCAATGATTAAAGGAATGTTTTGGACAGAATACGTGAAGCCCAACAGTGTGGAATTTAAGGAACAAATCAATGGTAAAAGACTCAATGTGCAGTCAAAATGATAAAAAATGTTATAATTTAAAACAACAACAAAAAACAAACAAACAATAAAGCACGGTACTGTCGCGGATAAATTTATGAAAGCAGCAGAGGATGGTCAGGCTCCAGCCTGATCTGAAGTGCTGCGTTCAACTGTCATCGGTCATCTCACAATAATTCCACCGGTTTGATTTACATGATGAGGGGCAGTTTAACACCATGCGAGATACCTCCTTTAAAAAAATGGTGGGGGTGGGGGTGAAGCTGAGTGCGCAGCTTGATCCCAGTGGTCAGACTGAACATAAGAGGGCGCTCCCATCGCACCTGGCTGCGCTGCCCCATCCATCCTACTGAGGAGCAGCCGGACAGCAGCAGCGTGCTGTCGGGCCAGCTTTTTTTTTTTTTTTTTTTTTTTTTTTTTTTTTAGTCCAGGATCACCAAAAGACAAATATGTGCATGTACGATGTTTACTATTTAATGATATTTTCCCTTGCGGTTTTAAACGTTTCGCATCAGAAAGTTTCCTGCCAGATTTTCCTGTCTCATGCGGGATTTCCATATAAAGATGATCAAGAGCATCCATATCACTCAGCTATAGAGCCACAAAATAGGTCTGTTTCATTTTAATTTTAAACATATTTTTAATTTGCACTTCAGGGTCATTTGTGTTTCGGCAGCCCGGGTGAAAACACTGTTTCCTGTCATCTGCCTCCCTGACTGACACCCTCCGTGTTCCTGCTGCAGCTTTTCGGCAGCTAAAACCTGCAGATCCTGCAGCACCCTGGCTGCGGGTTCCTCACAACACGTTTCTCAACAGCGACGGTCATCATAAAAGCTCACTTTCAGCTGATCAGAATACGTCGATTGGTGCAGAAACGATTCTGGACCAATGGTGCGTGCATGCACGTTGTTTTTTTTTTTTTTTTTTTTTTCATCCACGCGCTTCTGGTGTGGGATCAAGAGGGTTGTCTACGGAGCATTTCTGCATGTGAAGCCACGCTGCCTCGCCTTTGTCGCGTCCACGGGCCGTCATGGCCACAGGTTGCGTTGAATTTGCAATGCCACTCATCGATGCGCGCCTATTGAGGCTGGCACGTGGACAGTTATCCTTCCCACAGAGAGGCGCGATTGAACGCTGGCGACACAAAAGCCTCAAACCCCTCTCGACCCCCCCCTCCCCCCCCATACACACACGCACCCTTCTCCCTCCCCCTCATGTCAGTGATGCATGCATGGGCCCTAAAAGCATTAAGGGCCTCTGCCTTTTGATTCCAGCCTACCTCACAGTCAATATGGCCACCGAAGGCGTGATGTCAATCAGGCCTTCGTGTCAATGTGTTAAAGTCAGGTTTGCATTGTTGGCCTTTAGGCGACTGCCTGACTCCTACAAGCCTCAAATTACACCAGACTCTTTTATTATCTCGTTGCCCCCTTTAACTCCCCTCGCACGCTATTTTCAACCAATTCATTTTTACAATCTCCTCTTATGGAGAGAGCAGACACGCAACTGAATCCTTGAGATTCCTGCACTCTGCCTCTCAGTGCTGCACAGAAAAAAAAAAAAAAATCACCAGGGTGATTCAGTTTTCTTGTTTTTGCTTTTTTTGTTGTTCTTCGAAGAGACAGAGGGAGAGAAAGAGAGAGGCAGTGCTATATAGCAGATGCTACATAGATTAAAAATAGGTATCACTGCCTGGCTCGGCTGGCGGAAGGGAAGTGCTAAGGAAATGCTGTGTTACAGCACACCATATAATTTAAGAGTGAGTGAGTGAGTGAGTGAGTGAATGAGTGAGAGTGGTCAGATAGGCTATAGAAGTTTGATTTTAGCCTTTTTTTATGCTATTGAATTTTGTTGTCCCATGGGGGTTCCATAACCTCTCTAACCTTTAAGTCAAATGCCTTTGAAAACTATTAAATATAGCCTTTGAAATAAAAAAAAAAACCGTCGCCCTTTCAATACTTTTCTTTTACTTCTGAACAATTCATATGACCTCGACCTTGCTTTTATGCAGTATCACGTGGTTATATAGTTCAGGGTGCGCAGCCTGTAGCGCCTTGAACGCTGTCCGGACTGAAGGATGTTCCAGTCTTCTCAATATCGATTCTATCGGAATTCACGCGGCTTATCAAATCGGTATTATTTCAACACACACACCCACCCACACACACACACACACACACACACACACACACACACACACACACACGTTGGGAGATCAGGGAAGGCTGCTGCTCGGGCTATTGAGTGCACACCGACTCTATACGGAGCTGTTTGCACAGAAAGTATGCACTCTGCGGGAGCGAGGGATCGTCCACATCCTCGGAGAAGCAACAATAAAAATTATCATAACAAAGAGCAGCGACAGAATAAAAGGTTGATTTCCTTTAAAAAAAAAAAGTCTTTGCATTCGCAGGAAACGGGAGGACGATATCAGAAACAACAGGATGAAATTCATTTGACAAAGGCTTTAGTAAATGTTAGTATTCCTCTTTAACGCATCAGATCCTCTGACCATCTGGACAACCATCTAATCAATATACCTTTAAATATATTTACCGTCGATTCTAACAAACATCTGCTGCTTTCTTACACGCTACTCGTGTTATTACTAAAACTGTAACGGCTCCTGGGCTGATAACACTTATTGGTGACGCGTTCACACCAGTCTGGACCTGTTTCCTCTCCATCCCTCTGGAACACAGACATACTCATGGACTGGCTGATCTAACCGTTCTAATCCAAACAATCCGCAAAATATATAATATGTTTTCTAAAATGTATAACGTCACATCCTTAAAGTGGAATTCTATTATAAAAGAATAAATTTTTACTGAAGGATAAATCCCAAGAAATTCTAAATTTTACTTTTCATCTTTGTGACACCGATGTGCTCTTATCATTTGATAAAAATGCTCTCTTTTATATCACAAAAAGCAGAAATATTAATGAATGTGGACATAACTTGATATTCCCGGTTTCTGTAAACGCGACATCTCTCTTTCTCGCATCGTATTTTAATAACGGTAATTTCCCTTTCAAAACATTTAGTCACATACCTTATTTTTTTATTTTTATGCATTTTTCTTTTTAATTTAAACTGATCAGTGTGTAACATAGATCCATAAAATATTATCTAAAATTGCTTCAACTTCAGTGTTGCCGTTGTTATTTATTTTACATATCAATACCTCAATGCATATTTTTTATTTATGCTGCAGGATGGAGGTTTAATAACGGGAGCTCTATCAATGTTAAAATTAAACATGATATAAATACAGATTACGCGTCAGAATAGCACCATTGCCGCCTCCCCGCGTTTATTTTTCTGGTAATGTATAAAATGTAGATTTGCAGCACAGAGTCGTGGTTATCCGTGACAATCTCTAGGTTTCATTGCACACACGATAAAAGTGCACATGACAACAGTGATACACGCCGGTGAAGTCTGCACTCGCTGTACACTCTTGCATTCCTGCTTAAACCGCTTTAAACGTCTCTTTACAAATTAACGAGTGCTGGATTTACTAGTTCAGATAGGTTGTGTGCATATTTGCATGCATACAAAGCTTCGAAAATAGATATATAACATGTATATTTAAACATTTAATGCCTGCTTCCATCGTAATTGGAATTTTAAAAAAACAAGTTCTTTAAAGTGAAAATCTAACACACTTTCTTTGGAGGCGACGGGATTAAATACTTGTGCACGCACGGTGGCTAAATTAAGGACATGTCGTACGTTTCATAAAAAAAAAAAAAAAAAAAAAAGTTAAAAAAATCGGGGACAAAAACGTCCGAAACGGGGAAAAGGAAAGGAGACGAAGCCGTGCGTAAAGCGGCTGGCGCGGCCGTCCGCCCCGCGCCGAACTTTCACCGTCCTCCGTCTCATCAAACTCTTACTTTCCGCTGCTCTTAATTCCATATTTTCAATTCCTGATCATTACTTTCCTCTTTTTTCCCTACTTGTATCTATCCATCCATCCCTCCCCCTCCTCCTCCTCCTCCCCTCCCTCCCTCCCTCCCTCCCCTCTCTCTCCCCGAGCTCTCTCCTTTGCTGAATCTTATTGATCCAGAAGGCGGCTAATTAGCCCTTCCCTTCGTGCCTGTGTAATGAAGCACATGCGCACTGAATTAATCACAGCCATTTTTTGCAGGAAACTAATTAGCAGGAATAAAGATCCAAAGAGTTTTTTCTTTTCAATCATCAGATCTCACTTTCACCTCTTCCTCGCTCGCTCTAACACAAGACTCATCGCCTGCTTTGCATCCAAATTATTTTTATATCGCCTTTAACAACTAATAGTACCTACTTGGTTTTTGTACACTCCGCAACAACAATGATCTTTCTTTTGCCACCCTAAGCGCAAACTGACCAAATGGGGACTTGCCTTGATGGGATCTTTAGCTAAATCTTCTCGATACTGGATTAAAACGCGAGGATCACAAAGCGCCAGCGAGAAATTGTAAGTTTCAACTTTGCGTTTGTCTCTTTTGCTCTGTTTCCACGATCCTTTTTCTCGCCGACTTATCTGAATCTCTCCTCCTGTCTGCTCGCACTTTCCGCGTCTAGCGGAGCTGGCGATTCTCACGCCGTGAGAAACTCTCGGCGATCTCAACTTCATTCCATGCAAGTTGTTTCGTTTTCTGAGCTTTTTTTCTTTGGTTTGTATTTGTATCGTTACCTGTGTTCACATCAGCGTTCGTCCTCTCCTCTTCGCGTCTGGGAGATAAGAACCGGGCAGAGGCGGCAGCGATCCTCTCCACGCTGTTGACCGTAGCAAGAAGAAGAAGAAGGGGGAAAAACACGGTTTTCAGACAAATGTGTGCATTTCGGTGGGACCGGGAAAGGACACGGGGGCTCATGGGTGTCGAGAAGCATGTTTTTAAGGCACGGATGTGATACGGGGGGGAAAAAGGTGGGGGTGTATGGTGATCGGACGGAGAGACACCGGCAGCTCCACGCGAGCGTAGCCCAGAAAGGGAGCTCCAAGTCCAGACAGCGGGTCCGTGGGCGTCCGGCGAGAAGGCAACATCTGTCGAATTCGATTTTTTTCCCCTCTCACGTCTGACACTTGCTACGTCCATGGCTTTTCAGCATCACCGCGTTTTTATGAAATCATCTTCTGGATAAACGCGTTTTTGACTCTTTCTCCGATTCGTCTCTGGCTGAAACCCCAGCCTACGATCCCCCCGCCCCGGCCCAGCCGCTCTGTCGCAGACGCTCCGGTCCGCCGGCTCTTTTTGGGTTTATTTTCGCCGCTGTTTCTCTCCGAAGCCTTGTTTTTAAGTCGTTTCTCGCTCATTCACAGACCCAGTCACATGCAAATCGATCGACGTGTGTGTGCGCGCGTGTGTGTGCGCGGAAAAAAGGGGGTTCGTGTTTGCGCGACTGTGTCTGATGTGAATGTGGTGGAGGTAGAAAAAAAAAAAAAAAAAAGCCGAGCCAGGGGTCTCCATGACAAGAGCCGATCAGCGGGACCTCATAAGCGGACAGCCCGATCTGCGATTGTGAAGGCGGACATGTGGTTCTTAGGAGCCTCCGCCAGCTGCCTGCAACTACTTGGCTACTGTATCCGACTTTTCAGGGAGAAGTGCGCGGAATCAAAAAACAACATTCAGCCTTAAATTCGACCTTAAACAAACTACAATCGGTCCAAAGCCGGGAAACTTGAAAATGTCTTTAAAGCTCAATGTATCGGCAGCTGCATGCAACGAAACCACCTCAAAAAACTGGGCAAAATATGGAAGGCTTGCACAAAAGGCGGCCTGTAAAGTAAACAAACCTGTAAAAATAAATGTAGTTTATTGCTGCTTAAAACAATGCTGTCAATCGTAAAAGCGGAGGGTGGGGGCTGGATCAACAAAACGCAGGAACATCTCGGTGATCGTGAGCAAAAAAAGAGCGAGTTGATGGGGCTGCGCACGGCCAGAGAAAGGTGTCGCAGTTGGAATGCACGATTGGACTTTTTTTCGCAACAATGTGACGGAAAAAATAGGAAACGGAGGGTCTGCGAGCGACTAGATCGAGGGAAGGATAGGGTATGTGCACAGTTCGGGGAAACAGAAAAAAAGAGGGGGGTTAAAAAAAACCTGTGTATGTGTGGTGGTGGTGGTGGTGGTGGTGGGGGGGCAGGGGTCACGAAGTGAGTGAAGAGATAAAAAAGAAAGCGAGGAAACCCCCGCACAAACAGCCCAGGGATGGAGGGGAGAGTGGATGTGTCTGGGAGGAAGGCTGCTGGTGGCTGCCAGCGTGTTCTGCTGTGTATGTCTGCAGGAATAAATCTGGCTTTATTTTAGGAACTGTAGGAACAAAAAACGCGGGCGGTAACATGTAATAAAAGCGGCTGCCAGAGAGCGAGAGAAAGGGCGAAGAGGGGAGGACGAAAATGGGGTTGAGGGAGAGGAGTGGTGAGGGGGGTTGGGTGGAAGGGTCAGATAGCCGTGGGCCATAGAGGAGGAATCAGGGGAAGAGGTCAGATAAACAGATCCCTACCTTTTAGACTGGAGAGGAGACAGAACTAAACTGGGAGTTGTTGACAGAGCTGGTGTTCTGGAATAATTCAGATGTTTTTTTGTTGTTGTTGTTTTTTTTTGGTCATTATTGTTTGTGGTGTGCCTGCAGAGGTGCGCGGTGTGTTTCACATTAATCTACGGTGATTAGAAACTGAAAAAGTCTTCCAGCATATAAACCAGGTAGGCTGCTGTGCCAAAAGTGAAACCATCTCCCTTCCTCCCCCCTGCTTGACAGTAACACTCCTCTCCTCTACCTCCGCCTCCTTCCTCCTCTCTCTGGCTTCTGTTACAAAACAAAGACAGCAGAAATGTTTACTGTCATCTCACCTGTCAGCTTCTCCTCTCACTTCTCTCTTCTCATCCTCATATTTATGTTTAATTATATCAGCTCCTCGTTTGGGTATAGGCATGTCATTGGCTTTATGATTTCTTTTTCAAATATGCGTTTGTCAGGTTTTTGTGTTTCCAGCTAACTACGCTATAATATCACACACTCTTCCTCCAGTGGGATGTTAGGAGTGTGGCGTTCAAGAGGAGCATGAGCTGTTCAGGTGCCTCAGTAATGAGTTTACACACACAGTGATTTCCTTTTTTTTCTTTTTTTAAAATTGAGGATTGAAGTAAAATTTTATTTAATCAATATTAATGTTACAGAAGATGGATTATCATTAGATATTATTTATATTTCTCAATAATAAATATCAGGCTAGCAGGATTTTCATCACCCTTCTCGGAAGGCATTGAAAATATTTCATTTAATTGATCATTTTAATAAGTTTAGATTTTTTTTTTTTTCAAACAGAAAAATTTGTAAACAGGTCTGCACAGATGCAGAATTACGACAGCATGTTTGCTAATTTCTGAGTTTTTTAAAAAATGAGATCCTGTGTTTCCCTCCATGTGTGTTGTGATTTATTTTTCACACTATGACAGAAAAAATAAAAATATATATTTATGTGAATATGTGTGGCAGATTCGGCACCACAAAATGGTCGTCCGCCGTTCCCTCTCCTCCCCATCAGCATGCTCTCTGACAGGTGTATTCAGATGTCATCATGAGTGTTTAGGTGGGGATTCCATTTCCAGAGAGGGGAACGAGGCAAACGGGGCAGCGCTCGTCACGGATAGGCTCATTTTATGGTTTGCGTTGGGGGAGAAGGGGGGGAGGGAGGGACGCAAAAATGGTTATCATAACCCTTTCTGCGTCTCTCTCTCTCTCTCTCTCTCTCTCCTTCCGTCCATTCCGTTCTCCATGTGTCTCTGCATGTCTTCCTCCTTAACTCCCACCTTTCTGTTCTGGGGGGGGTGATCATCAGCATGTCTCAGTAAGAGAGAGCCCCCTTTGGGTAACCAGTAGATTCATGTCATAAACGTTCTTCATGCTGAACAAATGAATCACCTAATTTTTTAATTAAAAAAAAAAATAGACAACAGTCATTTATGTTTTCTGAAATAATTCTAAATTGTGTATTTTCCTGCTCCCCTCTGACAGACGGACTAGTAGAAATCTTTGTGTCTACTTTGTGCACGCGTCATCTCTGAACTCACGTCCACGTCAGCAGTGGCTGCGGGGACGACGGTGGTCGGAGGGCGGCTTTGAACGGCACACACTGTTTTGAATATGCAAGGTCGCGCCACGATGACCAGTTCTTCCTGCTGCAGAGGCCAGTGTGCTTGTCATGCTGTTCTTAAAAAAAAAAAAAAAAAAAAAAAAAAAAAAGCAGCAGGCAGGCGAGGGGTGGGATCTGAGCTCAGTGCAGGATGAGCACAAAAGTGGGAAGGAGGAGTGAAAGAGATGGCTGTCGTTCTCAGGTGTGTGTGTGGTGTGCATGAATGCTGTATACCTGATCCTTAATCCCAGCAGCCCCGAGCGTCCAGATGGACTCGTCTTTACACAGAGAAATCAGCTCTTTTCTTTCTGACGTTGATCTCTCCGTGGTGTTGGAGCTGTTTCTCCTCCTCGCTGTCGTTTTTAGTCTTTTGAAGTGGGCCTGGCAGAGGTTATTTGCGGTTGCGCTAATTCATAATGCTTGATCGCGTTAACAATCTCGGTTAAATCTGCAGGATAATCAGATTTATGTCTGTTGAAGATAGACGTGTGTCTCTGCATGTGTGTGCGTGTGCAGCTGAATTCACAGGCATTATGAAAATCAGAAGTCTTCTGAATGCAGGCAGACATTTTATACATTTTCAACCATAAAAAAATTCAAATTGTATTCTGGTGTTCAGAGGAATGACATTGGCTTTTTGTTGCAGTAACACACACCGCTGCGATTACAGCATACACACGCATGCACAGAGAATACAGATGCAGGGACGAGGGGGAAAAAACATCCATTTTGGAGCACCTTTAAAAGCAAAGTGTGGCTCCTATTTTGACTTTGCCTCTCTCGGTCGCGGAGATTCACAAGATGTCACAGAGCATAATAATACGTGATCCAAATTTTTATTCTACTTCGAACAATAAACGCAAGCTCCTGTAGTTGTGGACGTGTGGGTGTTCTTGACTAGGATTTCAATATTGCGGCTGTAATAAATGTACAGTATTGGTTTAGTGAAAACGCGGCCCTTTGCTGCTGTAGCAGTAATAAAGAGCGCTGTACTCCTGGGTTACTGTTGTAGTGCTAGAGGTATTGTAAATGCTGTGTGTGTGTGTGTGTGTGTGTAAGTAAGAGAGAGAGAGAGCTGCGTGAACTTGCACTTGTAACATAGCAGCTAACAGCAGATTGTATTTAGTTTATTCTACTGGAAGCAGCAGCAGCTGCTAACTCTGTGTTGATGGAGGGGTAGAAAAGGGGTTTCGTACCGCTGCATTCACCCACATGTGGGCGAGACAGAGATGACAGAAAACAGTCCAAGGTCCCAAAAATTGGACTAAACTGCACCCCTGCATCCCATAAGCCCAGCCCTCTCTTGGACCCTGGAGGCCAGCATTCCACCCTCTGCGCTGGCGCTTATCATCACAAAAGACAGAATGCATAAAACATGGAGGACGCTCAGACAGAGGCAGCCCAGGTCGCCTTTCTCTCCCTACACCAAGCGCTGGAACAATACACGGGCCCCTCTGGCCTGTGACTCTGACGACACACACGCCATCTTTTTATCCTCGCCTGCTTCTTTGTCACCCTCTTCCTCTTCCTCTACATTACTGTGCTCCGAGGAGTGATAACTGGCCACGCATTGTTTATCTGTGTCTGTGAAATCTGCATTGTGTTCCTGAATGTACACGCGTGTGTGTGTGTGTGTGTGAGAGAGAGAGAGAGAGAGAGACAGAGAAAGAGTCACAGGTTTAAAATACTGAGTGTTGAGTTGCACCGCCTCAAAAAAATTTACTGGATTTAATATCTGAACCCTGAAATATATTTTAAACAGCAGTGATAATTAGTTTACACATTTATGAAATATAAATAAAAATGTATCCACTCGTTTATGTGTATGTGTGTAAATTTAGCAGCGTTGCACTTTTTTTTTTTTTTTTTTAACTCCATGTGCAGCATTTCCCTTTTTTGAATGTGAACCAGTTTCTGTCTGGATTTGGTCCGTGCTGATGTTCCACGTTCTCTCTGCGTGTGCATCAGATCGGCGCCATGCTGTCACGCTGGCAAACGCACGCGGCTGTGCGGGATTTGGACTGTCTTTCTGCGCATCTGATAGCTGCGCTTTAGGAATGTTGGTCTAAGGATGTGCTGTACCCCAGCAGGTCTCTGCCACTTCCTCTCTGTGTACTTCACGGCTTATCCTCCTCGGGATTATAGGGAGAAGAAAAGAAGAGAGCACTGGCAGGAGCACCCTTTCCCTCTCTCTCTCTCTCTCTCTCTTACACACAAACACACACACGCTCTCTCCAGACCTCGAAAAAGAAAAGTGGAATTCGCTTGCAAATGTGTACCACTGGAGGAGAGCGGGCAGAGCAGGGAGGGGCGGAGATGGAAGAGCAGGCTGCGGCGTATTTCACTGCGAGTCAGGGCTGAGGTGAAGTTACCGACTGCTCCTTGCCGGTCAGGGAAAACGGCCGACCCTGCCTGGATGCGTGTAGATCACCTCTTGACGTCCATGTGTTTTTGCAGTATAAGCAACAAGCGGCGCTCGTCACCCACTCTGCACAACGTCACAAAAGCAGGTGTTTTTTTATTTATTATTCTGACGCCGGTCGTTCAAACAGAGCTCCAGTCGACTGATCTGCCAGTGGTGAAGGGGTTAAGGAACCAGGGATAGCCCTCTTTTGTCTCTGCGGCCCTCTTTGCCATTGTTGTGGTGGAATTGAGCTCGGTGCACCTCACTTGACCACAGCAAAGCAATAAAATGGCCTCTAAGTGCTGTAGCGTCCTCTGATGTCAGCTCTCTTCCAGCTTCTGCTGCTGTATTTTCCTTTTTTGTACTGTCAGTCAGGCCCACTGCAGCATGCACACACTGTATAATCTACAGAGCTTCCTCAGGATCACTCGTCCTGTTACCCATCCTACAGTATTCCTCCATACGTCAGATGGAGCTCAGCTCTCTTGTCAGAAGGTGCAGGTCAGAGGAACTACTGCTGCTGCTCGAGTAACTGAGTTTGTGTTGACCTGTGTTTGCACCTTGCATGAATGCACTTAATGCTGAGATGAACTTGAGATTCAAACTCCTATTTTATCCTTGGAATTGTGTGAATATCAGTTAATATTTCGGTCCGTTTGACCCCCGCTGCCTGTGGTCATACAGGCTGAATGAATGAGTTGTTGTAAATGTTGATTTACGGCGTTCTTGTCGGCTGCATTGGTCGCAAAAATCGTGCAGATTCTCCACAGACGCTTTTATTTTTCACTTTGAGAGTGTGCTTTATTTTGGCGGTGCCACGTTTGATAGTGCAGATGATTGTTTACGGCAGAGTCCCGCCTCTGCAGCCCTTGTAATTAAAAAGAAGATATACTGCAGGCGCATCCGCCGCCACCCCATTTCATCTGGTCAAATAAACATCTGGCTGTGGTGCTGAGCATGTCGGGGGATTTATAAAAGATTTCTGATTGGCTGCATCATAATTGGCACGATCCCCGGTGCAAAACCATTTATGTCTGATGTCACATAGACTGCATGAAATGTTATGCCGAAGTGCAATTAAAACATTTCCTCAAAGCCACAGTGTTGCATGCCTGCGTGTCGTGCGCCGGAGCCTCAGCCCTTGCCTGTTCCACACGTGTGGGTTCCCTCAGCAATGCTCTTTCTCATTTTCTCCCTGTAAATGAACAAACATAAGGACCCCAGTGCCTCATAATAAATTGATTAGAGAGACTCTCCTACAACGCCACAGAAATCTAGACTTATCTATCTGTGTGTGTGTGTGTGTGTGTTTAGCCTGAGGAGGTGGAGAGCTACTCCTCCACATACACCAGCACAGCAGCTAAAATGTATGTTTAACCACTTTAATGGTGAGTCCTCTCTGCTTTTCCCCACGAAGTGGCTGCCGTCTCATCACGCCGACATTTACATACCCGCCACAAAGCCTCCTGCCAGCATTTGGTTTTCATCCCCGTGATCAGTGCCACAGAGCAGAGCTGCTAGCTCAGGGGGTGGGGGTGTGGTAGGGGGTAGGGTGGGTCCCCTGGGGATGACGCAGGGCTAGACAGGAGCGTGACAGACTGGTGACCTCGGCTTTGTAACGTCATTTGCCTCCGCTGGTCGCCATGGCGTTGGTTTCCCCCTGCTTTTTAATGAATGGAGACTGTAGGTGATGAATAAATCCAGTATACCAGTTTGAGATGTTTTTTTTTAAATCCCCGTTATTAGCTGATATGTATTGTGATTCCGCAGCTCTTTCACATGAGGTTTGCTAAAATATGACATTTGCTGAGATACATTTGACAGCGTAGTTGAGGTGGCAGCTCGTAGTGCCAGAGCATTGTTAAGTGAGAAACAGAACACCCTGACCACATATAGGAAGTCGGCCTGAGGTAAGAACTCGGCTTTAAACGGATGCTAACTGTTAGAGCAGTTTTCTCAGATTAACAAACCAGAAGACAACCCAAAAAAAGTCAACCCATTCCAAATCATGCAGGTTTGACAAAAATCAGACAAATTAGCACTGTGTTAGCATATGCTGTCTAGATTTAATGTTGTACCTACACCTCAGGCAAGGTGTGTACTGTATACATATTAGATTAAGGGGAAGTGGGGGGCGGGCTGTAAAATAGGCACCCCTTGCTGCCTGCTTTTTCACTGCAGCCAGGTGTTTCCTCATGTTGGATCATGCCCTCGTGGAGAATAACAGGCAGCACAGCAGGTGAGAAGCACGTTGTTAATGCTGGGGGGCTCTGTCTGCGCTCTTCCTGTGCTGTACGCAAAGCTCCAAAAACAAGCAGAGAAGGATGGAAAAAATGCACTCTGCACTGAGGATTAACACAGGAAGTAGCCTTTGTGAGCGTAGGAGCCATGTGGACGTACACTTTACCTATTAGCAGCAACGGGAGTAGAGCAAGTGTGCAGATGACACAGCCTTTGTTTACACTGGAGAGAATATGGGGTTAGATGGAGGAGAGGGAGGTGATGGTGAGACCAGGGGAGGAGGAAGGGAGGGCTCACACACCAGGCTCACTTCCTTCCTTCCTTTTTATATATATATATATATATATATATATATATATATATGTATATATGTATATATATGTGTGTGTGTGTAAGAGGTTTAATATATAGTCTGAAGTCCAAGACATTGGGCTTCATTTGTCTGAGCATTTGTTTGAAAATAATGCATGAAGATTTGGGTTGTACTGATATAAAAGCAGTGTTAACCTTGGGAAAAGGCAGTCTACCACTAATCTAATCTGTTTTTTTTTTCTACATTTCTCTTGCCAGACAGGGTACATTAAACAAGCCCATGTGTGTTTTGGCCCTGGTAAAGACAGAACACTCGTTTCTCACACCGTCTCCCCTTCCGCCTGCCTCAGAATAGTTTGATGTCTGCCCCGTACATGTGGCTCTCAGCTCCTTCCTCCACGCCAGTGCATGGAATTTCTGTATAACTGAATGGCAGATGAGCACCTGCACATCTCTCCGATTAAACCCTCAGTCCCGAGGCCAGGCCGACATGTACTTTCACGTGACAAATGGCTGCGTAAACCTAGCACAGGAAGCTTGGCCGCACTCTTGCACAATCTCCTCAGAAACAAGAAGCGTGTACCCACACTATGGTTTCTGTCTAATAGATGCCAGCTTGCCTGCAGAGGGTACGAGCACGAGGCAGAGGGAGGGAGCAGGCTGGCTTAAGTGGACCCCAGAGACCTCCTGTAGGGGTAGAGGTGTGGTGAACGTCTGTTTTAGGCATGGCTTGTGTCAGCGTGTTTAGCATTTGCCTCCGAGGGCATTTATATGCAAATGCTAAACAACCTATTGGGGTGGCTAATTACAGCTGGGCCTTTGTGTGCCAGGCTGTGAGAGGCAGGGAGTTTTCAGCATGCCAAGCCTGGACTTCCCCTGCTTGTTTACTCATTGTCTTTCCTTATTACCCCCTCATTGACACTCCCCTTTTGTGTTGCTGTCGTTTGCCTGCTAGTAGCTCCTCCTTTTATAGCACCGGAGTTAATGTAGTAGATTAAAGAGGCAGTGCAGTTACCCTGTTTACTCCCTCTTCCCTCCGGTCGCCCAGCTCTAGCCATCCGCCCTGTAGCTCACTGTATAACCTCCAACGTTCAGATCGGTGCCTTATAGCTCTCCCAGCTAATTACTGTGGGTGTTAAAAATGCATTGAGGTCAGATTCTAAAGCAATGCAAATTTATGTGGAGACAGAAGCAAACATTAACTTGTAGGCTAACTTGTGGGCGGACACAAAGGTAGCCCTTCTTTACTCATCAGATCTGATGTGTTAAGGTGTTTTTTTTTTTTGTTTTTTTTTTTTATTACCTCAGCACAATAAAAGCAGGATGCAGTCAAACTCACAACTGGCTTCTCTAGTGTATATGTATACTGTCTCTGGCCAGGTACTGTTGTTAATCTTAAATTTGACAGAATATGAATTATATGTATCATTGTATTGAACGTTTCATGTTTCTTTAATTGAAGATGTTGTTTGCATTAGGGACAAACAGCCAATTATGCTGTAAAGTCTACAGGTCTGAAGCTAGAAGCTGACTAATTTTGCCAGTTAGGAAAGAAGAAAGAATCACTGAGACTCATAGATGTTCAGAAAAAGGAAACCAATTTCTTTAAAATCAGTGTCTAAAAATGAGTCATTATCTTTTTGATTACAAATTGTAAGAAAAAAAGCAAATGTTCTTGTGAATGCTAACTTTTGAGGGTCCCCAATATTTTCTAAAATCACTGTTGAATACACAACTAACAGGCCCAGCCGCATTCCTGTGAAATTATTTGCTTTGTTGCTAAAACAAAGAGAGGGGAAGAGAAAAAAAAGTGGTTTGCTGCCACTTCTCACTTCGTCTTACCAGCTCGAGTTTCACTGTCTGTTCCATGTCTCATTTCTGGCCCTCGCTGTGCCAGTTACACCTCCGCTATCATGTGTTGTTCCTCCGACGTAGACATACCATAACATTCTCGCGCGTGTGTGTGTGTGTGTGTGTGTGTGGAGGGGGGTGTTGGTCCGCCGAAGAAGCCAAGCAGGATCAAAGGCCATGCCTGGGAGAGCCAGGGTGTGCTGCAGAAAACAGCTGCCCCTCACTGTCTCTGCCTCTCACCCAGGCCTGACAGCAGTCAGAAATATGAGGCCTCCCGAGACCTCTGTCCTGGGGAAAAAGCACAACGGCACACATCTCAGACCAGTTTTTGTCTTCGCTCTCTCTCTCTTTCGCTCTCTCTCTCTCTCTTCCTGACACACAAAGAAGAAAGCCATTTGTCTTTGCTCTTTCACTCATTCAGCCACCAAAAAAAAAGAAAAATCTTCCACATCCTGCAACCTCACATACTTGGTTTCTCTTTATTGTTAAACTCATTCATTAGCGTCTTTTTTTTTCTCCCACCAATTTAGCACGATTTGTCTGTCACTCTGCATTTTGCTCCGCTTTCCCCAACATTGTCTCTGTGTGCTTTTCTTCGTCGCCACGTCTGGCACTTTGCTCCCTCTGCTTGGCTTCAGCAGCATGTTCAAACCCTGACAGTGTTGAGAAAGGCATTCAGCTCCCTAATCCGGGCTCCCTCGATCAGGAATGCTAATACGTGATTGTGTGACCCGCAGAAGCCCGGCAACATCTGCAGAAGCCTATATTGCCCCCCTCCCTCGCACACGCACTCACTCCCCCTGCCTTTGAGCGTTCACTCGCTGCCATTATTTCATTGTTTCACTTCACGCCTGGGACCGGCTAGTGCAGTTAACCCTGTGGTGCTCAGGCCAGGCCTGCTGCAGGCCAGCACTGAGGGCCGCAGGGGTGCAGGGGAGGGCTGTTTGAGTTTGGGACAGCCTTTTCCCAGGACTGGCCTCCCTGCCTGCCCATCTGGCCTCAACACACACTGTTTACTTATGCATTCCACTACTAGTCAGTGTGCATTTGGGTGTTTAGATTGTCTGTTGTGTGGTCACTTTTGAGTTAAGGCGGCTCTGCATGAGTAGATTTGACTTTCCGGGGACAGAAGCACACGTTGAGATGAGAAGTGAAGGTGATGTCAGCCAACGAAAGCTTATTAAATTTGCGCCCACCTCTCTTCTTGGTACTGGAATTGAAATAAACGATTATTAGAATATTGCCTGGTTTCAGAGAGATGAATTACTGGTAACGCGCAACCATCAAAAGGAATCTGTGTCAGGCTGCAGTGCTTCTGATTGAATTATCCTTCTCAGGCCTGCCTGCACTTCTGCACGTGTTCAGGCTGCACCATAAGGTCCAAAACGCTTTGTTCACACACTCACTTTCATGGTTAAATCCCCAGATTGGAACGTCTGAATGCTTTATAAACTTGTTGTGGCGCCACTGACCTGTACGCAAGTTGGTCTGTAGTATGTTTGAGGAACACACACAGTCAAAAGTTTGTTTTGCTTTATTCTAATGAAACAGTTTCGCCGTCTGTGTATGTTTTTGTGGTTTTCAGATTTCTGGCCTAAAGTGGGCAGGTTTATGCTGACAGCGAGTGTCTGTCACCACACACACACACATACACCATTAATGCTCAAACAATGAATTTTTGTCCAGAATCAGTAATTGCATTTTTGTAGAGGAGTGGCTGCGTTACCATGGGGGCAGAAAGTGATCCACGGTGCTTTGCATATCAAAAGTTAACACTCGGGGTGGCGTCTCAGGCTGCTTCAGCCTGAGTAGCTTTAAAAAGGGATTCGCTCTGTCTCTCCACCTGACCTCTGTTGTCCAGCTTAAGTGTCCGCTGTTGTGTCCTGAAACAGATTTTCTTCCTCTTCAGGAAGAATGAACCTTTTTTGTGTTTTGAGATGAACAGATTACAGATATGATTTTGAAGTATTCCTTCGGCATGTATATATGCAAATATTGGGAGGCATGTTTGTTGTTCTCATTAGATTCAGACTGTCACAAAGACACTTTACAAGAGAGGCGAGGCCCGTCACCTGCATCGTAATTTTTTTTACAGTTATGATGGTTTTTGCTTGGTCCTGTCCTGGATAAACTATTTAAAGCCAAATATGAGCCAGAGGGGAATAGAAGTTCCTGTTCCCAGGATGGCTCATTGAAACCAGGATGTCCTCCACCTTGAAGAGCTCTTCGTGCCATGACAGGCCTCCTCAAAGTCTTCCTTTACATCTACGACAACGCGCAGCTCTGGAATGATCATCAAGCGTGACATCGCTTTTAATCTGTGCAGTCGATCCACATACTGTCTCACCAAAATAAGATGAAAAAAAAAATGTCAGATTGAAATGAGTGCAGATTATAGCTCCCCTGCTCCTTTGTTTACAGACATGTTTCAGAGTTTCAAGAGTTTAAAAGGAATGGGCTCTACGGAGCCAAATTGGATCTGGGTATGTAAATACTGCTCTGATGTTTAATGAGAAGCAAAGTTAGCTAATTATAGCAGCTCTGAGAAACATGAGGAGGACAGTGGGAAATGTTTCCGTCACTCCCTAGCTCTGTAGATTACTGCCTAATTGCCTCAATCGAATCAGGCGGAGACATTAGCCAGAGAGGCAGAGAGTGAGAGAGAGAAACATGGGGCTGATTACATAGATCTGTTGGTGGCTCTCCAGATAGTCTAGTCAGGGGACCAGAATCCTGGCCCCACTGACGCTGCACAAGTCACTCTGCTTTCCTTAACGCACACATTATCCCTCCATGTTATCTTGCCTCGTCCCAGTGCGCCCTTCAGGGTAAGGCTAGCGGGGTCCTGTGTTCTCTCCTAGCACGCCAGCCAGCCGCCGAGGTGATTCATTCCTGCGTGCGGAAGTTTTTCCAGCTATAATTACCTGTAATGCTGACACATGTTTATGCTTGATTTTATGAGCCACCTTCTCCACTAATGATAAAGTAGCATATAACATCATCCCAAACATTTGCTGTTATATTCTTCCAGCTGTTTTTTTTTTTGTCAGTTGCCATTGACGCTTCAGAACCGGGTCACAAACGTGCTGAATCCTACTGAGCTGAAGCTGAGAAAAAAAAACATTTTATTTTTTCCTCCTACTGGAAAGGCCACGTTATCTGCTTTGTCAAAAGATCAGTAATGTTAAGATGTTGCCAGATGTCCTGAAGTTGTGCAGCCCAGCATGTTTTTCCTCCCATTGATTAGCACCCTGGGAATAAAGGAAGGAAAATGCCTTGTTTATTATATTTCATTTAATTCCTCGAATTCCTGTTATTGGAAGTGTGGGGTTCTAATGGACATTTAATGGCTGTTAAACATGTGTCCTGTTTATATTTGGTTGGCAGGGAAAGGGAGTGATGCACTAGTTTAGATCTGTTTCAGCCTCAGAGCACAGTAATATTGAGGTCAGCTGTCCAAAATGATCTCATGTTAAGGAATTGGCGAGTCAGCAGGGTCATAGCAGAACCGCCATGACAACACTTTCTCCACGGTGATAATGCTGCCCGCCTTTCCACCCCCCCCCCCCACTTCCTCTGCATGGGAACAACAGCCAAAGAGCCAGAAATGTGTTTGTGCCCTTTTCCTCTGGATGAAGATGCCGTTGCATTGAACGTAATTAATTGGATTTTTACAGCTGCGACAGTAAAGAGTTTCATTGTCCCTCCTGTCACCCCCTTTAGCCCCAAACAGCCCTCTGGAATGCTGCAAATAGCACAGAGAAAATAATTCTGCTCTGGTGTAAATGGGTGCATAAACAATGTTTCCCAGGCAGGATGCTCCAGAGATAGCTCTGTGCGGGGAACTCAGAGCCGTAGAGTCCTTTGTAACTGTTCCTTTGGGAAAGTAGGCACTATAAACAGATAATGCTGTTCATGCAGAAAGGACCAGAAGTGGGAGGTCCAACTTGTCCCGACATTGAGATTGGACTCTCCGGGTGCGAACATGCTCATTTTTGCAGCGGCGTCACCGCTAATTGATATTCCACTTTTCCCAGCCATTAGTTTCAACGTAGCTGGACTTGTCAGCGAGGACAAGATGCCAAGAGACTGTCAACTGTTGAGACAAATTCTGTCAGAGCCGCAGCACTTCATAAAAAGGCATGTGTGTGCTGCTCTAAAAGGAGCCAACAGCTCATATCCTTCCTATCACATGCAACACGGACATACATTTGCGCCGTCCAACTACAGCCAGGCGTCCAGCTACTACACTCTGTGTCTTCCTCCCAGTCACAGACATGTCCTCATAATTTATGGCTGTCTGGTCCGTGATCAATTGATAGCAGGGAATCCTTTGGTAAATAGAGTTTTAGACACATTGCCAATAGACCTGAGCTATTGATTGGAGTGTAAATTAAAAACTTAATCAGGTCTGTGAGATAAGATTTATCTCCGCCCCGAGCAAATTACAGGGCTGACTTGGACACAGGAGGGCAAGCCTGTGGGCAGATGAAGGCTGCCCCCAGCGTGGGTGCCCGTGCAGTCTAAGCCCCGACTCCTGTGCCCTTGTCACTGCCACTGTTTTTCCATTTTAAACAGCCCTTCATGGTAGAAGCACTGTAATTGATAAAGTATTTGTTTAGAAAAACTCTGTCTTAATAAGTTAATAAGTGCAGCCACATTTATCCAACAACTCTTATTGTTTCATGATCCTCTTTTAGCACGGCTGACCCAAGTGGGAAATAGGTTTATTTCTTTATCATTTTGTTCTGCTGAGCAGTTTGTCTTGTTAAGTCTTGTCGATATTCCCGCTGTGCCCCCTCTTTCTCCCCCTCTCCTTCTCATTGTGTGTTTAATCACTTACTTTCATTGCCGCCTGTGATGAAATATGTAAATCATTACACCCGGCCTTTATTTCTACGATAATATTCTCATCTTGCTGAGGTCATTTTACGCCACAGTAGATGTATGCACCTTCACATGCGCCGTTGTCTATATTTTATATGTATTCAGACAATCCCTGGGATTGCACATTGATCAGCGTATAGATTTGTACAGAAATTGCTGAGGGGAAATTTTCTCTATCTCAACTCTTCTTCATTATTAATATTGGGAAATGGGTACACATTTGCAATGTCTTTCGGTATAATTTCTTCTTGAAGTAACCAGCTCACTTTAAATTCATGGCGGAGAACGCAGAGAAGCACATTCCAGGCGATGGTCTCTGCTCAGGTTTCACAGATAAGGAAGGCACACTCACAGAGGATCCTGTGATAGGTGCTTCACAACTATCTGTCTAGATCTATGTCAGTAATTAAAATATACATCATTTTCCCTGTGATCAAGGGCTCATATTGGGCTCCTCTCTGGGAGTGTAAGTCTTCACTTTATCGCTGGTTAAAGTCCTCATGCAAAGAAGCAACAGAAGTTTCATTGACTCAGAGACAGACAGATAGGAAGACAGAAAAGACAGAGGGCGGACAGTTAAGAAGGACGCAAGTCCATACCAGAAAAAAAATATGCAAAAATACATGGTGTGAAATACCCCAGAGGGTTGTTTGTTGTGTACATATGGAGATTAGTTTGACCTTTGTGAAATGTTATAAGCTCCCTTAAAGAGGCATGCAGCCTAACCTGTGCAGCAGCGACATATTAGCGGGCAGCCTTTCTCTTTGTCTAGTTGCGGGGGAGTTGGAGACCATCAGTAATAGGCTTTTTGCCTGATAAGCCCGGAAAATACTCGTTTGGTTAGTGAAAGTGCAGAGGGATCCTGGCCTGATAAACCCACTGTTTCCGTCTGTAATACCCAACAGCAAAAATCAATAGTTGGGATAATTCTCCTGCTAGTCGTCCAGTCTCCTTTATTTGCTGTCTTCCTCAACCCGTATACATGGGGGTGGAAGTGAGCTGGAGCTCGGTCTACATCAGAGGCATGTGCAACTTTGCTTTGTGTGACGGTTGTTTGCATCTGTGGGCCGCTGCACTGATTCCACCAATATTCGGCGGATAGATTGGCGCCTGACTCCCGACAGTCGGCCCAGGCGTTACTCTGAGTAAGCGCATGTATGAACCTGATGGCAGGAAGTTGTTGTCAGCACTAATTCAAGGCTAAGAGCGGCGTGCTCTGTCAACACCAGATCTAGGTTTTGACACAGGTGCTTGATTAGACTTAAAAAATACAGCCAAGGTATCCAGTCGAACAAAGTCATCGGATTAAAAGGTTCAGGTAGCAAAAGAAGTTCCTCATAGCTTGAGGATTTGTTAGATATCTACAGATTATACACCGAGACATTTTTTTCCCTCTTTTTGTGGAAACATCTGATCATCTATGATAGAAAAAAATAGAATTCCCTCCCTATTACTGTCTCACTTTAGCCACTGTTATCCCTTGGATGGAAGGCTCTGCCAGGTTTTTTTTTTTTTTTTGAGTATTATCTCTCCGTCCATCGCAGCACTGTGGTAAAATATGGCCTCAGGTGTCAGTAGGCAGGGTGGTTAGCCTGCGACACCGTTACCTAAAGTGCAGTGTATTAAAAACCAGTCAGGGCCCTGGATCACAGTATATCATAAGGGAGAGGCAGCGATAAGACCGGCCTGCCTGCCCGCAGATCAATGAAGGTTACTGACATCATATCACAAAGTGAAAGCGAGTGCTGCATCCGAGCTATTTATCAGCAGTGGATCGGACATAAAAGAGGGGAGGATAAGATGGGACGCCACTTTTCCTCGATGTTGGGGCTCTGACCCTGAGGCCTCTGGTATACTGTCTCCGACTCCTCCCCTGAACCGCGGCCCTGGCATACAGCGTGGGCTGTGTTTCACCTGTGCTGCTTCGCTGTTGATTTCTGAACCGATTGTGTGGAAGGCTGCACATGAGGAAAAGAGTTCAGCTTCTTTATATTTCTGCACTGAAGTATTAATGCATGCACCATAAAACCTACATCCTCATTTATGACTGCATTTGTATGACCGTATCGAACTGTGCGCACGTGGAAATGCCCTGTTTCATGTCCATTTGTTGGAGATCATGCTCACAGGTACTGTATGAGTTCTATTTATCAGCTGCCTGGGGCACAAAGTAGAGGATTTCCCCCAATGGGTTAGTGTGTAACTGCTCTGTCAATACATGCTTGTCAAGGCTGGGAGAACGTGGTGGAGGGGAGACCCCTCACTCCAGCGCACCGGAGCCACTTATTGAGCAGCCAATAGCTATTTACTTCTTGACGGTGGCAGACTGAGAGGGGGCCAACGCGAGGAACTCGCGGCTGATGCACTACCTGCGAGTCTTGGCTGTTGTTAGCTCGCTCTCCACCGGGCCCATCCTGAGCCAGGAAGCAGAACCAGTGGCTCATAAAGGGGACAGGGAGGTCTGTGTTTATGTGGAGCAGGTTGTCCTCTCCTGGCTCCTGGTCTTTGTCGGCGCTGGCTGTGTGTGCAGCTCGTTGTAAAGCCCTGCTTCCTCTCTGGAATCTCAGTGTTGACAGAGAGCATCTGGGCCCTGGGAGAGCTTCCATCCTGCTGGGTCCTCACATGTACACACAGAGGGAGGGAGGGAGGGAGGGGGCAGACGAGGTAGTGCACAGCTTTCACTGAACAGAATTCCCATCTTTACATGTGTTGTTAAACTTTCCTCCCGACGTAGCTCTATATAAACGGGTCCTTTCTTCAAACCAGATGCATCTAAAGGCAGTGTCGTGTATGAATGGGAGACCTGACTGGCAAGCCTTTTATTCTCTCTCACTATGATTTGACAAAGAAAAGAATGTTGTCAAAGAGGTGTTCATCTTTCCTCTGCCCCTTTGTTTTCTTAGACCATTTTGCTCGGGTGAAAATCCCCCAATTTTTCACAGGTTGTGCAGCACGTACTGCAGAGATGTACGTCACCTGTCAGGGCATGTTCCCTATCGCTGAGTCACGGAAGGGTTAGTTAACCCTCACATACCTGCTGGAAAAGGGAGCATCTCAAAATAATGGGCAACAACTTCTTCCATAAGCATCGGCTTTATCCACCAAAAGAACACGATCCATCCTTGGGCCGAGCTGTGCGTATTTCATGTATATAAACCTGAAATGAGACGTCAGTTTGTGCAAAGTAAACGGTGGAAGTGCAGCGCAACGAGACACCCCGCTGTTCCAGAACAGCTGCACAAACAGGGAGAATGGAAAAAGAGAAAGAAAAACACATTATATCAACATTTAACAACAGTTGCTCTGTAATCTGGTATTACTTCCACAAGCACAGGAGGGGCCTGTGGCGGGCCAAAGTGAATTTGGATACTGTTGTGGCAGAAGGAAGCCAAATGCTTTCAAGAGGTTAGCCCAAGATGTGAAGGTCTACAGACTCATCTTAATCCAACAGGCTTGTTGTTAATCGCTTTTGATGTGCATGTGAACATGACCTGCTTCAACATTCCAGCTCAGAACATACCAAGTTCAGAAGAAGGGGCAAAGGGGAGGGGCTTGAGCACTGGGTTGGTGGGGGGGCTTCACCTCACAGTAACTGGCTGCCAGGCTCCTCTGTACTGTCTGCACCCTCTTCTGAACTACCACCCCCGTATGTCTTTCAGCTGCCCTTTTCCAGACCCTTTTTTTTTTCTACTCTCATGTACTGCCATCATTTCTTCTGCGTGTGGACGTGTGTATCTGGACGTGGTGACGTGCGTAAGCTGGAACATTATTACGAGGCATTTCAGCGAAAGTATGAAACTGAACAGAGGAGGGCCTGTCTCCTGGATCTTCAGTGGGTGGCTCCCAACCAGGCTTCTTTGTCTGATTTCTGCCCATGCTGACCTCATGTACAGTATTTCACTGGCTCTGTCAGTGTTGCAGGCTGAACTGGAAGCACACAGGGCTCCTGAGAACTCCCATCCTGCCTCAGGTTCACTGAACTTGTTTTTGAAGTCTGGGAAGACTGGTAACTGTTGTCAGAGCAGGCTGTTGGGGACTATGATAGAGAGATTTGGCTGAAGCAGACGAGAGCTTTGCAGCCAGGCAGTCATCCAACGTGACAAGGCAGAAAGATGGAAAATGAAAGCTGAGGGTAATAGGAGCAATGGGGTATTAACAAATGAGTAGTCATGACTTGGCATCTGCAAGTGAAGTTCACACACAGGCGCACACACACTTTAGTGGGGCTGAGAGGAAAGGTTGGCACACTCTGACATCTTGGCAAGGCTTTGGCGAGAAGTGCAGGCTGCATGTGCCTGTTCCTGTTTCTGTGTGTGTGTGTGTGTGTGTCGGAGCGGTTCAGGTGCGGTTAATGTTGGCACCAGATCTTCAGGCTCACGGCAATAAACAACAGAGCAGGCAGGAGGCCAAATGCAACTCTACAAACTTTTAACCTCTTCCCCAGCTCATCCCTCACACTAGTAACTCTTTCTCTTTTTTTATCTCATTCTTTCACCTCTCCCTATCTCTGTTCTTTACGTCTCCACCCACCTGCCCTTTTCTTCTTTCACCTGCTTGCGCGCCTTCGGTCTTTTAAAGTGAAGCCTGTATGTTGACCTCTAAATAAAGGCTGGGACAATACAGTTGTTACCAGCTTCAGACAGCCAGCGCTTCAGAGTGGAGCTTGTGTTAGCGTTGGGGGTAGAAATAAGGTGCTTATTAAAGCTAACTTAGGGCCCTCTCAACTCTCAAGGCACCCTGCGTGTAAGTTGACCACACCAGGCTTTAAACCTCCATTGAGTCAGCTGTGCCAGCCCTCTCCCACTCCAGTGTGAAAAAAAAGAATGAACCCAGTCCTTATTTTTAGGAAACTGCATCATTTCTGCCATTTTACATCATTTCCATTGTTGAGGACAGTCACCGGGGTCACCTTCACGCCCACACATTAACGTTTGCTTCATTTGATGCATTAAATGCATCTTTCGCCTTTTAAATCAAACCCTATGGAGGTCTTCAGTTAGCACACTAGAGGCTCGCCCTCTGATCAAAACCATGCTTTCATATTTGTTTTTCCTGGCACACACAGCAGGTAAATTGGACAGCAAGAAAGTAGCAGTAATTTTACGAGGCTGGATGTGCGTTGTTATTAGATCTCGACCAGTGGAAAAAGTTAACCTCTGGAGTGGTGGAAGAAGTTAGGCTGACAGAACACAGGTCTGAATCATCCACCTCAAGCCTGTATTAATAGAACTTGTAAAAAAAAAATGGAAGCTGTCTTTTATCCAAACACTAACAGAACATCTTTATGACATAAAGACTGAGCTCCAACCAAAATGGAAATAAGAATTAGTCAGCCAGCTCACATTTTTGATGTTTCTTGTTTCAGAGGGAAGGGTTTCATGGTTTATTATCAATACAGATGGTTTTCATACCTTGACCGATCCCTCTAAGCAACGTTTAAATTTAGGCCTTTTTTACCTCCCCAGTTTTTCAGCTAGTGGTTCTTTTTTACTGAGCTAACATGTCTCCAGTGGATGCTTATTTATAGGGCAAGCAGGCAGCATATGAAAATAAGCAGTAAAACATTACACAGCGGTTTACCGAATTTGTGTAAAATAGACTTCTGCAATTTGCTTAAAACCCATTTTGACGTGTAATTTAATAAGGAAATGACCATTTATTACATAGAGTGTTACTTTATGTTCAAAACACCAAACTGTTGCCTGACGTGATTTAATTGTGGTTGACTGTTTTTTTTTTTTTTTTTTTGTAGTAAAAACAAATTTAGATGCTTTCACATCCTGGTCGCATGCTAGTTCATCTGCATGTTCCAGTGAATCCTCTTTGATCACAGGCATTCATTCATGCAGGCAGGTCCTCCTCTTTTGAGCGTGCACGCACTGCATTTGTGTTTTTCTTTTAAGATAAATAATTACAAGTTCTACAGGTTGTCATTATGAGCCTGACTGTCCGGACACCCCCCATCCCCACATCCCCAACTGCACGGCTGCAAAATGTTAATTATATGTCTGGAGCTGATGATGTCATTATGTTGGAACTATCTCAGGTTGTGGACAAAGACTTGTAGAATCTGACATAGACAGGGATGGGCTTGTCCTCGTATTTTGGTTTGGACGACCATTTCTCATCAGATCTGCACGTGTCGCTCTGCATGGAAACAAACGCTTGAATTGCTTGATTTGCAAATGCGACATTTTCTGTCCAGTGATTTTATGCCACTCTGTACCAAATTGGCACGTACACATCAGCTGTACACGCATCAGCTTTGCACGCATCCGACATCAGGCGGTAGTTCAGCACAGCTTCAAATAATGTTAAACGTAAATGAATAACATAGAAAATATTGATCTATTGCTGGCAGATGACTGTCATTACTGGGGAAGGAGGGTTGGTAGACAGCTTATAATCAGATGCGCCTTCAGCGTGTTTTTGCCTCAGTGTTGACCACTGGTTACAATACTTCAGATGCATGTTAGGACAGAGAGCTACTTTTATTTTAAATGTCAGTAGTCACATTCCCCGAGCACTCCTCTGTGTTTATGGCTTCTTCCTTCTAATGTTTTGTCTCTTACCTCAGATTTGATTTTCTCACGACTGTCTTGGTGGTTATTTCAGGGTTCCACAGGCAACAAAGTAAAACAAAAAAGGGAAATGTGCCCCTGTTTTCTGTTTGTGTGATTTGTGTAACTGCCAAATGAAAACCCTTTTTTTATTGAGGGGTTCCAGTTATATACAGGTAAAAGCGCGGTTTGGATTTGTTTGTGAAGCAGCCGAGTGCATGTAAAGCACAGGTCCATGTAGAATACACTGAAGTGGGGAAATGAGCAAGTTTAACAATGGGCATTACATTCCTTCCGGAACACCTGAGAAATCCAGCTGACTAGTGACTGCAAGCTGAGAGAATGTTCAAAAGTGCAAATCTCCGTCAGCAAGCCATGCCTCCCGCTCCACTCTACCTGGGGAATGTGTGACTTAATGGGCCACAAAAGTGTCTGGAGGCCACAGAGCTGATATTCGATGACCTTGTTCACAAAAAATAAAAAACCCTTTGCAGAAAAGTAGGATTCGTGACTGTTTCTTGTTTATCTGTGGCTAGAAATACAGAATGGAAGGTCATGTTATCTTGTTCACAGTTGCAAGAATCCTGCTCGCAGTGGCTCAGGGGTTTCAAGTTTCTAATATGTATATAAAGTTTCACTGCACAATGGCTCTTTTGTCTAGAGCAAACTGAACGCTCCCCGTCATTCTTTTCCTCCCCTCCTTTGTTAAAAAAATGCATTCATGTGCTTGTCTGGCTGTGAGGACTCAGGTTTCTCCTATCTTTTTGTGCCATGTCGTCACTCGCCGCCCGCCACCCCCACCCCCCCCTTTCACTGAAATGCTCATCTTGGACAGACAGGCGCACTGCCCTGCCTGCTTCTATCTGCGGATTAGGGAGAATCCAGGAAACAACAGGCTCCTGACTAAACAGCAGCATGAGAGGTAACCAAAGTTGCATTGAGGAACAAGGAGGCAGACGATAATTACAGAGCTTTTTGTTTTCTGGACACTCTTAGCTAGCTAGCTAAGTGATTGAACTGAAATTTGTGCCTTGTAATTATAGTAGTGGGCCCCATTAGGGCAGAGGTCTTGATGGGGATTCTTGTTCTTCTTCTACTTCATCTTCTACTCTTTCCTGTGTATTTGTATGTGAGACCTGCCCACCTCCCCTGGTGTTATGCAGAAGCCACAACATTGGAGGCAGAAGGAGGAGCCTTCCTCTTTTTTTTTTGACTGTCCCGTGTTGCGAAGTCACACTGGCTGATCTCTGAGCCACAGATGATAGGACCGTGACCGGTACTTAGAGCGTCTGGCTCCCCCTCCCCCTCCCCCCAGCACCATTATACCTTTGCTGCCCGTGCTGATACCGGGAGATTTGTCCTGGCTATGACAGCGTTGTCACAGTGACAAGCGCGTGGCACGGCCGCGTGTCGCGTTGACTCAGTGGGTGCGTTTGGCACAGCGTCTGTGAGGATCATGGCTCTGGGTGAGGCTGGCTTTTAGCACCCCCAGAAGTGTGTCACCAGGTTGGTGACAGGATGCCAGGAGATTTGCAGGTGGAGTTTGGTGGAAGATAAACCTGGCAAACCCCTGGCACATGAACAGATTAGCCTCCTCAGTCAGAGAAAAAGAGGGACGTGGACATGAAACTTGCAGGTGGGACTTTGTTAAGATTGTAAGGTCATGAAACTCTTTTAACCTCTAGGCACAGAGACACAAATCTAGAAATCAACATTAGATAGATCCTGCTTCTTTAATCTGCTAGCCCTCTTAATAGATTCTTAAGCAGTGGTTTTAGTGCATGTTAAACCAGGATTACCCAATCAATTACGGTCAGTGCAAACAAGGATTACTTAAAACAGTACATTTTTCTTGTTGAGAGGCTAAAAGCAGAGTAAATGGAAGACGCAGCACGCCTGTTGATGCAAAGAGCGGTCACGATTGGGCCATGATGACCCAGGACACGGCCACTGCAGGCAGGAGATTAATCCTTGTTTTTAGTTGATGAATTCAGGGTTTTGCCAAGGATTCAGGTTTAAAAGCAGAGGACGCATGTCTTCCAAATATTCACACGCAGAATTTTCATTTTTATATGATGTTTGAAGTTATTTGACAGCGTGTACCTTTATATACGTGACAGTGATGGGCAGCATGAAGGAACCTTTTCTTTGGATGAGGAGCACTTTAGGTGTTGCTGGCTCAGTCTCACATACTCGCCCTCTTCCTGAACCCGTGCTTTGTTTACATTGTAATCACAATCAACAGCTGTAACCTCCTTCACAATGCCCAGCACGAAAGGACATATATTCTTGCCAAACCAGATCCCCGCACCCATGTGTGTTGGCGTTTACACATTAACTCCCTCTCACATGAACCGCCGATACACCTTTTTTTTTATACGCTGGAAATCCACCTTGGAGACTAGGACTAAGTAGCACGTGATTGGCTGATGGCCCACATGTCATCTGAGACCCCAAGCGGTTGTCGGGGCAGCAGTGCGAGCCATTAGGATATGTATTGGCCTCGGCTTTGAACGGGCTCATGTGCTGTGTTAACCTCTGCACGCGCGAGTCTTTAGATGGCAAACAGGGACGTGAAGTGTTTTGCAACATTACATTTTTTTTTGTTTTGAAATCTAAACACACAGGCTCTGCCGTGTCCTGCGTGCTAACCCGGAAAGTACTTTTACTCCATTTTAGGTTTGAAATCGGAGGTTTCTGATGGCAGCATTTAGCGCTGAAACTTCTGTGACTGGATCTGCATATTGCTCATTGATTTGTCAAGCACTCATCATGTGACCAATGTTCTGTTAAAAACAATCCTCGTATCGGTGCGTTTCCACTTGCTAATTCAACACAGATAACGAACTGCAGGAGCTGCTGACTGCAGTCAGAGCTCAACCCTGCTTTTTTATAATGCTGCTCGTGAACGGTCTGGGTGTGTGTGCATTCTGGTGGACATTAATTCCGAGGTGGCCCTAAAATGTTTTGAAATGTTTTGTTGTGCATACAGCCTTTACCTGCGTCTCCCTGTTGCACATGTTCATCCCCTCTCTCGCTCTGTTTTCCTCATGTTGTCAGTCAGTACTGAGTGACTGGTGACGATGAGCCCTCTCCTGTGTGAAAGGTCAGCAGGCTCCTTGGGAAGACGGAGTCAGCTGTCTGTTCTCCTGGAAAGCCACTATTCTCAGAACATTTGGTCTTTGCCTGCCAGTCTGTCAGCTTTTTCTAATCACAAAAAGCTGTTAATGACAGAGCGCCGCAGTGAGACGCCGGTAGCGCTTGTGACAGGCGAAACTTGAGGACTGCACTGAGTGAGTGTTCACAGAATGAACCGTTGCCTGGCCTGACAGAAAACAGTTGTACTGTTCTCGGTAGTATACAAAATTGTATATGTCACATTTATCCCCAAGATGTTACTAAAAATGCAAAACCATGAAAACAATTTCAACAATTTGGATTACTGAATCCTGCTGTGTCACAATGTATAAGTAATCATCTCATTATATAGACCTATATTTCCATACTGTGTCTGATTTTAAAGAAAAAGTCAGTGTTTTGTTGCTATGTTTCAAGTTCTTTATTCATCATATGAAATAAGCTGAGGCAAGCACAGTTTTGTGTAAAACAAGCTCCTTCTTCTTCCAAAAGTCACTGTTTGTCCCCATTTTGAAATGAATCTTAGTTAATTAAAAAGCAGCAAGAGTCTACAGATAGCATTCCTTAATTAGCTTAAGCTGGGTGCTGTAACCAGATCCACTGCATTAATGACAACACAGACCCTGTGAAAAGCATCATTGTTCTCAAGATAATTGTCCTTTTAGTTAACATGGCCCGGGAAAGGCTCTCCTTGTTAGTGGAGCTGGCTGGGCCCAAGGACAGCCGTAGGCAGGGAGAGGACCGGCGGTGATACTGGCCCAGTGCCCGTTCCGACAAGCCCTCTTGTGCCCTCTGCTGAAATCCCCTTAGTATGCAGTGGAATTAGCTGTCCCCAGGGTGTGGCACCAGGGGGCCAGTCATTAATTATATGCCCTGAATCTTAACAAATGAGGAGCAATCAATAAAATAAAGCAGATGTATGCAAATAACATGCAGATTGTACTGCCTAATGACATGTCATGTTGTCGGCGGTGGAGAGCAGAGGGGAGAGAGGGAACAAATCCATCAAAAACACTCATGTTAAAAACAAGTGTTCTGACATACAAATTGTGAATTATATTATTGCTTTTTTTTCCACTGAGGCTGCCCTTGAATTAGCTCATTATGATGGATTTCAAGTCTTATTGTTTTATTGTATAGTTTTATACTCCCCTGCCGGACAGGGTCCGTTGACGCTGCGCCAGGAAGTGGTTGGAGACCGGAGGGTTGGGCCATTTGGAATCTGAGCAAGACAGAGCAAACTCTGGAGTCCTGAGGTGTTAGTGCCACTGTCGAAAAGGGTTTTATTGGAAACAAAGACAAGTTGGTTCACCTGCTTGGAACTCTGCCCCGAGATCTCCAATGAATCCAGCCAGCTGGAACTGTTGGAAACTCTATACCTGCCTTTAAGCAAAGAGGAAGGGCAGCCAAGAAAGAACTGCTGCCTCATCCTGGCAGCTGCCAACAACGCTGTCTGCCTCCATTCATGGAAAGCATGAGAGGGCAGAGAAGGGGGGGAAAAAACAGAAGAGGAAAGCAGAAGGGAAAGAAATGTGTCATGAAAATATTAAAGATACAAAGTAGAGGAAACAGCAAAATCAAAATTAAAAGGTTTTTTTAAGAACAGTAGATGTTAGTGGTGAGTAATGTCATTTTAAAGAAGTTATACCGATAAAACCGTTTTATCCACAAGCTCTTGGAGTGTACACGTCGTTAACGGGTGGATGTTGAGGGATGTTGTGCAGAGATCCTCTGGTCTTTACTGCATGATGAAATACTCATTTGTCCCGTCTTGAACATGAGTAGAAATGAGAGAGGAGAGGAAATCGGCACAAACATAGCTCGAAATAGTTTTACTGTAAACACCACTGAGGCCATCCAGTAACACGTATCCAGTGATATACGATGTTTTTGTTTTTTTTTTTTTTTTGTGCATTGGTATCTGGTTATACCGGAAGTCTGATTATGACCAGATTTCCAATTTCCCCTCTGAATGGTGAAATCTGAAACCTAAGCATTAAAGGAGGCCAGGACAGTCCAAGGAGAGGCCATCGAACAGGTGGTGACCCTGCGCAGCCTGGGAGTATATTATTGACCCAGATCCAGCTACCAGATTGATTACTTTATTGTATTGCCATGAACCTCAGTGGTCAGAGACATCTGGTTGACCCTGCTTGGACGGAGCATCGCAGTGACCCTCACCTTAGCTAAAGAGTTATGTGGCTTTGACCTGCTCCCTAATGGAGGGGTCTTGACCCGCTTGGCCACTGGTGGGAGCACACAGCTAGAGCGGGCCCATGCCTCTGCCTCTCTGACAGCATAGGTAATTTAAGGCCGCGTGGGAGAACAGGGTCTTCCAGGGACCACCTTGTTTTTTTAGTCTGACTCAAGACTTTCCCCTGGCCCATTAGTGTTCACAGTGTCAGCACCAGTGGTCAGGCCCACGGAAAATGTTAATTAATCTTCACCAAATTACTGGAGAATGGTGGGAAATCAATACATCTCTATCAGATGTCCCCACCTCGGACTAATGGCGAAGATAGATGGCTCATGGTACATTTATGCACTGTAGCAATCATATATTTTCATTATATACTGATGCTAATCAATTTAAATGCTAAAGATTTTTTTTTATTCAGCATGTAGAGATAAGAAGTGAAAGGTGGTACCTATGTCAAAGGTGCACTGTGCCCTGTATAAACAGGGAGGCGACACAAGGGAAACTGCCTGGCCTTTGCTCTGAGTACAGGCTGTTTCCTCTGCCCTGCTTTCTGACTTCCACTTAGCTGACAGACACAATATCTGTCAGTGATCTGCGTAGTTTTTCCCTTGTCAGCTGCAGCCTGTTGTCAGATTAAAAACAAAACCAGCGTGTTCTAACCATGCTTGGCAAACAGTCAGTTTTGTAATGCCTCACCCGAATGAAAATTTCTTTTTCATTCGCACCAACATACGATAGATATTCGAATCCTTACCCATGAGCAGCCAGTGAGTGCCGTTCTTTCCTCTTCACCATGCAGATATACTTTTCAGCAACTTGGGCGGCACTCTGGTAAATGGGGGGGCTGCTCGTTGACTGGAGAGGAGACGAGTTGCTTTGTGCTTGAAGTGGAAACTGTAGTTCTGGCCAAAACAGAAGATGAAGGACACTTTTCTCAAGAGCGAGTACCTCAATAGGACCGAGCTCGGCGTCTTTGAAACTCTGTTTTTGTTTGCTTTACTTGCTGTAGATAAGTGTCAACCTTTGCTGTGAGCAATTTCACCGTTCCAGCCCGACGCACACTTATGCAGTTCTTATGCTATCCAAACTGAACTCAGTGGAAGTGCTGTGATTTTGCTTTAGTTGTGTGAGTCAGAGAGAACTCGGTGCTGTTGTTATAAGGACGCCAGGGGGCTATCTACAGATGACAGGACATACAAACTACGATGTTTGGGTTGGTTCTTATGTACCTGCCTACCAGGTCCCAAAGGGATGTGGGACTACACCCATGCATCTTTGGGCATCTCAGATATTTGCAGATAATCATCTGTTCGGGGGCAGGACAAACAGATGTTCCTGAGAGGCTGCTCTTCACACATGCACCTCAACCCACGCCACCCCCTCACCCCCATTTTTATTGCACTAAAAAAAAACTCCAAAAACTCTTCATAACTAAATGATTATAGACGCACACTGTCAACATTAAGCAGCTTTCATTAATACCCTGTTCAGTATTTCTGATGCTTCTGCAAAAAAGAAAAAAAAAAACCGTCACACTCCATCATCCACCCTCCTCTTTCTCTGTCCCAATTAACACCCAGCTGCCATTACATTGATCTGGCGGGTTTAATATTGGCTAGGTGGTCTATGAAAGCATTGATCACATTGACCCGCAACACCAGAACGTGGTGAGCCTCGTATCTTGTACTCTAAAAAGACAGCACATCAGTCTGCTGTGCGGAGTATGTGTATGTATGCTTGGTGTTTTTATTGGGCGTGACAGTGCTGTGTTTCCACGCTGGGGCTTTAATGTTGCTGGAACGCCCACATAGGCACACGCAACACCTAAACTATATTCTTTAGGGGACCTTCCGATTCATGCCTTGTTTTTTTCCCACATCTAATCCTGCCTTAGGTCTCATACACACACGCTTGCTTAATGCTAGTCAAAGGACAAACTGTCACCCCGCCTCTTAAATGTACACCTGGCGTCTGCAAGTCCATGCAAATTACATCTCTCCAATTAGAAGTTATGAACCAATTAGTCACCCTCTCATTTTACCCTGCATGGCTGCCCGCGTCACTCCCTCACCACACATCTAAAACCGAGCAGCTTCTATCCGAAAATGAACTCAGTATCCTCACGTTTTTATGAGGAACCAACCCGCTTTCACCAACTTGTGTGTTGGGCAGAAAGACGCTTTATTTTCGGAGGAGTCGAGCGCTGATGTACGTGTACATAGTTCTTTCAGAACAGCTGTCTGGAGGCAGTTGTCTTAACAAACTCCAACATGCTCATACATTGTAAGAAACATCCTGGGGATCATTGAAGCTGTCAGCTTGTAATTTATGGTGACACTCAACTTGAACTTTCTGGGTGAGCCAGTTTGTCCTGCTCTAATTCTCACCTTCTTGCTACCATGTTTTTTTGTCTGTGTGCAGCGATGCAAATACAAATGTGGATAAGCAGGTTTGCACATGCATCCACGAACGAGTTGGTATTTCTTTTATAAGAATAATAATTTCATTATTCTTTGTTGTAGTTTGCATGTGTGCATTTATGCCTGTTTTCCCAGCAGTGCCTGAAACATGTGACTCTTGGCCTTCACTGGTGCAGCAGGCTGGGCGCAAACTCACCGCTCTGAGTTGATGTGATTGCTCTTCAGACTTACATACTTACGCACACATACATACACATATGGAGTGTGCTTCACGGATACCAGCTCATGTGTAAAACATTCTTTAATTGTATGGAGGGTTGAATGGTGCTGCCCACCGACACAGGGCTGAGATTCTAAGTGCTCTCCCAGTGATGGCCCTGCTCTCTGCTCTGCTTCCTTTGGTATTCTGATAGCACTCTTCCCAGAGAGAGATCTTGTTTATGTTGTTTTTTTTTTGTTTTTTTTTTGCTGGTGTGCTATTTCAATGTCAAAACAATGACATAATTAATTAGATGTGCATTCGATGTGTTCCCAAGGACCATGAGGCAGTGCTGAATTCTCTGCCGCTGTTTATTTGCCTGTGATTGGGTCCGCTCTTCTTTTATATAACATTTTGCTTGTTGTCGCTCTTGCGATTTCCCACTAAACTCATTCATTTGGATCTGTCAGGGTGCTTGTGTGAGCATATTAAATTGTTTGTGTGTGTCGGGGCAGAGGAAAGTTGGTAATATTGTTATGTAGTGCACTTTCAATCAAAAAAAAAAAAAGATCTCATCAATCACATGTAAAGGTCAGGTCTGCTCTTACATGGCGTTCCGTTCCCTGAGATAACCTAGAATTTGTTTGTTTTTTGTCATAGCAAATATATCAGTTTCATGGCATTGACACACACTCCATGTGACAGGCAGAGTCACCCAGTGTTGTTTGTCACATTGTTGCTTTTCCAGCCATGAGAGTCATCTGTCATTGGTACGGGCCCCTGATCCTGAAGCTACTGTAATTATCCAACAATGTAAATTGCTGTTGTGCTGACTTGGACCTGGCCCTTCTGGCACTGTGCGCTTCTGTTTCTCCTTATTTCTGGTCTAAGCTTTGCGCGGTCAACCTGAGCCCTCCATTGTGACTTCTAGTTAAGGAGAACAAGACATCATACCATTTCAATTTGCTAAGTCATGACCGAAGCCCAAACAGATAATTCTTTCCCCTTACAATTGAGCTCATCTATACCCCGTCTGCATTGTTTATCCTCACGCTTTCTGCTGTAAGTACCCTGTCTTCTTGCATTCGCGTCATATTTCGCTGTCTGAGCACTCATGGCGGAAGTGGAATACAGTATCTTCTGCATTCATTTATGAAGCCCTGGAGTTTAGACGTTGTCTGCTTTAATATGATTACACATGAATGCATGAGCGCAGGTTCGTGCACATCCCCATGCACTAAAAATCCGTCCTCTGAGGAATGTCATAGGTAGCGTTGTGTGACCTTCAGCCTGGAATGAATGAAATTCCAGTCAGCAGATTCGCTGACACATACGTAGAGCATGCACACAGCATATATGCGCTTAACTGCATTTACCTGCCGGCTCAGAAAAAGGAAGTAGACCATTAAAATTTGTAATAATGGCTATGGCTCCCTCCTCTGTTATAGATAAGAGGACCAGGAGATAAATGGCAGCAGGCAGCATACATTTGAAATGTGATTGGTTTGATTGCTATGAAAAGGAATCTTGTAGTGACTCCGTGCATCCTCTGGTGATCCCCGTCCTCAGCACTCAGCAGGCTGCCCAGCTGGGACCCAGATGTGGCAGCCATGTCACGCAGAGCTGGGAGGCGGGAGATAAGAGGCCGATGATTGGGCCGCTCCACGGTCTGTTCTGCAGCGGTACGAGTGCATGTTGCGGTCGATGTGATCTGAACTTTGACAGCCTGTGTCATGCTCAATGCCTCACTTCCCAAATACAGCTCAGTAGGACTGATTTATATCTGCCAGGTGCTACAGTGTGCAAGCAGCTCGAGGATGAGAGGAGGCACATGGCCATTTCATTAGCGCAGATGAACAAGGGCTGCAGTGCGGGCGTGCGTGTGCGCGTGGAGACGAGTGACAGGAAGCTGGTCTTTCTCAAATATAGCTTCACAGCACTGTAGCTGTCACAACACTCTGACCAGGCCAGGAGGACAGGAAGAGGAGGAACCTATTAGCATGCTCTGCACTTCTTAAAATATCACTCTTGTTTTTTTTCCTCCCATGTACCTTTTACTTGCCTGTTATCTGTCCTTCTTTTCTACGCTCTTTACAGTCAGAAGCCGAGCTGGGAAGCAGCATTGTGACGGGCACCAAAAAATAGTTGTCAAATATTTGTTGATGCTTTGACTTTTAACGTGTTTGCCATCCAAGACTGCGCTTCCAAGTCTCCTAGCCTCAGTGCTAATAATAACCTATTCGGTATTTACACATGCATTTCAGGATGAGCTTCTTCTGTTTCTGATTGTAGCGGCTTTGCTCCAGGCAGGCAGCTCAGATTAGACCTGGGATTGAGCATGGGAACAGTGATTATGACTGCAGGTGGAACAGTTTCACTTTAGTTACACTTCACCTTTTTTTATTTCCTGTTGTGTTTTTCCGCGCGCGGGGGCCTCTGAATGCCGTGGTTGGCTCTGCAACGCTACAGAAATGCTGTTTGATGTTTCCTGCGCATATCAGAGCAAAGTGCTGAGGTGTCTTTCAGCATTGCCCTCCAGGCCACCTTGTTATGCACTTAACAAGTTGTTTCCTTTTTGTTTTTCCTTCCCCCCTTTTTCTCCTGTTGACAGTTCCTCGTCACTGCTCTTTGGAGGAGGGTTTCTTGTCGTGCCCTCCACAGCTTACCTCGGAATTCGTCCTTGTAAACTGTAGGACGAGCTCTGCGCTCCTTTTAAGATGACAATCACATCAAGCGCTGATTTATGAGCGTTCTGTTTATAATCTGCCTGCGTAAAGCTCGGGTATCTCAGTGGCATGTAAACTAGTGCTGAGTGGGCTCGAGACGATCTCAGCCAACCGCAACACCATTTCCATCTGCTCTCAGCTAAACCCAAAATGCATTTTCATCCTTTTAACTGTGATGAATATAGACTTGAAATCAGCCTGTGGCAGCTTCTATAGAATGATCCCGATTAGATAAACACCTTATTGTTGGAGCTGCCGTGGTATGCCATTGTCCCACAAGAATAGGCATTAACAACATGTCAGCAGTGTCTAATAAGTCAGTAGTGTTCTGTTAATCACCACAGCAGACTCTGTCACTCGCTGTGGTTCTCATTTTCTTATATAAAGCAGACTTTGTTTGGAATGTGAGACCATTGTATTTGTATTTTTTCGCTGTTTTTCCTGTGTCTGTGACACTCAGCATTTTTTGCTTGCTTCCCCTTTTAAAACACAAGACACATTATTCTTTTAACTTTATTAACTCTCATAATTCAGAGAGGGGGAAGGGGGCAACAGAAAACACTTTCCCCCTGAGGTTTATTGTTTAAAACGGGTGCAGTTCTTTCCCAGGATAAGGGGCTTCAGCTAAGCAGGGAGGAATTTGGGCCAGGCCTCGTAAAAAAAAGAAGAAAAAAAAGCATTTGTGTAGAGAAAGATTTCAGCTTTTCCTTTTCTACATCTTTGTCATTAATGACTTGAGCAAATGTGAAGAGGGGAGTGAGTGTTTCAGCTGTGCAGGGGCTTCAAAGAAACCCTCTAATTATTTATCCAGGATATCCTACTCTACAATTAGAGGCCAGGTCGCCATTGGCTTTCATGACTTTTCTGAGAAGAAATCGTTTCCACAGAATGGTTTCACTGGGACACCCTCTAATCCCCGCTCTGTGTGTGTGTGTGTGTGTGTGTGTGTGTGTGTGTGTCTGTGCGCATGTCCACACATGCAAATGTGTGGGGACACTAGACCCATCCTCCTGTATGAGGTGCACAGAGGCCAGTTTCCATTCTCTCCGCATAACGTTGCATGACTTTCCACATCTCTGCTCTCGGCCCGGACAGCTTTCACCCACATTACTCAGGTTTCCAGCTCGTTTGGCCTTTGCGTGCCTTCTAAAAAGGATCTTATCACCCTGCTCAGGTTTAGTCACTTAACCGAACACGGGGTATAACCTTGGCGCCAATGGCGGCGACACACCGCTGAGCCACATTACAGATGAGCTCCATCATATACTTCAGTGAAAAAAGGTGTGATTTTTGATATCTTCTTAAGAGGTGTGTCCCTTTTAAGAATGCTGGTGCTCATCTAATTCCAGGTGCCATAGAACCCTGTGTTTTTCCAGGTGCAGGACCAGGTCATTACCAAGGTATTTGTTTTCCAGGTTACAAAGACAGCCTGCCATTAGAGACATGTTAGCCACGCACCTTATTTTCTGTTGCTTCTTAAGTCCTGCTGCTAAGTATTCACCTGCTTAGTGCTCCCTGTGCGCGCGCGTGTGTGTACGTATGGTCACAGAAAATCCAATGTCCAAAACATTTCCATAAAGCTCTGCAATTGTGATTAAGCGTTTTATCATCGGACTGCTGATCAATAATGCGGCTTCTTAAGGTTTAATATTTCAGTGATATTGATCAGTTTAATAACAGTGTTTGTGGTGGGTTGTCTTAATGGTGAGAACATACGTGTTTTCGTGAGTGTGGCAACATGTGATTTTTTTTTTCCCCCCCAGATATTTTCTGGAACAGGGTTCTCTAGCACACTGGCTTGGAAGTCTTCTGTGTACATTTTCGTCTTTACTTTGACTGCAACATTCCCGAATAATTTGCACTTATAGTTTTTGTCACCCCCCCCAATATACACACGCTCTCACGCACAAACACACACACACACACACACACACACCACCACCAACACGCGTATCTTCTTAATTGCAGTCAGCGTAAACAGAAGCTCTGAGAGTTGTGCTGTTCTTGAGATCGGAGCTGCTTTAGATATAAATAGGGGTAGATTTGATAATTAGCAGAATATGAGAGTTCTGAGACTCAGACACATTGATCAGTACATTTCCCCCTTTGTCCCTGACCTTTCTTTGAACTCGTGTTTTCAAACCACATACAGCTCAGGATGACTTTCTGTAGCACCTCCGCAGATGAAGATCCTCAACTCATAGAACTTCTAAAGGTTGTACGTTGTTTTCCTTTTGGAAGTGTAGCCATACTATAGAGTGTTCTGATTGATTGGTGCCAGACAGCCGAGGGTGCTGCACAGCATATCTGTGCTCTCAGCCGCTCTGCATTCCAGGCTATGGGAAAGTCGCTGTGCATGTTCCACCGAAGGACACCAAGTTCAGTGTCAGTCTGTTGGAAATCATTTAATATCCATGTCTGTTACTTTGAAATTGAGTACAATTTGGTGATGTGTGACTAAATAATCTAATAATTATTTGGAAACAACCCAGCCTTGAGTTCTCTCCCTCTTCCTTCTTCTCTCCCCCCTTCTCTCTCTCTCTTTTTTCTGTTTATCTTGCAGTTTTACACACGCCCTGCTGTGTATGGGTATAGCTTGTGTGCTCCGTGCACTCTGTTGCCTGGGGGCAGTTGTTAGCTCGTGCCCGGTAGCCTGTCTGATTAAACATCAATACCTTAATTCCAAGGATAATTAATGCTCTTATGAATGACAAAGCTTTGTAAAGAAACCACACGGGACGTTTTAGGAAAACAATGAAGTGCAGTGTTTGGATGATGTGTGAGTGAAGAAAGATAGCTTGTCACCACACTAATAAGAAGTTCTTTCATGCGCTAATTAAAATAGTCGGCGCTCTGCTTATTTTAGGTTGCAGAATTTTTATTTATTTTTTTTTGTAACAAATGAGACACAAAACCAGCTCAGAATGTTTTCATGTCTTCTCTCCATCGATTTTTTTTTTTTTTTTTTTTTCGGAGGTCTGATTGAAATGACACAGGCCTTTTTATATTTGTGCTCCGAATGTACACGGCAGCAGCCCCCCCCACGCCGCCGGCTAATTGGTGGGAGACTGCAAAGCTTCCTGCTGCGTGTTCCTTACTCCCCTTTGCTTTGCCACCCCACTAAGTCTCCAGCAGCCCTCTGCAGAACCCAGTAATTAACCCACAGCTAATTAACTACTTCTAATTACACTGGAATGCTGTTTCTATCACACCCTCCAAAACTGAGAAAGAGACGGACGCGAGGCAAAATCCCCCCCGGACGGATTTGGAAGTTCGCTGACATCCAATCCAATCACTCATTCAGAGAATCCTGTGTGAAATGAACATATGGTTCTCCGCTTTACGCAACAAGCATATCAATTTTTACCTTTTTCTTGCTATGTTTTAGCTTGGAAGCTATAACGGACAGCAGATCTGCTCCAGCACTGTTTCGATCCATCAAATGCAGGAATCAACATAGATGTTTGAGCTGCAATTTTATACCTGTAGCACCTCATTTCCACCTAACAGGAGTGTGTCTCAGTCATGCTATCTAACAGAAATAATTCCCAGACAGGCCAATGACTTGCCCTTCCCCCATCCCCTCCTCACCTATACCCATGTAAACACATGGTACTTTTCTTCTCGGCCTCAGACTCAACACAGTCGTGGCTATTTCTGTTCCTCAGACTGATAGCTCCTACTGAACATCATTGATTTTACGGGAAGCCCTGTTTACAGGCTGAGTGCCATCGACCTGAGGTGACTTTTTGCCTCCCGTAGCCGCGGCAGAGTTGAACCTTTAAGTCTACATCAGTCATGTGATTAGAACAGCACAGTCCGAGAAATAGTGTAAATTACTCTGTTAATGAAGAAAAAGTACTGCATAAAGTTTGATTTTGAGAGGTGATATTATATTTTCTTTGGATGTTTAATGAATTTGTTTTCAGTTTTGTAGCATTGGTAGTGGCAGGTTGCTATATTAGCCACAGGGTACAGTTGCATTAAGGAAGACAATTGCAGTGGGGTGCTGGTATGTAAGAATACAACAATAAAAGCAGAATTTATTAATCCATGCAGCCATCAGCACGGATTCAGGTTTAGGAGGATAATGCATACATGCTGTTATTGCAATTAATTGGAACAAACCTGGGAGATAAACCCTCGCCTTAGTCTGCCTGAGGACTACAATGGTTCCCCCATCAATGAGCACGTCCCCAGTGCAACATCAAAGGCCTTGTCTTGCTTTATCAATAAGAACCCTTCCCTTCCCACATCTTCCTGTAACTTGCTTAGCGCTCACGCCATTGATTTTCCAATAAGCGCCCCTTACCCTGCGGTGGCTGGCCGGGCTGTGTGATGGCTCAGGAACCAGACACACACACACACACACACACACACACACACAGGTAATATTACTGAAAGACAAATAAAAATCAGCCGTTGTGTATTGTTAGGGGTCCTCCAGGCGTATTCAGGAACCTTTTGTTTTGTCCATCTGAAAGAGGTGTTCTCACAGTCTGGCATGTGGGAGCGGGGGTCAGGGCCTCATCACTGCCATAGCCTGCTAGTGTTCTCAGTTAAGGCTGAGACTGAGCTAATTCCCCCAGGAAACCCTGGAAAGCAGGGTCCTCTAGAGGTAAGACCAGGCCTTCAGGCAGGTGATCAGGGATGCTTATAATCAGATGGTTCCTTAGCCTTTAATTCCTCCCTCAGTTGGCTGGTAAATCCAACCTAATGAAAGGACCCATAACTGAAAACTTATCTCAGTTTCCATCCTTGTCCGTCAATACCCAGACTACAGTTTGAACAGAGCGAAGGCTGTTTCACAGGGCCCACTCGCCTCCATATTATGTATATATATAAATACAGTGAGATAAGGGGGACGTTAAGTTTTTGCAGCCTGGATCCGTGCACGGACATGCTCTTCCTCAGATCAGCGGAGGAATCCAGTCTTCTCTTTCTGCTGATTATCTTATATTGTCAGCTAAAGCATGTTTTGGCTGCGGACAGTATGCTTATTGTCAGGCCAACGAGCTCACATTCATTGTGGGAGACAAAGGCAAAAGCCGTGTTTGACCCACTCTGCTATGCTACGTTAGCAATGCTGCCAGTATGCCAGTATGCAAAAGAGAACTGCATGTTTGCCCTCTACCTCTTTCCAAGTGAGCCTGTATCATATTCCATTCAGCATTCAGTCCCCTCTGGTGGAGCTTGCCTCCATTTGTTTTTCATACAGAGATGTCAAACTCCTCCGCTCTCCTTTTTTTTTTTTTTCCAAGCATGTCTCTTTGTCTTCCAGAATTGTTTAGTGCGTCCCGGAGATTAAAACTCTCCCTAATTTAAAGAGGTGTCACTGAGGCGAGCAAGGCTCAGAGAGAGACGCAGCCTTATATCAGCCGCTCCATCTGCGACACACCGACTCCAGGCAATCCCATTTCTCATCAGTAACCGCCGCAGCTTACTGAATTACACCATCTTGATTTTAAAAGACAATCATGTTTTCCGTATCGCAAACGCAGCGACTGGCTCGGACCTCTAGCACTGATCAAGAGTCACTGTGATATCCTGTCTGCCGCTAATTGCTTCAGGTATCTCATGGTGATAATGGGAATGGATTGGGCACATGGTGAGCGCAGCGCCGTGCAGCTATTCCGTTCTTTACATAGTCTGTAGGGATGTTGGTAAAGGACACTAGATTTCATTTGAGCCAGCTGTCCTTGGCTGTGCAGGCCTGCTGTTCCACTGGCTTGTTTTTGATTTTGTTTTCCTGCTTTAATTTTGTACAGTTCCTCCACGTGTTTAAGCTCGAAGAATCACTGTCTCTTTGACGTGTGGCTGTTTTCTTTGAGCGTTTGCTTTCGCTGCCTCCAGTTCATTTGTGTGAAATGGCTGTTGAGCTCATAGCTTCTTATTAATGGAGCAGATAATAAATACAGACCAGTAGGGCTAGTATCCCCTCACTCACTGTGGCAGCCATCTCTAAATCATGTCTGGCTCTATAAAGCAATCTTGATAATAAGCCAGCTGGTCTAATATCTTTCATTTTATATTCGAAGCAAGGAAAGGGTCACCGAGGTTAGCGGCAGTGTGTAAACAAAAGGGGCATTTCATAATGACAGAAAATATCTATCGCCAGGTATTTATGACAATAACATCAACATTATCTTTGCCACCATATTTATATTTCGTGAATCAAACCCATTGCTTTATCATTATAGCACTTCTGTTATTTATTGCTACTTTGTCCACTGGATGTCAGCTTGTTCATTTCGAAGTCGGAAGCACACGTTAAACGAGGGTCTGTTATTTGTCGTCGCTGAAGTGCGTAAAGGCTTGAGAGGTCTCAGGTATGTTGGTTGAGAGGCAGGCCTCATCAGACATTCATGAAGTGGCAGACAGACATGATCAATCTCTCCCCTCCCTCAGTGGTTAATATGCCAGGCTGTGGGGGAAGGTTCCATTGTGATCATAGCAGAAATTTGCATCCTTAAGTAAATAAGTAAATAAATCAAGTGTAAGCAGCAAATGTGCTAATCAGCCAGGACACGACTGTGAGCTCGGTGCCGGGAAACATTGCTCATGTAATATTCAGCACTGGTGGGTTAAAGGGCAGCCTGGAGTTATTGGTTTCAGGCCGATTGCCCCCTTTAATCAATGTTGGCTGCATCCCTTTAATAAAATTATTAGCTCAGCAGTATCTTGCGCTATCGTTTTATCTCTCGCCCGGCTCTAAATTGCAGCCTGTGTTGCGGCCTCTCAGATGCTCGGGGCATGGCCAGCTCCCGAAAGCTCAGCTCCCATTTATTATTTCAGAGGCGGAGGATGGCTATGCATGGAGGTTATTGAATGCAAGATCTAAACACAGCTGCAGTGAAATCCCAGCCTAGCTTATGTATTTTGGGTTCATTCAAAACACTAGCTTTTCTTTCCCTCATTCCAGTTTACATACATCTATATTGATTACACACACACGTACAGTAACCCGGCAAGAGTGAAATTATGGCCATGCCATATAAAAATAGCCCATTTTAGATGTCATCTTCCCTTTTTTAGTTATGTAAATGTACAACGTGCTGATGGGTGGCTTCTCAGAGTTTTAATTATCTCACAAGGAATCTGTTTGATACATTAAGTTAGCCTGTTTCCCCTTTTTTGCCTGGCTGCAGGTTAATTAAAAACGGATGTAGGATTTGTGGAATATAAGATTAGGGGTGTTGTTTTGAAGGTGAAGATAAAAGATGGTACCTTACTGATATGGCAGAAAGATGAATCATGGAAGCCTTATTAGTGTCTGTCTCAGGTATTGTGTTTAAGTACCTAATCTTGCGTAATGAGCAGAGTGTCATTTTTCCAATTATATTTCAGACTTTTGTCTGTCACCCACTGTAAAATACAGTTGATTTTCTTCTTTTCTGAATTCTCCTATACATATACCTCTTTCACACAAGATGAAAGGCTCTAGACCCACAGATAACTGCTGTCTTCAGTGTAAATTATACTGTCACGATACTGTCTTGCTGCTTTTAAAGTAATATTATTTATACCGCACTTTTCAAAGCAGAATCCTAATTACTTTAGCACCCAAATACTCAGCTTTCTTCAGCCAATATTACCAAAATAGTGACCCTAATTTTGGCTTTGTTGATACGTTTTAGTACATCCCAGAATTGGTAAATCATGAGCTGTGTGTTTTTATGTGTGTGAAGTCACAGCATTGACGTCTTTTTTTTCCCAACGTTGTGTCTCTTCAGGCCTGGATGCGATGAACGCCTCATGTAGGCATCAGCATGGACAGCTGTGAGTCTCCTGTGGTTTCTGGGACAGACGATGGGCTAGGCTCCTCCCAGCAGCAGCAAGCACCACAGCCCTGGAACGATCACTCTAGCTCACAGGTCCCTTGTACCAACCAGGCCTCTTCCCTGGACCCCCTGTCTCTTTCTGTTCCTTACCCACTTCAGTCCCAAAATCCCAGTGTGCTGCACGACGGGGTGAGAGAACTACAACCCCAGCAGCAGCTAAAACAGGCATCACCCCAGGTCCACTGTGACGGCTCTGGAACAGGCCAGCTGCATTCCAGAAGAGACGCCCTTGAGGACGAAGAGCAAGAGGTAGTGAGCTGTGGAGAAGAGGAGGAATCTGAGGACTTAGATGAAATGGAGATCGACAGCTGTTTTCCAACTCTTCAACCCTTTCCTGGGGTGCCCATGACTTCAGGAGGAGGGGGCATGCCCACTCTTCTGCGGCATCAGCCCATGCGACAGCAGGGAGCACCTGAGAGTGGGAGCGATGAAGGAGAAGATGAAGAGGAAGAGGAGATCAGTGATGTAGAGAACCTAACTGGAGAAATAGTTTACCAGCCCGATGGCTCAGCATACATTGTAGAGAGCCTTAGTCAGTTGATCCAAAGTGGTGGGAGCATGGTACCGGGCCTGCTCCCCACAAACTCTCTCACCACTGAAGGAAAAGCAGGGGAACCAGCTGGGGCTTCATCCACAGTCTACCCTCAGATAATCAACACATTTCACATAGCCTCCTCCTTCGGGAAGTGGTTTGGAAATTCAGATCAAGGTTTCCCCAATACCTCAACCATGGCAGGCCTCAGCCCTGTCCTGCACAGTTTCCGTGTCTTCGATGTGCGGCACAAAAGCAACAAGGATTACCTAAACAGCGATGGGTCTGCCAAGAAGTCCTGTGTATCCAAAGATGTTCCCAACAATGTGGATTTTTCCAAATTTGATGGCCTTGCCCTGTATGGTAAGGGGAAGCCCATTCTCATGTGTTTTCTCTGCAAGCTCTCCTTTGGCTATGCGCGTTCTTTTGCCACACATGCCGTCCATGATCACCATATTACACTGTGTGAGGATGAGCGGCAGCTGCTAGGGGAAAAACATGCATCTGCCATTATCCAGGGCATCGGGAAGGACAAAGAGCCCCTTATCAGTTTCCTGGAACCAAAAACTAAGAGCACTTCTCTGCCACCGACCCTGCTCCCTATTAATTCTGGCCAGAGTTTCTATGGCACGTTTAGTGGTGTTCATCTGGAGCCAGAAAGCAGCAGCGGGGGCAACGAGACCCTCCTGAACAAAGACTCTGACTCTGGCCTCCAGCAACAGCAGCAGCAACAAACCCCGTTAAGCTCAGTGCTTTCTGTCGGAGGGCTGAGCATTCCCAAAGCATCCACTCTTACCTCATCTTCAGGCTCTGCCAAAGACTCCAGTGCCCTGCCCAAACAGGGAGCGAGAACTGAGAAGCCTGTTGGGAAAGAGCTGTCATGCAAGGGAAACGGCGGGGACAAAGATGGACAGCAACGCAAAACCCACCTATCGAGCCACCTGATGGGCTCAGAGGAAGAGGAGGAACTGCTGTTAGGGGGAGAGGAAGACGAGGTGGAGGCTAAAAGCACTGCAGTGTCCTGCAGTGGTAACAGTGGTGGAGGTGAAGCAGGGGAACCAGCTGTCTCAAACCAAAGCATTTCCAAATCTCCTTTATTAATGCCTAGTAGCGCTCTCCAGCCTTCTGCCTGCACCTCTGCAGTCAATTCCACACTAAGCAGCAAAGCCCCTTCCACTTCCTCTTCTGTCAAGAAAGAGGGTTTGGCTTCAGATGGTCGAGGGAGGAACCTGGAGCTCCCTCTGAGCTTTAATTGTCAGGGCCCAACGGTTCCCATGGCAATGGCAGCAGCTGCCATCAGAAGGAGTGAGGATGACACTGCTGGCACATCCTCCTCACCTCTCTCCTCCAACGCTGCTGCTGACGAAAGTGCCAATCGAGATAGTGCCACAGCTCCAGAACCAAATGATTGCCCGGCAGAGGGAGAGGAGGAAAACGAAGCCCTTTTGCCCCATCACCATTTGCACCACCATCATCATCACCTCCACCCTCCATCTCATGGACACTCTCACCCCGTCCCAGGGGTTTCTTGTGACATCACAGCCATAGCTGAGTGTTCACAGAACCACGGGTCCAGTGGCAGTGGAGGCAGTGGAGTAGAATGCCCTAAATGTGACACTGTTCTGGGTTCATCGCGCTCCTTGGGTGGTCATATGACTATGATGCATTCACGTAACTCGTGCAAGACGCTCAAATGTCCGAAATGCAACTGGCATTACAAGTACCAACAGACCCTGGAGGCCCACATGAAGGAGAAGCACCCAGAATCTGGAGGTTCCTGTATGTACTGCAGCAGCGGCCAGAGCCACCCGCGTCTAGCTCGTGGGGAAAGCTATACCTGTGGATACAAGCCTTTCCGGTGCGAGGTATGTAGCGCAAAATTTGAGATGCTTTGTGATGTTGTTGTCATTGATTTGTTGAGGCAGCTGTTTGTTGGAAAAATTTCAGTTTGTTTATTAAAGTTAAGTGTAATTGAAGAGAAATTGTGTTACGTTTTTAGGTGTGTAATTATTCGACCACCACAAAGGGAAACCTAAGTATACACATGCAGTCAGACAAGCACCTGAACAACATGAAGACGCTGCAAAACGGCGGCTCCATCGCCGCCACGCAGGAGCAAGTGTTTGGGCATGCTCCAGGGGGAGTGGTGTCAGTTCCATCTGTGACCCAGGCCAGCAGCCATCATCCTCCCCACCACCACCCGACACAGTCCTCCACACATATGTCTGGGCCGTGTGGGGCCCCCTCTCCAACCAAACTGAAGAGCAAGCCAACGTGGCGGTGTGAGATATGCGACTATGAGACCAACGTAGCGCGGAACCTTCGCATCCACATGACCAGCGAGAAGCACATGCACAACATGATGCTCCTCCAGCAGAACGTGACGCAGATGCAGCACGGTCGACTTGGCTTGGGGGCCATGCCTTCGCCCTCGGAGGCCGAGCTCTATCAGTATTACCTGACCCAGAACATGAGCCTTCCACCGGGCCTCAAGATTGACCCCGCCGGTGCCGAGGCTCAGTTCCTGATGGGGAATTTTCACCTGGATCCCAACATAGCTGCACTGGCCCCTGCACTAGGTGAGCACCAGTTTACTTCCATTATGCTTAAAATTGCTGACAAAAACCATAGACGGAAAGTTTGATAGAGTTTTAAAAAAATCTATCGATGCATTCATTTAGATAAAGAGAGAAAAAGATACGCATTTACTTTCCAGTCAGACTTCAGTGATGGAAAAGGAAACCAGTCTGTGGTCACACATCGATTCTGGATAGGAATGGATTGTAGGAGACAGGGAAGGGAAAACTGTGCAAGAAGAGACGTAGTCAGCAAAGAATAATCATTGAGGATCAGGCTCTGAGAGCGATTTCAAGGGGCTGCCCAAAGGTCTGCCACCCTCGCCTATAAGAACTCAAAGTCCAGGGAGAAGAATGCCTTCTGCGGGAATAAATAAAAAGGAGCTGCTGGAATGAATTTAGTGTAAAGCCAGGCCGGGTCGAGTCTCCATGCTCAGTCTGGGCAAGGGAAGATTGAAGATCAGCTAGTAAAAGCAAGAAACTCTCTGGTGGTCTTTCTCTTTTTTTTTTTTTTTTTATTAAGTTTTTATTTTTAAAGTCACCCTTGGAGGACACCAGACATCAGTACTCTCTGCTGGTCCCACGGGGCACAGGGTCGTTGTTTGTTTCTATTTCATCATTCCCCTGTAGCCTCGGCTCCTACAGAATTAATCTCTTACATGTCCACATTGATGTATAACCAAACTAGGGGAAAGGAAGCGGGAGAGTCAAAGCAAATTATATGCGTATGTATATATTATTAGCATACATACATACACAGAGTTGGCATTGACGAATGGCCCGATGGTACCAGTAGCACCGATCTTTAATACAGTCACAAATAACAATTGACATCAACTTTAATCTTTTTCTGCCTCTGTTTGTGTTCCTTTTCATCTAGTAGGTGGTGAAATCCCGATGGACATGCGGCTTGGCGGTGGGCACTTAGTATCTGAAGAGCTGATGACCTTGGGAGAGAGCTTGTCACAAACCAGCGACCCCTCCCTCAAGCTCTTTCAGTGCGCCGTCTGCAACCGTTTCACCACAGACAACCTGGATGTGCTGGGCATGCACATGGGAACGGAGCGCAGCCTACCAGAGGAAGAGTGGCACGCCGTGGTGGGCGACTCCCACCAGTGCAAGCTGTGCCACTACACCACTCAGCTCAAAGCCAACTTCCAGCTGCACTGCAAGACTGACAAACACGTCCAAAAGTACCAGCTGGTGGCCCACATCAAGGAAGGGGGGAAGGGCAACGAGTGGCGCTTGAAATGCGTGGCCATCGGCAACCCGGTGCACCTGAAGTGCAACGCGTGCGACTACTACACGAACAGCCTGGAGAAGCTGAGGATGCACACGGTCAACTCCCGGCACGAGGCCAGCCTCAAGGTCTACAAGGTTAGTGAGTTAGTCCCTGCGCCTTCATTCCTTACATCATCACACATACATACTTTTGTAGCATTTTTTTTTTTTTTTTTTTTTTTTTTAAGTAGAATTATTCATATTTGAGAACACCGGGTTTCACACGCAGTCCTTTTCTCCCTGATTTTGCTCTATGAGATGCTGAGAATGTTGTAGTGCTCCCACAGCCACAAGGCGGCTGCTCAAATGATCCTCACCTTCGAGGTAGTCATGCAAAGACATGCTCACCGTCAGGAGAACGCTGCAGGTGATTCTGGTCCTCAGGCCTACGGGAGAATCACTTGGAGACGAATGAAGAAGTGCAAGGAGACAGAGGTTTGGTGCTAATACTCCTTGGAGCGGGAATGGCTGAATCGTTCTCGACAGCCTTATTGATTTTTGCTGGACTTGGAGCTTCACCTTCTCCTCTAATCATTCCATAATAGCCAATGGATGAACACTCTCCGAACAAATGGCCATAAATCTAACGGGCCTGATTCCACTTAGGTACCTATCCCGTATGTCTGCGGCTTCATCCTCTCTGCACTTTACCTGACCTGGAATAGCTGTGCACACACAACGCAGACAACAGAAGCCATGCAAACGCTGACGTCACAATACTTGATGAAGGCATAGATACAGTCGGACAGAGAACACTTCTCCAAGCAATGACCCCTGTCACTTGAATCAAACTACTGTCTTAAGATTTGAACAAGGAAAACTGTTTAAACATTTCTGGTATTCATTGTAGTCTGGGGTGTTGCGTGTAGCACAACTGGGAGGTTTGTAGCAGTTAGCAACAGATAACTTAAAGAATAACAACACTGTTAATGTAGCAGCAAGTCATTGCTATTAGTCTCATCACGCAGAGCATCTGAAATATATAATATCTGATGGTGCTGCTTCTTATCACACCTCTCTGTCATTGCATCACTGCGTCAGTTTCTGTGAGACGCTGCCTAGGGTGATGTTTTACAGCCAACTATCCTCATTTCATGAACTCGACATTTCTGTTTCCTGACTTGTATCACTCTGGCTTTCCGGCATAACAGACTCCTTTCCACAGATCAAAAACTGCTTAGGCCGACCAGGGACGTGTAGTTAAGAGGGGAAACTGCACAATCAGAGACAGAGACAGATCCAAAGCCGACATAAAATGCAGAAAACTGCTAATGACAGCTTCTAAAGCAGCAGAATTGATCAGTCAGGCTTTTTCCAAATCATGTAGCAGTAATAGCAACAACAGCAACAGTGTTTTTTCTGCCACAAATGCTGCTAGGGCACATTTTTGTGACTGTTCTTTCTTGATAACTACACCTTGATCAGAATGGCATTTGGTAAGCTAACAATGTGCAGTTCCTGCATGTATGAGATGCAGTTTAGTGTCTCTAAAGGGGAGGGAAGCTGTATATGCGACATGCTAAATGTGTTCAGTTAGCTGTGAGGCGGCAACAACCTAGCAAGCTACCTCTGTGGTTTCCCAACACGTGGCCATTGTCTTTCATCCACCAGCCCAAATTCCAAAGATCCTTTTATATTAGATCAAATTAGATGGGCTCCCTCATATTGTTTCATCCTCACACCTTTTGTTTTTGTCTCCCAGGACCTGCACCATTTCTATTACATTATCCTTTGTGCTCTCCGCTTTGCCACGAGCCCCTAAGGCAAAAGAGAAACAGATTTGATTCCCCTCCTGTCTGTTTTCCTGCACAAGAGTTTTAAAAGAGAGGAGAAATATGTCACACTGCGGCTCTGGCTAAGGGGGATTAACTATGTACAACACATCCAGGCGTGATCATTTTTTAAGCCTTAAGCCTCTTAAGATGGCTTCATATTTCTTTAAACCAATTGATATTTGGAGTAAGAGTGTGCGAGTTGGTCCAGAAAATACCTTTTTGTCTCATTTGGAGACCACTGCAGTCCTCGCAGGCTTCCGTCATCCAAGACAGCTCCCCGAAACACAGATCTTCTGCAGTTGGCATGAGTTATTCCACTATTTTATGACTGACAAATGTGATTAACAGACAGCAAGCACATGGTTGTGCGACCCACTGGCTCCTCACTCGACAAAGACCCAGTCCTCATATTCCGTTTGATTTAACGTCTATAAAGATACAGAGTGATGCGGTGCCCGCCAGCAGCCCGCGGGCCCGTAGCCCCAGCATGATGATTTATGTTTGATGCCTCCCAGAATAAATCGGGTTGAAATAGCACAATTTTTGTCCTTTTTAGGGAAAAAAATAAAATCATCAAGTCAGCACAAACAGAAGGCAAAATGTGGGAGATGGTTGGGACACTTTTCCCAAATCAAACTGGCTTGCATTAAAAAGGCCCTTTGTGTGCATAGCTCCATATAAATTGGAGCCTATAATTACTGGAATTAAAAAGGAAGGTTTAAACTGAGGGCTAAGCTGGATGGGATAATTTGAGAGTCTGTGGTATGCGGCCCATATTAGGGCTTTCTAAAAATATCACCCCCACTGCCCCGTGTATTGGAATGTTCCAAAAGATCACAGAAAGATTCAGCAAGTCATCCTGGCCGCAGTGACCGCCACACGCTGGGGGGTGATGCTGTCTTCCCCTGTGTGCTGTGCCCTCGGTTGAAAGATGCCCATTATGAGAGCCGCGTACTTCTGCCAGCTTACTCCTCTGCTCTAAAGCTAACTTTTGCTGTCTCTTTTTCACATGGCTTTAGTAGCAGTATGCCCTTAGAGTATTTATTTGTTTTATTGTCATTTTACACATAGCAACATAATAAACATATTTGGCATGTTAGCAGTGTATATCATCAGCTGGGCTTGGCTGTGTGTTAGTGCTGAGGTGAGTAAGAAAACTGCAGCTCTCAGGCCTTGGCTCCCCTGACCAGACAGAAAGGGTGGGGCCTAACCAAAGCCACCACAGGCCTCAGGTTCCAGTCAAGGGTTGGGAGAACGGGGAGGGGCATGGGCTTTCGCTGGCTACCTTCCTTGTCTCGGGGGCCATTGCAATCGGCGGTAATTGAGATTGATTTGATGTTATTTTTCCTCTTGCAAATGTAGTCCATTAGCTTGGCACATGCATAATCAGTTTAGAGCGCAGTTAGCTGAGTGTAATCATGTTCCTCGGTGTCTGCTCGCACAAAATCCACTCCAGATGCCGCTTGGCCATGGAAAGAAAGGCGGAAAGTGCCGTTACTATCAGAGGGGAAATGTTCAAACAACAAAGCCCCGTCACCCTTTCTTCTGCCTTTGTCCCAGTTTGTGGAGCGAACGTGTGACACACACGCTTCCAAACAAGTCTCTCTTTCATGTGCACTCCGATTCACTCTCTGGTGAGAGGCTGTCGGACACGTGTTCAGTATTTTTAACTGCGCTAACCTAGCGGGTAAGCGGAGCCCAGCAGCTGGCCCATCGACAAACAGCGTACATCTGTATGCGTGAGAAAGCAACTGTGCTTATTTTACCTTCAGTTCAACCCCAAAGAACACCGAAACATTTACACTCGGCGCAGACCAAATAATCACGGTGACACATGATGGAGGAAACGAGGTAGTGTAGCAAATGAGGGGCTTAATGCATGACATGGAACTGAGGTGTTTTGATCCGACTCAGGCCGAAGCGCTGCTTTCTCAGGCTGAGGAATGCAACTCGTGATGACCTCTTTACGCTGAGAACAACTGCCGGGCATGACTGCGGCCCTCCTGAACTAGTCGCTATTTTATATTTAAGATGCATATATTAACGCCTATTAATGGCTGGCAGTTTAACTCCAGGTCAAACAAACAACGTTGGGAGCAAATTCAATTGTGACATGTTTTGCAAACTTTGAGAGATGGGATTACAGATGAGGTTTTCCACAAATAACCACGCTCTTCATGGAAAACATCACAGAGTTCTGACGCCTGCACCACCTTTTCTGACCTGGAACTGCATTTGTGGAGGTGAGGAAAAAACAAAAAAAAAACAAAACAAAAACAGTAAAATGTCCATATTGGTCAATCCTAGGCCTTAGACATAGCCTAAATACCTGACAGATGACGTGATTGGCTCGTCTGTTTCCTCAGTGAATGACAGAAACTGTGTCGCGCTTTTGCAAAACAGCATCTGGCATCATTCACTCAGTTGATACTTTCAGACATTTGATAGAGGATGTTAATAGGAGCACGATGGAGGAACGGACAGGAGGAAAGGAATGGAGGGGAGCGACAGGAGGGTTGGATGGATAGATACTCTGCTAATTATCATGGCTAGCCTATGATTGTTCAGTAATAGTGCTCAGTGGGAAAGGTTGCAGCACTTCCAGGAAGAGCTGAGCTCTGATTTACTGGTACTACCGCTCTAATAAAGCGCTCGCTGCACATCCTGGGAGACAGCCCATTCTCTCCTTTCACATGCACAGGCCTGTGAATACACACACACACACACACACACACACACAAGCACACACACACCGTAAAGGAGAGAGGAAGAACGAGAGAGCAATCTGGTCATCTAAAGTGCCAGCAAATGACAACATAAAGCTCATGAAATGTCTCATTTTAATTGCTCGTGGAGAAATGTTCATCATACGGCTCAGTGCGACTGCTGGTTAATTGCACAAACGTCACACTTTGGATGCATCTGCATTCCCAGTAAAAGCTCTCCAGCAAACACAGTAACCATCCTGAAGTCCAGCTTTCTTCTCTGTGTCAGACAATGCCTGCAGGGTGCTGAACTTGTGTTCGCTACCTAAAAACACGTCTTGGTAGCTTGGAGCGGTGGGCGGGTCGAGGAGGGAGTGGGCGCACAGCAGAACATAAGGGTGGGCTGGAGAAAAGGGGCCGTCAGACTAGTAAGGGTGGGGTTGGGGGGCAGAGGGGCTTAGTGTTTGGCAGAGTGCAAGAATTTCACAACTTTTCTAGCTCCCACCCTTTGAGAGGGGAAAGGGGGTCGGGCTTTGACCCGTGGCACAGCTGCTGCTGCTGCTGCTGCTGCTGCTGCCGCCGCCGCCGCCGCCGGTGCTGACTGTACTGTATGTGCAACTGCTCCGCTGCGGGTGTTGCTGGGATTTACAAAGTGACAGTCAAAGAGACGGGGCTGGCAGCAATCTGCTGCACTGGTCTCTTCCCAGCGTTGGATCTGTGGCTGTTTACCACAGTTGTCAGATCTGAAAGAGCTCGGTGTGTTCCCGTCCTCCACAGTGGCTTTGCAGACTTCATCAAGCCGGAAAGTTTAGAGAAGTTAACAAATGTTTCGGTGCAGGCTCGGAGCTGAATACTGGGTCAGGTTTTATGGCAAGAATGAGTTATTAAAGGAAAGAATACCATTCCTGTGTGATATGCAGTAGTTGGTATTACTAACATTGGCCTTGATGAATGTTCCTGATAAGGATTGTTCCTCCGACCAGGTTCCCTCTTTTGTTTTGACCGTTTTCCCCCTTCCTTATTGCCCTGTGTTGATAAAAATAACTCAAACAAATACTCCCCAAAGCAAGTCTGAACAAACTCCAGACTGGTGGGTGGTCTCCACTGATCTCTTTAAGCTTAGATATCTTTAATTCAATCATGCTGGAAATCTAAACATTCTGCGTGGCTAAACCCATCTGCATCCCACTCAACAGAAAGCACTGGTAACCACTCAGAATCTAAGATGAAATGAACAGATCTGTGATTGTTTGCGAGCTTTTCAGACTCCCGTCGACATACCTTAGAAATAAAGGCCTTCTTTTTGTAGTCCTAAGACGTGGGGAGGGGGTTGTTAAGAGGACAGAAAACATCCCGCAGTACTCAAGATCAGCCTTTTTCGGAAGACCATAGATGCTAGAGTAATCCTGATAATCAAGGATTTTATCCCATTTAGCATCAGAAATGAGCACATCAAACATTCAGGGCCTGCATCAAATGTATTTGATGCATTAGGAGTAAGAACCCGCTCTTTGCCTTAGAACATAAAGGTCATTAGAGATTTTATTGCTCAATGTAGTCACGACCTGTAGTCATCTAAAGGATAACAGTGACAGCTGGCAGCTAAACAGAGGCGTGCAGATTTCCACTACTGTGATGCTACATGGCTGCTAAGCCGAAGGGATGGAGAAGGAGCGAGGACGGTAGCTCTACTGGCTCTGTGTCATCAATACATCAGTGGCTAAGCCAACAGATTAATGGTCTCTGAGTGGTCAGGGCCACACATCTACTCAGCGCTGAGGTTCGGTGTTCTGTGGCCAGCAGCTCCACAGCAAGGTAAAGCACAGAGACAGATTAGGGCAGGCGAGGAGGTGTCAGGTGCCAGGATGAGCACGCTGGGAGCTCCAGCCTGTTTAACTTCGGGATACAGAGTAGAGTCCTGGGACAAATATATTTTACAGGATGTTACAGATGTGGTCCTGGCTGCTGTTGTATTCCCTGAGGCAAGGAATCTGCCACATGTTCAAATGATGGTAAAGTAACTAAGCACAGTTATGCAAACAGTATTATATGACATAACACAATATATCTTTGCTTTAACTGCAGCACATGTCTTAGTAGACAGTAGGCCTGCTGCTTTTAAACATGGCGCTCCGCTTGTGCGAGAGTGGGTGGGACCTCTGAGCTGGAGCAATCAACGTAGACCTAGCTCACTAAGGGTTCCTGTGCTCAGGGAGAAGGCTCTGCTCTGAGTTGGAACTACGGACAAAGGAACCAAAACATCCCCAGCACCGTCCAGCCTGAATGCCAAAAAACAAACAAAAAAAAAGGATTATAGGAACTGCAAAAATCCCTCCAGTGCAAAAATGGGCTAATGTTTATTAACTCCTGTTCAGAACATGTTTTTTTGTTTTCTCATACCAAAACTGCCCCAAGGTCTTTCCATTTTGAGGTGCATCGATTACTCGGATCGCAGAATTTCAGCGATTCCTCGCTTGATTTTCATTGGCTGTTTAGTTGCTGATGGGTTAGAGAGACACTGATGCCCGCGAGCGCGCCGTCCCCAACGCTGCCTGTCCTGGACGGGTTACACGAGGCGGAATTCGAGGCACTGGAGTCACCTCTCCGTGACCGGTGAGCTTGGAATAAAAATGAACGATTTCCTGCAGAGTATTTTATTGGAAGCTCTGGGGCCGCTGAGGCTCTTTGCAGCCCTCAACTTCAGAGCGCTGGTTGTCTATCCATGTTTTGGACTAATTGCTGTGTGCTGGAGTTCAGGGTTAGAACTGGGAGCTGTAAATCTATCAGCGTTCTCAGACAATGTTTTCTCCAGATGTAGAAGAGAAGGTTTCATCCTTTTGTAATTAAGCGATGCAGACTGAGGTGTCATGTGGTTTCTATTAGGGGCTCTGGAAAATGATCGCTTTGCATCTTGTTTTCTCATCATGGCGTTTTTTCTTGTTTTTTTTTTTAGCAATGAGTAAAAAAGAAAAAGTGCACAGAATCTCTTCAAAAGCGAAAAATGGAAATAACAAGGTGGCGTTAGAGCTTGTGGAACTGGGGATCTCATGTTTCATCAGATCGCGATTAGAAAAACACAAATCCACAGTCGTGTTCTGAAACGAAGAGGCGCTGGAACGAGTGAGAGGTGAAGAAGTGATAATAGCGAGGGAACAGAGAGACAGCTTTAAGGGTTGGGGACAAGAATGCTCTTCAGTTTCTCAAGGGCACCGATACTTCATGGCCTTCACATTCCTTCATGACACAAGCGATGCCCAGAATAGACAGAGCAGCATAGCATTGTTTTGGGGGGGCAAACCTGAACTTGCCTGTGCCTCCTCTGTTCCTTGCTCACCTCTGCCTGGCTCTGCTAGCTTCATAGGTCAGAACTCGGGGTGTGACACAGGGTTTTTATTCGCCAGAGGTGAAGACATTTGTTCAGTGTGAGCAGCGTCACACACTGGTGCTGCATTAAGCCCTCTGCAGGCCCTGGGTTGATTTACAGAGGCCCTTTTCTTCATGCAGACAGCAGAGGAAGCCTCCACAGCCACTGAGCTCACCACCAGACTGCAGTCTAATCCCTCTCTGCTACTCCTGCCAGCACCACAAACTCGTTTTTAATAATGTCACCACATTCAATCAACACTAGCCCTAAAATTAAAGACCGCTGAATAATTCAAACATGGTTCCATCCTGCAGATGGGCTATCTCTGTCACTAGATAGGAATTTCCTAAATTTATGCGTCTTGGGTTGGAATAGTCATGTTGGAATAATTTGAGCCATAAGGGCTGTCTGTGCAGCTTCTGTTTCAGTGAGAACTCTGGGAGCTGTTAACGTTGGAGATTTTGATATCTGGGATGCAAAGTATTATTCAAATGATGAATGGATTAATTTCCATGCTTAAAGGCAAGAGACAGAGCAGCTAGTTTTCAGAGCAAAAGTAGTTCTATCATTGTTTGAGGCGCGTGATCGACAGCGACTTGGACAGACGCCGCCTTCACCTGGGAATTTGTGCAATGTATGTTTTCTGTAGTTTATTTTCACTGTTTACAGAGACCTGTCCTAACCTCTGCACTGATCCCGCACTGCCATATTCGCAGTATTCAACAACCTCACAATCATCCAATGCGACAAAGCTGTCATCCACAAAGTCGGGAGGTCCGAATATGAAAATCAAACAGCAACTGCCATCTCCGATCAGGAGCAACAGCCGTCAGGCCGGGGTTACCAAGGCAGTACAGGAAAAGCCATTAACTGCCAATCACTGCATCGATCGACAAGCCAGCCCTCCCACCAGCCCACCAGCCCACCCTCCCCGCTTCTATCCCTGCCCACAGACTCGCATGTATACTGCGGTTCGTCAGCCTTTACTTTGCAGCACGGACACGAAGCACTATTTTAAGATGCGTCTGTGCGGCATGACGCGTTTGATGGCCACCGACTCTCTCTTACGTTACATTTCTGCAGATTCTTCGGTTTGGATTCTGCCTTTTTGTCCTTTTGCTCTGTCAAGGTGGCAAAATGAGGGAAAACGAGACGAAACTAGATTGATTTCTTTACTCTTTCCTTCCAGTGGTGGACTAAGCCAACATCAGAATATTTACCTGCTATTTGGTTGTGTATCCGACCGCTCCGGTCCTGAGGTCAGGGCTGGGGGGGAGCAATTAAAACGTACGGGCCAGAAAGGTGACCCAAAAGGGAGTCATGGCTCCGTTCATGAATTGATCTTCTACTAATGCATTCAATGTCAAATTCCTGTTGTCGAATATATGCTATTTTCTTTTCTTGCTTGTTTCCTGAAACCATCATTTGATAAAAAAGAATATAGAAATATAGTTCTTGCAGTTTTGTCCACCTATTTCTTTCCCTCATTAGTGCTAGATGTGTTTTTTTTCCCCCTCTTGCTACTTGGCTGAGTTAGGTCAGCTTTCTCTGGGGCCACACAATAGCCAGAGACAGAGCAGTTCTGATGGATGTGGCCTGGGGCCTTTGCACTCGCGCTGCATCTGCGGTGGCCTCATCCACACATCAACCGCAAGGACGGGGAGGGAACACAGCAGGGAGAAGGAGCAAGAGGGGAGAGGGGAGGGGGGCAGGGAGGAGGGCAACGATACAAACCAGACCAGCCATTTTTCTCGTCGGCTCATAAATATTTGTGTGGCTCATATATAAACAGCAGACCCGAGGAAGAGATCAAAGTGAAGTGTATGAAGCTGAGGCTGCTTCCTGACACTGGCTGCACGCCCCGCTCATATTTATTAAATATAAAGCTGCATCTCACACCCATCCTTGCCAGGGTCGCGGCGGTTCCGACGCTCAATATTCCTCCAGGTGTGAGTCAGTGTATCGAGAAGCCTTACAGGTGAAAGTCAGGCTCGCTCGCCTCAAATGCTGATCCAAAACACCCAGCCGGCACCAAAGCCAACGTGTGTTAGACAGGGCGACTTAAGACAATGGCGAAACTGCGCGTACCCTGTGCACGTGAGTCTGACGCAACAGAGCTCTGGCAGAGGCAGCCCCGGCACTGTAGGCCTAGAAATTCCACACCTAAAAGTTGTGTTTACCTTCCTCCCCTCGCCAAGGACAAACACACGCATATCTGTCTCACCCAGATTTGGTGCAAATGCAGACTAGTGCAGGGAATGTGTGCTAGGGACGCCCCCTGCCCTCCCTCACCCTCACTCACTCTTCCCTGGATCTGTGGCTGGATGGCTGCTAGCAGGTCTGCATTCTGTTCTAGAAGAATTCTGGAGAGACAAATCAGGAATTTCTTCGCACAAGCGACAGAGTTCAAGAGAGCGTATGTTTCAGACATGTTCACAAGAGCCATCTCACCCCGGGCGTGAGCGTGGCCAACACTCAAACACGTTTTCATCGGCGCTGGTGCGAGACTGTATTCCTCCCCGACAGATCAGTCTGCCTATTTTGGCGTGGGCTACCAGAAGCTCTCGGGTTGCTCCAGTTGGATGAGACCTTGTTGTCGTCGCATTAGTATCGCTCTTCTTCTTCTTCTTCTTTTTCTTCACTCTTGGTTATTTGTGTCCTTCCGCTCACACGCAGTTCATCGGCACGCGCCAGCTGCCCCAGACGCTGCTCCCAGGGATAGTGTCAAGCAATGCTGCACTCCTCAAGCAGCTTCAGCCAGCCTGTCGATGTGTCTGAAGACCTTCTGTTATTACGTTTCCAGCGTTCCTGAGTCCACTTCTTTCCAAATGGCACATAGATGACATTTAAGTCATCACTATCAATATGCCGGGAGGGTAGATCTTGTTTGGATATTGTTTCTGCGATCAGGTGGACAGGCGCGGTGGCGTGGGGCAGACTGCAGGTGTCTCAGATGCGAGCAGTTGGAAGTCCTGCTGAACATCAGATGGATGATGCTGAGTGAGGCTGACTAGCTGCAGCCTGTGGTCTGTGAAGGCTTACTGAATTATTACTGATGGTTTCAGGGCTAACTGTCCGACCACAGGACTGGAGAATATTAATCATTTATTTGATTGTCCGCGTGTGCTGATTAATCAATTTGAGTAGGATCTGCAGGATTAACTACCCTATTATTCCCCTGTAAGAACAGCTAAGAGATAAGGCTTTAAAATATCATATTCCATTCATCATTTATTTTTAGGTCCCTGCTGATGAGGGCGAAATAAAAAACTGAGGTGAGATTATGCAGAGCAGTAACGCAGGGAAGAGGAGGAGGATTCAGAAGGGGGAGAAATTCTCTGAAAGGCAGATTTTGGTAATTCAGCTGATGTGGGGAGGAGGGCTTAGAGCCTTGTGTTTCTTCAAAGATGGCACAGAGAGCCAAGTTGTGCAGCTGGGGAGAGAGAGGGTGTTGAGAAGAAGAAGAAAAAAAAGGGAGAGGCGGAGAGACAAGAGGCAACAGGAAGTTGATGGGAAAGTGATAGCTGTCTCCACCTGGAGTGAAGCCCGAGCTGTTGTGTTAGGAGGCGAAGCGAATGAGAGGAGAGGAGGGAGCTGAGCGTTTGACTCCTGTCCTGTACTCCGCTTTCGGTAAGTTAGCCTCATGGCGAGGGTGGCTCACTAAACCGTGTCCTGCAGTAGGAGCGCTCCTGTTCACCACAGTAACTATCTGTTCAGTCTATAAATTCTCAATCTGCCAACTGTTTAATGTGTCATGTGTCATGCGGTAATTCCTTTGATTCCAACATGCCTCCGTTTGTAAATACAAGAGGCACTCAAAAGGCTGTGGTTTCTTTACAAGCATGGCGCCCCCGGCACTTTGGTTGGGAATGCACTGAGAGGGAGAAAGGATTGCGAGAGTAGAGGGCGGGAGTAAGAGGTGGTTAGAAACTGTATACACTTCCCGTTGCTCTTCTGACAACCCCTCTCTTTCGCTCTCTGCCGCCTCTGGTTGCGCAGGCAGCCAGTGTGTGTGAGAAACGTGAGAGGGAGGAGTAGCCCTCTCCCTCGGCTGAGCGCTGCTCCGTAATTATGCATTCTGCAGCAGGTTTTACCTTTAACACTTTCCTCCCGGGGTTGAGATTAGTGCTCACCATGCTTGATCTACCACACAATTACTGAACAAGAGCTCTACCTGATCAATAAACAGGAAGGGGAAAAGTGGTAAGCTTTGAAGAATAGTTGGGCATTTTTTCCACACAACTGAGCTCCCTGTGTTTCGGCCTGGTCAGGAAGAGCCGTACCCACCTGGGAGAAATCTCTTATATCAGCTCTAACTGCCACTAGTTTAATAAGAGGTCTCTTTTTTGTTTTTACAATAACTTTAACTTTGTAAACAGTTTAACAACAAAGGGCCAAACAAGGACAGCCTGCTAAAACATTAGATTAAAATCACAAGCTGTCCTGTAAAATTGTGCCTTAATGTAATCTTATCTCTGGCATTGCAGAATTTACAGGGGAGATGGTACAAAGCCCTCGTGTTTGGCAGCTTTATATTCCCAATATTAAATGTCCCCAAATGGGCAGCGCAGTGACCTCTACGGTGACACTTGCTAATGGCATGAGCGGTTATTTTGGGAAGCGTCGCTGACTGGCTGTCCAGGTCTTCCTGGGGCTTCACAAAGCTTTTTGCCAGCATAACCAGAGCAATATCCCATCCCTACCCCTTCCAATTAGCCCGCTCTGTGTTTGATTTTTAGTGATGACAGCTATATCTCAGCTGCAATTAGGCTGCACTGGGAATGATGAGGGTTTAGGTTATTGATCCCGGATTGATCGGTCTGATCAATGAGCACTTTTGTTTCATTTTTATGGAAAGTGCAGTTATGATTTTCTTTTGCTAATGAGGTAGCCCAGTGGATTGACCCAATTCAAAAAAAAAAAGATGCAAGCACTGGCCATTCGGTGGTCAGGGAATGGGTTAGCTTTACTCGTGGGAAGCTGCACACATTACTGGCATGTAACTTTATTAGGGAAACCAGAATGCGTTCCTCTAATCGTTATTACACATTTCAGGAGTGTAAGTGCAACTGGTAATATAATTTCAGTAATAATATTACCAGTTTCTACAAAAACAGGACTTAATGTGGCTTTTACTGACGCTGTGTCTTTTTTTATTTTATTTTTTTGTATAATCATCACAAATTGAGTAACACTGTGCTGCTTTATGACATGTTGGCACAGCAGTGCGTAGCCAGTTGTGTCATAAAATAGAAAGCATTCATTAGCTGGAAATATGTCTGCTTTTTTAAGGAGGAAAGATGACAAATTAATGTGTGATTTAAGAAAAAAACAATGTACACTCATGAGCTCATTTGGTGGTGGTAGTAGTAAAGCCTGCTTTTCTGGAGAAACTTTGGACTGTGCTAGAGCCCGGACACATGTCAATAATGTCTGTCCTGGGACAGGAACAGATGCAGTGAACTGTTGAGTTTTGATGACACAGGTGATGAGTGGCATTTGGTTTTGGGCCCTTTGTTCCTTTTGAAAACACATTACTGCGTAATGGAAATCCAAACATTCTAAAAGTAAAGAAACCTGGAACATTTTCACCCCTTGGACTGTCTTCTACAGGTTTTATCTCCAACTTTTACACACTAAAAGTGCAGAGTCATGGTTTTGCTCTTCAAAGTTGGAGCTTTTCAGTGGCACATTTTGGAAGAGGTGAAACTGGTGGGTGTTTGGTGTTTGAATTATTTGAAGAACCCTCAACAGCAGTTACACTCCAAATGAGTACTTCATGTTCTGTGGAAATAAGCCCACATATAGGCCCACTCTGTACATTCACCTCCACTCAACCCCACTCCACCCCATTAAATTTCATTTTAAGAAGAGGACCTTTCAAAAGGCCGTGTTGCTCCTTTTGTGAGCGCAGTGCTGCTAATAAAGATAGCTGCGTAAGACTGGGTTAAATATTGGCACTAGCAGAGCACATCATCACTGGTTTTAATTAGATGGTGTCTCTAGCGAGCTTCCGCGAGGGCAGCGCGCGAAAAACCAAACATTTCCCCCCCTATGGGATCTGAAAACCCCTCTTGCAAAACACATTCCTATGAATTTTACATAAAATTAGATACAGATAGATACAAACATACATTGTTTCAGCTATCCCGGCTTTATTTCATAGCCTGGAGCAGCAACCAATTATGTGGTAATGAAATATTTACACGACCAAACTGAGAACACCAGAGGTGAAAGCTAGATGATACAAGCTGGAGGAGATTGTATTCTGTTTCTGCTCTTTGCATTATGTCAGAGATGGGGTGGAACAGGAGATCAGCTAGGACAGCAGGCATATTAGATCCAGGGCAGGGCAGTTCAGCCAGACCCCTGCTGGCTCCTGACTACATTTTAGGACTTTTTCTAGGTCACAGCAACCAAAGAATGTGGAGGGGACACTTGAAGTTTTACCTTCAGACTGCTGTTGACTTCTGACGGCTACTCCCTCACAGTAATATGGCGATGCATTTGCATTCACGGCATAGCGCCATGTTTGTTCTCAAGGACTAATTGTGTTTGGGTAATGTTCCTGCTCGGAATTTAATTCTTGCTGCCCGCTTTAATCATTACAAGTGCTGTTTGCCTGTATCTTAATACGAAACCTTCCATTCCCCTGACTCACATCGTCCCTCTTTTTTATTGGCCCAGCACTTTTTCATCCTTATTCTCCATTCAGCAATTTTTTTTTTTTTTTTTTTTTTTTTTTTTTTTTTTTTTTTTTTTTAACCTTCTTTTGCACCGGCTCTCCAAAGCAACACCGCTGGAGTGACGGGAAAATTGCCATATACATTGAGCGTGTTGGTGTCAGTACGCAGTGATCTGGTATGCATTTCTGCTCGGGGGTGTGTAGAACGGACATCTGTGTCGGCCACATATGTACCACGACCTGCATCGTAACTAGCTAATAATTCAATGACAAAGACGAATGTGACACGAGGAACGTCTAACGCTTCCATTCTGCCTTAAAAAAGAAACACAGCACAGAATCCTCTCTGCCATAACTGGTAAGATATAACAGAGAGAGCTGATATGTGTCATATATATGTTTTCTATTCACAATATCTTGTTTTGATTGTAAGAATATGAAAATATTAATTAGGTTTTTAACCCCTGAGATCAAGATCTGAGTCTGCCTCTTCAGCTGAAACAACAATACCATAAACATGTTTTTCGTCCTAGTAGCACAGTTAAAATAATTACTGTCCTCGCTGTCCAAAATGGAGGGTTGTGATGTTGACGCAGTGCTGTGGTTAATGGAGAAAAGGGCCAGGGCAGGTCCTGATTCGCCCGTTTCCAGATGGTGCTTCACCAGCAGGCATATCATCAAGTGGCTGCAACCGTTGCCTGGGTACACCTGGCCCCACCCTGCTCGCGCCTCCTGCAGGCAGATTCACCTTACTGCAGTCTTGCCGAGCTCCTCCCTGTGTCCTAAAGCGTTTAACTGGCTATTGAAAGGCGAAGCCAGCAGCTCGCGGTCATGATTTCTTTTTTTTCTTGTTTTGTTTTACAGATTGAGATTATTCCCTGTATGTTTTGCGAGCTGCGTGTCAAAAGGGGCTCCGCAACATGGGGGGGGGGCGGGGCGATTTGGCTGGGATTAGAAGTGCACATTATGCATGCACGGCCATGCTCGTCCAAATTTTCTTAATGAGAGAGACCCTCGACACCAGTGAGGGGCTCCTGTGGGCATAGACCCAGGCTCGTTATCACAACACATGGCATTGATCTTTCTACCGCCTGCTTGCTTATCCTCCTCCTCCTCTTCCTCCTCCGCCCCCTTCGAAAGCAGCAACTCGCACATGAATTATGTGGAAACATTGATCAGCTGATTGAGAGTTATTGTTTAGAGCCCTGGGTCATTATTGAAGGAGGGATTACCCAACTCTTGTTTTGTGCGTGCGCACTGCTAGAGTGTATTACTCAGCTGCTTGTCACATACGCATGTGCTCCCCTTACCTCACCTCAGATTTGTAACGGCTACGCAAGCGCTCCGGCACATACGGCAGCCTGTGCAATCAACATGGCCCAAATGACTGCCTGCATTGATTGCCTTCCCTTTGCAATTATGTTTCCATTGTTTACTTTCCAGCATCTTACTCATTCAAATGGAATTCAATAATTATTGTTTTATTTAATGTTAGAGTATGTAAGAGTGGTGGGTGTGAAGCGCCGGCAGTTGTATTGTCTTGAAGTGCGTCCACCTCCTGCTCCCAGCCTACTTGGTTCCATCTTTACCTCGCTGGCTTCCCTCCCAGAGATAAATATGTGGCCTGTTTTTTTTTTATTCACCGGTAGTGATGGATCATTTCTACAGTAAGGGAAGCACCTTAACACATTATGGGCTTTGAGATGGAGGGACAGGATGCAGCAGAGGGCTGGCGGGGATTAGGGAATGTGAGGTAGAATAAAGCACATCTGAGGATGAGGTTCCTGAAACAGCCAGTAAGCAGCCCTGGCCTGGAATACACAGTCCCTTTAAGCCACAAACTAACTTTAAGGCGTGTTTCAGCTTGCAGTGGCTAATTCAAAGCATTCGGTGTGTTTGGCCTCTGCGGTTAGGAGCTGTTGTTCACGCTACTGGCAGGTAGGGAATCACGGCTGCACGCACTTGCTGACTGCAGCCACTTTGACTTTGCTTTCTCAAGAAAACCTCTTTAGATTCAAGGGGAATCCCAGCGAGAAGGTCTGCGGAAATAAAGTCGCACTATGGCAGGGAGGAATATCACAGTGAAAACAGCCTGTTTACAGGTTCAATTCAGTCGGGATTTATAAGCTTCAGATCTGGCATCTCCGTTTTCAGATGAGGACAGCAACACCTGCCTCGGCTGCCCTTTTTCTTCTTGGGTTGTGACTGTGAGACTGAGACTGTGGCTCTTTGGCCTCTGGTGTGTTTTACAGCCCAGCAGACACACTCACAATCACACACAGTTACCTCATTGGTTAAAGTTACCGCCATGACGTCACCGTGTTTGAATAGCAAATGCGCTGGTCGACTTTTTCTATCACATCTGAAGTCTGGAGCTAGTTTATAGGCCTGTGTAAGAGAACCTGACTCCGGCTTTAGCCCTTCATGACGTTCACCCCCATACGCATGTACGCTCTTATAGATCTTATGTAGACTCCAGCTTTCATCTGGAGAGAGACGGTTGCACTGGCTGCCTTGCAGGGAATTGGGCACCTGTCTTAGCCATGATAGCTATTTAGCTTACAGCTAATGATCTCTTTTAATGCATTAATTTTGTATTAACAGCACTGCCAAATTTAATGGTGGACATTATGGCACGGTCGTAATGGAATGTGTGTGTGCGCACGGACGTTTGATCTCTTTGTGTGCGTGTTTATTGCATGTCCATGCTTTACCATGAGCCTCCGCTGGGAGCCATTCTTTCAAATTACTGGCTCTGACTCCCATCCAACACTTCCAGTAATACCCACCTTTATCTTGTGTTAGTTGAGCTCTCTCAGCAACCACACTGTTCCGTGTTAAAGGTGCACTTTTACTTTGCATTTAAGTGGATGGAAATGCAGATGTATGCAGCACTCTGGGTGGGTGGTGAAACTAATACAGGCCTGTATTGCCCACTCAGAGGGCAAGGTGCGCTGTGGAGATATGAGAGAGAGGATGGGGTGGTGCCCACACCGCCCCTGTCCCTCTTTACCTGAAAAAGCAGCGCACACTGCTCCAGCCTCCACAGGAGAAGATAAGGTGCTCCACAGAAGAGAGAGGTTTAAAAACCCATGGTTGCCTTTTTAAACCATGAAAACCACTACATTATGAAAACAGGGTATTTCAGTGGAAAAATCCATCATCATTAATGTAAATGAGAATTGATATGCCTCATTTATGGTCAAATCAGCAGCTTTAGTTTGATTTCTACTGCTATATAATGGACAAACGACAACAGATTACTTACAGACACCTTGAAACCTCTGATCGGTGTGGATTTAACGTCTTTTGAATCAGACAAACGCGACGTTCAAGGCAGTCGCACTTTTGCACACGCTCAGCTGAATCGAATATACAACTGCCGTAAATTCCCAGACGGTTCAGCGCTATTGAATCCACGCCACTGACCTGGCCAGCTTCCCCCTTTTAAGTTCTGCAGCTCTGCTCCAGTTGGGGCCTCAGCAGGGTGTTTAGAAAGCCCCAGAGCCATGCCGACCAACCCCTCCCAGCTCAACATGTCTTTTTCATTAAGCCGCCAAATTCCTACGCTCCAGTTGGAGGCGATTTATCAACTCGGGCCTTCAGTGCAGGTTCATAGGAAACAGACGTGGGCCTTGTCTCATGCATTATTATGTTTCACGTTTAAAACATATGTATGTGTGTGAATGTGGTGAACTGTGAGTGTACTGTGGCTCTACCTTAAATGGGCTCTCAGATATGATCATAGGAGTCCCTCACCTGGATAATTGCCAGCGAGAATCCACATTTACGAATATGTTTGTGATTAGAAGTGTTTCTGAGCACTATGTGTCCTCGACACCGCTCTTAATTCGCTGCAGTGCTAAACAAGCAGAGGTCACCTCGTCTGTTCCAACTCTTTTCTCATTTGCTGACTCGGAAATGGCCCGGCCTGCTTTGGGTCGCTGCCAGCGCCGCCATGGTAAAAGCCGGGGTTTACAGGTGTAACCGTTGGTCTCAGCAAGCAGGGCGACATTCAGATCTGCCCCTGTCCATGCCGTCTTACCAGCCAGTCAGGTTTATAGCGAATTATGGTCAATTCTGGGGCAAGCCGTGTAGGGTTCATTGGTATATAAACTCTTTGCTTTTTATGAGATCTATAAAATCCAGAAGCTTTTTTTTCCTCCCCTACCTCCCCAGACTACCTTTGAAGTTTTGGTCAGGTGCTGCGATTTTTTTACTTGCCTTCTGGTACAATTTTGAAGCCGTGAGTCTTTTTTTTAATTCAAGGCATCTGTTCTGACTAACAACAGTCTGCATGATGTATTTAGTGTGATCCATATCTGAATCTGTCTGCGATGCCTCTCTCTAGCTTAGCTGTGATATAATATTTGCGCAAAGAGGAAGAGGAAGAGAAGGAGGATGATGGCTCGACTCAACAGTATCCAGCAACACCTCTTTATGACATCATGTGCGTCTTTAAACGAGGCGAGGAAGGAGAGCACGCAGAGACAGAACCTTTTGCAATCACCTAATAACTCTGTTACACCGAGCTGTGGGGCTTGCAAGAAGAAGGGAGAGGGATTAAAAAAATATATTCCTTTTCCTGGAAGCGGCATCTTAATGTGCATTTTAGGTGTAGAAGTGAAAAATATGAAACACAATAGCGCCGAAAACCCCACGGCAATATTACATTATTGCCAGAAAATTAAGCATTAGGAGAAAAGGACAAGAGCATTTAAGAGAAGCTATAATATTGTTATGATCTTTTTTTTTTTCCTCTGGCCCATCAGCCCAGAATTGGATGCTAAATGGCCTCACGTTTCATTGTTTTTTTTCCCGGCCAAACAGGCCTAAAACTCTTTTAGTTCAGATTAAAGTTAATAATTTCACCATAAACACAGAACGCATGTTTCCTACAGACATTGATCGCAGGCGCAGATTTCTGGAGAAAAACCAGAGGGTGATGTAAGAAGTAACATTTGAAGAGCTTGACACCAGTGGCCAGACTGGGACTGGGACTGGTAATATAAACATGCTGGAGCAATCACAGTGATGCTTTTGGACAGTGGTCAATAAAGCTGTTGCTCGCGCCGGGCCCAGTCATATTGTGTTGGCCTTGGAGCATTGATTGAGCCATGCAGGAGGTAATTAGAGCGCAGCTCTGTGTTGTGACAAGAGCTTGTGGAGGTATGGTGGTATCACGACAGGACCTTCGGCTCGTTGTCGCCCCCGCCGCAAGTCTGGAGGCTGGGAAAGGCCTGCCGGTGGGTCCTGGAGAGTGCTTCTCGGGTTGACAGGTCAATACCTTTGCTGATTCCCCTGTACTGGGAATGCTGTCCCTCTATTGTGGAATGCTCCAGCTTCTGTGAGAATGGGTTGACAACCTCCCCCCCCGCCATCCCCGACTTGGCTTTGCTTCTCTATCTCTATGAGAGAGCGAGGATTTAACACACCGTGATCAATATTTAGCATCCCATGCGTGAAACAAGCAGATGTTTGGAGTTTCCTTTTCAGAGACAGGAGGCTTCTGGTGAGTGAAGGGGATCAATGCTCCCTTCCGTCTGTGAGGCCGTGGACTTCTGAAGGGTGGCTGACGTGATTCCTATCCACCCTCGGCCCCCCTGAGATTTGTGTGCCTCCAGGCTCTCCTGCCCCGTTAGCCTGCTGATTCAGACACTCACGGAGACAAAGTGCGCAGTCCAAACAGTTGTCCTGAAGTGGAAGAGGTCTGGGTGTTAAACAACGTGGCCATGATTGGGAATTGATTTGTTCATTTATCAGCCGTTTGAGCAAAAGTGAGTCAGTGGTGCCTGCCCAGCGATCTGCCATCTGCAATAACTTCTTCCTCCTTCTCCCTCTCTCCCTCCCTCTCTCTCTCCATCACCTCCCACAGCACCTGCAGCAGCACGAGAACTCGGTGGAGGGCGATGCCTGCTACTACCACTGCGTGCTCTGCAACTACTCGACCAAGGCCAAGCTCAACCTGATTCAGCATGTGCGCTCCATGAAGCACCAACGCAGCGAGAGCCTCAGGAAACTCCAGCGCTTGCAGAAGGGCCTGCCCGAGGAAGAGGAGGACCTCGGCTCCATCTTCACCATTCGCAAATGCCCGTCTTCAGACACAGGTCAGGACCTGCCCTCTGTCTCCATGTTCTAGTCGCTCTCTGTGTGTTTGTGTTCTATCCTCATCATAATTCCTCTTATCCCAGACATGTTGTTGATAGTTTTTCCACTGGTCCTGCTGTTATCAATCAGGACAGTGAACAAACGCTCTTGATTTGAGTCAGACTTCAAATGTATCAGGATTCTTTTCTCACCCGCGTTGGTTGTTATTTTATTTTGATATCACCCTAGGCCCATTCATGTACTCTAGACAAAATGTTCCTACAAAGCCCGGCTGCCACGGCGACGGCAAAGGTCCCCATTAATGTCCCCTCAGCTATTAAAGACGTATTGAGACGGGGCATTAAGGCCACAGTAGTGGGAGGAGCCCGATGACAGCGGCAGCTGCGTCAACAAGAGAGCCAAAAAAGCAGACACAGCAACAACGACAGTAGCACAACTGAAACAAAGTGTCTCCACTGCTCATTTATTACAGCCTGATTAGGAAGAGTGAGCTGTGGTCAATTAACACTCTTTGGCAGCACAGATTTGGTTTTCCAATCACTTTAACTCCCGCACCCTAACAAGGGGCTCTATTGTGCGTCCCTCCAAGAAGGAACCATTACTTCCCTCGCACACATACTTGCTGTCTGTGTTATGCAAGTTGGTGGGGGGTGGGGTGGGAGGGGGGGTGCAGCCTGTGAAGACGCTTTGTTCTAAGGAGGCATGGATAATGAAGCCAGTGGCCGGGAAATTGCGCAAAAAGCAGTCACAGATCTGAGGCAAATCATTAGAGAACATATTTAGCTGAGCAATTAGGGACAATTAAGCTTTCTGCTCGCTGCACTCCAAATATGTTAATGACTACAGTACAGTGGACAAGCGAACATGCGAAGGCAAGAGGAAGGGCCATTTAGGTTAAAAGGGTTGGGGGTGGGTAATGCATTGCTTTGGGTTCAGACAGGAGGAGTTGTGCTGTCTCGTAGTTGAGAGGCTGGGATTGTGTCCGGGCCGGCTTCAGTGGTCGGCACCTGCAGAAAACAAATGAAAAATACCGTCTAAGTCATATTATGTTGTATGATACCATAATGTGATCACATATTTAATCCTGGTATTTCTTTCTTTCCTTTTTCGTTTGTTTTCTCTGTATGGCACTTTTTTGTTCTAACCTTCAGAGTAGACACTAACAGTGCTGACTCAGCATTGCTCACTCCCCCACATCGCAGTAGAAATTCCATCCTTCGGCGTCATCGGCTGCACGTGTCCGTCCTAGCTCCATCCATCAAGTGGATCTGAATTATCCCCATAGCAGCAAAGTTGTACTCTTTTATTTATTATTATTATTATTTTTTTTTTTTTTTAAACTCTGACTCTTGGTACATGACCTGTTTTTGTGGTCAGGGTATAATTGCTAAAATGGTTGAATGTTGCCTGACCTGTTGCCCCTGGATTTCTGGGTCATCCAGACAGGCGAACTTCTGTTCTATCGTTGTGCCACTGCTCCTTGTTCCTTCGAACACTTTGCTTTTTCACTACACGCAGATCACAACAGGGTTCAATAAAGTAAGGATCTTTGTCAACAGGCAACTCTTGCCATGGAATGAGTCTAAAACAGTGATATCAGAAAGTGCCATGTAGGAATTCTGGGCCATGTGTGTTCTGTAGGCTTTTTCCAATTAGGCTAATGCGGGGCTAAACACGTGCGTTGTCGCTCATACTGAACATGTGTTGCTTCGGCATGTTACTCGGTCATCTGACCTCCATTTGTCTTATTTAACCCTTTATGTGTGGAGAAACAACAGGGGCCTAGAGGGACCCCAGGGTCTCACAGCTGCCCTCAGAGCAGAATTCCCGGAGTAGCTAACTTAAACCAGTGTTGAAGGTGGCAACTTATTATTGTCTCAGGAAAACAAATAATGGTTTGACTGAAGAGACGTAGATTTCAGAGGTTAAATCGCCAGAGTGGATGTCTGTCTTTTGTTTTGTGAGGGAATATGCAGTAGTAAAAAGTTTCTGTGGCATTCGAGTGTGTTTATATGCATTCGTATGGAGGAGGCAGAGGTGGAGAACAAATGTGGCTGACAGTGTGGATTAGCTCCCGCTGTAAATCTGCCTCAGTCACAGATGGCAGGGCCTTGATCGCTGGGCTGTGACGGCTTGGCTCTCATCGCAGGAGGAAATCCCTGTCTGTGAGTCTCAGAGGCATGGGAAGAAGAAGACTGGGAATGCCTGGCCAGCCACCAGTCCTCGTCTCCTGTCTGCACAGACGCAGAGACTTGAGCATTTATTTGAGGGCAAAGACCGTTTTGGGTGGGGGTGGGGTGGGCGGAGGGTTATCTTACTTTGACTTTGCAGCCGTTTCATCCACCGCACCGTGAGAGATTGTAAGTGAAACTATTATTAGCTTACTGCTAATAGTGTTACTTTTAATGGCCGTTTTGAGAAACTGGACAGGGAAAGCTGAGTGCATTAATAAATGCAAATGTGATGAAAGGAAGCATAAAAGTGACTGCATAATAACAGTATCTGATATAAGATCTACTGGCTGCTTTGCTAAAAGGGGTGCACTTTCAGGGTCATGTTTCTGATAGAAAGGATAATAAAAAAGAAAAGGCAAGAAAAGAGGAAGTATTATTTTTCCCTCCCCACTTACATTCTTTGCTAAATCATGCATTTGAAGTGTTTAAAATGGCAATATTGCACATCTACTACGCTTTCCCTTTGTCATTAGTGTGTTAACGTTCACCACTTCTTTTGAAATGCATTTGTAGACCTTTCCTCCCCTTTTGCTATCATAGCATGTCCAGTAGCTACGCTAAAGCTGTTAAAGCCAGGTAAAGTCAGCAGTGAGCCCGGCCACGCTCTGATGGCATGCGAGGGCCATATTCTGAGCTTTCGCTCCCCACAGGCAGGAGCCAAACAGACGGTAGCCATTTCTGGAATGTCCTCCTTTATTCATGCTTGTTAAAATGCAAAGTAAACCTTTCCAGAAACAGGATATTGTTGCCCCTAACCACCAGACCCTTTCTACAGGCCACATTATGGCCAATCTGAAAGTAAGTTGCATAGACAGACACGACTGCAATACGCTTTTAATAAAGACTGTTATTGCTCCAGTAATGCAGAGTGGATATGAGGATGAGAAGAGCAGAGGCCTGGATGAGTACGGCCCCAGAGGGCCCGCAGCTCAGCCAGGCCTCCATCAGTCGTTTGTCTTCTTATCCCTGGCTGAAGGGCATCGAGGCACCATAGGAAATTGTTTGCTGTCCGTCGAACGTGCCAGGAAATTCATAAATACTTTACTTTTCATTTTGAAAATATTACAAAAGACTGAGCATTTATTAAAAAGCTCAAATGATGGCTTTATAGATTTTCCAGTTGTGCATCAGCAGTTATGTGATCACGCAGCTCCCCCCGCCCCTCATGCTTCTTGGGCTACCTTGGTATGAAATCCTTCCCTGGGTCATCCTGTAATAGCGAGCTGATGAGAAAGCCACCTCTCTGTTCTCACCAAGGCTGTGAATAAATGTGTCTGCTGAACCCTCATTCTGTAAACACGGGCCAGCTTCGCCTCCGGGCACTAAGGCAGGCATATCCCATCCTGCCGAGCTCACTGAGATGGCAGCAGCAGCAGATAAGAGATGAGCGATGACAGACAGAAAGATGAGACAGTTCGGAACATGATCCAGTAAATGAGTTAAAAACCAAAACAAAAGAAACCAAAACCTCCTGCTGAGGTCAACGCCTGCCCAAAGCTCTGCACGCTTTCATGTCCTGTGCACAATTTCAGCATCAGCTGTGTCACGTGGGCATCAACATGCACCAGATTTCATGGTGCACACTTGCACGCGTAATGGAGCCAACTTGCAGATGCTCCGAGTCAGACTGAGGATGAGGTTCATTGTCATCAGCCTGACAGTGCGAATGAATATTGGCTTCCTCTCTGGTCATTATCAGATGCTCCTCTTGAAAGCTGAGCCAAAAAAGATAGACAGTCCATCAGGACTGTCTCATTTGTACTTACTACACCTGTTAATGACTTCTATTTTGGGGTCCAGAGGCTTTTGCTGCTGGGTATCGGAGCATAGGTGGCGATGTGAGGCGTTTGTGTTAGGAGGAGCCTGGGCGGGGCGGCAGGACGATCCAGTAACCCCCGCTGCCCAAGTGACCGCAGTCTCTGGGGGTGGGGGCGAGGGGCTGTCAGTCAGGTGTGAGGGCTGGAAGTCTGCTTCCAGACAGACGGGCGCAGGGTGTGGATGAAAGGATAGATGAGGTGACAAAGACGTCACGTCTGAGACGGGTTTAATTATAACCGCAGTCTTGACTCTGCCACTCAGGTACATCAGATGCACGAGGAAGATGTCAACTGGAGGCGAAGGGGGGTGATGGTTTTTTTATGAATATCTGATTCACCTGACGTGAATTTGACAGAGTGCAGATATGATCTCATTGTGCTTTTTTATATAATTGTGCCTTGTATCTAAAAAACATACTCGTCCCGTGTTTTGAGAGGTTGTTGTTCTGGTAGGCTGAAGTAGCTCAGAGATTGTGCCCAAAGATCAGTTTTATTCTCCACTCTGGCTGGCTGATCCTGCCCTAGCGTTGGCCATAACCCCAGCATTACTATGGATATTAAAGAGTTCATCAAAAACATTTCCCTCTGGCTAACGGGATAACAGGCTCCTCGGATGCATAAACTTCTTTAAATTTCTTTACAAAAATGCCCCCATGAAAACGTAAACAGAGGGTTTCTTTCACTGCGCGCGGCATAAAATGCATCATGGGTTTGACGTGGGTTTGAAACGCTCGGCTGGGAGCAGCTGCTTTTCTCACCTGACCTTCTTTAACTTCGCAAAGTCAGTGTGGGAAACGAACAGTTTGGAGTTTAATCGGAGCCAGTTATCAGTCTTTTAAGATAAAACCCAGAATGTTGTCGTTTTCATTTGTTGTTTTAAACTTTAAGCAGATACAGAAGTGTGCGTACAACCCTTGGTCCAGTCCATTCAGTGCAGGGGCCAAATATTGTAACGAAAAGATTCTCAGGCCAGACTCCAGTGAGAGTTTAACGCAACTATAAAGACGATTCTGAGTAAAAACGTACTGCCAGCTCTTTTTCTACAGGATTGATCGTTTAAATATCCTCTTTTCCCTCTGCTTGGTTACCGTGGTTATATACACCGTATTTAGTTATTTGGCTCTTCTTTTAACCTCTTCTGTGCACAAATGACCATCTCATATGCAGGATAGTAATTATGGCAGATGCTCTGAAACACTTTTTTCTGCTGCATTTCAGTTATCAGTTTCATTTTGCTCCTGCATCTCAGAATTAGGCAGCTCAATTTGTCCACTGGCAGCATCAGAGAAGAAGCAGGAGCAAAGTTTGCGAACTATCAAGTCAAGGCTTGGAAAGTTTTATTTAGCTGTTTTTAACAAGGCTGTTTGTGCCTCCCAGAGAGATCTGGTGAATCAAAGGGCATGGTCTGTGCTATGGAGAAGTTCAGCACCGGTCCAGCGAGATGGTCGGCCTCACTGACAGCAGAAACAAAAAAAAAAAAAAAAAAAAGCAGAGTGAATGATGCCCTCTCCAGTAGCACGCTGCCCTCACACTCCAAAGCCTCCATTAGAATAAAGGCAGATGAAAAAAAAGATGGAGGGAAAGCACAGACATTTGGATTCATTATCCACTCTGATAGATCAGGAGTGAACATACTGTGCCTAATTGTAGGAGTGTAATGTGTGTGTTCACATTATATTTGTTTTGTTTCGTAAAATTAAAAAAAAAAAAAAAAAAAGGAATCACACACACAACATGCACATGCATTCATGTTGTGAGTGCATTAGCAGAAAGAGTCCCCTGCAGTGCCCCGACCACATCAACTAAAAGCGGCCAAGCAGATGGCAGCAATGAGAGAAGTGCAAAAATATTTCAATAGTGAACCTCTGTGACCTTTACCTGTAGGCGTGAGCACCAGTCATTGATTCACACTGTGCTTGACAGTGCACTACACACCACCTGAGGAGGGTGAGAGGAGGGTGGATGAAGAGAAATGGATGAGTTTGTTTAAAAAAAAGAGAGAGAAACACCACACACACACACACACACACACACACCAGAGGATAGCATGAGTGGGAGAGAGGCTCGTGATGGTAGCGTGTGACACCAGAGCTGAACTTTCCACAGTGGCGTGTTGGGAATTGTTCTGGATTTCACGAGCTTTTGCAAATAATGGCCTGTTTCCCACCTTCAGGGACAGATAGAGATTCTCACACCACTTCAGATGTGATGGCAGCCGTCTGGTTCCGCTGGAGGCTGGTCTGGGCCTGCTTAGTTCAAGAGAATCATTCTGAAAGTTTGAGAGACAATGTGAAATGAACGTTCTGACTATTTGACAGACGTGTGTTGACCTCCATGTCCTCAAACACTTATAGAATAGCTTGGAGCAATGTCCGTTTAGAGAAGATATAATTAAGTAAGATGAAATAAACAAAGACGCTGGTTTGTCAACTGAAACTATACTGATTGTAGGAAAATCCAGGTTATCTGGAGCTGATTCTCTTAAAACCCAATAGGAAATAAAAAGAAAGTTCTTTATGTATGAGGAAAAATAATTTCGTGAACATTTTCAGTGTCATTTAGACGCAAGCAGCGGCTAAAGTAATCTGACTTCTCTTATTGTTTATGACAGTGAGAGGAGCTGGAGAAGGCAAATCATTAGGGAACAGCAGAGAAAACAAAATCAGCCCTAACAGATTTGACACATTAAGATGAATAATCCATGGTTTTAAAAAGCAGGCAAAGGTCAATTTTCATGCATCTTGCCCAGCACACAAACAGGAGGTTAGAGCCAGTCATTTCAGCTGGGCCGCTCAGTCAGTAGCAGAGAGCATCCAAGTCTTGTTTTCTCAATAAGCCTTAGTTTATAAAAAAAATCATGTTTATCTCGACATACTTGTGTCTAATCTAAAATAATGAGATGGGAACAATTACTCCCTGAGCTTTGGCATTCTAGTTGATGATTGCTGTAATTATTGGGCCTTCATGAGCGATTAACCTTTTAAAATTATAATTAAAGCTCCATATATGTGCAGGAAGATACGAATAAACGTGTTTAAACTCGGTGATAATGAAGATCCGGCGTTTTCCAGCTGTTTTCCTCCGCTGTATAGGATGTATATGATGCTTTTGATACACAGTGGAGGAAATTGGTGCAGCAGGAAATGCAGCATCTTTTGTTTGAAAGCAGATGCAGAACCTGGCTGGAAATCTGTGCTTACAGAAAATAAGCAAAAAACAAAACAAAACAAAAAAACACCCTAAAACTGTGACTCCGCACAGAACTGGCTGATGGATGACAGGCGGCTTTCTGGAAATGAGCTGCTCTCGAGTGCACACAGAATATTTCGAGCACCTGGGAAAAGCGGAGACGGCACATATTTGTGCACGAGGTGTGGAAGGGAGAACACAGTGCATGTGTTTAAATCCGTGTCACAAGTCGATGTCAGCCTGACAGACACGGCGGCACTCTGAGGCTTACTCGCTCTAAGGTGGCACGGTGGCAGGTGGAATCAGGAGAAATGGCCTACGTTTTTGTCATGTTAAACTGGGCAAAAGAATCTAATTGGGTGGGGGTCCGCGACTGGCAGTGCCGTCTTTGTTTAAGGACCCACTGTGGTCACTTTGCGGGGCCTATTGTGCATCTACCACAATAGCATTAGTTTGCTCTCTTGTTCTGGGCTCTTCTTTTCTCCGGCTCTTTGCAGTCAGCTCCTGTCCGTTCCACTCTGTCTCAACGCTTCACTTCCATGCTCCACCAGCGCTCGGGGGGCGGACTCAGAATCATGCCCCCCCTCCGTCATGATTGCCTTAACCTCGCTCCCTTCCTGTCCTAAATTATCAAACCTTTCACTCCCTCTTTCTTAACCACACTGATAAAAAGGGGATGGTGGGAAGAATGAAAAGGAGCTGTTTTACTTCCCCGTGAGGAAAAAATCCCTTATATTCTTATAGTCTGCTCTCAGATTGAAAGCAGATACTCCAGACAATGTCTTATAAAGCTTCACTGAATGACTCAAATGTGTAAATATTAGGAAAAAATATTACTCTATCAGCTAATGCAAAACCAGTGCACAGCAGGCTAATGATTAAAAACACTTGACAGTGGAAACGAAAATAATAACAAAAAGTTTCTCTCAGCAACCTTTTGAGCATTCTGGCAATTTATTAATAAGGTTTTCTCTAAAGAAGAAAGTGTTAATCCCTCACGTCTGCACTATTTGCAGCAGGTCCTCGCTCAGGATCCAGGTTACCGTCCTTCACCTCCAACAAATTCACGTGCAAATTGTGTGACGACTGTTCACAGTATATTCCATGCACTGTTACTGGCCCCGTGCCTTGTGATGGTGCAATCATGCGTGATTTAAAAAAAAAAAAAAAGGGCCCAAGTTACCAATTGGAGCGATCTTGTGTGCCTAATGTGTCCTTTTTTGTTCCAAAGGTCATTCGTAACTTGGTTGCCTTGTTGATGTACAGTGAGAGATATTGATTGATTAATGCATTAAGTGCTCACAATCCATTAGGTTCTGTGAAAGGAACTGGGGAGAAGACTTGCTCTTTCTCTCAGTATGTATTTTCACCTCTCCCCGTTGTTCAAAAGACATCGGGGTTTTATTTATTTATTTATTTATTTTTTCCTGCTGGCAACGTTTAAGGGACAAAAGGCTGAATATCTGCCAAGTAATGCATTCAAAACAACATTGGTCCTCATGAATGTCAATTCAATTACTCTGAAAAGCTTGACGAGGGATTGCTCTTCTATTAGCTCACCGCCAGTGCTGACCCCTGAAAGAATATCTGGTTGGCCGTCTTCACCTGCTGTAGAATACTCCAGCATCGGAACGCTTGAGATGGATTTAGCGCCTTATCTGCCATGCAAAGAAAGCAAAGTGTTTGATTTGAGCTTCACCAGGGTGACGCCGTCTGCTGCCTGCTGTCATCGCTGTGGTGGGACTTCCTCTCATTCACGCCGTAGCAGCGCCGCCTGCCACTTCTAGTGGTGAGGATCTATTTTCAATCTCGGCTCTTCACTGAGTCAGCTTTATGTCGCTGACTTGACTAAATCAGACAAAAGGCGAGACTCTTTCTCACAGATTTGAGTAACCTCCCTGGCTACTTTCTAAAACTGCGAAACATGCAGAGTCAAAGAATACAAGACCGTCAGGGGAGCTCTGGAAAGGGGCCCAAGACGTCGTCATTACCTGTAAAACGCGGGCTGCATTAGAGATTCATACCAGCGCGCCATCATGGACCTTTCATCTCCAGCGGGGCCAGCTCCATTAGGATCTTTTATCTTTGCGCTGATGGCGGCTCTTGATAATGGCGCTGCCGAGAAATCCCCAAAAAGTAAAGGTTCGACCTCGGATGTCACAGGCCATCCCTTTCCTCCGGTAGACTGGTGCAGCCGGGTACACATGTGCGCTCTATTAGTGATGCGGTTAAAGGTCGTTCTCCACGACCCCAACTCACTCACTGACGTTGCCCCCAAAATGAGACATATAAATGCATTATATTTCTTTTCCTTTCCATTCAATGCATTGTTCCCCCCACCCATCACCACTACCACCACCACCACCATCACCACCAGCGTGGAAATGCATTAATTTGATCCATGCATGTCCAAAACTTTGCTTTTGGGCAGGCAAACACAACAGAATAATGTTATAGTAAATCATGTGAGCCAGTGTTTCTCAAATGTTACAGTAATTATGAAAAATATTTGTACTCCCCCGCACACCCATAGCAGCGCAAATCTTATTTCCAGCGCAGAGCGGAGAAGAAGCGCACCGAATAATCATTGTGTTTAATGCTCTGGTCATAATCCCAGGTTTTATGATGGTTTTCTAATGATTTTCTAATGATGTTAAATATTAGTAGAGAATATCACCATAATTTGAACACAGCGGTTTATTTATTTATTTATTTCTCTCTGCTTTAGCACGCCCGGTTGTAGCTCCAATGAATATTTCACTGGGAATGAGATTTAAGAGCCGTGCCTATTGCTGCTTTATTTTGCCATCTCCCTATCTGCAATAAATCCTCATTGCTGCCCTCCCGAAGGCCCCCCCCCCACTCTCGTCCGCTTCCCCCAGGTGGGAATACAATTAGGTGCAGGGGCCATTTCATTCAGTGCCACAGCCTGTCCACCGCAGTCATTTGTTAAAAAAAAAAAAAAAAAAAAGAGAGAAAGAAAGAAAAAAATGCTGGAGCCGTCCCAGTGTAGAAAATAGCCAACTCCTGGGAAATATAATAAAATAAAAACAGGATAAGAAGAGTGAGAGCAAGAAGGAAACAGTGGAGACCTGACCACAAAGACGGGGGTCCAGCGCTGCTATCAGAGGAGATACGAGTATGGCCTCTGATGGGTGACACTATTGAGCAAAATATGTATTGGAGACAAAGGCTTTGTCTCCTTCCTGTGCCTTTTCAATGAATTACACCTCTCCACCCCCTACCCCCAGCTTTTTAATTAAATGGCTGCCGCTCCATCTCTCTATCCGTGGCTCCCCATTACAGAGGCTAGATAAGGGATTGCTATCTGTAGCATGTTAAGAAAGGCTGCTGGGCAGCCAAGCCTCATGAAATTTGTCACAAGATCTCATTTTCCTCATTGCCAGACGTGATGCTTATAATTGATGTGGAGGCAGCAGTAATTTATTGGCCATTCGCAATTATCATCCTCTTCTAGCAGGGGGATGTGACTGCAATTTCTAAGTGTGCATCTGTGTTGTCAGTGTTTCTGGGGTGGGGGCTGCGTGACATTGTATCCTATAAATTAAGGGAAAAACATGTTTGTCCTTAAAGCACGGTAAGAGTCTGTGTGTGTGTGTGTGTGTGTGTGTGTGTGTGTGTGTGTGTGTGTGTGTGTGTGTGTGTTTACCATGTAGATTAACAATGGGATTCATATCATAAGCAAAATGAAGCCTGCAATGTGACCATGCTCAGCAGAGGTTTCAACTCCAGAATGCACCAGCTGGACTTTCACACATGGGGGGGTGGGCGGGGGGGCATCCAGGATCCAGATAGGGGGGGTTGGCAGGGGTCAGAGAGGGCAGGCCTGAGGGCCAGAGGGGGCTGGTGCCACAAGCTTTTGTCCACAGCTCCTCCTGATGTCTTTAGGGTTTATTTTCACACAGTAAAAGCAGCGACGGTGGCGGTTGTTTGCATTGCGACTGCCTAAAGAGTGATGCATTCGTCGTAATCGTTGGTTTCCTGTATTCAGAAAGGGAAAAGCACTTTGTGTCCAGGGAAGACTTGCTATGTCATAGCGACAACATGTCGTAAATGGTTTCTTTGTGTGTTTCTCATACTCTTAATGATCTAAAATGATGACTAAATTATTCACAAATACATTCCATTGATAAACTCTGCATTAATTAACCTTGGACAGCACCAGTGCAGCATTTCAGTCCAGAAAAGAGGCAATTCAATTCTGTCTTTTTGCTGTCGTCAGTATGAAGTCAGCAGGCTACAGTCGTCATCTGTCGTGCTCCAGATGAAGGCCTGTTGTGATTAGGCTGCCAAAATTACGCCATTGTTTTAGCTTCGCAATGGTGAAACTGAACAGAGAGCGCAAGCGTAGCACGCCACACTCTCAGGGTGTTTCACAAGATTGGCAGCAGCTCTTGTGGGGAACAGATTTTACTGTCGCACAGTGGTGAGTGTGGTCGGAGTCACCATGTGGAAAAGAGTGAGGAAGATGAGGGCTGTCACCAGAAGCTACTCTGAGCATGCTCTCTTTGTCTTAAGAAATGGAACCTGTTTGTTGTATCACCCCCTGCCCCCCGACCACCACCGCAACCACAGCCTTACCTGCATGCCTGTCGTGTGCTGTTGGCAAATTAGACTTTCAAATCAAGAAAGCAGTGGGAGACGAAGACTCTAGGTTTCTCCTTCCTTTTATTAATCATCCCTGTTTACTCTTCAGGGAGTCATCGTTATATGTTCCTTTCTTAAATGTGCCCTAAGTGGGGAGAGTGTCTTTAATAAAGCAAGCCGGCACAGGAGAGATTTGAGAGATGGAAGCAATAGAGGAACACTGTAGGAGTGGTGGGGTGGTGGGGGCATGCTGCACCCTCATGCTATTATCTTTATAGCATAGCAAAACATGCTTCAGGCAATCAGCATGAAATTGTTAATTGCTCAGCCCACTTGTGCGTCGCCTAGGGGACAAGGGGCCTTCAGGAGGTCTGCGCCGAGTGAGCAAGGGGTGCCCGACTAACTGCCTGCACGTCTCAGGTCACTCTCGTGACACACCACACTCGCACCTTCCGCAACCTTTGCGAGATTGCAGCAGGAATCACCAGAGGCATGTTCCATATGGTCCATTTAAAAATTACAGCTAGCTGTAATATGCGGGCAGAAAAATAGTGAAAAAGGCTGTATTTCCCATGTGCACGCTTCCTGAAATGTGATGTGCAGCAGTTAGAGAGGCAAATGATTATGAATGTTGGTAACAGCGAGCACCAAGCCCCCAAAAAAAATGCCCCCACCCCCCACCTGCCCCAACGCTTCTCTCACCACCTACTAAAAGAAGTGGCCAAAGGCGGCTCAGAGGAGGATGTGCAAGAAATCTGTTTCAAACAGAACGCCACCCCTCCCGGAACACGCTCAGTCAGAAAGCACTGCCCCTCCTTTCCGTGGCTATCAGTGCTGTTCCTGTTGGTGGAGTGGGAGGAAGAGCAGGGTTACACAGGGCGTCATATTAATGGGGCCTGTCATGCGCCTTGATCGTCTTATGCATGGAGGAGGATGAGCGCTCGCAAGGTGTTGTCTTCAAATAGGATTTCTGCGAGTGCGACATCCTCGTTGGGCGATATCCCCCCTTGTTCAGCCACTTTCTTAGAGAATGATCTGTTATTAAGCAAATGAAGTGCTGCGGGCCCAACGGTAAATCCCTCCACTTTGTCATGGTGCGCTCTGGGTTATCGCACCATGCTCCCTCATTCTTTTTTGAGGTTTTTTTATTTTTATTTATTTTTTGCTACCTATTGCCATGACAACAGCCGGCGTTTGAACGTTCACCCTTTTGCGTCAGAATCTCCACTTAAATAACAATTAAGAAATTCTCTCAAAACAACTTCAAGTTGACGTGACCTCGACGGAGGGCTGATGGGAAGGGAGCGGGTGAACGCTGCGAATGGCAACTGCTGGACAGGAATTGATTTCATTAATTGATATGCCAATATGTAAGCTTGTTACATCCACCATTGCTTAGCATGATGGCTAACAGGTCCTGCTGATCAATGGAACCAATAAAGGCTTCATCCATTAATGAGCAATGTGGTAATTAATGTTATCCCTAAACCAATTACCTCAGGCAGTGCATCAAGAGGAAAGTGGAGCAAATAGACCAGCCAGTTTTCTGCAGCATTCTGCAATTGCTTGCACAAAGAAACTTGGAGGCTAGATGGAGGAGCAATCTGAGACGCCATTGTTGATTAACCTGGACACACAAATATGGCAATGTGACTTCAAACGTATTTAATACATTTAAAGGGGAAAAAAGACTATTAAATATTGTGAAGAATATTGTGTTTAACTCACTGCTGTTTTAAAGCCAAAGAAGCCGAGACTTGTTATTGCAGTGCAATCCGGTTTTCTTCTCTGTAGCTGTCACTGTAGCGCTTCTTCTTCTTGAGTCCTGGTTCTAAAACACAGCATGGCTGACAGTTATACAACAAACACGTTACTCCATAACGCCACAGTCACATAATTATCACACCACAAACTGCATGTTACCAGGTTCTGAGGGGAAGAATGTGGCTGTGAAGGCTGCATTTAGCCACAAAACCAGGATTGTGCTGATAGCAAAAAATAAAATAAAAAAATAGCAAACTAAAGTGATCAAGCAAAGTTATCTGAACTTGTGAAACCATTCAAACCTGACTTTCTTTGATCTAAGCAGGGGGAGATTTTGCACATCAGAACATAAGGGAAAGGTTTGTAGTGTTATTTTATCTGCTCACAAGCAGAAAATTCTCATAGAGCTTTGCATTCTGGGTAGATAGATGCCTGCTTATTTATGATAATGTAATCTTCAGTATGTCTATCTAAACATCCCTGGACAGATGTCATCAAACTCTTCATCAAGTTTAAATTGTAAAGGCAGCAACGCTGCTTTTGTCTCTTAAAGATAGCAAGAAAAATGCAAATCAGTGTCAGAACAGTACCGAATGACCTTATGGACAGCCTGGAAAGAACAGATGGAAAAATGAATCCAAAGTTAAAGCCACATGAGTCCTTTGTGAATGCGGCTGGGAGAGCTGTTATGAAAAGAGTCAAGAAAAAACAACATCTTCATTCATTCATTCGTTCATTTGACTTATTTTTTATCCAAACAGAATAAATGAAACACAATCAGGAACAGAAACACACGCAAGTGTGCGATAATGACTTATTAGCTGGGACAAGCCCTTTAGAACCAAATCCAGTTTATGTAATGGCTGCTGCAGAGGTGCGGAAAGGCCCATCTGTCTCTCCGCCTATTATCTGCTTCCTTAATCGAGACTTACAGCAAGGCGCTAAATAAACAGTAAGTAAGTTGTCTTGGGTGGAGGAACGTCAATGCCTGCAACTTGTGCAAGCCCATGCTCTGAACAGTTCCGTATTGACCCTGAAGGACCCCCCGAGAGTTCCCTAATTGAAAATTAATATTGAATCAATGCTGCGGGCCATTTGCATATTGATTATAAACATCCAGGAAGGCACCAAGTATGTCTCGGATCAATAGGGCCCTTCTGCAGCGGGCCGAGTGCACTCCATCACATGGCAGCTGCCTGCTCCTGAGGTTAATGACTGCTGCTTGTTAAGGAGCTCTTGTCAGGTGGATTTGGAGCCGCGGGGTCTTTCTGCTCAAAGCTGGCAGCAGGTGAGCCACGCTGGAGGCGTGCCAGGTGGAACCGCTCCATAGATATGAGGCAACAGCGCCAAACTTCATCTGCGTGTCTCGCCTCTTACTTTTTTTATTCATCAATGGTTTGGGGGTCCACGCAGGCCAGTAGCACTGAACTCTGACTGCTTGGAATAATACAATGCAACTACGTGTTTGTGTAGTGTGTGCATGCACGAGAGAGGATGATGATGAAGAGAGGCTGATCAAAGATACAACCAACTGTTTCCAGCCCCTGAGGGGAGTGAAAACAATATTAGGTAGATCAGAGAGGCCCTTTTAAATTTGAAGTGAAACTTTCACAGTGTTTCGATACAAAGGTGAAGCCTCTCTTCGCTCGAAAATGCTGATTAGGATTCAGCGCATACATTCCGCTCCCCATCTCCCTCCTAATAGCTTCCACATGTTGCAGAGATGTAAAAGAGGCAGAGCCAGAGGAGAAAAGGCTGGCGGTGAAGACAATGAAGTGAAAAGGTTAGGCGAGGGAGAGGAGGATGAAGGAAGAGGCCGCTGTAGCTGGTAACCTCAGCGTGGAACTCGGCCAAGCCGGGCCGGCTGGGTTCCGTGGCAGCGGTGAACCCTGGGTAAAATAATGGAGCTCTGTAAAAGTCCGAGCCCACGGGAGACGGTGGACCCCGTGTGTGAGGAGAGCGGCCTGTGGAAGGCAAGGCGCTGAATTAATGCATCTGTGTCCACTCGCCAGCGCACAATCTCCGTGAGCGAGGGTCCGCCAGCTGAGAATGGAGTGCCAGGCCCGGAGAACCAGTCTGCATCTGATTGCTTCATTACAGGCCCTTTCATTGACTTGGTTGCGCTGAACTGATGAACTGAGGCAGTGGACAAGAGCACATAATAGGAAGAAATGAATTCTTATCACAGCCTCCTCAGGAGGCTGCCAGTCCCGGCTGGAGCCAACAGAGGCCGCGGCTGAATAACCAGAGGGGGCTGTTTGTGGGCCCGTTCACGAGCCAGGAGTCGTGTAGACAAGAGAGCATTAGGGTCGTGAGGCCGTACACAGGGGACAAAGGATGAACCTGCAGAGGGCCGTGCTGTGAGGCAGCTCGTGTTAATGATTTCTTTTACGATTTTCTGGTTCTCTCCTGCTGACTCTCAGCGCAAATATCTGCCTAATTGTTTATCCTAGTATTGCTCCAGAGATTTCTCCTAGTTAGAGTCCTTGCTGAGGCCCCATCGCAGCATCCACCTCTGGCTGCTTGTGCGGTGGAGACAACAAAGTCAGTGATTACCAAAAAACAACAACAACAATGTGGCGGCGAACCACCACAGCTGCACAGGCAGTGGAAAACCTGATTTTGCAAATTTAGCAGATCTCAGAAGGGCGGTTATTTTAATCCCTCTGGCCATGCCCTGGAGAGGTTCCCGATGCTCCAACACTGGCTGAGCTGCTGCACGTGCACAGTCAGCGCTAATCAGCCAATCAGGAAAATGCAGACTTTTTCAGATTAAAAAAGAGGGAATTACACAAAAGGGCAATGTTCTTTTTACACCTTATGTGCATTATTTCAGAGTAAATCTGTGGAATCATGCCAGCCCCCCCCCCCCCACCCCCACCCCTCTCCTCACTTGTCTGCTCTCACCTGTACACTTGGCACAAAATGAAAGTTATTTCATTCTGCTCCGCTCTAGAATCCAAGGGCACCGGGAATGTCACTTTAATAATATCCCTGTTGTCTTCCCTGTAAACAGTAAGAGTAATCTTGGTAATTACTATGTATTAGTTGTTTATTTTCAGGTTTTCATTGATTCAAGTTCTTTTGGTTATCTTAAACGAGCCGGCCCTCCGATGAGCCACATCATCAGATTTTTTTTTTTTTTTCCCTTGCCTGTTTCTTCCTCTCTGTCTCTCCTGTGGCTGAGCCAAAGATAACCGAGGAGCAGCGTTTGACTGTAATCACTCCAAGTCTTCCTCTGGAGAGCGGCACAGCGGGCAGCCTAGTTCCACCCCTCCAGGAGCCTCCAGCCCATTTTTCCCAGTGTTATTCATGAGTGGAGTGCACACACCTTTAAACGAAGATTTTATTTACAAGTCCAGCTTGTAATATCCGAAAATTACCATCAAAATCAGGATGGCACGTGCACTGTCAAGCGTTATTGTGGGGCAATTTTGAATCTCAGGTAAACTGAGAAGCCTCGAGCAATTTAATATGATTAGGCTGAGAATAATGCAGACTGGATATACTACCGAGATTTGAAGCATAACTAGTTTAAATTATTGCAGAGCTTGTTTGCGGCATCCCATCATCTGACTCGGGATCAGGATTTTGCAATTAGGGATGCGAGGTTTGTGCATAATCAAACAAATAAATAAATAATGCCGGCTGAATTAGGTGATAATAAATTAATACATTACAAGAAGCAAATAAAGAAGCGGCTAATTGCACACGGCAAGCCTTTTCATTAGCACTTTTGAGAGGAAATTTCATTATATGCATCACAAGTAGCTCTGCCGGATGAAATCTAGTTTTTAAAGTATGTAAATAAGAATTAGGTATTATGTTGGGGAAGCAATCAGAGTCATAATGCTGCATCTTAATAACATTAGGACTGCGTTATCTAGTTTAGATGTAGGTTTCATTGAGCCTTTAACAGCTGCAGGAGAAGGGTTTGTGGACAGCGAAAATACCATCAAATGCAGAAAAAGATGCTGAGAAAATGTGCTTTGACTTCCTAAAATAGCCAATCCCCATAACCCTAGCTCGCTAAGCTAAAATTCAGATGTCCTTCATTTAAAATGCATCCCAAACCTTCGACATCCAGTTCGGTTTGTTTCTCCATATCAGTTAGTGGGAGCAAAACCCAAACTTTGTCAAAAGGCATCTCTAATAATTGCTTTTCGCATTTGTCTGATTATTTTGTACATAATTACAGAGGAAAACAACCTGTCCATTAAGACTTTAATGGCAGCAATATAGAAAGCAATTACCATTACTTTGCTGCTCACAGTGAAAATAAAGATTTCTTTAAATTAAAAGGATCCTCTGACTACTGCTAAGGCTAATTGTGTGCAGACATCTGGTTTTACATCATTTGGAAAGGCTAAATGCTGACCAGTTAGGAAGGTCTTCACTTGATGTGTGTTTTTGGGGCCGCTCTGCTGCCAGAGAGTCTGATAGCTTTTGAATTATTTATTCATCAGGCAACTGGACGTTAGTCACGCCATCCCAGGCCCCGCAGCGGATGTCTGGCGACATTTCCCTCTAAAAGTAGCCATCAGCAGACTGAGGAAAGGGTGCTAATGAGCAGGGTGCATAGGTTTCCTTACCCACAGACCCGCTGCTCCACACCACTCCAGGACACATTAGAGATTTACAAAGATCCGAGTGCAGAACTTTTAATTAGCGGGGCGGGCGCAAATTAGGTTAGAAAATGAAGAAAGTTTGAAGAAGAGGGATCGGAACAGCCACCCGTTTTCCTATTAAGGAGAAATGTCAAGCGCGGTGGCGAGGCAATAGTCTGTGTGCATCCCTTTGTTGTCCTCCGTGACATTGAAGGCTAATTTTTCATGGTTATTTGAACTGGAAAATGAAAGAGAGGTTTGTGATTATTTCCTATAAATGACAACACAATTGCATTACGCTTCAGTACAAACACAGAGAGGATATTGCCTTTTCATATTTCATGTGAAAGTAATAGATGGGCTATGCAAAGAGGAGCAGAAAGAAAAAACAAATGGTGAAAGAAAGCTCCCGGTGTTTGATTTGTATTAGAAACCTTATGGATAGCGGTAGCAGGGTTTTTTTCCAATAAGTGCACTCTGGTGGATGTGTCTGAGCAGCGTAATCATTGAATTTCTTTAGCAATTAGCTATGAGCAACCAGCCGAGGTGGTTCTCAGAAGAAATGTTGCCCAGTGCATGTGCCGCAAGCTCTGCTGCTAGAAAACAGTTCTATATATCGCACAGAGCAGCGATCTATGTAATAAATAAAAATACCTGTAATAAATAAACACACCTCTCCTCTAAACTATCCTAAAACATCTGAACTTAGAAGGCCATCCAACTTTAGCGAGCAAACACATCAATGACTTTATATCTGAAATGAAATTGATTAGCCAAATTGGTATTCATAACCTTGTCAGATTCTGTTTTATCCGGGCGTACGCTTTCATAAACAAACAGCCATTCAGGCCATGGGCCGCAGACAGACAGGGAGGCTGGATGACCGTTGAGGAGGACCAGCCCACCGGGGCGGAACACGCTGAGAAATGTGTTTGCTGGCTTTTAAGTTTGAAGCCTGCACCGGCAGGACTCATGTAAATGGGAGCCGCGAGTCGGACTCCCAACACGCGCCGAACTAGGCGCTACATACATCCAGCCCCATGGCAACATTGATTTTCTGAGCTAATACCTCCACAAAACAGTCCACAGGCAGATGGATGCACTACAAAGATATGCAAATGGTGCATTCGATAAATCGACAAGAAGAGATCTTTTTCAGACGGTGGACTGCACCGGTCTGCACGGCCTGAAAGCACAGATAAACACATAAGTACTTGTTAATGGACCAACACGTACAAACGCGCAGACTTGCGCAAACATGCCACCGTCTGCTTCTTACCTGGGAATATTTTTAATAAAACAATGTCACGTTAAAGTGAACCACTTCAGAGTGGCACATTCAAGGAAAAACCATTTGTTTTTCTAATATGAAAGAGCTTTTAAACGAGGCTTCCTGTAATTTTAATTCTCAAGGTTTACCGAAGAAATATATTTTTGTATATTTGCGCTGCATATCGCGTGTAATAAGAAAACAAACTATGGGCGAAATTATATTCACTGTGCTTATTAGTCAGATATGAAACAAAAGCTTCTGGGTGTGTGTCATATATAATAGATGTGGGCTGTCTTGTTAGGCCCAGCAGGCTGCATGTGGCTGCGTCTCTGCGGAGAAAGGCTCTGAAGCTCACTGTACCTGGTAATTAAAGAGAGTTTGTGGCAAAAGCCAAACATCAGGAGAAATGAGCTACGAACAAAAAAGCTGTGACAGTTTCAGGTTATGTGATTTCTGCCCCCCCTCCCCCCCATGTTTTTTTTTTTTTTTTTTTTTTTTTTTTGTCAAATGAAAAATCAATACATTTTCCGGGTTATACATATTTAGAGTCCACTGTGCTTCCAGTGTGTGTGTGTGTGTGTGTGTGTGTGTGTGTGTGTGTGTGTGTGTGTGTGTTGGGGGAAGGGGGGTGGCCTGTTCATCTGTCATAACTGTACCATCGCATTTTCCAACCCACTGGTGAATATTTCTGAGTTGATGTGATTGCCCTCCATGACAACACTGATGCCCCCCCCCCCCCCACACACACACACACACACACACACACACACTCGCACTCTCTCTCCCCTTTCTCTCTGTCTCCCTCTCACCCCTTCAGCCACCTTTACACTCAGTGCGGCCCACCCCGACCACTTTGGCTGCTGTGAATAGGTGAGCCTAAGAGGGCTGAAGGAAAAATAGATAGAAAAAACAGATGCATTATAAAAAGAGGTTAATTTAAGAGGAGGTAACAGCGAGCATTTATGCTGCTGGGGGGTGGGGGGGTGACTCTTTGTGCAGGACAATATCCCTCAGGCATGAGGGATGAGATTAGAAGAGCACTGCTTAGTGATGGCTGCCCCCCCCCCCCAACCTCACTTACCAGCTCATAGCAGGGAAAAGTACAGCCTGCATCTTCCATTGTGGACGTAATATGTGTTAGCGAGTGGCCATCATGCTGGACATTCAGAGAAGCCCCATTTGTGTGTGTGTGTGTGTGTGTGTGTGTGTGTGTGTGTGCGTGTGTGCGTGTTAGCTGGGGCAGAAGAGTGAGCAGTCCCTGAATGCTCACTCCCTGTGTAGCCACATTAACCTAGATCCTCTTCTCCTTCATCATGTAGCACAAAGGGGAGAAAAGAGGGAAGAAGAGCAGCGCTTGCTTTATCCACTTTATTTGTAATGTATCTAAACATGCCATTAGCATGAGAAGCCTGTGTAATTGGCATGATTTCCCACGAGAGGAGACACGAGGGAAATGTTTTAATACGTGACGGCGCTTAGTAGCCGTTTCTACCAAAGGCAAACTACCACCGACGTTTTCGTGTTTAAACGTTTTTCTGGTAGGTGGGACACAGTCTTTGTCCTTCATAACAACCTGCAGCTCTGAATAAGAGGGAGCTTTTAGGTCTGAAGCCCTGACTTGACGAGCTGGTGTGAGCCATCCCCGCTGTTTGATCAACCCGCTGTTTTAAAGTTTTCCTCTAGTCGTTATGAGCTGCCCTCAGCCCAGCACCTTTCTTCTGTCTCCTGCACCCCCTCCTCTGCTTCTACCACCCTCTCCCCTCCTCAGCCCTCTCACCCTCAGCCCCAAGGAGACACAAAGTATTCATTCACATTTAGATCCTGAGGTCAGAGCAGGGCCAGCAGGGAGAGGCCCCACATGTCTCCCCGTCGACAGGTCAGGAATCTAACATGTAACCCGCACCTCTGAGATAGCATAGCCGCATGGGGGGGTGATGGTTTAGCATGTTAGCGGCATCACTGTCTCATTACTGTCTTTCAAATGATCATCACTAGGAGTTGGTAAAGCAGAACTTCTCTCAGGTTTGTGTCGTGGTCGGCGTCATGTTTAACCGTTATTCGCATGAGCCGCACTTGACATGGGCGTGCTCTCCTCCGTTGCGGTTTGCTGGAAGGTAGCTTCAGTGATTGTGCAAAGTCTGGTGAACTGGGGAGGAGAGGGGGGTGGGGTCCCGTGTGTTGTGCTTTTAATGGGGGGTCTCGCATGGGGGGGTGGGGGGGGGGGCGTAGGGGTGCTGATATGAGGAGCAGACAATGCATGAAAGCGCTCAGCATGGGTCCTGTGTCAAATTGTCCTGCGGTCCCCTCCTGTCACTTTCATTTTGCACTCTCTGGTCCAGAGTCAGGCAACTTTGATACAGGAAAAGGATGCAAGGGATGAGAGGTTGTGGGGGAGGGGGGGACGGAGAGGAGGATTTGACAGGAAAAGTAGAGGAGAAAGATAGTCTCTGAAGTGTGAAATAAGATTGGTTTTTATCCGACAGTGCAGCATTAAAGGAAAGGAAGCTGTCCGGCCCTGGATAAAACAGGGGGGCACACCTCTCTGGTTTCCAGTGCCATCCAGTGACACCTGGCTAAAATGATAACAACAGCCTCAATTATCATAATGGGAGTAATAAGACAGCTCCAGAGAGACACAGAGCTCAACCCAGCGCTCCCAGAACCAGGCAAGATGCAGAGACTCGCCTCAGCCCCCCGGGCTGGTTCTCCAGGTCTCCAGAAAAGCCGAGAGAAATAGACAAGAGTGTTAAAACACTGTATGTTTGAGGAACGCCGGAGACTTTCTCTCAGGTAGGACTGGAATTCTGTGTTTAAAGGAAGGCAGTGATCATCATAGCTGTGTATTCCGGCGCGGCAGAGGATGGAGGAGGAGCCTGACCTAGTGAAAGATATCTAGAGTGACTATTATTACTTGCTTCTGCTTTTCTCTACAGTCTGGGAAGGAGTACTGGAAAGTGCAGTGGTTACCATCAATTATTTATCAGGCCGTTTGTGCTTGTCAGTCTGATTAGCATTAGAGTAATCACTGATCTTCAGGAGAAAGGAAGGCCGCTCTCTCTCTCTCTCTCTCGCTCTCTCTCTCTCTCTCTCTCACCTGAAGGTAATCTTGCTATTTTCAGTGTCTCATCTTTGCCGGACGCCTCTTGCATAGCATCTGCTTTTGTCATCTCCACATATTTCTTCCCTTTCCCCCCTCTTTGCCTCTGTGTGTATCTGTCTGCAGCCTCCCTCCTCCTCCTCCCCCCCACACAGCTCATTAATGTGCATGAGCAGTTTGCTCTCTCCCTGCTTGTATAGAGTGACACCTATGGGCCAGATAACGCCACTACGTCAAGAGGAAACGCTAGAGGGAAGCACAGATGTTTTGTGTGTGTGTGTGTGCGTGTGTGTGTGTGTGTAACATAGAGCCCATTGGACTGTCCCCAATGAGTGAGCGGCGGAGCAAAGCTGATATTTATATGCTCAGACCAAATGAGTGTAATCCGTGTGTCGGCAATGAGCTTATTCAGCTTGCATGATTAGATTAATGGAACTGTTTCATATCATTGTATTAGGACGGTTAATGAATACAATTAATTAGAAGACAACCTTCAGGCTATTGTACTTTACATCTCTCAGATTTGGGTTAGAAATGGCCTTCTGCCATAGCTTTGAGTGTTTCTCCTCATCTGTTTTCAGAGTTAATCTACCGCTGCAGTATTAGTGTCTCTTCTATTTGCATCCTACTCTTAGGCCACTTGTGACCTTTCATTAATTATGGTCAGCCTGGCTTTAATCATTCTGCAATACCAGTGAAGATAAGAAGAGGAACTGGCATAGCCACTAAAGAGCTGTGGAATTAAATGTCTGCATCTCTGCATATATTACGGCCGCATGTAGCCTGTGATTAAAGTGTTGTCTTGATGAAAGTTCTAAATCAAGAGGTGTTTAAAACAGTAAAGAGACGGTGGTGTGGCGCTGAAGAGCATTAGAATGGTGGCTGCCGTCTGCGTGTCACAGACGAGTAGGAGCACAAAGTGCGCATTAACGTGGAGGGGTGGAATTAGTCTCACTACACGTGTCGACTTGGCTATAAGGAACAGCACCTTGCCCCGTTTTTAAAGGTGAAAAAAATTTACCTGAGGATTATTTTGTAATCTGAGCACCTATGCAGCTTCATGGTATCCTAATTCTCGCAGAGTTGTGGAGATTTAGGCAGGCAGGTGTTAGATGGGATTTTCGCTCTCTGCGGGAGTTCTTTGGTTTTTCTGCGGCGGATGGGCCGTTGCCAAGGATACACAATAGACACGTGTTTAAAAAGGACGATGTATTCAGATGTGCGAGATCCTGTGAGCTCTAGATCCTTTCTGAGTGAGTTGGTGAGGATGATTGACACTTAGGATCAGCTTTTAGCGTTCATGTGTAATAACACAATCAGGTCCTTTGTATCTGCGAGCAGGGAACAGAACAAAGTATTTAAAGGTGGTGTGTGAAGACTTTCCCTTAACCCTAATAACCACGTATAGATCACATGGTCTGTTTTTCACGTGAGTCAACACTATTTTTCATTTACCAGACTCATCAGGGGAAGAAAACTCTGAATGCTGTGAGAACATGTTGGGTGTGCTTCCTGATAAAACAGCAGAAAATGCTAACATGATAGCACAGGTGTCCATAACTGCTGGGACACTGTAGCATCATGAAAGTGGTTTTGGCTGAAGGTGGCCACGCAGCAGGCCAAGACCTGATGACCACTGACTGTGGGGCCGAACATGCGAGCGGGATGTTTCAGTAGCTGTTGCAGCGCTGTCAATACGTCGATAGAGCGGAGGCCCAGACCTGAAAGCATTTTCAAAAGAGCATTTAAGTACATTTGCCGAGAATTAGCTGACGTGTGTAATAACTGATCGGGCCCATCGACTGCGGCCTACTTTGCTGTTGTCAGATCAATGCCTTTGCATGCAAGCGAACACCACCTTTGAATAAACTTAAGAGGCTGAAGGAACATTCAGAGACCAGCAGAGAAATAAAAGGAGACTGATGCTGTTTTTTGCCATCTGTTCTTCCTGCCATTCCTTACCCTTTTTCAATAAAATCAAAATAAAAAAGTGTGATTAGGGAATGTATTCTAAAATAACCTAAATAAAATAACATATATCTTCAATACTACTACTACTACTACTACTACTACTACTACTAATAATAATAATAATAATAATAATAATAATTTAAATATTATTTTAATAAAAATTAATGTGACGTGAATAGAACAGGACAAAAAGCAGATTCTCTGTTCTTTGTCCGCTAGCCTTGCAACTGTGTGTCAGCAAATATAATTGTTGCGAGCTCCTATAGAAAAAAAACGCCGCTGTCCCTTTAAGTGCTTCCACCAATTCTGATGGTGTGGCCATTTACATATCTCGTCCTCCCTCCCCCTTCAGGAGAGCTGAGTGAGGATGTGGAGGCTGCCAGTGAGACCACCACAGACCAGGAGGACCAAACCAAAGACAGAGAAAGTGGGGGGGAGAAGGAGCTCACCAAAGGGACAGGTAAGGCAGAGATTCACACACATTTGGGGTTCACTGTCACAGGGGCCGCATGGCCCCCCACACCTGAATGGTCTGACTAATCATATTTTAAGACAACACTGGCAGCATTTTATTCATGAAACGCTCTTAATTTCCCTCCACTGCTACTACGCATCCAGGCCACAGACTGGCTGGATGTTTCGTCCCATCAGATTCAACATGGATGAACTTTCACAGGTCATGTGACACAGGTTTTGCGTCTGCGTGGTAAAGAGTGGGGTCACTCTTCACGTCACTCTAACTTAGCCGTGTGTGTGCAGGGCCTCACCCTTGTTGTACACACACACACACACACACACACACACACACACACACACACACACACACACACACACACACACACACTGCTTACTGCAATTACTGCTTATTTTCACAGACAGGTGTAGTGGAGGGGCGGGCTCCGTGAAAGGGGCGGAGCTCCCAACCTGGATAGTTTCTGGTGGGAGAGGGCTACCTCTCTAATAGCATTTGAGGCAGTTCTAGGGTTTAACTCACACATGTTTTGAATTCAGGCATTGTTTTATAACGGTACATCTTCAGCCGTTTGTGGATTTTCTTTGTCTGCTTGATGGGCCCTTTTTTTTTTAATGAGTTATTACATCAAAGGGTGAAAATTGAAAAATATTGCACACATGTTGGCCCATCTGTCTGGAAGTCGTTCTGTTTTCACCAAAAGCATGTTTGCAATTAAAGATGACAGCTGATGGTAGTACACAACCGCCGGGGCTTCTCTGTCTGGAAGTGGTAGCGTGCTCTCAGGTGGTTGGTAAAGGCCCGGAATGTTCTGGATAAATACGTAATTTCTTCCTTCGATTGTCGGGTGTTCAAACTGCGCCTCCACTTTAATCCTGAGAGGAGTGTCACTGCATCTAATTTTATATGTGTTTACTGATATATACTTCTAAACATCAGCGTAAATGACATATATGTTTTTATTTTCCTGCACCGCCTGCTTCATACTCCTACCTCTGCACAGAGGCGCCGGCGCTTGAGACACGTCTTTTCCAATCCAGCAGATTTCTGATAACGTTGACATGGAGCTCTAAGAAAGATACTTCTCACTTGTCTTACTTCCTGCGTTACTGCTGAATGTTTTGATTTACACGCTAGTCAGGTTAAAAGCTGGAAAACAATGTAGACCTTTTGCATATAAGTTTTTTTTTCTTTTCATAAAGTCTGGGGAAAAAAAGGGAAAACTTCATCCCGGTGTTTGAAGGCAGCCTTTGTGGAAAAATGTCTTTGATATCCCAACTTCTATTTTAAATGAGGCTGAGTTGTTTGTGCTCTTTGAGAGGGGCGACACTCTTCTTTGATGGGAGGAATAATGATATGCATGCCTGACTGAATATGGCTAAAAGTGTGTTTTAGCACATCAAAATAAAGCACTTTAAAAAGCATTAAAATGAGCCGGCCGATTAATAATTCACTCATACCTGTGGTGCACAGGAAGACGACTCCTCACATTAGGGTTCCTTCTTTTTGAAAGGCATGCAATTTGATACAAGCAGCTTCAGTTCCTTTTCCTCCCCTCTGTCAGCCACTAATCACTAAATAAGTGTGTTTCTGTGTTTTCACAAAGGAGAGACGCGCTTGTGTATGAAAAATTTACAGCGTTTCAGCGGCTTATTAGAAACGCTTAGTTAAAAATAGCATGTGCATTAGAGAAGCAGGTCTGAGGTTGTGTTTGATGTCAGAGGAAAGGTGGGTGGTTCGGTTGAGGTGGTTACTTCAAGACTGTGTTGTCAGCTGGTAGACCGCTGTAGCTTAATGGATCGTCCCCCAGTTATTTGTACTCAAACTTTTGGCTTCCGCCCCCTCCAAAAAGTGGAGAAGACGTCATAATGCATTTGATAAACAGATGGGCACTTGTTCAGCTGGTTTTCCTCTGAAGATGAAGTACGTGCCACGGGATGTGTGGCATCTCAGCCAGCTCGCCATCCATCAGAAAGATGCTCGGTCTCTCCGAATCAGGCCCGTCGCTGTCCCAGGGCCCACAGCCGGAGCGACTGAAGAGTTGCTTCCTCACTGCTGTTGTAGCTGTAGGAACAACAGCACAACATTGTTCTTTTAACAAATGACAGTCACTGTCAGACAGGGCACATTAGAGAATGCAGGCAAAAAAAAAAAGGCCTTTCTTTTTTTAAAGCCACTGTCAATCTTCTGCTCTCTTTCTTGTTCCGCAGCTTCTCAGTATTCATTAAAATCATTTAGAGGTGCATCAGAAGCCTTTGGAAAAGGCATATGTACTCAGCGTGTCATCTTATGAAAAATGCCTTTGGTATTGTGATTTTTCTTTTCTTCATGTCAAAGATGAAACGTACAGTATATGAACACCAACAGGCATCCTGACATATGTAAATCTCATATAAACACAACCTGCTGTAATGCATGTTGTTGTATACGTTTGTCAGAGTACTCACAGTCAGAATAAGTTGCCATTTAATCAGTTTTAATGCTGTGTGAAATATGCGTAAAAGTCTGGTTCCGCTGTCCTTACGCCTGCTACACCAAGCCAAGGCAGGTCTGGCTGCTCCTGCACAGGAAGGCCAACCTCGAACGTATGGGACGCCACAAGGAGAAGGCCACAAGGAGTGGCGAACGAAGGGGGGAGACGGGAGGGAGGAGGAGCTGTCGATGCACCTGCAGCCGGGGACGGCTTCCCACGTGCATGACTGTATCTTGTTTCAGCTTCCACTAGACTCTACATACTAAATACATACATTTAAATCCTTTTTATGAGTCATTTAAAAGAAGAAAAAAGAAGTTATCAACAATCATAATACGTGTTTCCTGGGGTGAGAGTTGTAGGATTGTTCAGCCAGCACACGCTGTGGACTTTTTGCCATTTTTATAACGTTCCACCTGAGAAAGCCTGCGGATGGAGGCCGTGCAGCTGGATACGCTGACGCAGTCCCGTGTGTGCTTTCTGAATTAGTATAAATGTGATTTTTTTGTAAGGCAGCTCCGTTGCTGTGTTGCGCGCTGCAGATGTTGCATTTAATCTGTGGGGGAACGCGGTGACTAGCATCCCCTGGACACGGCGCTGTAGCACTGCAACACACACGTTTTTGCCGTGCAGACTCATTTGGGCAGATAGCACACGTTGAGGAGGATTTTCCAGACATCCGCGGCTGTTTAACTTTGGCCACGGTTTAGCTTGAAATTACGTTCTCGTGGATCATATTATTCACGTTTGTTATCTCTGCGCGACGTTCACGGCTGTGGTGAAACGTTATTGCTTTTAAAGCCCAAGCAGTCAGAAAATTTTACATATTCATATCACATCCTTCGAGAGCCTGTCATCCCTCAAATTGTAATTCCTTTTGTCTTTGAAGATAATAGGCCATAAATTGTCCTTGTTTGTGAGCCAACTCCCTGAAATGTTTATGAGTTTTATCACAGGCTGTCTAATGGCTGGGCGCCGCTGTTGCGTCTCCGAGCGCTCTGTAAAGGTGAACACGTCGTTCTGTTGCTCAAAGAGTCATCTTAATAGCTTCTGCTAATTAATATCTCATTTACATTTTGTCATTGTGGTGCTGCAGCCATGTTGATAGGTAGTACAATGGTACAAATTTAATTTTAATGCATAGAGAATCAAATGATTTTTCCCTTATTGGATTGAGTGAAATTCTATCATTTATTACAGAGAACTCTGACACGTGCTATAAATTAAAAGCTTGCATTAAAATAGGGAATGGGTAAAAATTTTGTTAGCATAGTTTTAAAACCATGAGCGAAAACTGGCTTTTCAATTGCTTCCATATAAACAGGCAGCCAGCTGAGTGAAAGGTGGTCAGGATTTTCCACTTTGGAAGGATCAGAGGGGGCATCAGATGCCCGGCGTGAAGGTGAGGGATTAAAGGACATGCTTCAGATCCTCCAGTTTCTCCATTCAGAGCAACTCTGGGCTCAAAAGTTTGAAGTTAAGTTGAAGGTGGCTCTTTTGGACGTCAGTGAAGCTCTGCGTCCTCCCTGGTGGCTGATCTGGATGCACCGGGCGATAGGTCATGGTTCTCACTTGAGTCCGGAAGATGCAGCAGTAATCTTCCTGTGTCAGTAGATAGGAGGGGAATTCCCATAGAAAATAACAGGAATCCTTCCCTCCCCCCCTACACTTCCTTACAAGTTAATGCAAGGCCCATTTTTAGAATATGGACGACCTCACCCAAGGACAAAACCGATTAATTGCAGCTTTCACGGGATTTCAGTTACAAATGACCTGTGGAGGTTAATTCAGTGTGTGCTGCGTCAGTCTCTCTGTCCATCAGCTATTTTTTTTTTTTTTCTTCCCCTCACCTTTAAAAGCACAACACGGCTGGGATGGCTCAGGAGCCCGTGGCAGTCTGCTGACAGGCCCTGCCTGAATATTACAGTCCAGCTGTGAGATGCAAGAGGAGGTGCCAGAGTCCAATTCACTTACGGGACATGACAGCCTCCCGTTTACAGAAAAGGGGCATGAATTAAAAATCAGTTGACTGGCTCTCTGTGGCTTTATCCCCACCGCTGCTCCGTCCTTTGTGATTTCAGTCACGAGAGCCACCTCGTGTGTCTGTCAGCGGAGGTTTGGTGTGGATGAGGAGGTCAGGGAAACGGGCAGTCTGATGGAGATTAAGGTCACCGAGTGGATTCACCCAAGCACCGTTTGTTAGTGAAACAAGCATGGTTAATCAAACCAGTCACTGGGGTTGTGAACCAAAACCCAACCGTGTAGTTTTAGAGATGTTTGAACTTCACATACGGTCTCTTCAGGGCCACTAGGGAAACTACAACTTTGTGGCAGCGGCTCGCCACCTCCTTATTTCCCTTGACGGTGTTGCTGTGACAGACCTTGACCTTGTTCGGTGATTTGATCATTGGTTCCGATCGCACAGGCTTAGATGCGAGTCGGTCGAGTGTTATTATTGCCACGGTAGACCGTACGTTAGGACAAAAAAGTGTCATTGTTTGGCTCCAATCCGATGTTTCCTGTTGTCTTCTCACCCGTAACGAGGAAGAAAGAAGAGGAAACAGCGGTTGCTTGTTGGTCACGGCGCTGCTCTGGGTTTAAGGTGTAGGGTCCTTAAAAGGAGGCGATTGATTAGTTATGGAGCCTTGATGGACCGTGACAATAGAAACTGCTTCCATGGTCTCTCCGCAGAAACCTGGATGATTGCGGAGGTTTCACAGCTGCAGGGGTTTCCTTGCGTACTCGTCTGCTGACATGGAGGAGACTTTTTGCGTTTTCAGTAATTCGCAGAATTAGCTGGTGCACTTGTTTGTTTCAGGTCCTCGCACAAACACAATGCAGATGGATTCAGGCCGTCTCTCTTTGTTGTTGAAGATACACAAAGCCCGTACGTAAAGATGGTGATAAGTAGGCCAGCTGACAGGAATGTGTTTGGAGGTGATGCATGTGTTATCAGTCATGTATATTATTATCAGTTTGACAAGATTCGGGTCAGCGTGATTGTCCGGTGACCTGATGACCTGGATTTGGGACATGCGAGGAAAAAGCATGAGTAGGTGGCCACAGAGGAGCACCCTGGTTCTCTGAGAGAGGCGAGTTCAGGGGAAGTAGGAGTGAACCATAGTGGAGTTGAAGAAGAAGCGGAGGAGGAGGGATCGGCGAGGACAGTACCATGACTGAGAGGTTAATGTCAGGGAATGGGAGGTTCTTTTTGTTTAACATTCCCTTTGTTTATTGGCGGATGTGTTTAATAGGATTGACTCTGACTGGACCCTAATAGGGCCTCCCTGGCTGATCCCAGTGTCTCTGGGAGATCTTGCAGGCTGCTCCGTGCAAAGCCAGGTCCCCCACTGGGTAATCAGCTCAACTGCCCCCGTCCTGATTGGAGTTGACATTTTAATGTCTGGAACAGGAGTGTGGTCAGCCCTGTTTAACCTGACCCCCCACCAAAGCAGCCCTCCCTTACCAGTGCCCTCTCCTCTCAATTTGCCCTTCTCGGACTGTACAAATCAGGGGAAATTTAACTCTTTATGGGTTTGTTAGGGGCCTGGCAGGAACATCCTTAACTTTCAGGCTGAACTCTTTGAACAGGCTGAAAACGTGCTGCAGAGCTGGTTCCAGGTGGATTTATTCTGCAGTTCTACAAATCTATAAAATTTCACTCTACCTCACTGCATGATACGTGCACCTGGTCCAGAGTCCGGGTTAAACCCAGGCCTATGTGAATATTTTTGCTGGTGTTTTGCAGTGTCGTTTATTAGCATGCTGCTTGCTTTCCTGCAGCCTTGGGAAGTGTGTAGTATCTTTTAGCAAGCATTTGTTGGATTAAAACACTGTCCATTCGTTCTTAAACTTAGTATCACATTAGCAAAGACACTTCAAAGCCCCTTACCCACAGTCTCTGGCTGCTATATCTTCACCTTGTCCTGTCATGTCTTCTCTTTCCTCTTCATCCCACCCTCCTTGCTGTGCACATTCAGCAGTGTCCACCAGCTTGGATCAACACCAGTCGGAATCTCCAGTCCCCACCAAAAGGCCCTCTTCACGCTCAGGGACCTCGGAGAGCCCGCTGTCCTCCAAGCGTCCCCGGACGGCAGAGAAGTGTGCGACAGAGCAGGTGAGCTTTACAGAGCCCCAACTTTGACAACATTGACATCTTCAGAAAGCTCTTTGAATCAGGGGAGTTGTGCTAACCGTTGTCTGAAGCTCAGTTACCAGGCCCCCATTAGTCGCTGCAGGCTCAGACAAATTAAAATAAAACCAATGTAAAATACGTGTCTGATAATTTGCAGTTATCTCGCTGACCCTTTCAAATAACACAGGCTGCTTTCTCGAATCTCCTCAAAATTATTTTAACCTTTCAGATGCGGCTGCACTGCTAATTGTATATAAGGTGGAAAATCAATATGGTGTTTGACAGATGAGAGCACTTTGAAGTGGGTGCCAGGACTCAGTGGTGTTCAGTATAGTTGTGTGTGATCAGAGCGATCTGCCTGTTAGAGTGAAGGGGGGCCCAGTCTCCTGCCTGATCTGCAGCTCCTCTCCAAGCAGGCCCTCTGAGCACGCTGCTCCAATTTGGCTTCCTGTTTGATGTTCTCCATATTCCTCCTTTTCACTGTTCCATTCTCCGCGCTCACACAGATGTACCAGTGCCCCTACTGCAAGTTCACCAACACAGACCTGAACCGCCTCAGAATGCACGTGATGACGCAGCACTCTGTCCAGCCCATGTTGCAGTGCCCGTTATGCCAGGACATGCTCAACAACAAGATCCACCTGCAGTTCCACCTCACGCACCTCCACAGCGTGGCCCCCGACTGCGTTGATAAGCTAATCGCCACAGTAAGTCCAGTTTTTGTGATTCCTATTCCTCAGATGCTCTCCTCAGCCTGGAGAAAGGAAGCAAAGAAGCATGAATTTGACCTGGCTTAGCTAGAAATGTATTAGCTTTTGTTCACAAAGATGCATTTCTGATTCTGGCCATCCAGCAGGACAAATGCAGGAGGGCTGAGGAACAGGAGGATGCTTTTACAAATGAATGGCTGAGTTTTGGCAGTCCTACTTAAGTATTATTAGAACAGAGAAAATGGCTGTAAGTGGACTCTTGAGGCTCACCATATCTTGTTGGCTTTACAGCAAGGCCGGTTAGAATTCAGACTCTGGGTCAGGTCGTCAGAGACACCCTTTTTAGTTTTACCCTTTTAACAAAGTTAAAGCAAAAGGTCCGATAATGCTAGAAATGAAGACAAAACCAAGTCTTTCAAGTTTCCATGTTCCCAAACATGCCTTTGTGTGAGCTGATCCCTTCCATCCAGGAGTAATAAAATTTATTTGACCTTTCTTTTCTTTAAATCACACCAGCATAAAGCATTACCCTGTCTGCAGCGCCACCTTGATTGGGCATGAGGAAAGTAAATGGCGAGCACATTGGTATGGTAGACAGAATATTTTTTCCTTTTATAGAGGTACTAATGTATTGAGGCACTACAAGAGCGCTGTAATAGAACAGAGGTAATATAACACACATTAAAGCTAGCACCTTTTTATAACTGCTGAATGTAGATGGAAAAGTACTTTATCCTTTTCATATGTCTAAGGAGAAGAGGCTAATTAATTCTGAAATAGGTGACTTTTATTTCTTGCCAAGCATGAATAATGATGAGTTCATTCTCCAGCCCTTCATCCACCTATCTCCTTTGCTCTCCCTCCTCTTTCCTTTTCTCTTCAGCCTGCCGGCCTGTGCAGTATACACACGTACAGCGAACTTTCAGTGATATTTTAAATGTATACACTAATCCAGATCTTTCGCTCTCTCTTTCGCTATCATTTTCTGTCTGTCTAAGATAGGGGTAATGAAAATAATTGCGTGTCATTAATTCTGAGTCTGGCTGGGTGATAGCTGTTTTGAACTATGTTTGCCAATTATCCAGTCCAAATTAACAGTGACCTTGGGATATTCTGCTCCCTCCACTAATTGACTAACGAAGCAGTTGTGTAGAAACTGTCCACTTTGTAGTGTAATGCTTTCTTTTTTTTAATTTGTTTGTTTGTAATGCAGTCTGTAATTTCTGTAAAAAAAAAAAAAAAAAGTGGACTTTAATCTAGATTACATCCTAAATGAATGTTGGGAATTCATTTGGACAACAGTAAAAAAGAAAGATATTATGGTTTTTATGATTATGGCAGAGCAACTTAAATTAGCAACATATTATGCAAGTGCATTCTTATTATTGTTACTGCTGAAAAAGCATAGAAAAGTATGACATCAGATTGCCATTTTATAGCACAGCGGTAATCATTTTTTCTTTACAGAGTGTCAGGCTGTCATTTCGTCAATTATGAGTAATTGACGACCAGAAGCACTTATGGAAGAATTTTTCTTTTTCTTTTTCTTTTTCCAGGTAACACCTAGTGACGCGCTACCTGCAAGTATGTTCGTACCTGTTCCAAGCCCAGACAGAGAGGCACAGAGCGCCCCTATTGCCACAACTAACTCTAACTCTGAAGACTCAAAGAAGCAATGCGGTCAGTATCTAATGGCTAAATTGATATATATGTGTGTGAGTTCTCTGTATTTTTCATCAACATTGTGCTACTGATGCATTTATTTCCATTCTGAAGTGAAAAAATGTAAGTCAGTCCCAACATTCATGGTTGTTCAGCATCTAAACGGAACTGTGGAAGGATGGAACTAAGTAAAAACCCATGTTTTACGTCATCATTCACAGACGCGTCAGGGGCTGATCCAGAGAAGGCTGTGTCACTCCCTGCAGAGGCCGCTGAATCCCACAAGTCACCTCTAGAGGACCAGCAGTTAGAAAAAGACGATTCTGGCTTCTTGTGCTGGAAGAAGGGCTGTAATCAGGTGTTTAAGTCCTCCAACTCTCTGCAGATGCATTTCAACGAAGTGCACAACAAGAGGCCACAGCTGCCTGTTTCAGATCGCCATGTGTACAAGTACCGTTGCAACCAGTGCAGCCTGGCCTTCAAAACCGTGGAGAAGCTGCAGCTTCATTCGCAGTACCATGTGATCAGGGCTGCCACCATGTGCTGCCTGTGTCAGCGAAGCTTCAGGACACTGCAGGCCCTGAAGAAACATTTAGAGACAAGCCACATGGAGCTGAGTGAAGCTGATATCCAGCAGCTCTATGGAGGCTTATTGATGAATGGGGATATTATGGCAATGGCTGATCAATCCCTTGGCGAGGACCCTGTAAGTCTGGGAGACGATGACAAAGAGGGAGATGAAAGTGACCTGGAGGAGAAACAAAGTCCAACCGGCAGCGACTCTGGCTCTCTGCAGGAAGATTCTGGCTCAGAACCGAAACGTGCTTTGCCATTCAGAAAGGGCCCCAACTTTACTATGGAAAAGTTCTTGGATCCATCTCGCCCCTTCAAGTGCACTGTATGTAAGGAATCTTTTACACAGAAGAATATTCTTCTAGTCCATTATAACTCTGTCTCTCATCTGCACAAGGTGAAAAGGGCCCTTCAGGAGTCCACCACTGGCCAACCTGAGCCTACCAGCAGCCCTGACAACAAACCATTCAAATGCAGCACTTGCAACGTAGCATATAGTCAGAGTTCAACTCTGGAAATTCACATGCGCTCTGTTCTGCACCAGACCAAAGCTAGGGCAGCCAAGCTTGAAGCAGCAGGAGGTATTACAAGCTCTGCAAGTGCTACTGGTTCAAGTGGAGGCAGCACCAGTGTCAGAACGTCAACATCTAGTCCAAGCCCCGCCAGCAACACAACAACTAGCTCTAGCAACCACAGTTCTTCTGTATCTCAAACAACTCAAAGTATTCTTGGAGGAAACCATATAAGCCAGACTCATATGGTTGAAAGCCTGGGGAATTCATCAGTGAGCTCTCGTTCTTCCCCATCTGAAAATCATGAAGCAAAAAAGTCTAAATATTCGGACATTCTGTCTACGAGGGGGCAACAACAACAGCTCCAACAGCAACAGCAGCAATTAGCTCAGGCTCAAGCCCAAGCTCAAGCCCATCTTCAACAAGAGCTCCAGCAGCAGGCTGCTCTTCTGCAATCCCAGCTCTTTAATCCAGCACTTCTGCAGCACTTCCCGATGACGACCGATGCACTTCTCCCCCTCCAACAGCAGCAGTTGCTCTTTCCTTTCTACATCCCTGGGGCTGAATTTCAGCTGAACCCGGAGATCAGCCTTAGTAACTCTCTAGGCCTAGTAGGATCCTCTACCTCTTCTTTGCTTGAAGATCTAAAAAATTCAGCCCAACAAAGTTGCTTACAACAGCAACTGATGCACCATCACCTTCAGCAGCAGCAGCAACAGCAGCAGCAGCAACAGTCCCACTCACAGGCTCAGGGTCAGATGGCATTGCTACAACAGAGTGTCTCTCTGCTTCAACATGCTGAGAAGAAGCAGAGAAACCCTTCTTCGCAGAACGACAAGGACAAAGAAACACACAGAGAGAAGGAAACAACCGAAAGAAACGAGGAATATGTAAACAAAGATCCTGACAACAAGTCGAAAGAAAAGGACATCCAGCATATTTCCATTAATATAAACCATGATACTGGCTTGCCCCCACCAAGGATTGCTTCAGATGCTCGAGGAAATGCAACTAAAGCTCTGCTGGAAAACTTTGGCTTTGAGTTAGTCATTCAGTACAATGAAAATAAACAGAAGGCTCAGAAAAAGACAGCTGGACCTACAGGATCAAGTGGTCCAGGTGGGATAACAAGAGTGGTGGACCCCATTGAGGGATTAGAAAAACTGGAATGTGAAGCCTGTGGCAAGCTTTTTTCAAACATACTGATTCTCAAGAGTCACCAGGAGCACATCCACCAGGCTTTCTTTCCATTTCGATCTCTTGAGAGATTTGCCAAAGAATACAGAGAGCATTATGATAAACTCTATCCGCTGAGACCCCCTACACCAGAGGCTGCTCCAGCTCCTCCACCGCCGCCTCCTCCTCCACCCCCTCCTCCTCCGCCCCAAAGAGCTCCAACACCAAATATCCCTGTCTCTTCCGCTTCTCTCACACCTCCAACCGTACCTACTCCACAGACGCAAGTTCCAGTGGCACAAATCCCCATGCCAATGGATTTGCCCCTCTTCTCCCCACTTATGATGCAGCCCATGTCTCTCCAGTCATTGCCCACTCAGTTGCCACCCCAGCTGCCCACTGTTGAGCCCAGCCTGGCCTCAGACCTGGCCCAGCTCTATCAACAACAGCTCACGCCTGCTATGCTGCAGCAGCAGCAGCAGAACAAGAGGCCGCGGACACGCATCACAGATGACCAGCTTCGGATCCTTCGACAATACTTTGACATCAACAATTCACCAAACGAGGACCAAATAAAAGAGATGGCAGACAAATCAGGGCTGCCGCAAAAAGTGATAAAACACTGGTTTAGAAATACCCTGTTTAAAGAACGGCAGCGCAACAAAGACTCACCATACAATTTCAGTAATCCACCAACCACAACTCTGGAGGAAACAAAATTTGACTCAAAACCCCCTACCCCCGAACCCCAGAGACAAGAATTCTATGGAAGTAAGCGGTCCTCCCGGACTAGGTTTACTGACTACCAGCTCCGTGTGCTGCAAGACTTCTTTGATGCCAATGCTTATCCTAAAGATGATGAATTTGAACAGCTCTCTAACCTGCTGAACCTGCCCACCCGTGTTATTGTGGTGTGGTTCCAAAATGCTCGCCAGAAGGCAAGGAAAAATTATGAAAACCAAGGCGACGGAGGAAAAGATGGTGAGAGACGAGAGTTTTCCAACGACCGCTATATTCGCACATCCAATCTGAACTACCAGTGTAAGAAATGCAGTCTGGTTTTCCAGCGTATATTTGACTTGATAAAACACCAAAAGAAACTGTGTTACAAAGATGAAGATGAAGATGGACAGTACGATAGTCAAAATGAGGATTCCCTGGATCTGTCCAGTGAATGTTTTACTCCATCTGGGTCTTCCTGTCATACCCCAATGCCTTCTTCTTCAAGCCTCTGCCCGCTCCCACCTACATCATCAGCATTCTCCCACCTCTCATCTAGCGAGAAAGAAGAGGCCTCACCAGCAAACACCTCCACCCTCTATGATGAGAAGCCCAAGCATATACCAGAAACATCTGCTGATGCCAGGGAAAGCCAAACCTTGATTAAGCAGGAAATTGTGCACCAAGTCCAGTCTGAGACACAACACCATAGACCACAGAGAGAAGAAAAAAATCAAAGTACCCCTAAGCCCGTCAAACATTCTTCTCCGTCTTTCTCGCAACAACGTCAGTGTGGCCCCTCAGCTTCTCAAACAAGCCAGCCGTCGTCACAAAGTTCTCACATGAGCCTCAATGCACACCTTACCACTGCTACCCAACAGCTGGCGCAGCAACTGATTCCATACCAATGTGAGCAGTGCAAGATTGGCTTTCCCTCCTTTGAGCACTGGCAGGAACACCAGCAGTTACACTTCCTCTCTGTGCAAAACCAGTTCATCCACCCTCAATTCCTTGACCGTCCAATCGACATTTCACCTTTCATGCTCTTTGATCCGAGCAATCCTCTGCTGGCAGGTCAGTTACCTTCGGGCGCCATGCCCCATATTCCCAGCAGCTCAGCCACCTCTCCATCAACTCCCACCTCTACTATGAATTCCTTGAAGAGGAAGTTAGAAGAGAAATCTTGTACTAGCCCAGGAGAGAATGACAGCACCAACAGCGGAGAGGAGCCCCAAAGAGATAAGCGACTCAGAACCACCATCACACCTGAGCAGCTAGAGATCCTTTATCAGAAGTATTTATTAGATTCCAATCCTACACGCAAAATGCTTGAACACATTGCTCATGAAGTGGGATTAAAAAAGAGGGTGGTGCAAGTCTGGTTCCAAAACACTCGAGCTAGAGAGAGAAAAGGGCAGTTTAGGGCTGTAGGACCGGCCCAAGCTCATCGTAGATGCCCTTTTTGTCGTGCTCTTTTTAAAGCAAAAACTGCCCTCGAGGCCCACATTCGCTCTCGTCACTGGCACGAAGCTAAACGTGCTGGATATAATTTGACTCTTACTGGAATGTTGCCTGAACAGGAGGGTATTCAAATAAAGATGGATGTTCAGGAGCCATCAAATTATCCCCAACTGCCCTCAACAAACAACGATGGGCAAAGTTCTTCTCTGTCACCAGTCAACAAGTGCATAGATTTGTCTCCAAGAATTCTGCTGAGCCCTTCATCTATCAAAGTTGAGGGAATGGAAGATTTTGAGAGTGCCATGGCGAGCATGTCCTCTGTTAACCTCAGCTTTGATCAGAACAAACTCGATAATGACGACTGTTCTTCTGTGAATACGGCCATCACAGATACAACCACAGGTGATGAGGCCAACGTTGATAATGACAGTGCTGATACAAAGCACAGCCAAAATAGTGGTGACTACCTGTCCAAGTCAGGGGCCTCAGCTGCAGTCCTTGAAAATGATGACCAGATGTCCTCAGGGCTGGTAAGTCCTGCAACAAGCTACTATGCTAAAGACTATGAAAATGAACACATAATTGACCACAGTGAAACATCCAGCCTTGCTGACCCCTGCTCGCCAAGTCCCGGAGCTTCTGTCAGCAGGAGCATTGATGGTGGAGATCGACCTGGCCAAAAGCGCTTCCGAACCCAGATGACCAACCTCCAGCTAAAAGTATTAAAATCCTGTTTTAATGACTATAGGACTCCCACTATGCTGGAATGTGAGGTTCTTGGCAGTGATATTGGCCTTCCAAAGAGAGTGGTACAGGTGTGGTTTCAAAATGCCCGTGCCAAGGAGAAAAAGGCAAAGCTCAACATGGCCAAGCACTTTGGAATAAATCAAACATCATACGAGGGGCCCAAGACTGAATGCACTTTGTGCAGTGTCAAGTATAGTGCACGACTCTCTGTTCGTGATCATATTTTCTCCCAGCAACACATATCCAAGGTGAAGGATACCATTGGCAGCCAAATTGATAAGGAAAAAGAATACTTTGATCCAGCCACTGTCCGCCAACTTATGGCCCAGCAAGAGATGGACCGCATTAAGAAGGCCAACGAAGTTTTAGGATTAGCACAACAGCAGGCCCTGCAGCAACAAGGGATGTTTGATAACCCGGCAATGCAGGCTCTGAACCTCCAGTCTGCATACCCTAATCTGCAAGGCATCCCACCCGTGCTTTTACCAGGGGTCGGCAGCCCCTCTCTTTCCAGCTTTAACTCGTCTAATTCAGGTATGTCATCATCTGACATTCTTTCACTGATTCTCTAGCTTAGGTGTGGAAAATAGTATTCCAGATGGGTTTTTGAACTGTACCGTAACTACCCACTGTCAATCATGTAATATACCACACTTATTTGTATTCTAAATGTGTGTGTGTGTGTGTGTGTTTATGTGTGTGTTCACATGCGTGTATGTTTGAAATGTTTCCAGCTTTAACTCCTCCAAAACCTTCAAACCTCCTGAACATGTCTGGTGCCAGTGTTCCCTCACCCAGCCTTCCCACATCCGGACAACCCAACAAGCCTCCCTCCTCATCATCTCTTGCCGCATCCACCCCAGGCCAGAGCAACACGTCTGCTTCGCACTCAAGCCCAACCTCCACGTCCAACACCACATCTTCAACCACCCAGGCTGGCTCCCGACCCAATCCACCCAAAGAATGCGATCCTGAGAGGGTACGAGAAAAGGACAAGCCCAAGGAAAAGACAGAGAAGTCCCCGTCGTCAACTGGAAGTACTCCTGCTCCTTCTACTTCTGCTGCTAGTGCCAAGAAGGAAAAGCCAGACACAGCGGTACCTGCTACCTCCATGCCCACACCTGGCATGGAGTATGTGGTAGATCCAGCCCAACTTCAGGCCCTACAAGCTGCTTTGGCATCAGACCCTACAGCTCTCCTTACAAACCAGTTCCTCCCTTACTTTATGCCTGGCTTTTCCCCATATTACAGCCCACAGCTTCCTGGGGCTCTCCAAGGGGGCTACCTTCAACCAATGTATGGCATGGAAAGTCTCTTTCCTTACAACCCAGCATTGTCACAAGCACTTATGGGCTTGTCTCCCGGATCCCTGCTGCAGCACTACCAGCAATATCAGCAGAGCTTGCAGGAGGCACTTCAACAGCAGCAGAGGCAGCTTCAACAGATCCAGCAACCTAAGGCGGGCCAAACTTCCTCGCAGACCTTGGGGGATCGAAAAGAATCTGCCAAAGACCCAGTAAAGACAGAGGAGCAAAAGGGTAACCTCCATGCTGAACCCCCATCTTCCTCCTCTTCTTCCTCTCACCATAAAGTTCCCTCTGAGCAGAACGAGATGGATGGCAAAGCGGTGGACTCCCGTCTAGATCAGTACATTGTCCCCAAGGTGCAGTATAAAATGGCATGCCGCAAGTGTCAAGCAGTTTTTACCAAGGAAGAGGCGGCTATTACCCACGTAAAATCTAACTGTTTTTTCGGTCAGTCTGTGGCAAACCTGCAAGAGATGTTGCTGCGTGTCCCCGGTGGTGCAGGGGCTGGAAGTCTCTACGACTGCCTGGCATGTGACACTACGCTGGATGGGGAGAAAGCGCTCAGTCAACACCTGGAATCGGCATTGCACAAACACAGAACAATCAAGCATTCAGCCAGAAATGCCAAAGAGCACGCTACTAGTTTATTACCTCACTCTTCAGCCTGCTTCCCCAATCCTAACACCGCATCTACCTCGCAGTCTGTCACTCATCCCATCAGCAGCCCCCCTCCCCCGCCAACATCAGCCACCATGCCATCCTCTTCTGTCTCCACGTCGCTGTGCTCCGCCTCTTCAGCCCCTCTCAACACCACAGCTGCCGGCAAACCATGGCCCCAGGCCCCTTTCTCCAGAGCTTTAGCTGGGAAGCCTAATGCCAGTCCCTTGTCTTCTTCCTCCTCTTTTCCTCCAATGTCCTCACCTTCAACGGTTACCTCAAGTTCATTGAGCACCTCAGGAGTTCAGACCTCGATACCAACAGACGTCTTTACTGACGAGTCTGACTCTGACAGCAGTCAGAAGTCAGCAGACAGGCAGGGCAGGACGGCAGAGGAGCCGCAGCAGCCCAGCTTTGTTAAAGACAGTAGTAGTTGTAGTAGTAACCTTGCTAGTGTAGGATCAGACTCCATCAGATTGTAAAAGAGCTTTCAGTGATGGGACAATATTTAAAAGAAAAACACCAAAAAGACAAAAAAAATCACAAATAGAAAAAAAACACAAAAAGCAGCAATGTTAAAAATACATTAAAAGTATACAAACCAATTTCAGAAAAAAAGATGTGTAAAGACTAACTGCAATTCCAAAGCTTGTAACCAAAAATTTTAATGTTAGTGGATTGTTTTCCCATATCAACATGCTGGTTTTAGTTTCATTTTATTTTTTAATTATTTTTTTCCCTTTTTTTTATTTTCTGAACTGAGATACCTACATGCTAATATATGACAATAGCAAAGATTGCTGGGAAATGGTAGAGGAATGCTGTACTGTATGGCAATGGACTGCCTAAAAGTTGACAAACGGCCCAAGAACCTTTTTTGGAGAACTATGTGTCAACAAGCTGTCCCTTTGTTTTCTAATAATTTCTTCTTAATAGCACAGTTGGAAAAAGCCAGTATGTACTGTATGGGAGAATAGTCTAACACTTTTCTTGCTATTTAAGCATTCAGATACCAATGGCTTACAAAAGGAAAAGAATAATGTAATGTCTATTTTATTCTCAGGTCAACAGCTCACAGATGTTTTTTTCTGTTTCAGACATCCATGATTTCTTTTGGGTTTTTTTTTTTTTTGTTTTTTTTTTAATGAAGATTCTTGGTTTCCAGCAGGAGATGAGCAATTCTGTTTCCTTTTAAAGTTCATTCTTAGTTTTCTATCCAAAAGTTTGCAATTGAAAGAAACTTTAATAAGGCATTGATTCCGGGCATTCAAAATTGGGTAAACGGTGTGCTAACTTTTAGATCAGAAATGCGTTGTCGGGGTGAAGGAGTCACAATCCTGTTTTTCTGAGATAGGGACACCATCGCATACATTGTGATGGGTGCTTAAAAGTGTTGATAAAACAGAAACAACCTTCTGTATTTATGATAGATATAAACATGTTTTTGGTGTTCATTAGATTGTTACATTGGAAATGAATTTAAACAGTATGGTAGGTTGAGAAGAAAAAAAAGAACTTTGTGTACATTTAGATTTTGTATTGTCCAATTTTAAGAAACTTCATTTAATGTTGTCCTGATCATACTGATAGCCTAGATTATGGACAGGTAATTTATCTCCATTTTATTTCTGTCTTATTTCAACCTCCTTAGAAGGTTTCACCCGGTTCCCCTCCTGACAAGGCCGGCTCCTCTGAGAATTATTTAAATTTTATGCTTTGGTTGGCATTGCTCGAACCAAAACGATCCTGGGTGAAGTACGGAAATTTTTTTTTTTTTATTTTTGCGTTACCTTTGTGCACTTATCACTGTCTGACTTGTACTTCTCACATGTTCTTCTCTGCGCACTTATTTTTCTCTGCCCTTCTGTGTTTGTAGAAATGTACACTACAGAACTGGTCTTGTTTTTTTTATTTTCCTTCATTATCTAGTGTGGCTACAGTCTTTATTTGATTTGACTTTTTTTGTTGTCATAAGTGAAAATGAAAAAAAGAATGCTAATAATAATTCTCACGCTTTAAGACGAAAAGAAAATCCAAAGACTAAACACTTTCACCATTGGTGCATAAATATGAGAAAAGAGGCTTCTTTATACTTGAGAATTTGTTGTTGTTTTTAGAGGAAAGAAAACAAAGTTTTAAAAGATAGAGGAATACGCATAAGAGTTGCCGTTTTGCTTCCATGCGAGCGAAAAGGCGGCTTTTTTACGTAAATACCAAAAACCAAAAAAGGGCCCTTGTCCTTGCATCATGGAGTAGCACCATTACAGAGCCATTGCAGTTTGTAAGATAGAGGTTAATAATCTTTTTTTGACTTTTTCTATTTTTTTTTTTTTTGTCACATTCAAATGACCATTTTTTTCCCATCAAAGAAAATGTATAAGGTCTGGTCTTCAAGGACATACGTTTTGCTGCTAATGTAGAATTTTGAAAGAAAAAAAAAGTACTAGATGCATGCTCATTTTGCTTTTGGCTAAGCTTTAACGAAAAACAATAAACCAATTCCTTGCCTCTGCAACACCTTTTTTTCTTGTTGCAAAAACGGAACTTTGAAGACTGTGAATATACTGTTTGTTCCAAAGGACATTTTCTCCGACTTTTTCTTTTTTTTTTTTTTAAACAGACCGATGTTTAAAGCCAATGATCTATAACGTTTGTAAAGAACAGTGCATTCCAAATAATACGATGGATTTTTCTTAAGCAAGGACTGATCATATTTCATTGCTTTTAAGTTTTGTTTTTTTCCTCCTCTCATTTTGCGTGACTGTAACCTTTCGTGTACATTCATTTGCATCGCGGGTAGTGGTGTTGTCATCACGTGCTGGTATGGAACGTCACTGAAAATCCCTCCATCCAGTGTAGGCTGTTGCTCACTTGTTAAGCAAGTAATATTGGTTACCAAAAATGTATATAATACATCTGGTACTGATGCGATTATAGGTTTAGTAACATTTACGTCAGTCAATCTACGGCTAGTCTAGGGAAATGATGGATTTGCTGAGGTGTTGTTGCCCCTCCTCCAGCAGTGACTGTCCCATGTGTGTGCAGGGTGCCGCTTCCATGCAAACATTGCAGGTTTTTAAGGGATCTCTTCATTCAAAACCATTAAAATGTTAATTTAAGTATTAATATTATTTGAAGATGTTCCTTGGTTGATATGCTTTTAGTCCCAGACGTCACACCCTTGACTTTGTTTGATTTTTGCCCCCCGAGGCTCCTTCACAAATTATTATTATTATTATTATTATTATTATTATTATTATTATTATTATTATTATTATTATTATTATTATTGTTGCAACCATATTTACATTTGTGAAATACTTTTTGGCCTCTTCTGTATAGCCAAGAGACTGTATATGCCCCAATGAATACACAGCACAATCTCCGAAGTGTGTTAAAGTGCTTCGTTTTGCAGAATATTTTGAGTTGGTTAATCCTGCAGCATGCTGTCGAAAGCCAGACAATTAGATCTGCTAGCTTGTTATTTCTCCACTACCCCAAATTACTGTTAACGTTTGAGACAATTCATAAGTTATACAATGTTTCTGTTTTTTAAAATATCTGCTTTATGTTGTAGTTATTGAATATTTTTATTTTATTTTAGTGTCTGTACATTATTTGTCATCATAAATTAACACTAGCTTTAATATGAATCTCTGAAATTGAAAAAGAAAAAAAAAAAGTGACCTGGCCACTTTATGGTGTGATGATGTTCTTTATGTCCGTTGTCTGGATGATTCATATTGCTCCTTTATTTACAAAGTCTGTTCTTAAGGTCTCTTTTGTGGAAGACGACGCCGAGGTCTCGTCACTCGGCTCAGCCAGCACGGTCTGTGCGTGCATGTTTGACGTGTGTGGGTGTGTTTAAGAGCCAGCAACAGTTGTAATATCCACTTTTTATTTTATTGTTTGCTCTTTTGAGTATGTGTTACACACCTAAACCAAGTGAACCACAAAGACACGTTGTCAAAAATTTAAAATTTGTAAAACCGAAAATTAAGGATGAGAAATCAGAGGAAACCGAAGCACTGAGCAGTTTTTAGAATGCGGCCAAAGCTTTATGTAGTTGAAACAAGCAGAAAAAAAACCAATAAATAATTACAAGTTGAGCTCCAGATAAGCGGAATATTTTGTTGTGGATGGTTTCGTCCACTGACGTTACATTGCGATACTTGATCTTCATAGACATTGGAGAAGAGTGTGACAAAGACAAGGTTTTGCTGTAAAAGGTCATCATTTGCCCACTGTGAAAACAAACATGTACCTGTACACAGATATAGATATATTTAAAATATCCTTTTTTTTGTTGTCATTTTTGAGATGAAGAAGGAATGGAAATAAAGACTCTGGGAAACTTTGCAGATCTCATTCGGAGGTCAGGAGAAGCTGCGGGCGCACCATAAGTGGACACGGGAGCCACAGTCAGGCTGGAAAACAGCTTTAAAACCACACCTACTGCTTTTATTACTGACAACTGTGTGACAGGATGGACTCTGGAACCGATGGACACGTGTGACGGAGAGGAAAGCCCTTCGATTAAAGCCGAACTTAACTGGCTCCAGCTGCCTCTTTCTCCTTTCTGTCTGTCATTCTGCTCCTCCGGCCCTGCCACCGCTTCTTAGATGGACGTTTTTAAACCCCCCCCCCCCCCCCGCGTCAGGACGGACGGAAGCGCTCACTCCATCTCTCCCAGGTCACATGGCAACCTGCTTCATTTCCTTAAGCTTGTCCCGGGCTGACGAGCAAAGCTCTCCTGTCAGATGGCGGCTCACCCCTCTCTCTGTTGATGATGTAATCTAAGGGAAGAAGTGACTAACAGGAAGAGGGGACGGGTTCTCAGAAGCTGTCATTTTTCGTTTAAGAGGCAGTTACACTGAACAAAAGCGTATTAACCAAAATAAAGCAACCAAACTAACAACCAAACAACCATTTGCTCCAAATTCAAAGATGAACTGTTACTTGGAGCTCTTTGTTCCTTTTGTGACTTACGGTGCCACGATGTTTTTTGGTTTTTTTTTAAATGCTTTCCTTTTTTTCCTTTTCCTTTTGTTTCTGTTTTCCTTGAATTTCTCCTCCTTCGAGCCTCACAAGCATGGCTCTGTGGCTCCAGGCAGCCCATCAGAGGGTAGAAAAAAACAGCCTTGCAATGTACAAAAAAGAGCAAGTTAAACCAAAAATGTTGTTCTTGATGTCTTTTCTATGCTGTAGTCTTGTTAGCTTTTTTGTTACTGTAATTATATGATGAAGATTTCCAAAACTGTACCAAATTACATGGAAACTAACATACATACAACACATGGAACTTCAGACTTTTAAAGAAACTTTTGTCACAAAACCTTGTTGTCCTAGTTAAGTTGATTGTAGATGGTAATTGAATATACTCCTTTGAAAATATTTCATCAAGTATGTTTCTTGCTCATTGTGATACATTAAAAAAAAATATGAGCATACCTGGCGCTGGCTCGGACTCATCTTTGTGTTGTGGAAATTCGAAACATTTGTCACGTCCTGGGATGTTAGTCGCATCTATTGATCCTCTCTAACACAGTAACATCACAGCTTTTAGGGTTTTGGTAAGTTTACACAGGTTTGGATTTCTGTCTATTCCAGTTCTTTCCAGCAGCTGAAGTGTCGGACTCCTGTGGGTATGTTGTGGTTTGATGTTACACTTTTATATGTTCAATGCAGTTAATCCATGAGAACCCAGACCCATTTTCCCTGACAGGTCACAGGGGGATGTGATAGGTCCAGTTTAGGTCATTTAAAATGTGTGTGACACTGTCTCCACTGGTTCTGACTCAGGGCGTCTGACCCACTGAAGTCAAAGATATTTGTTTGCGTAGCGTTAGGTTTAGATGTTAAATAACTGGAAACTTCATCTTCGCTTGACTGATTGAAGTATTGTAGAAGCAACTGTTGCTGGCTCCTAAACACACTAAATGCATCCTGAGCTGTTCCTGTTTGATAACAAGTACCTTAAAGTCTCCCATTTTCTTTATTTTAATGATATTCTCTCATTGATGTTATGTTTAAATTGCCTGAATCAAATAGATAAACCTGGTCATTATTTAAGGTAAGAAATAATAAAAATCTGATAATTTATAAGATATTTGCTTTTGTCTCCTAAGTTCTTTACCCCAATGATTAAAAGTAAAACAACAACAAGGCAAATTAAAACATAATTCATTAAACAGAAGCAAACTGTGCTGTTTGAACAGATCTTTTCATTTCTGCATATATCTTAAAAATCCAAATTCCATTGAGGTTGTCCTCAAAACTCTTAACTTGATTAAAATTTTTGCTCCTCTGTGTGGAAAAACTGGAAAAGAAGAGAGCTCAACTATGAGGAGTTGAAGAAAGAGGCCATCCTGTCCCGAGCAACAGGCAAGATTCATTGCCCATGTTGAGCCAATTAACACGCAAGGGCACATCCCGAATGAATTAAAACACCCTAATCCGATCAGTGTGAAAAGCAAGGCCATTTCCTTCACAGGCCCGAACCAGATGGCACTCATAGTCAGAGGTTGCATTGAGAGAGGCCAGACCCAGTCACACAGTGTGAAATTGGGTTACCTCTCAGCTATAACACCGGCCCTGGGCAACGACGGCTCCCAAACTCATTCTCTGCTGGCCTGAAGGTGCAGGGCCCACCTTGCACATCTCTGGCCTTATATTTAATTATCATTCTCAGTGCAGCTCGCTAACTCGGTCCCTTCAGTCAGAGGCGGAGCTGACAGCTTCCTCGTGTCAGTCGTCTCTTCACACCAGTCAACCTTTAACATTTCCAAACAGCTCTTGACATGCTGGAGAATGTTTTCTTCTGTTGACAAGCATGCCTCTGTTAGATAGAATATCACAGACTCTGGCCTGGGCTGGCCGCTCCTACCATGAGTACTACGCTGAGTCTGTGCTCTCACTTTGTTGGAATAATAGTTTTGAGTTGAGTTCTTTACTTTCAGCTTTCAAGCTTGCAGGGGAATAAATGGAACAAATATTGAACATCTCTCTCTTTCTCTCTGTCTCTGTCTCTGTCTCTGTCTCTCTCTCTCTCTCTCTCTCTATATATATATATATATATATATATATATATATATATATATACAGTATATATAAATATAAATATAAAGGGTGCCTTTGTGGGGCATCCCCTCCTGGTCCGTGTCTCAAATAAACACCGCTCTCAAACAGCTTCTTGGCTTAAAGTCAGATTTATCGTTTCACATCAAAAAGGCAGAAAATGATAAGAGCTATGCTACAACACGATCTCAGCACCCAGTCCCGCCTTGCTGTGGTGAGAGGCAGCATCTTGCATCCATCTGAGCCAAGTCGATGTCTTCATAGTGTTCATTGATGCCCAGAAAGGCTTCGCTGCCCAACCAGCCCAGACCCTCTATAGCTATCAAACATTTTGAGTTTAATGAGAAATAACGCGAGTTTGTCGCTGCTCAACCTCGACACGTTGGACGCATTTAAGACAAAGCCGGCAAAAGACCGAGTCGTGGTGCTGCTGCGCACATGAGCGGTCCTCGCTGCCTCTGTCACGCGTGAAGCGTTTCACTGACAGACGGTTTAGAATCCCACCGACCAGCAGCAAACTTGCACGTGTACCTCTGTTTGTTGCTCGCTCTCTCTCTGGCCTCTCGTTTTTTCAAGACATATGCTGCTGCAGCCTTGAGGATGAGTCAAAATCATTTAGCCTGTCAGGTCAAATGAGGGGCTGGTGGGGATCAAAGGGAAAGCGAATGAGATGAAAGAAGTGACCCTTTCCTTGAACGATGGCCCAAAGTTTTCTGATTGAATTTACTTTTTTAACTTCCAGATCCAGATTTACAGCTGCGTGCGTCCCTACCTGTCTTAGTTGTGAGCTGGCTGTTAACCCCCCCCCAGTCCAACCCCCACCTAGCTGGTGTCCCACCCACACTGTGCTCATGCTGCAGAAGATGTGGAGGGCTTCTCTGCGGGCTCCGGGCCTTGCTAAAGCATTTCCCATCTTCTGAACACAGGATCAGGTGTCACCGTTTTCACAGCACCTTCTGGTTCTGTTTAGCAGGAAATGAGGTCCATCAGAAGGATTCTGAGCCAAACTGAGCCAGAATGAGCCCTGACAGGTAAGAATATTAGCCTCGGACAGCAGCGAATGATCGGCAACCCCCCCTCCCCACACACCCACATACACACCCACATACACACCCGCGCCCCGCCCGTAATGAAGAGAATATGTGCTGGGAATGTTTTTGTCCTTCTCTATCCTTTGTCTGCCCTTTTTCTCTCCCCACCCATTTTTTTAACCCTTAATAAATCATTTGTGGGGGCAGAAATAAGGGATAATTTCACTTCAAAGAGCTTCTCTTACTGTCATTTCTATAACCTTAAAGCGATGATGCATTTTTTTAAAAAAGGCTTCGAACGAGCTCTGCCCCAGAGTGTTTTTGCCTTTAAGCGGCACTGCGCTGATAGTGTCACCAGAGTGTGAGCTGAAGTACACGAGAGATGAATTATCACACCTCATTTCATCCTAGTATGCAAAATGATAATGGCTGGACCATGTCAGGCCATCAGGTGGTGTGCTGTGTTCCCCAGATTGACTGCAGGGGGCTGTTAAACGGTTTAAAACCTGTCAGGAAAGAATTTGCCTTTGTTTTAATGTCTTTGAAATGTGTCTTATGGGTGAGTCCACCAGCAAGCAATACTGTCTGCACAACAGTCTCTCCTGTGGATATGTCAGAACACTGTGGAACTCTGTGCTTCTCAAAGTTCCAAGAGTGCACCGAGCAGGCTCGAATTCAAAGCAGAGGTGCAGAAAGACGATGCTGTTGAAGACGCGGGAGGCACAACTCTGGGGTGCAGCAGAATCACATTTCACACGGTGCCGGAGTGAACGTCAACGCCGAGCAGGATTCCTAATGCAATAATTGCTCGAAGACTCGCTCTTATTAATATTTCACCAACTCTGGCTTTTGTTCCCTCTCCCCTTTCTTAGTATTAACTAAAATCAGTTGCAGCGCGTTGCTGCTGGAATGCCTGTCTGACTGGGCCCTGACCCTGGGCTGGCTGCTATAATGATGAGAAGATGAAAGAGCCAGGCCCGTTCCCAGGCTGCCCTGTTAGGGGGTGCAAGCCTGTGAAATGGAGAGATAATAGAGACCAGGTGTGCTGCGGATGCCTGAGACACTCTTCAGTCAGTCTGAGAGCTCCTCTCAGTGAGTGGCAGGGCACACTACCACTGCTGACGGCACGCCGGGCCACGGTCCAGCACCATACCACGCAGGCACATAGACAACGCACAGCAACTAATCCTCACATGCAGCATTAGCTACTTCAAATTGTTTATTTCGTTTAAGAATGAAGCCTATGCATGATCTCATTTGTACTCCTGATTGCAAAATGTCGATTGAGACAGTATTTTGCATCTCCCTGCATCTGTTCAAAAACACGATCCTCTGACCATTCAGAGTGACTCTTCCTAAAAGAAAATGTGCTGCAGAGACGTTTTAAACACTACAGTCGGGCAGACCAGCAGCAAAAAGGGGAAAATAAGTGCTTCTAATTGGAGCTGACAGGCTTGCAAAGCAATGCAGTAATTACAATCTAATTAGCGGGCAGCAAGCTGAATCCAGCATTCCATTTAACATCAACAATTTAACCCTTTACAAGAACCCTCTGAGGATAGATTTCAAAGCCTCCAACAGAGGCTTTGGGGGGGGAACAGTTGTGCTCCACTTCTGTCTTCTATTGGAGGTCACTCAATGTCAATTGAAGAAAGAGCTGAAAATGATGAAGAGGGACTCAGCGGAAGATAAGTCCCTGTTACAAACCTTCCCTCAAAGAGCTTGTTGAATGATAAATATTAAACATTGATTACAAATAGGCAGGACTCTCTTATCATCACTGGCTATTGTCTTCCTGAGATTATCGCATAATTAAATCTAATAAGGTCCTACTGAGGCCTTTTTGTCAAGCGAGTGAATTGCTAATTATTCCCACATGAATAAGGGGCAATCACAGCGCTGGCGATACGAACAGGCACGCGGAGACAGCCCTTTCAAAGGCGTATGGGAATTTCGTATTTATTCTGTCGGGCTATTATGGGGGCTGTTGCTCAGGATGGTGGATCTTGTGAGGCAAAATGTGACAGGATGTCACTTTGATTGAACTTTTTATTGTGCAAATCAATCACTTTGAGATCAGCAGAAAAGCCTGATTAAAGAATGTCAAATCCGAAACAAGAAGAGGAGAGAGTGCGCTTTGGCCAGGAAAAACGGTGGATTTGAGTCAGGTTAAGGCGCCTTTGTGACTGACACCTTTCGCACTGTGAATAAATGAACCCCGCATGAAAATTCAGTCATCAGTTGCTGATGCTGCAGCTAAGGCGGTTGTCCCCGGTGCCGCCTGAGCAGAATAGATATAAAAAAATAGAAGGATTACCATTTTACCAGGTTGCTTTAAGATGCTTAATGCATCTTGTCCAGTGTGTCTCTGTGCTCCGTCTGACTCTTTTGTGATTCCTTCCAACCTCATTCTGGCAAATTCCAGGCCGTCTAATGAGAATGACATGGATCTTTTTATTTCTTTTTTTTTTATTTTTTACATCTAATGCAGCAAAACAAAATGAATTTAACACTGTCTGCACAGTCAGACAAAGACTGAATCAGTCTTACTTTGTATCTGTTGTGCCACAAATCCTACAAATGTGAATCATACGTAATTAATGTACAGCCTGAAACCAACAAACACTCACACTGATGCACACACTCTCTGTCCTCTGGTGCATCTCTCTCTCTCTCTCTCTCTCTATCGCCTGCCGTCTTCCTTGTATGCACATGAAAATCTCCAGGTATCGAGCCAAGGTCATTCCATCTCAGACTGCAGACTGGGGTGAAATGAATAAGGCCAGCATTTAAATGCAACAGTTCTCAGACTCTGATAAGGAGAGCCGGACGATCTTCCTGCCAGCCCCTCTTCCCCTCTCCCTGTTCCTCCAGATATCAATTTTTGACCAAACGTCCCCGCTCGACTACTGTAATGAGGTATGATGTATTGAGCCCCGGCTGTTGCCATGGAGACTGCAGTCCCCTCTTACTTGTCATTAGAGCACAAACAAGCACTGGCATCTAATGTCATTCCAGTCAACATGCGGGAGAGCGATGAAAGAGGGAGCGGGCATGCAGGGTTCCTCGCTCCCTTCCCACACTTTGGATGGGTTTTTTTTTTGGGTGGATCAGTGGGGTTGTGGCGGATGGTATGGACCGGCATAGTCTGAGCAGGGGCATTGTTAGGTCATATACCTGGGGAGAGACACAGTTGCTATTGTTTTTGCTTGTTCATTACATTCTACTGCTTTGATGACGGCCTGCAAGTGGGGAAAAAAAAAGATGTTGTTTTCCCCCCGTTCCAGGAAATATGTAACCTTTTTTTTATATATAGTTTATATATAGTTTTGGATTATTTGTCTGCTTTGTCTGCAAGATGCAAAATCAAGTATCCATTTATACACACGTGTGATGAAATTAGGAGCTGATTTGTTTTCTGAATGATGTTTTAAATGCAGAAATGGAATCCAATGAGCCTCTTCGAATTTATGGAAAACACGCTCTCTTCCCTGCGTCGCTCTAAGCATGGCTGAGATAATGACACGTAGGCGCTGCAGAGGCTGCACAGATATTTCAATCTGCTTTATTTCCATTTCAGATAAGGCTTTCCACTCGCCGTTTCGGCATGAGAATGTTTTATTTTAAGACGTTCCCTCTCCCCTCATTTCAGTTTTAATCAGTGTCTGCATTCTAGACGCGGTGTTTGAGGGGAAAGTGTAGCCGCGTGCTGTCTTTTTTTCTGAATATAATCTCTTCTCCACACAGAACAATAATCCTACCTTATTTTCTCTCCCAGTGTTGGCCCTTTATTGCTTCCAGGTGTTAAGGCCTGTCTCCCTCTCAAGCAGATGTGCAGAGCGGGAGGGGGCAAAAAAGCCCTTTGTTTGGAGTCGGGCTATTTCAGACTGAGTATTAAGTTGAAGAAAATTGTCCTAGGACAGGAGACAGAGACAAGGCCAAAATGAAAAAAGAAGGAGAAAAAAAAGGACACTGGATGAGCATTTGCATTAAAGAATAACTGCGACAGTGTTGGGAGAACGCTGATAGTACACAGATCACATTATTGTGTTGTGCACAGAGACACAAAAGAAACGTTAGTGAAGCACAAGTAAGAGGCAGTAAAACATATTTTGCTGGTGATTCATGGGGACGGCTCAGAACCACACATCTGTTAGTGACAGGTTATTTTGTACGGAGATGTGTTTATGACTTTTTCTTACATTGTACCTTTGCTATAAGCAGTTTCCCTTCTTTCTGGGCACATTCTTACTCTTTTATGGAGCAGCTGTCGACTAAACAATAATGATATACATTCTGCGATTAATGTCGAACCACGGACATCAGGCTGTAGCAGCTGTGATATGGATTCTGGAAAATGCCCGTTTTGGAATCCCTCCTTTTTTTTCTCTCCTGCAAGCAGTTAAAATGAGATCACATGTTTCTACAATGTAAAGTGACAGGAAAGTGACTAAAGCATTGGAAATCAATGTAAAGTAAATGTGCTCCCTAAGTACAAGTGAAGAGCTGATAGCTGCCTTCTGTCACTCTCCTTTTGCCTTTCAGCCCTTCTCCTCTCTTCTTTTTGCCGTTTCCACTGTCAGCCTGCGCACTTCCAAAGAATGAACATCCACAGATGTCTTTCTAATCTTCCAGTACATGGCAGGTCAGAGAGAGGATAAAAGTGGTGAGACACAGACAACAAAAATGTGAGTTGCACTTTTCTCAGCCTAATCCAGCCCTTAGAAAAGGTTGTGTAAGGCGTCTTTTGAAAGACTAATTAGTTGCAGATCTCATTTTCATCAAGCAGGTTAACTTATTTACAACGAATAATCATTAAACAATACACTTTGATGAGCTCACCTCTCAGACAGTTATTGTTTTGGCCTGTTTGCTCCATGTTTCCCCAAAATTAATGATGCATTTCAACAGTTTCCAGAATTAAAAAGTAACATTTGCACATGAATTGCAATAATAAATTGTCTTTTTCTGTTTTTGGGTGAGGTTGGGGACTGAGATTTTTTATTTTTACTGAGGAGGATTAAAAACTTCAGGTGTTTGGTCGCCCTGGTCCAGGAGGAACCAAAACTGTGTCCAGATGGAGGAGCTCTGATCAGGCAGAAAGATGCCTCACAAGATCCCTAGCTATCCTGCTGTTAGCATCTTACCATGTCTGAGGAGTTTGGAACACACATTTGACAAAAAAGTCAAACCTTTGGCCTCTTTACTGATTATAAACTTTTAATAAACATTAATCTCACAAAGCATAATGTGCCACCCAGACATGATCCCTGCACATTTGTGTAATTGGCAGAAAAGGTGCCTTTTTTTTTTCTATTATCTGGAGCCTTAACGTGTTGAAAAACCAGAAGCGGAAAGAAGATTGTGACATCATTGAGGTCAGGTTTGCTAAGTCTTTTCCACCTGCTTTATTTTGTCTGTAATCAGTCTAAAACCTGGAAACTTAAAGTTATAAATTCTCTTATTAGTCTTGATGGTACTATTTGTACTTCTATTGTCAGTGATCAGACTTTTTTTTTTTTTTTTTTTTTTAGCTTGTAACCTTTGCAGTTTTTTGGGTAATAATTGTATAAAATCAAAAAGCCTCTCTGACAGTAAAGATGATTCTTTCACCCTGGGCTCTCCAACAGGTTTAGACGACATTAATCCTAATCCAGACCTGGTGCAATGCAGGAGATCAATGGACAAAGTGTCGGATCAATAGAGTTTCATAAGTCTGTTGGTTTTTCGCTCTTCACCGAACTGCTCGGGTCCGTCATCTGGCTGTCTGTCTCGCTGATTCACACTCGTCACTGTGGGAATCAGCTAGAAACTCTGCATCTGCAAAGGCCCTCCGAATGCTCTTTTTATCCCAGTAACAGCTGTTGTTGGAGGCATTTTTTTTTTTTTTTTTTTGAAGAGCCAGGCAGCATAAGATAATAACTGTTCTGCACGAGAGCGTTTATGCTGATGTATGTATTATGAATGAAGTGGAGTTACTTATCCAAATATTTGGATTACATAAAGAGAGCAAGGGGAGAGGAAAAGGAGCCCTGTGGAGTATCTCTTTATGGCTTGCTTGGTGAAGCTCATGGATGCTGTGCTTATACGTTCCCCTAGTTCTGCAGTGACGGGTGGAATCATCACCTGGGGAAATCAGCATTTGTGTAAAGTATGAATTCATCACAATAACCGCAGCGACAGAGACATTGCAGAGAAATGTAGTTTTTGAAAAGGTGTTTGTTTTTTTTTTCCTTCAGTCTCTCCAGACTGGTGTGAGCGCGGGCATGCAAGGGTTAAACCCACCGTGCCATAAAAAGGAGCTGTTCATAAAATGGAGGAATAAGAAGCAGAAATAATATTTCAAGTATGATTAGTTCATCCGCAGGGCACCTTGTGCGATTGAGAAAAGGGGGCGAGAGTGGGTGGGGGTATTGTGCACGGCAAGCAGTAAATTATATCTAGCCTTTGAATGATTCCTGCAGATCCTATTACGACAGTGAAGGGGACCGGTAGTGTGTGCACACCCGCGCACGTGTGTGTGTATGTGTGTGTGTGTGTGTGTGTGTGGTGGGGGGGTTAGGGCAGATGGGGGGAGAAAAGCAGCAGAACGAATCGGATGAATTCTGTTTCCAGCTGTCTGAATGATGGGAGATATATGAGTGTGTATGCGCTTTGGCGCACGCGCGCATGCGTGTGTGTGTGCGTGTGTGGTGTGTGTGTGTGTGTGTGTGATGTGCAGACTGGAAGCCAATAAGACAACAACTTGTTCTCAACTCTGAAACATGGCCTCCAAATGCTGTTTTTTTCACTCTCTCTCTCATGACCCTTTTCTAAGTTTTGCACTACATCTGCTGGAACACACCAGCACCCGTCACCAGCCCTGCACTCGCACCCCACCCTCCCTGAATACTGGAGAGGAACTCGTCTGCCATTTGTCACTTTGACTGGTGGCATCAAAGCTGATGGTGACATTAATGTGCTTGAGTTTTGCCTACTGCACATCCAGTTCATCAAATCACAGGAAATGAGTGGAAATGAGTTAATTCTGTAAAGCAATTGTGTGAATGTTCTAAACTTTCCTAGAAATAAATGACAGACAACTTTTTTCCACATATGTATAACATTAACCTTTATATTTCCATGCCCTCCATCAGTTTGTTGATCATTTCTCATATCCAATCAACAGAGTGATGCGTTCACTGACCCATTTGAATTGGAAATGTAATTTGTGGGGGGAGCATCTGATGTGCAACAGGACGCCTGTGTCTGTCTGTGGCAGGTGCTGAGGGGTTTGACATTAATTTATCGACACAAGTGTTGCCTTTACACTACCTAATGCTTGAAATTCACCAGATGTGAGCTGCACACACATTCACACACACACACACACACACACACACACACACACACACACACACACACACACACAGCTGAGGTGTGAAGAAACATCATAATTAACAGCCTCTTTACCAGCTCAAACTTTGACTCTTAAAGGCGGAGTTCCATGGCTCATGAGCATGCGGGATTTTGAATTATAACAACATAGTTAAAGCAAAACACTCTAAACACACATAAGGCTCTGAGGTGCATGCTGAAGCGTCAGCGGGGGGAGGGGCTCAATTCATTATCATAGCGTGATGAGGTGTGTATTTTCAATTACTTTGCTAAATGTCCCTCAAATTCCTAAAACCTGATTTACTGTACATATGAGTCCATTAATTAAGTCTGGTTTTGGCAAACTATGGTGGGTGAGTGCCAAACCAGAGAGGAGAGGAGCTGCCGCCCTTTATGTCGAGCATTAATGATAACGGGGAAGAAACACAGGAGAATTAAAACCAAAGAATTCAGTGCCCAACATCCTACTTTAATTGCAAATTTAAATTTCTTATAATGGATTCTGACATCTCAAGTCACCAAAATCCATCATTCTGAAGGGTATTATTCCTCAATTAACCTGTCAGTACCCCCCCTCCCCAACGCTGCCGCCACCCGCTGCCTTTCTGCAGGGTTTTAAAGAGAAATGAAGAATTCTAATTACTTTCAAATAGAAAGCGGATTGATAACCTGTCCGTGTTTCACACGCATAAAGAGATTCATAAAAATCTCTAAATTGGGAGAGATGGAAACGACGGGCCACACAAGTCAGTGCAGAAGCTCCACCCCTAATAATAACCTCGCTTCTGTTTAACATATCAAATAAATGAAATTATGTGACCATCCGTGGGGAAATCTAAGGAGTCCAGGCCAGGGTTGACCAGCTGAGGCGGATCAGGTGCTTATAGACAGGAGCTTTATTAAAAATCATGGAACTCAGCTTCCTCCCAATCCAGAATGCACATTCAAAAACTGGAGGTTAGTGTTTGTGTGTGAAACTGGTTTGAGGAGCTTGGTTCTTTAAGTCAAAGTCAACTTTATTCGTAAGATTTAGTGCATAGTGATTCGTTTTGTTGATCTTTCCTGAACCTTGTACATAACTTTTGCTAGAATGCTATAGCAGCTGCTCTGGACACCAGACATGCTCTGGAGTTAGTGGTGTTATAATCTGTATTCTTTACTGTTCTTGTTTGAAATTGTGTCCCAGATTTTCAATTAAGTACGATGCCTTCCTAATTATTCTCTTTTTATTGCAAAGAAAAAAGCCCATTACTATCTAATATTGGGGAAAAACAGAAAAGAACAATGGCCTTTTCTTAATATCTATCTGTCTAATGCATTAGACTCAATTAAATTTTACATGTCAATAAATCACCATAACTGTATACAATCCACATGCTGAGATGAAGGCGGGCGTATCCCAGTAACCACATTAATCTACACCGTTCCAAATCGTATTTTTCCAACTCATAAATGCGACAAAATTGTATAAACCCTGCAAAAGGATGTGAGAATAAAGGGGATGGACTGTAATTAATGTCAACACCGTGAAGATGAAAAGCATACTGCAGAGCCGTGCGGATAAAAATAATAGTAATAATAAATACGTTAAGAGAAATAAGTCATCCTGATGTTGGCATAATGCTGTAATGGCTAGAAGTCTTGTAGATTTTCACTGTTCTGTTTTGTGATCATTCAAATTTAATTAAAGGCCTAAGGAGAAAAATAGTCTGAGGAGATCAACTGAGTAACTAAGATGTTGCCAAGTCGCAGCCGTGTCGTGATCCCTGCACAGTAACAAAGTCCAGGTCACACTGGCCCCAAGGAGTGCTCTCGTCCTGATTACTGACCACTTGATTAGCCATTCAGTTTTGATCTAAATCAATCAACACACAAGGGAAAAAACCTCGAATTAAACTGCCATGACTATTCTTGCTCTTGTTGTTGTTGTTGTTGTTGGTGGTGGTGGTGGTGGTGGTGGTGGTGGTGGTGGCCTGCAATGGAGATCAATCCAGGGTTTGTTTCCAGTATGGCTTCCAGTACAGCAGTCCCTGTGAGCCTGATCAGTACTAGTAAGAGACCAACAAAGGTCAACCACGAATGGGTCCATGCTTGTCGACCGAAGATGCTTGATTCTGCCGCTAGCTTCAGCTTCCTGGGCTTCAGCTGCATTCTTCACTCGTACAAAGCCATATAAAATCCACACAGTGCCTGTGCACTTTCCAAATGCAACCTAAAGTTTATTATGTCTTTTCTACACCCACTGTAATTGTTACTTAGTTTTTAAAATGTTACAAATTATTCATGATGCAAAACTGAAACCTTTCAAATCTCTCCCTCTCTCTCTCTGTCGCTCTCTCTGTCACTGTCTCTCTCCTTCTCTCTCCCTCACTCAGCAGGATCCCTATAATCCAATCCCAAATGCTATATCAGTGGATCCCGGCTGAGATAAGCTATACTAAAGGATGTTAGTGTATCCATATGAATTAAATGGACGGCAGCTTTATCAAGATCATCCCGCAGGTCAATGCTTCTCTGCAGCTGGACGCATTTTGTGTTCCACACACTCTCATTTACCCTTCTTTGGGTTATCACACACACGCACGCACACATGCACACGCACGCACACACACACACACACACACACTGGAGGAAAACCTTTCTTTCCATTTGTCACCTGCAGGGTGATTTTTTTTTTTCCTTTTTTTTTGGCTTTTTGGCTGATTCGGTGCTGTTTTCCTGTGCAGCAGTTAATTATGTCCCCTTTTCCCCCAGACTGATGCATTTGATATTGAATCAGTTCTTGTTTGAAAAGTGTATGTTGATGGATCTGTGCTACTGACTCAGGGCCCAGCCTAGTGGCTCCTGTGCAGTCAGCCTCAAACCTAAATATGTCCATAGGAAAGATGGGTACACTATAATTTGAGCGGACAGGTAAAAATGATGCAAACAAGAAGTCAGACATGTTATTGAAGCCATTTATTGCAGTAGGTTCCGTGGACAGTTAACAACCCCAAAGAGGGATTTGTGACGGTGCAGCTGCCCATTGGACAGTTCTGATACAGACATATATAAATGACATTAATAATCGATAAATTAGCAGTGTTATTTTGCAGTAAAATGGACAGAAACATTCATTACCGAGGAAATATGAGACAGGGAAGGCACTTGCAGATGATCCATTACACAATGATAGAGCTATATTTAAGAAAGAAAACAGCCCTAAAACACACATCTCTCATGAAAAGAGCCTTTCAGCAGACGCTTAATGAAAGGTAGTGAGTCTTGAAAGCTTGACAGTTTTATCAGTGTTCCCTCAGAAATTTGCATATCTACATCAAAAGGCTTTTTAGCCATTAAGGAGAATTCACTAAATATTTTAGCTGCTGAGACATGTCCTCTCTGCCAAGTGCTTATCTGAAAGAAATAATATATATAGAGAGAAATATTAAAAGTTAGTGATGGCATACAAGGTAATTTCATTTTCCTGTGTGTGCTCTTAAACTCGCAAAGTTTATTACTAATTCAGATTTTTTTTTCCTGCTTCTCCTTTTCACAATATAATATTTTGTCATTACCATCTCCTCCAGAGAAGATCTCTGGCCTTCCTCTCTCTGCACATAAGGTGGAGCCAGATGAATAATGGCTCCAACCTCTTTTCTTCCTTTCCTTTCTTTTCTTTTCTTTTCTTTTCTTTTCTTTTCTTGTATATCTTTTATTCACTTAAGTTATCACATTTTAATGCTTTTGACTCAACATTTCAGTGGCTTTTTTGGTACATCAGGCAACATTAATTACAAAAATGTGGATTACATAATCCACATTGCAACATTTTCTAATTATAATTAATCTTTTTCATATTATATATATATACATACATCCAACACTGGTCAAGATATCAAATGTACATTAATTTAAAATGCCTTCATATCTACACACAAGAGAGCAAAACATATTTGTAAAACAAAGATCCACTATTAAAAAAACAAAAAGGTAAAATCTAAATGCAAATAGATGCACTATACACAGAATCCTGCAAGCAAACTTAATAAAATAAAATAAAATAAACATCTTGCATGTCATTTGTAGGCAAGTGTATTTATTATCGTTTCCTCATATCAGTTTCCCACTGACCTCGTCTTTAATCTTAAAATGTGATGCCTGAAATGTTTGCATCCGTTAAGAAGATGCATATTTATCACTCACTCTATATCTGTTCTGTGAGCGCTGCGTGTGTGTGTGTGCATGCATGTGTGTGTGTGCGAGCAGAGCCAGTTAGAGGAGATGGAATGGATTAGTGCGATGGCTCAGATGAGAAGCTGTCTGTTTGTGGTCAGAAGATGTGCTAGACTGCTTATGCCGGGTGATACTCGATCTGATGTTAATATGCTGCTGTGTGTGGGAGGCAGTGAGTTGAGAGAGGCAGAGGGGAAGATGGGCAGATAATCCCGTCTGCCTGATGAGATTGAATGCTGGGATTGATTGATCGCCTAATCATAGGAGGAAATGGGCCTGAAAATGAATGGTACTCTGCCCTTGGCTCGCTGTGGAGCTGGGTGGTTGGGTCGGAGGGGATGTTAGCTGCGGAGAGACACGGCCCTAATGCGCACGGGACCTGATTTCATTTGTGTCTGATATACAGTTATACGATCCCAGCTAAATGATCAAATAAAAAAGGAAGAAGGGGGAACAGTGGAGAGGATGTAAATCAAGCTTTATTGCTGGAATATTACTTTTTCATTTTATCTGAAATGGATGCTTTGAGAAAAGAGCAGAAATTCATGGTGACTTTAGAACTGATGGAGCTGTGTGTAGGTACAGAAATGCAGCCGTCTAGATCTATTAATGAGTATTATATTATGAGTGTGTGAGTGTTTTTTTTGGTTTCTTTGGTTGGCCATAAATTTTGACCGGAGCTGCACGTTTGCTTGGTGAGATAGCTCACCCCTGAATCAAAGGATTTTAAAAGAAGAAGAATGTATGTGTTTGCACTTTTCTCCCTTTGTTGTTCTTCTCATGTAAATGATCCACGTTTGCATGAAGAATAGCAAGGCTATGACCTCTGGATTTGATCTGAGCACTGTACGTCATACAACAGAGAAGTGAGCAGCCTGCTTTACAAAAGGCAACCAGGAAATATAGAGTGACATGGTAAATTATTATTTATCTCATATTTTCAAGGAGCTAACTGTGACCTAGTCTCTACCCCAGCCCTCCCCTCTGTCTCCCTCTAGTGTGCAGGCTGTTTTTCTTGGTGACTTGGCTTGTCGCCTGATAGCAGAAGAGATGGGGGTGGGGGGGACACACAGATGTGAAGGCACCGTGGGCTAGATGATCAATGACATTGATCAGTCAGTCGATCCTCTGGTCTATATTCTCCTCTGTTCACACTCTACCGCTGCTCTTGAGTTAAACTGACTGTGCCCTGAGGAGCCACCTAAGGGACCCTCTAAAAGCTGGCCTCACACCTGCCATCGATTGACGTGCCGATTATCGCGGAAGCCATCGACAGCACTGATGTCGGCCATCTAAACAGTAACAATGGTGCCCTGTTGCCTCAAGTGGTGAATCATAGCATCACGTGGAATTAAACACGCCAGAAGCTGCATCAGTGACTCGAAACTATCTTTGCTGCAGCACCTGAAAGCTAGTTGACAATCGTGACATCTTTTCTGATCCTGCTTTGATAACTAACGGCTGATAATGCTTCAGAACGGTACAGTATTGATCAAATATGCAGCAGAATAATGAGCGAACATGCGTGTGCAGTTACTGCATGAGCTGAGGACACAGCTACAACCTCTAACCCGAGGCTTCTTTTACATATATATTACACATCTTATAGGAAATTCCTCCAGGTTTCATCATTTGCTCTAAATGATGTTGTTATAATAAAAAGTGGTTGATGTAGGCTTCTAACACAGGAGGCGGCAGCCCTGGCTTTTGCCTTTATCTGGATTTTTATTTCTTTTTTGTTTAGTTGCCAGTCTAAGCTCCTTCGTTACTGAGAGCATCAGTGGGCCTCTTGGTTGGTCAACACATTTAAAATATGGTGCTGATTCTTTCTTGACTTTTATCGTTTACCCCTTTCATGTCACCTCAAAATGTGTGGGGGCTGATATGATAATGATGTGGACCTGTCCAGGGTATTAGAGCTAAGCTGGCTGATTAGGCTTCACATCGATTTGTCTATCTCTAAGCGCTGGCTTGGTCTGAGCATCTGGAAGAGTGCATTGAAGGGGTGGGAGGCTGGGGGCGGGGAGCCGACATGCCTTCCTAAGTGACCTCGCTTGAATTCAAGCCATGCTAACCGCAGTTACACTTACAGTAGCACCTTTATTCCTTACTGAATTATTTTTTTTACTATTTCAGGAGTTAGAGATTTTGCTTCTGTCTGATAAGAAACTGTCGACAGGGCTGGTTAAGCTCATTAACACCGGATAAAACCCCCTCTGCCTTGTTGTGGCAGACTTTCTAACCTTATGTATGTGGGTGGGATTCCCACACTGGTTAATCAATAGTGATGCATTTTAGCCTACAAAGGGTTTTTTTTTTGTTGTTGTTGTTGTTGTTTTTAGGGTGGAAGGCAGCAACTGTCCTGTCAGAGCTGGCTAGTTATAAAGCTTCCAACAAATACAGCATGCTGTCACCTACTAGGACTTTTAAGGTGATGTCACATCTGTGGTGGAATACCACCTAGAGGGAAATATTGACCTCTGTCTTCTGCGAATTACTTTTTTTCTTTTTCATCACTTAACTATAATGTTATAGTTGTCGTGCAACTAAAGACAAGCCCAGGCTTTGCATCTCCTCTGGCTGTAACTGACAACTCCTGCTGCACTCTCTTTGATAAATGTAAAAATTAAACACCACATCGTGTTGCTGGAAATATTTGGCAAAAATAAGTACAACATCTCTCCCAAATGGACAGCATTCCTGCTTTGTAATGATGTGACTGCTGACAGGTTTTAATTAATTAAAATTTAAATGTAATTCGTTTTAATTAAATTAGTAATTTTGTGGCACCCATGGGATCGGGAATGACAATTTAAAAGGACCGTTTTGTATTATTTTTGTATAATTATAGTAATTTATAATAAGTGTACACATTTATTTTATTGCGTTTCTGCTTGGTGTCGGTTGAACGTGTTTTTTTTTTTTAGGTGGAACCTGCGTACACATCATTGTTGCGGGGTACCTTTGTGGGAGCACCTGTGGGACGGGCACTTCCGGCCGTGTCATCTGGAGGAAAAGCATGCATGGTGATTTCGCCTTCTTTCCTACTTTATACAGTCAGTAATCTGTGAACGTGTCATAAAATGTGTTAATAGGTTCGGCATGCTTATGCCACCATTTAATGATAGATTATCAGGGTAGGATGTTAAGACATGTTAAAAAGTCAGTGAAAAGTTAATTGATCTGGCGGAGTTTGGACGTGGCGTCGCCGTTGTGGGCGTGTTACCGTCAACAAGGATCAGCGTCTCTAAAGCTCCGCCCACTCCCCTTTGAGCGATCATTTTTAAACATGTATTAGTGTTAAGTTGTGTTATAGAATCATTTTTTATGACTTGTTCTATTGTCTATCGTGTATGAGACAATTTTAGTATAATTCTTTCATCCTTCATATTTCATTAATTATTACAGAATGTTTTTTTTTAACAGAAACAAAACAATTTTATTTTATTTGCACTAAAATGAGACTAAACAGGAAATACAGTAGGGAAAGTATATTTTAAATAAAAATATTGTTTATATGATAAAAAAGTGCATTTTCAAGTACATAGGTTGCAAAAACTGAAGCTAGAGAACAGGTCTTGTTGGAAATATTTTATTGGTGTTGTTATTATTGTGTGGCACTGAACTGAATGTGCACATCATAAAAATACCATATTTTAAAAATGCTGCTTTTGCAAGAGGAATTAACACATTATACAACAGCAAATCAGCCACTAAGGCTGATTAATGCATCACTACCATGAAACCTTTTTGAAGAGACCCTTTAGCAGAGTTTGGATGCGGAAACTCGCACTGTCAAGATTTTGGACCAATGTTTTATTGATTTGGTAGAGAAACTCAGGTGACTGGAGGGAGAGGTGACCTGTAGATTAGATTAAACCTATTCATGTGGAAAAACTGAACCGTCTGAGAGACACTGAATGAACTCTGGGGTAAAACAAGTGCAGGAGGAGAGAGGAACGCAGCAGCCAGGGAGAGGTTTGAACTCCAGTCCTGCCTGCACATTTAATCCTGCAACAAAGTCATTAAGGTTTGCAGCAACTGTGGAGGCCAATTAAAAAGCAGAATGCAGGCCTGAGTCTGGAGGAAGGCATAATTTGCTGCCTTTTATTGGACCTGTGGGAGCCTTGTTATGGATCTAGGGAATCAGAAGGTCTGTCCGATAGATTTTAGGGATATTTTTTAGTGAGTGGTGAATAAATAGTTTTTCCATCCCTATTAATTCATTTTGCTTGAAACATATACGTTTATACTATAAATACAAGATATAAACCCAGCTCCTGCTCCATGTCCCCAAACTATTTAAACTGTCAGTAACTTTGAATATTAAGCTGCTTTATCATCTATCTGAGGTCTGTAATTGTAATTGCTATCAGTTTTATCCTTTTTAATTGACTAGAAAACATTCTGTGCGAAATCCTCCGTTATCCCCCACAATGCTCTGTTTTACTGCAATTAACTGCTAAATCTATCTGCCTGGTTATTTAATGCAGGGGCTTGATCTGGACTAAATATTTTACTGAAATAATTGATATTATCAGATTCTCGGTGATTAACGGGCTTACCGAAAGAATAGCAGAGCTTACCGGCCTTTCCTAATGCTAAGCCCAAGAATCATGTCAGATATTCCCCTGGAGTCGGCTAATTACTGCATTGCCGTTCTTGCATGCGAAGTAAAGACTGGGCAGAGATGAGAACACATAGAAGGCATTAATCATCTGTCTTTTAGGTTGTTTGCTGGTTTTGTTCCATGGAAATGACCTTTGATAAGTTTTTCCTCCACTCGCCGGTGCTGGGTCTTCAATCAGGTAGAATTGTTTCTGTAGAAAAGTAAGTTATCAACCATCCTCCCCTATCCCCTCTACCCAAGTTTAATCTGTTTTATCATTATTTGCAGACGTTTCTGTTGATTGTTGTTCCGCCAGGTACATCTGTCTCTGCTCAGTATACGAATGAATTAAAGTCGACATAGCAGCTGGATTGGAGGCACACATCTGCAGATATTCTACTTCTTAATGCGTGATGTCAGTGTGTGTAAATAATGACATCAGATACTGTTACCGCCTCACGTCAACTGTGACTATCCAAGTCATCTCCTGAGAATCTTCTTTGTTCCGTCTCAGTTTTTCAGCACAAGAGAGACAAGAGGTACATTTTTACAAGCGGGCTCAGTCCTCAAACACTTGCTTTGAGAAAATCGGGGATGGCAACTCAAAAGAACGTAGCGGAACGCTGATTTGGTCATTTTGCTGCTTCAAATACTTGTAAATAGAGAAGAGCTGCTTTTTACTATCCGATTGATTTCACTTCAATAAACCAGCAACATATCATTGCATCTCAAACTCTACAAATATGAGTATCAGACACATTTTTACCAAGAAAGAAAAAAAAAAAGAAGAAGGCCTAGTGGTGAAACAGAATCATCTGTGCTGGGTGACACACTTGGAGAATCAGCGATAGTAACATATTCTTCACACAGCTCTTGTGTAATGAAGTGATACTTGTTTAGTCATCTGAATAATTGGCTGAATGCGTGATTACTAAAATAATAATTGGGATTCATTTATCTTTCAAACCGAAAGCTCAGCCTCTGCTGTCGGAGTGCGTGAGCCCGTTTGCTGCTGAAGGCTTCCAGAAGAGGAGCTCATTCAAGGAGCTGAATAAATGGATAAAGCCCATGTGTAAATTGCAGTGTGTTCCGTAGACCAGCATGGGAGATGCAGCTTCTCAACTAGCTGAGCCTCCTGAGATCTATTAATAATGAAACAACACGCTGGTTCATACAGAGTCACATATCATGAAAGTGGCTTTTTAGTTGGCATTACAGATCTTTTACCTATGTGCTTGTGTAGGAGTCTGTGAAATGCACAGTGGGAACATTTTTTCCCCTCGTTGAAGGCTTTTTAGTTAGCAGTGGAAGCTGGCATTTGGTGTGAAGAGATCAGTGTATGTCGGGATTTACAAATGATTTCTCATAGCTTCTCCCACAGCGTAGCACTCAGATATCCAGCCTGCTGAGCTGGAGCACTCAGCCCAGTCCACTTTTCACAAACGACCGTTCTTAAAATTTGATTTCAGTTTTAAAAAAATGTTTTTAATCATTTCTGCTACCAATGAGGAAATAGACAAAATAGTACTGATAAGCTAAAATGTTAAAAAAAAAAAAAAAAGGTGGCGCAGATGATAATATCAGACCTGACAAGTGTCTCCACATCATCTCGTCTCTTCCTGTCTGCCATTTGAAATGCATACAGATAGATCTTTCCCTAACCCCCCCATTCATTCCATACTGCATCTGTCCTTTGCTGCAGTGCCTCTTTATTTCTCCCTCCTCGTGCTTCCTTTCCCTCTTTTGCTCAGCTTCTGCTTCTGTCTTTTGTGTCTCTCTGCAGACCGTGTGCTGATATCCTCCTTTGAAAGGGTAATGATCCTACTGTGTTGAGATTATGTATGTGTGCCGCACACTGTAATGGCTCGGCTTTTTATTGCCTGCTGCATACTAATCCCACAACTGAAGGAATCAGATGACACCTGCAGGGAGCTGTGTGTGAGCTGCAGCCTCACATGAAAGAATGGCCATTAAAAATGATCAAAGAAATTACTATACTCGGTTGCACAACACTGCTCTCATGCCTGGCTAGGTGTGCATCCCTCTGCGTGTACGCCGTGCATACCCACACACACACGCTCATCGGTACATGAACTTGCACTAATTAGTTTCTCCCTCTGATGGATATTTTCCAAGTGAACCTCTGTGGAAATGTCCTGCGCGTAGTTGCCTCAGGCTCTGTGCAGATGATGCATTCACACTCGCAGATAGGAAATGGATTACATGCACGAGCTCCAAATGATGCCTGTTCTTGATATCCTGACCACAAATTATTCATGTGCGTTTTACCACAAGTGTTTTCCATGAGGTTTGAGTTTTCTTGGTCTTTTGTTTGATTAGGAATTCTGAATTTTGAGGCTTGTTTGTCGTGTTTTTATAGGTTTGCTTTTAGCAAAATACCCAGACAGGAACTCTATGAATAAAGACCATTCAAGAGCCTTGTTTTGCATTCTGCATTGGATATGTGGTTGATCAAGTTTAATAACACTTCTTCTTAAGTTTAATAACACTTCTCCTCCTTAAGTCTTTTCATGATGCCATTTGCTAGACTTATTTTGTGCAGGTCCTTTCTCTAAATGTGTTTCTACCTGCACCTACTACTAAACTAGTTCTTTATAGTAGATGATTTGTCATTCTAGCTAACGATTCAAAACAGTTGTTTTCTTGGAAGAGTTATCATTGTCAACACTTTTAAATCATATCTGGTTATTACATGGTGCATATGCTTCTCTGCGTTGAACACAAGCACACCAGTGCTGTGGTTATTTTTTTCCCAGCATGCCTACTTTCCCCCTTTAACCCCTCCCTTCATCTCCTTCAGCGGTCCATTTTAGAACCATGCTGCTGCATGGTTTGGTGGGTAATTTCACTGCTGTTTCATGTGGCGGAGGGTGAGGAATCTTCCTCCATTAGGTGGTGTCATCTTGTGATGTATCATGTATGCACAGAAAGGCAGTCCGATGTTTATTCATGACTTTCGAGGCGATGCCTTGCCTAAGCCCTCTGATTTCCTTTTAAGGAACAAAACTACAAGATTGAGACTTCTGTGTAAAGGAGCACCGACCATCCACCATCCTGCTGCACTTCCCCTAAGCGCCCCCCCCCCCCCCCACACACACACACACACACACACACACACACTCACACCAAAGTTCTCTCTCAAACAGAATATCTCCCATATCACCCATGGCCCCTCCCCCTTCCTCTTTTTAAATATCTCATATAAATTTTCCCTCGGTATTTTTTCTGTCAGATTTAATTTATCTGACCCTTAGAAGAGAGGAAAGGAAAAAAAAAGATCACATGCTGTTATTTCTCTCTGATTTTGCCCAGCTGTCTCATCATCTCCCTTCTGTGCTTAACTAAGAGCTTTTGATGAGGAGAAGAAATTAGATCTTTTTTAGAGCAGGCTGACACATTAAAAGAAAAACAGCACCACCTCAGAACTGTGAGGCCCTCTAGTCACACGTGACGCACAAATGTGCACCCCATGTACTAACACACAGCCAGTGGGATAAAGTGCCCAGATAGGTCACCTGACTTGTGGGGCCGGTGTTGGAGGAAGTCTGCTGCAATCAATATCGGTCACCAATGCGAACCAACAGCTTATTTGTAATTTTTGTCCTCGAGTCCACCGTGTTGTAAAGTAACCATTATTCAAAAACCTTGTCCCTATTTGTCTTGTAAATGACTTTTTAATGGTAATAAAACCACATCTATCCATCACACCACTACAAGTCCATGCAGGCTTTTGATGGGACTCCTCCTATGAACAAATGGTATCCATTAATATTCTCAATGACCATCCTTCCAAAGGCACATGCATTATAATATATGTGCGGCAGCCTGCTGCTGGAGTACGCTTTAGCATATTCATATATGATGGCACCATACAGTCTTCATGCATGTTTGAAAGTGATACCTTCAACCTATATATGGAAAAGAGCTGCCACCTGCCAAGTGTTGCTAGTCATCATACATACACTTTAGCAAAATGGTATCTAAATTATACCACAGAAAGGAAAAAAAAACTCACCATATTTTGCACTTTATAGCAATGAATCTGATTTGTTTGTCTTTTTTTGGTCAGATGCCTCTTGTGTAACTATCTGTGTTTTAAATATTCTAAATGTTTTAAAACGCCCTTATGCAAATCCAGTTAATGCCGTCTGTATGCGCACATTTGTAATAATATTCAAATTACATTCCTTTGCATTGCATATTGTAACCTTATAAATAATGCAAATGTAGCAAACTCTGCAAATGCCAGAGTAAATGAGATGGAAGGAACGAGAGAGCGGGAGTGCAGAGTGAAGAATGAGAGAGCAGGAGTTAGCATAACTAACAGATTGTTGCGCTGTCACTGATTTGCATGAAAAAAGACCAGTCTAATTGGAACACTTAGCTGCAACATCCTGATAATATAGAGTTGGATTATAAAGGGACACGGAGGAGCTTTTATTAAGAAGGATTTCCAGTGTGTTGTTGACAGATGTACCACCACCTTCTGTTTTTGTTGAGACCATTCAAAGCAGAGTGTCTCTCAACTTGTGCTGTTTGACATGACATATCTATCAGGCAAGAGACGACACAATGCTGTCTCAGCATTCATTACCATAGCAATCAGTGCTACATTTTCATTCTGAGTCAGTCTCCAGGCAAATGACATACAAAGTTTCTGCAAGATAAAAAGACACGCTGGAGTCGGAGTATAGATACGCTGCATGGTGCTCAAACAAAAGACACGGAAAACTGTTAGAAGAGTTTGCACTTTATGTGTAGTAACAACAGCAAACAGACAATGTCCTCGTTTATGCTGGGCATGCAGTCATAGTGAAGTGTTCTGAGAAAATATCTAAAGTTTGGTGGTAGTAGAGCGCTTTCCGAAACAGCCCAAAGCAGTACTACCCCTTCACGTTATTTCTTTTCTTTAATAATAAATGATGGATGTTTCAAATTACGAAAGAGTTCTGAGAAAATCCAATTTAGTCGTGGGCCTTTACAGAGGGTAGAAGAGGATAACAGTTCTGTATCAAAAGGCCCTTTTATAGCTGTGCCACAATGGAGTGATGTAGTGCACTCTGTAGAAATAGTTCCAGAGTTTTAGAAATCCTTTTAAACTCCTGAGTGTAAAAGTAGTTTTAACATACTGGAGGTGGTTATGATCTGGCACTGATTGAAGCTACATGTGAATCACCTGTATGTTGTCAGTGATCATTTCAAAAACTGACGCAAATATTTAAGAATATATAGATAGATTATATTATTACGCTGATTATAACAATAATTATGGCCACTTCTATTTGCCGCTCTTGGTTGTTAGTGTACCAGGTTGCCCAACTCCAAAACCCAGCCGCACGTTTTCCTGAAAGCCAAACTGCACAAGTCTAGGTTGATAAGGAGGGGTCAATCTGCTCGCTTTAATATTCTCTGGGGTAACCCGTTTCTCTGTAGTTTGCACTTTAACGAGGAGAGCGTTAGCGTCTTGAAAAGTGGGAGAAACAAGCTAAAAACTGTACTATACTGTACTATAATTTCCTATTAAATTATACCCAGATATTACCTAATATTACCTACTAACCATTACAAAGGGGCAAAAAAGTATTTGGTCAGCCACCGATTGTGCAAGTTCTCCCGCTTAAAATGATTACAGAGGTCTGTAATTTTCATCATAGGTACACTTCAACTGTGAGAGACAGAATATGGAAAAAAAAATCCAGGAAATCACATCATAGGATAAATAAATTTTTTTAAAGAATTTATTTATAAATTCCTGCGGAAAATAAGAATTTGGTCACCTACAAACAAGCAAGATTTCTGGCTCTCACAAACCTGTAACAACTTCTTTAAGAAGCTCTTCTGTCCTCCACTCGTTACCCCTATTAATGGCACCTGTTCAAACTCGTTATCTGTATAAAAGACATCTGACCACAGCCTCAAACAGTCAGACTCCAAACTCCACCATGGCCAAGACCAAAGAGCTGTCGAAGGACACCAGGAACCAAATTGTAGACCTGCACACGGCTGGGAAGAGTGAATCTACAATAGGCAAGCAGCTTGGTGTGAATAAATCAACTGTGTGAGCAATTATTAGAAAATAGAAGACGTACAAGGTCATTGATAATCTCCCTCGATCTGGGGCTCCACGCAAGATCTCATCCCATGGGGTCAAACTAATCATGAGAACGGTGAGCAAAAATCCCAGAACTACACGGGCGGACCTGGTGAATGACCTGCAGAGAGCTGGGACCAAAGCAACAAAGGTTAGCATCAGTAACATACTGCGCCCACAGGGAATCAAATCCTGCGGTGCCAGACGTGTCCCCCTGCTTAAGCCAGCACATGTCCAGGCCTGCCTAAAGTTTGCCCCTGACCATGTGGATGATCCAGAGGAGGATTGGGAGAATGTCATGTGGTCGGATGAGAGCAAAATAGAAATTTTTGGTAAAAACTCAACTCGTCGTGTTTGGAGGAAGAAGAATGCTGAGTTGCATCCCAAGAACACAATACACGCTGTGAAGCATGGGGGTGGAAACATCGTGCTTTGGGGCTGTTTTTCTGCAAAGGGGACAGGAGGACTGATCCTTGTTAAGGAAAGAATGAATGGGGCCATGTATCGTGAGATTTTGATCAAAAACCTCCTTCCGTCAGCGAGAGCATTGAAGATTAGACGTGGCTGGGTCTTCCAGCATGACAATGATCCCAAACACACCACCCGGGCAACGAAGTTGTGGCTCCGTAAGAAGCATTTCAAGGTCCTGGAGTGGCCTAGCCAGTCTCCAGACCTCAACCCAACAGAAAATTTGTGGAGGGAGTTGAAAGCCCGTGTTGCCCAGAGACAGCCCCAAAACATCACTGGTCTAGAGGAGATCTGCCTGGAAGAATGGGCCAGAATAGTAGCTACAGTGTGTGCAAACATGGTGAAGACCTACAGGAAACGTTTCACCTCTGTCATTGTCAACAAGGGTTATATTACAAAGTATTGAGTTGAACCTTTGTTATTGACCAAATACTTATTTTCCGCAGGAATTTATAAATAAATTCTTTAAAAATCCTACAATATGATTTCCTGTATTTTTTTTTTTCCACTTTCTGTCTCTCACAGTTGAAGTTTACCTATGATGAAAATTACAGACCTCTGTCATCATTTTAAGCGGGAGAACTTGCACAATCGGTGGCTGACTAAATACTTTTTTGCCCCATTGTATATGCAAAAGTCTAAAAGAGGCATCATTGCTGTTCAATCTCTTCACCAGTGGAAAACACAAGAATGTGTCTTCTCCGTGCCCACTTAACATTTCTGACCAAGCACACAACACTTCTCAGACAGCAAGCAATGATCTGCCCAGATGATGTGTCGAGAACAAGCTGAGAGAATTAACCAGGGCTGTGAGAACAAAATCACATTTTTTTTCCCTAACCGCCCTGAGAGCGAGAATGGTGAACATTTCTCCAATCTTGCAGAGTTTGTAATAGCCTTACGTTTAGGGTCATCAGTTTTACAGCCTGAGCCGAGAGAACAGAGCTGGCTGCCACATTCGTACAGCTTTCTGAGAAGCACAAGAACAAAACATCTATACAGACTTCTGAGAATGTAAAAGCATTAATTTACATTGCTTTAAAAATACCAAGTTTTAAAAAGGGAGAGAAATAAAAGACAAATAAATAATAAGGGTTTTCAGCTCAATTGAGATCTGTCATTACCCTGTAAAGTGTGGTGGAAGTAGAACTTTCCAGGAGCCTCAGAGGTCACGTTCACGTGTGCCCAGCACCGATGAAGCCTCCTTGTCTATTTTCATCACATTTACAGCAGGAGCCCCTTGAAGTGGGCAAGACTGAGAAATTTCAATCTCATGGTTGTTCATGAGGCAGTGCTGTCATTTCTGCCGATGGACTGGATGTATTGTAGTCATTGTGACACAGACATCCCATCTGAGGTGGGATATTGCTGCTCTCCAGCCTGCTCTCCATCAGTAGATCAACAGTAATGGGGTCAACCAAGTTAAATCCACCACTTCTAGAGCCTCCGGATAAGTGTGATTACAGACATTTGGGTTAATCAGAAGGACGGACCAATAATGGATAATAATAACAGGCAGTGGTCTTTCAAGGAACTGGTACCTCTAGATTAAAGAAACGTTACTCTGAATACTGTCTTTGTGCTTTTCACATATTCACGTCACAGCTGAGACTCTACCTGTCCTCCAAACCTTGCAGTGGGTGGCGTGGAAGCCCGGACCAGCAATAAGAACCAAAATGAACTAAGTTGCACTGCTGAGTGGACATACAATGCAGGATTTTATATAGAATAACTGATATAATTGCACTGTTCATTTTACATCTAGTCTCGTCACTACAAAAGTCAATCTTAAAGTAGGGCACTTTCTTAGTTGCTTCTTAAACAAACTAGGAAGTAAGAAGCCAGTGCTATTCAAGGCAGTCAGACTGGTGGGTGGACTGTCAGCTGCTGTGAGACAGCCAGCTGACACAAGTATGTAACAGCTCCCTCACCAAGCGCCCAGTTCCGGCCCGCTGACCTGGGTTCTGGGACGAGTGGGTGTTTTTATAATAGTAATTCATAAAATGAGCTGACATTTAAAACAAATAGAATGATAATTGCATGAAATAGCACTGTCTTTAAGATTCAGGTACAAGGTGCATGCCAAGACAGTAGGCGGCGTACATTCTCCAACTGTATTGGAAGAATGGTGAATTAAAAAAATAAACATAATTAAGGTAGAGCAGAAAAATCTGGAAGGAAACCTATTGCGGCTCCTTTATTCCTCACTTCAGTGGATGTTCAAGTTCAACTGACTGGGTGAACAGATGCAGCCCATCGGCAAGGATAAAACTAGCCCTGCAGTAGCAAAGATCTCCACATTTCCTCATGTGAGGGACGAAAATGTTAGCAGTCGTTCACATTCACACAAAATCCTTTTCAACATCTCTGCTACAGTTTGCGCAGTCTCACAGATCAACAGTGTTACGTGCTGATAGAAAACGTTAGAAAAGTCCAGGAAATGTGGATGTTTGTGTACCCCAGGCCTTCAATCAGGTTTTCCTAAACTTGACATCCAGTCTACGGTTGTAATCTCTGCTCTCCTTTTGTGCTTCTCAATCCCGTTTTTCCCCCTGGAGGAGGTTTCCGTCCTGACTTCTTTCATCAGCCATGGCTGCTCCACGTTAATGACATCATCATGCTGACTTTAAAAGACACTGATTATCATATTGCGCCTGTTGACTGACAGCTGACCTTCATACTTGGTTTAGAAAGCTGGTAAGATACAGTAGGTCATCTTTCCCCGTTAGTGACAGTATATTAATTTTAATTTGATAAAATTGCCAGTAACTAATTAATCTACAGGGCCCAGACCAGGCTGCTGCTCTGATTTGAAAGGAAGAAATCTGAACTTTTTAAAGCTTTTTCATGTCACCGTATAAAACCAGTTAAAACTGCCAATAACAATATAAAAAAAATATTTTTCTCATCTTTTCTGCAAATAAACTTGTGTCTCAAATTGAGGTTGGGGCAAAGTATGGTATTATTATGAGGTCATCACTTTTCTATGCTAGTCTTATTGCTATTTTCTCCCTGAGTTATGAAAGTTGCTACATGAAATTCTGTGTTTCTTTTGTCAAATTGCCTTCTGTGAAAGAAACTGATAACATTTTCTTAGCAGGGTGGGAAAATGCGCCCTGTATTTGTTCAGATAACACTCTCAGACAGTAACCCAGGCCTGCTGGATCAGCCCATCAATGAGCTGAGCTACATAATACAGACTTTCAGCATGTATATTAATAGCAGCACTCTGCATAATGCATGTGTTTTATGACAGCCAGACATGCACAGACACATTAGTGGTGCTGCTGCTTCACCACTCATCCACATTCCGTGTAAGGGTGAGATCTCCCCTAACCCTGTTAGCTCTGACTGCCAGCTGTTTTTTTTTTGTTTTTTTTTTTGCGTGTGTGTGTTTTTTTTTTTTTCCCACACTCGACCAGTCTTGTAAACTCCTCCTTTGCGACGCACGGTGGAGGTGTGCCATGCCAAACGAGTTACTCGTTACCTCCCTCACACTCGGCTCGTGGAAGCTATTGGAAGAACTACAGCGACATCTGCATGTGCCAGGCTTAAAGAGCGCCAGCCGTGTACCCACCCACTTCACCGGGCTTCCCCCCAGTCTGCCAGCCTGCTCCCCGTCTCTACCGCCCCTCCTCTCCTTCACCTGCGGCAGTCATTTCTCAAATTACTAAACACGGCTAATTATGTGAGGCGTGAAGCTCACTTCATTTGAATATTCTGGCTTCAGGGGGATTTACATTGCGTGGGGGGAAGAATTAAGCAAGGATGTCTGGGAATGGGGTCCGCAATTAGAAGCGGGATCCTCAGCGGAGCAAAATCTTACTGCAGGATGGTTTCTGTGCTTTTAATGTGGCACCTCACTGGGATTTTTATTTTGGACCAAAAATATTTTGCAAAACCCAATCAATTCGGTTTGTTTTGGGTCTGAGTTTATGTTTGACTCTGGCATGATTCATTCATTTAATAGCAGTTCCTCTTTTGAAAATGACTTTTAGTCATTTTTCAAAGGTCGAGGTAAAACAAATCTGTGCAAAAGTGGGTCACAATATTGAAAAATACTCCAAACTTTGGACGTTTATGTGTATTCTGTGTGTGAGACAGACCCTGCGTGTGTGTGTGTGTGTGTGTGTGCGTATGTATGTGTGTTTGTGTGTAGGAGTGGATTCATTTCAACAATACAATACAAGCAGTACAGTCCGACTTAGATACCGCCCAAAATTAAGCATCAGGTTTTATTCTGAGAACTGTTTTGGTGTTTTGAGTAACATGACAAAGGGTATTTTTTTTACCTGCTGATTCCAGCTATGTACCTATGTGATATGTATGCCTTCAAAAATGTAAAAATTGAAAAAGTAATCAAGGTTTGGAGTTCCACAATCAGCAGATCACATGCAAATATTTAAAAATACTACTAATCATAAAATTAAAACTAATAATAACAATAACAATGCCAGTTTTATTCACAATCACATAAACATCAGTCAACTTATACACAAATAACAACAATCATATGGAAGCTGACACCATGCCAAAATTGCAGGAACTTAATTAATCTGGGTCGGAAAGGTTGAGTGACTCACTTCTTTAATTAATTTTGAATCAAATGAAATGGCTGGCTGCCAGGAATCAGGAATACCGCGCAATTATTTGCTTTCTTTCTCTAATTTTGATGTTTTTTTTTGTTTCTACTCCGCCGTCCTTCTGTTTCCACTCGCACGTATGCCACAGCACTATAATGATATGCAAATGAAATATGCATAAAACCGTTCTGCTGTGTGATGATTAAGCACAGAGGACATTAGCTAGCGCCCGTCACAGTCTCTGTTGTCTCCTCCGCAATCCGCTTCAGCCACGGTGTCAACAACGCCAATTTAGAGGAGATCAATGCCGCTAACGCACTGATTGTTTGAATACAAGGTAGTATCCGATAGGAGAGAAATTAGATTCCAGGAAGGGGTCTTCTTAGCTTTGTAAGATCCAGAACCAGGAGAGGCAGATCTTCCTCTGTGGGAGTTGGTGCTGTGGTGAGTAGCCGGGCAGCAAAGAGAGCAGCTTTTCCAAAAAGAGAGAATGTGAACATCTCTGCCAATGGAGGAGCTTTCCTCCGCTTGTTTGTGAGAACTGTGGCATTATTTGACTACTGGCATATAACGTAGGAAGAAAAATATCCCTGTTCTTGCTTTCCCTCTCTCTCTCTTATACACACACACACACACACACACACACACACACTCTCTCTCTCCACCCCCCCTTTCCATTATACTCTGTCCAAGCCCTTTTTTGTAATCCATTTGTGTAATGAAGACGCCGAACAATTAACATCCCTCATGGAATTAAATAAAGGGTGATTATCCAAAGTTCATTAGCTCCGAAAGATTAGAATATCCGCGGTTTCCCGTCAGGAATATGGAAGAAATTATGGCACCGTTTCCAAATTAATTGCTTAATCGTATTTGTTGCAATGGCGATGATCACGATCGAGATGCCCCAAAAGATGCCACCTTTCCAGCGATCTCTCCTCGGTGCTGGTACAGCCAGTTTCAGACATCTTGGTAGTGCCAAGGTTGGGTAGCAGTCGCAAGATGTTATAATCCTTCCTCATGGATGCATCCTGTGCTGTTCACATTCTGCTACTGTGCCTCTGGTCCAAATCCAGGAAAAAAAAAGGGACACCAGTGAATGAATATCCTTGCGAAGCTAATTGCTGCATCAATTCTGGCTGTATTAACAAGGAAATTAACTCAATTAAATCCTCCGTTGTGTTTTGTCGCGGCTGTGCCCATTGTTGGCTGTATGCCCAATGCCAGAAGTCACGCGGGAAATGCCGAAACGGACCTCGGCGGTACCCAGAAAGTCAACCCAAACCAGATGGCGAGCCTGTCTAGCATCTGTTTATGATAGTTTACCGATGGAGAGAAAATCCTGGAAGGGTGGAGTTTGTTCATTTCTTTTGGGCGGTTGGCAGGAACAGGGCAAAAAAAGTGAGTGGGATGTGGGTGTGAAGAATCTAATGAGTTCCCACGGCCTCCCCTACCCCCAGTGCTGTTTGCAGGCAGGCCGGCACCTCCCCCGAGCAACATCACATGCTGCCAGTTTGCTCCTGTAACTTCTGTAACCAGAGTCAATGCCACCGCACTCACTTCCGTTGTGTGTGACTTGGGCTAAAGTAGATCTTCTTGTTTTGTCAATGTGCTAAGAAAATATGGATTTTTATGGGATAAACTCTAATTATCACAAGTTCAGGTAGAGGAAATCTGCCCTCTAATGATGGCTTTTATTTACCACCTCATTAGTAAACACCCTCGCTTTTTTTGTCTTTCTTTTGTGTCTTTGAAATCTAAAAAGCTGCTATTGGGCTTCAGGCACATTCCCTCAGGTCTGTTCTATCCCCTCCTCCTCTCGTGGGCACACACAAGTTGATTGGCAGATTGGCAGCATCCACCAGAGCGGCGCCTGTGGTATACCTTCAGTCAACCATCCAATGAGAAATCCACTGGCATGAACGTGGCAGACAGAGGGGAGGGAGATGCACTTGCTTTACATGTTTAACAGTTTGTTGCTTTTGTCTGGCCACATCTTCAGTTTTGTTGAAGAATATCTTGTTGATTATTCTGATCCCTCCTTTGTTTAGCTCACTCTGATTAGCAAAGAGTTGTCATTCTAAATAGCACAGTTAGAATCTCTGGCGACTGCAGACTGTTATCCAAATCCAAATGCTGCTTCTTTTTCCCGCTTAGTGGTGTCTCATGGCATTACACTCCTACTGGCACGCCACTTGACACCTGAATGTGTCAGATATTTTTCCAGCCTGTGACAATTGTCATCCGAAATGGTGTTCACTGCAACATATTACAAATTAGCTTCTCTTAAAGCTAGCCAAAGGGTTGGCAGGTGTCACTCGCCCAGATGGCGCGCTGCTTGCTTGGCACAGAGACCCATGGATGCTTACAAAAAGAGCAAGGAGGAGCCGTGGGTGGAGCATCCTTTTGTGTTGTCACAACCATACTTCCCCAGTCACCGTTAGAATAGCAAAACAGCTCCAAGTTTCGACTAATATTGTTCTAACATCACTGTCTTTTCCATTCATTCCAGGTTGCGCCGCTTTTGTGGTGACCATCCCTGTGGTTTTACTTCCTTTTGTACATCCTCAGACTTGCGTATTTTAGGATGCCAGGTATTTTGTATTTTCCATCATCCTGCAACAACTATGTCCAGCCGATTAGCCCCGTCCATGATTCAACCAGATGTTCATCTTTACATCTTGAAGTCTTCATCAGCAAATCATCAGATGTCCTCCGAGGAAGTCGGAATACAGAGCCTTCATTCTTAGAACTTCCACTATTTTTAAGATTGCCCTCCATTCAGTCAAAGAAAATAGTGCATAGAAGAAAAATAGGATGCCACCTAAGTGACAACGAGAGCCGTCCGTCTCCCTGGCTACATCTAATCATCGAACCTAAAGCGCCAGCAGAAGTACGCTTTGATGCTAGCACTGAATGGGTGGCACTGTGCCAACTTCTCTCTGCCATCAACCGCATTCGCTCCTTGTTTCCCTTATTTGCCCAGCCCCTTTCTCTCTCAGTCTGTGTCTTGCCCACCCTCCTCCTCCTCCTCCTCTCCCTCATGTTCCTTTCACATGTTCAGGACACCAGCTCTCGCTTTTCTTCTCTGACATTAATTAACATTTGGTTAATTGAATCAGAAGGCTGATGTTTCCGTGTGTTATGAGTCGGCAGGCTAGCCTCTTCGCACCCTAGACTGAAACCTTGGCACCCCATCGTACAGCAAAGCCATGCCTCTGCTGTATGTTGTTTCTTCTTTGGTGCTGGATGAACTGTGCCACTTTGACGCTTTTTCCGCCTGTTGCTAACTGGCATCGCTGATACAAATATAAAATTTGTATCAGCATTCATTCATTATGGTGTTTTTCACCTCTGCTTTACAGATTTTTATTTCAATTGTTTATTGTGGGAGGAGGACAAAAAAAGATTGATTATTTAATAAAATGCTTGATGTAAATTGTTAAATTGTAATTAATAGTGGTATTTTCAAATAAATGTGTAGCACTTGTAATCAAAATTATTACTTTTTTTCTACAGTTTGGCCTACACATAGTAATCCTTGAAGTTAAGGACACAAAAATACTTGTCTTTTGTCTCAGATTGAAAAGTGAAGCGATGGACTCCCTGGAATTTCCTGTTTTCATCGTTTTACTCTTTTTGTAAAATAAAAATCAACCTAGAACCAATATGCAGATCACATTATGCAAATAACCCGGTATTTACATAATGTCTTACGACAGGAATATGCAAATGAACCATATAATTTATGAGCGCCTGTGTCTCCCTCCTAGTGCTCCCACAACTTATAAAGAGTTTTCTCCCCCCCCCGCCCATGTCAAACTGGCACGCTATGCACCACAGAGACCATACCCTTGCTGATCGTGCACGCCTACAAAAGGGGCTGCTGGCGTGGGTACTGTGGCTGGGTGGGAAAAGTTATCTAGCAGACTAATGAGGAAAAAGGAGGCAGGGAAGGGGCGGAGACGTGGGTATTGGGGAAATGTTTAGGGGGGCACAATACATCCCTCCACAAAGGCTCTGTAGCGGATGACAATTTTTCAAAACAGCGAAATTAATAGATCAGACCAAATAGAGAGTGGGAAGACTTCAAGTCAGTCGACAGATTCTTGAATTTCCTTTTTGTGTCTTTTCCAAAGAGTTTGACATTGTAGGTGAGAGTGATTTTTTTTTTTTTTTTTTTTTTGTGGAGCTACCGTCTTTTGCCTCTGGTCAACTGGATGTAAGCAGCCGTGTGCTGGGTGGGATAGAAAGCAGGGAGAGAATCACAGGCAGAGAGAGAGAAAAATATCTCAGACGTGTATGTGGGCTCCAGTCAGTGTGCGCCAGTAGCCTGGGATGCCACCACTCAGCTTAGCCAAGTCCAGAAAACAGCATCCAGGCTGTATCCAAGAAGACCGCGACCAGACTTGTCTTGGTTTTTCCTGTAAATTTCATTCCAGTTGTTTTTTTTTTTATTTCCCAGCTGGAATTTTTATTTGCTGCAATTACTCCGCCAGGAACCGATGACAATAATTGGCCTCTTTGCATGCTTGATGTGAGGCTAATGGCTAAAGAGACAATTCGACACTGTTCTGGAGAAGAAAAGCACGCCATGGGGGACTGCATCAGGGGGAACAACGCTTTCATTCACCACTCTCGAATTTTAAGTGGACATCAATACTGACCAAAAAACTGTCCTAAGGGCCTCTTTCTGCAAAATTTTACCAGTTTAGGGACATTTCAGACTTCACCTTGCTCTCCTGTATCTGCTAGAAGCTAGAATGCACCCTTACTGAAGCTGTAGAAAGATGCTGGTGCCAAAACCGCCCTTTGTACGCTAAGCATTTGCATGCCCATTGTGCCCGAAAAGGTATCTGTGGCATATGTTTGTGCCAAAGCAAATAAAGAGACAAAGGCCACTGCTTAGAGAAATATAAAATCTGCTTTGTCTCTCCCTCTCTTCTTCATTTCACAAATGCACACAGACACAAAAATATCTGAATAAGTAGAGCGCTCCCTGTAATCTTTTACTGTGACAGTGGTAAGATTTCATGCCAACCTTTGTACTGTTCTCTGTTATTTCACTACTATTCTCTGGTCCCTAATTAGCATGCCATTAGCATCTAAAGCTCATTATCCAATTGTATGTCTTCAGTCCTCCGTGTCCATTATTTATTCATCTATGCATCCTTCTTCCTATTGATTGCACTGAAATCACAAAACATTCTAGCAGCAAGGAATGCAAGCAATTAGCATATAAAGGACATTGAATTATACAGCACATAGCGTTCACTAGATTTAATAACATCTGAATATGGTATATGGTGTGCACTGTACATTTTATGATTATTATAGTTACACAGATTGTTTGGATTAATTATCAAGTATTATGTGACCTAAATGTCATTGGTTTCTTCTTATAATAGCATAAAATAATGAAATAATATTGAGTGTATATTATATATACACTTTGTTGCACTACCTGACAAACGGCTGGATATGAAATGCCAATAAAAAACCCCCACATTTATTATTTATTGATTACTTTGCTTTTATTGTGTCCAGCAATATTTTTGTGTGAATGTGTTTTTAGGGTGTGTGTAGTTGAGCAAAATACTGATAAGAAACACTGTAACAGCAAAGAGGTCAATGTGGGCATTTCTTCAGACCTCTTTTAAGGGAAAAAAATGATTGATTTTGATTTTTTACTGTAGTGATAAAACTTAACTTTCCTTTGAATATTATACACTGCTCAAAGAAATAAAGGGAACAATAAAATAACACATCCTAGATCTGAATTAATGAAATATTAATTAATTAATATTTTATTATTATTTATAATATTATTATTTATATATAATATTTTTATTATAAATATTTAATATTTTTATTAATTAAATACTTTGTTCTTTACATAATGTGCTGAAAACAAAATCACACAAAAATTATCAATGGAAATCAAATTTATTAACCCATGGAGGTCTGGATTGGAGTCACTCAAAATTAAAGTGGAAAAACACACTACAGGCTGATCCAACTTTGATGTAATGTCCTTAAAACAAGTAAAAATGAGGCTCAGTAGTGTGTGTGGCCTCAAAGTGCCTGTATGACCTCCCTACAATGCCTTGGAGTTACATTGTGTTGTTTAAGTGTTCCCTTTATTTTTTTGAGCAGTATATTAATGTATGCATTTGAAGGTCGTGGACTTCAATCTCTCCTCACATAAACATGCAGTAAAGATTTGAAGGGCTGGTATCCAATAGGCTGTGCACCATAAAAGTCTTAATCTGTTTGTATAGGGTAAAATTCTAAAAAAGAAAAAAAAGTGAACATGGACACAGGCTCTGTCTATTGTCTGTTTTGTCTTGTGTCATGTGTCCAACAACAGCTCAGTGTTCTGGCAGCATGACTGCATGTTTGCATCCCTTGTGCCCGTGTCTTTGAGCATGTGCCATGTTTACTGCGTGCACGCCTTCTGCCCAACTCTGACACCTCTGCCAGCAGTTGCTTCCAGAGCCGCCCGACATCTCACGCCTGATGAACCACAGACAAGTGCCAGAGGGTAAGCATGCCCGCCGTCAGCGTGTTCTTCCTTAATGGCTCCATTTAGCATGCACCACATGTCACTGTCAGTGGAAGCATGCACACGTGTACTCACATATGCAGACACATTACTAATGAGTCCCATCTTGAAACACACACCAGTCCATGGAGCCCTGGGCTGTGTGAAGCAATCACGTTGCGTAATGCATGCAGCGTGCACTAACGCGGTTGTAAGCAGAAGCCTGCATTATTCAGATTGGATGGATGAGGTAATTAAGACTCTTGTAGTCACTTCATAATTCATTTGCGTTAAAGACGCAGCTGTTTGGCAATGATAAACAGAGCTGGCACATGATGTGATGCAAAGAGAGACAACATGGCACTTGTATATGGAATTGGTGTCTTCTCTTATTAGCCCTGTGGCTAGTTGGAGCAGAGGTGGAATAGTGATAAATAAATAAAAAGCCTCTTTTTTGACACATTTTTAATGTTTTAGCTGTTGAAAATGTCAACATTGAGTGGAAAGAAAATATTTGAAGGGGATGTTTGTAACACTGTATCTCAGCTAAGCCCTGGACAGAATGTCGATCAAGTGCATTCTTATTCATGTTGCAGCTGAAGGAAACTCTAACAGGCCCTCAGCATTTCTTGATAACTAATGTTATGGAGAGATACAGTTTCACCGCAAGGTTGCTAAACGAATGTAAACCCTAAAGGTCACAGAGGCGCTCCTACATGTATCCAACCAGTAACTTTCATATTAAATTGCATAAAATTATCGAACTTTATAGGTTTTTCATTTGTGTTACCTTTCTGTGCATGCCTGCATGCATGTTCATGTGTTTTGTACACGCAGGACTATCTCACCTTTCAGGAAGATGAAATGAATCCAGAATGCTTTAAAAGGTCAGGAAAGCTCTGCTTCTCCAGGCAGGTCACTGATTGGCTGAATCAGGAATACGAGGTAGGTTGGTGAAGATGTGCTGAATCCTTCTCTGTGTGTTTCCAGAATATGAATGATGTGCAGAACACACAAGCAGTCATCTTTGGTCAGTTTGTTATCACTGGGATATTTGAAAGGCACCATACGTTTGGGCTTTAATTGCCAATTATCTTGTTGCTACATTAATGCAGACACAATATGACACAAATCAAGAGACTGTCTTGCCTTTCCTCCATTTAACCATCTTTTCTGCTTGAAGTCTTGTGTGTAGCATGCCTGGGGAGCTAAAGGTGCTCGTTAAAGTCCATAAGTTATTTAATGGTTGAAGCTAATGGGAAGAATATCGGGCACAGTGAAAAATAATTTACGTTCCCATTCGTCTTTTTTCTCCTTGCCCCTCTAACCTGCAGCAGCTCTGAGAGTGTGCTTTACAGCATTAGAATATATCTGTCCAACATCACGCTGACTGATGCATTTAGAAATAATGCACTGAAGCCAGGCATTATGACCCTGGTAACTAATGGACAGCTTTTACCCATGGCCAGTCTAAATTATTCAGCGGAACAACAGAGCCCTTGTCAGCTTAATATTTCTTTGCATGCTACCAAAACACAAGACCAATAGGATCTCCATTCTGCTGCTTGAAGATGCAAATCCAAAGCCTGTTTTTATTTGGTTGCTAATGTATGTTATTGGTATGAGTCGAGTGATTGGAGGAGTAAAATAATACAATTTAATTAAACTAATCTAGATTGTCCCTACATGCTTTACAAAAACCTACAACCTGACCACCAAACTAGCAAGAGTGGTAGGAAACAAACCCTTTTAAAAGGAGGAAACCTTGAAAGGAAAGGAAGAAACCAGGCTCATGGGGCGGGGGGGCACTTGAGCTGATGGTTGGCAGGTAAAGGAAGAGTACATGGGGAGATTGGGCAGGAAGAGGAAATTAAAGACTTAAATAATATATAATCCCAACCCAATCAAACTGGCAGACATCATGTTAGCTATAAGTTTTGGTTTCAGAGATGTTTTTTTTGTCTTTGCGGTGGTAGGCTTCCCGTTCTTCCTTTTTGACCACATCGGACCGCTGCACATTTTTATTTAATGGTGTTTATATTTTAATTTGCTGCACCAGAAGTAGTCTCCCTGTCTCCAAAGTAATGTAAAGAACAAAAGATGGGCTCGATGAATTCCATCCACACAGAGGTCAGAGAGACAGAAAATGAATAACAATGTGGATTCCCCCAGCAAGGAGAGGCAGAAACAGACTAATAAGAGCATAACAGGAGAGGAGAAGGGAACCCTTGGGAACCAGCATGAAGGATTTCAGTGCATTTGGAAAGAAATGGGTCTAAAAATATTATGATGCCTGCTTTGAAATGCGTCTGTAATTAGGAAAGGAATTTGTCGAAGGGTGTGGAAAAGAGGATTGAAATTCCCCAATTGTGTTGAAGCACGAGGTTAGCCAGGAGAAGGTATGAAAAATACCAGTGTGAGATGAAGATGCACAGAGTGTGGAATAAAGAAAGCAGCTTGTGTTACTATTGACACGAATTTAAATTTTTTTCGCCAGTATTTCTCCACACAAGTCAACTTTTCTGAAACTTTCTCAGCCTGAAAGCTTTCTTGGTGTGTTCTGCTTGCACCGTCAAATTCCATCAAGTTTCAGTGTCACAGTCCACAATCCATCTTAGAAAAACAACTGTCATCAAAATCTCTCATTCTTCATCATACCTTTAAACCAGAACCTTCATGTATACACCAAGCAGGCGGTCCTGTAACCAGCACTGAGGTGAATCTGAGTCAGTCTTACAGGCGTACTTTCAAACCATGGGGCAAATGCTGGAGGAGCTGCAGGAGATGTTGGGTTAACCTGAGCTGCTTTGTTCAGAAGTCATGAGAAAGGGTCGTAGACCTAGGAAGACGTGGTTGGTCAACATTTCCCTTGTTTAGATTATTTTCTTCCTCCTTTGGGATGGGTGACATCAGCTATGGACTCACCATTCCCCTCTTTCTCTGGACACTCTATTTCACCCTCTCCGATCTGGGTGCTGTGGCCATAAACCAGTGAAGTCAGTCTATAAAAGGTCGGTGTAGAAAGGGTTTGTTGGTGACTCAGACCGGAGGCCCACACACAGGTATCACCTAACAGCCTTCCATTAAAAGGTTGACCGTGCCAGCGCCAGAATAGAAATCCTCCATAGCTGCACCAATTTCATATAATTGTCTTTGGTAGATTGTTTAGTGAAGTACACATTTCCAGTGTATGTTTATCACATCCCGACTAGATGCTTTATTATTTTCTGTACGTCATTTTCACCGTGGTGCTATCATTTATAATTTGCCCGACCAAATCATTCAATCTGTGTTGCCTAATTTTCACCACGGCCCACCAGGAACCCAAAAGTGCCCTCCGCCCCCCAAATCGGAATGGTTACCAAAAACACGCCTCAATTTCAGGGCTCTGAATTGTGGCCATTGTAGAAATTGAAGAAATTAATGAAGTCACATAGAAATGACAGAATAGCAAATATCTGAAACTGATTTGTTGGAAAATTTACAATTATTGGAAGATATTTGGTTTAAAAACTGCAGATATACATACCTGCACATATGTGAAAGCACCTCATCTTTCATAAGGGACATCTCATCTTCTCTCCCCCATCACTGAACATTTTAGATAGTGAGTCCCTGTGAACATTCACATGGTCGTCTTTGTGGGGTAACTAATGAATTGTGAATTGTGTAGATCATTTTTTTTTCTTCTGTGTGTTTCCTTTTTTCAAGGATTTGTGTTGGCTGTGGTGGTAATTTTTAATGTCACCCCAGATGGAAAAGCAGAAAGAAGGAGAGAAACAATGCACGGTGAGTTGCTTTGTGTTCCTTGTTTGTCAGAACGCAGGTTTCGAATAGATTTTTAACCTGCGTGCCCTAACCCCTAAAAATACAGCAGATTGCCTGGAAGGTCTTATAGAATACATAATAAAAATAATAGGACCCTGGGTGTCCTCACCTGTGTGTGATCCAGGAGCACCTGCCCCACTTCACAATTCACCCCCAGACCTTCCGTGGACCCTGTATTTTCATGGAGATCAAAAGCTATTTTTTTTAAATGCAGTGAAGAGGTCTTTAAGAACCCCCACAAGACCTTAGTGCATCTGGGCCCTTTGTGGCTCTAGAAAATCATGTTAATGAACCCGGCTAATCAACAGAACTATGACCTGTGAAGATCAAAAAGGTTTTAGTGCCTTTTTCAGACCTTGATGACAACAAATGACACAAGCGGAACTTCCTGCCTCTATTCAGCAAAGGACTGACCCTGAGAGCAATTTACGAAAATCCCAGCAGCGATCTTCTCTTTTATGTTCCAGGGTTACACAGTTGCCTACAGCCCGTTGTCGTTAATTAAAGGACCGCGTATTCTCATGTCTGCTTTTTTTTGTGTTCCTAGCAGATCTGCATATATTCTGCACTGCTTGACGTTGCTGCCTGCTGCCTGAGCTCTGAGTGGTTCATTTAGAGGGTCTGGTGGTGCGGCTCTGTCACGGTTTGCTTCATGTGACAAACTGGAACGCTGAGTTCATGCGTAGTGCTAGCATCACGTCAGAAAAAACAAACATACAATTGTACCATATAATGGCCCCTTTTGAAACGAGTAGCATCACATTTGGACGTTGTATATTGCAAGCTGGGAGACGTGAAGGCCAACACCGAGGTTTGGGAGAGTGCAGCGCACGTGTTGACGGTTTTCGGAGAGGGTACACACTCATAAACATAAACCCAGACCTGGCAGCAGTCTGCTGTGACCAAGTGTGCAGCCAACACAGCCTCAGCAGTTGTTAGAAGAGCCCAACCGCTGCTTGATACCGCTGAGACGGTATCAAGCAGCGTGCACACCAGCACCTCACTGTCAGTGCACGGCCCAAGGCCACAGGCTGCAGACACGCTCTGTCTGGTTATCCACTTTGTTCCCATTTCTCTTTTTCATAATATATAATCTCTGTGTTTTGGGAGGCGAAAAAGCAAAGAAGAAATAGATTTTTATGATGCTGGCAAATGTATGTGTTTATGCTGCTCAGCAAGAAGGTTCAGTTCCAGGCCAAAACTTTCTGTGATGAGTTTGCATGTGGTTAGTAGTCAGAAAAACATGATAGCCCTCATTCTGGGTGTGTAAGTAACCTGTGGTAGACTGGTGACCTGTCCAGCGTTTTTTTTATTTTTTATTTTTTCTCACCCAGTGGCTGCTGGGATAGAGACAGAATCATGAATCTGATGAGGAATCAGTTGGATGAATGCCAACAGATATTCAGTAATCTATTGTTTGTAGATTGTAGATTTGTAAATTGTTGCACTGTTTAGTTTTAAGTGTTTTTCTGAATAATTACTGCTTCATTCCTCGTTAAGTGTACTTGTTTTCGCCCATGCTGAATGTTAGACCACTTTGTAATTTCTTATTGAATTTGCGACATTTGGCGCAATGAAGCCAGTTATGCTGAGCTAGCACCTTTGCCACTGACCTCCCCGTGATCCCGTGCACTAAAGTCCCCCCAGCCTGTGGAGACATGAGGCGTCCTGACTCAGGCTTTGGCGATAAAGTTTTTGTCCTCCCGCCTTGAGCAGTGTTATCTCTGCCTGATGCTTGTTGGGGGAACCTCACAAACGTGTTCCGATGACATGTCTGAGTTTGTCTTTTCCTGTCCACTCGGTTTCCCTTTTCGCTCTCTCATTCCTTTTGCCATCCCCTTCTTACTCACTGTGGTTGTAATGCATAAGAAAACAGGACCAAAGTCACACTGTGTTAGTCCGCAGTGGCTGTTGCTGCAGAGGGCCATTACTCTTCCCTGACAGTATCAAAGAGAGCAGTGGAGCCGGCGTGCCTCCTCTCCCTCGCCGTGCACCACTTGCAGGAAATTGCCTCATACTTCAGCAGGCAGGAGGTGAAGCGGCAGTGACACCCATGCATGTGTCACTTTCTTGGGTGGGAGCGGACTCTGGTGTCACACAGAAATGTTGCCTGGGGAGCGGTAGAGGAGCGGCACCCAGGGGGAGCGGGGGTCAGGCAGTAGCACCACCACAGAGGCAGAGCTCTGGTGAGGAGAGGGATTGGGGCCATGAGGAAATGTAGTCATGCTGGGGAGCACAGGCCATGATTATTTGTGTTGTAGACGCAGGTCAGCGCTTTTGGGTTTTATGCATTTTGACCTGACTGCGGACAAAATAATTAAGTATTAATCAGTAAAGGGTCAATTGGAGCACCATCCTGTTTGAGTATGAACTCTGGGTATTATTTCATCAGTCTAAGTTACTTTTTGACTCAATATGAACATCAAGTGTATGAGGAAATATCTGGTATTTTTTAAACATTGATTAAAATATAAATAAAAGTATAGAAGTTCAAAAAGCATCCTTTGAGGGCAATTGTAAGTTGTTATCACACTAAAATACCTAATTTTGTGTTTTCCAGTTTGGGTAGATCCGATTTTGATCTTTATGAGGGCATATTTAAAAGATCTGGCCCCAGCGGAGGGTTATCTACACATGTTTTCAGCACACACAGTGTTAGTCTTCCTGTTCCTCTGCACTACAGTGAATCTGTGCTATTTCCATAAATATGTTAAGTTCCTGTTGTTCCTGGATTTTTGTATAGGACAATCTACATTTGAAACTTTGATCTGTCTCGAACACAACAGACTTTAGGTTGCACCAAATAGTATGAGGGTTAACATTAATCTGTAAACAAATGCACAGATATAAGTGTTCCTGAGATGTCCAGGCGACAGCAGGACATTATTTCATGCATCCACACATTCTGCGCTTCTGTTCTTCTCTGTGTTTGGCAGCTGCAGCTGTTTTCCTCTCAGCATGACTGTGTGTTTGACTTCCCAGGATTCCACTGTATATTTATTGTCTCCTTATCTCTCCAGAGTTGCAGTTTACTCTGCTGGCAGCAGCTTGTTTGCCATCAATCATATGCTAAAATATTTGGGTGAGAGCACAGAAACACTGGGTTAATTCAGCTCGGTAGTGAAGCCAGATTATGGAACGATACTCTTGGTGTTTTGATACCAGCTTCCTGAATTCTTACACAGGATGGATCTGGCCAGATCTATCTATCTGTCTGTCTGTCTGCCTGCCTGCCTGCCTGCCTGTCTGTCTGCCTGCCTGTCTCTCTGTCTGTCTGTCTGTCTGTCCATCCATCCATCAATCTATCTATCTTCGATTTGATTTGGTTTGATGTTCCTAATATGCTGATTTTAGCAGAACACACCATTTCAGAACTCTCATTCTTCAGAGTGTGGTAGTTAACTGTGGTTTCTTGTGCACAAATGAAAATGGATATACAATTCTGAGCACTGAGCCCTTTCAGAGAGCTGAGTGGGGGGCTGAAAATGCATCGACGCCGCTCCATTTTGTGTCGCACCACACCCATCATTCTGCGCCGACGTCTGGAGAGGACAAATGTTTATTACTATTATAAAGCAGCCTTTGTTGTGATTGCATGCGCTCTCTGTCCCCTTCTGCTTGTTTCTGCCCTCCTTTCATTTTGTGCTCGGCTGAGGAGATTGCCGCAGCCCGCCGCCTCTGCAGCTCGGTGATTAGAAAGGGAGGGAGGGAGGGAGGGAGGGTGCATCTCAGCAGGACTCCCTGTTTTATATTCATCAAAAGAGCTGCCTTTGATTTGCTCCCTCTTTGACGTGTGACACTGTGGACTGCAGCACCACACTGCTGCTAAGGAAATCGTGCACTTACCCCCTCTGCCGCCGCCACCGCCCTAAAGTCACGGCCATTTTCCCCTCCCTGCTTCCCTCTGTCCGCTGGTGCACGCCTCACCCACACCCCACCCCACGTTCAACCAGACAATTACAGCCACCACTGTCCTCGCGCCGCATCCACCCCTGTGTTCTCACCCCCAGGCCAGGGCACGAGAGCTTATTCATTTCTCAATTATTATTGATATTACTGCTCGCCTCAAATCATCGGACTTTCGCCAAGGTCATCCTTGTTGAGAACATGCTCCACCTCCTCCTCACACCTCCCATCTTGGAAAATAGGGGGGAAATGGTATGCTCTCTGAAAGCCTGACTGACCAGCAGCAAGCAGAAAAATACACGCAGAAAACAGAGAGATTAAAACATTGAGGGATGAGGATGAAAGACTGATTAGTTTCCCTACCCATCCACTGTCCAATCATCCGTTTTCTGTAAATGTTAAGGTTACCTTTGTTGGTTTGGCTTTATTTTTCCCCCCACAAATGCAGCTGACAAGGCAGATCAGGAAGTCTGTGAGAGGCTTACTGATCAAACCAGTCGGTGCAGAAATGTAGCTTACCTCCAATGTTGCATTTTCGTGTTATAACTTTACATTAATGCAAATATGTATTCAAACCATTGTTCCCTCACCGTGATCCTGCTTGGATAATTCAACATGTGACCACCGGTAACACCCCGCGGTTTCCCCAGTGACAACAAAGAGAGCCAGCCTCGACCGTCACATCACTCAATTCCAGCCAGTCTGTGATAATTCCCACTGATATCACAGACACATTTATATGTACACGCTCACCTCCCTGTTTAAACATTATCACAGGTACACACACACACACACACACACACACACACACACACAGAGAGAGAGAGAGAGAGAGAGAGAGAGGATGTTTGGACAAGGCTGCTCTGCTCCATGAGGACAGAGCTGGTTATTAACGACATCAATTATTTAGGATATTTCCGACTCTGCAAACACTGGCCAGAAAAAGGATGACAGGCAGTTTTCTGTTTCTGCAGTCCAGAATTTGTCATGCACAGCAAACCTGACAATAGTTTATTATTCGTGCATGCATTTTTAATTTCGAATATGTCCCCACATCGCATGTATCACAAAACTGGGCCACATGCTAAATTATATAAAAAGTCATGCAATAATAGGTTTGTCCTTGGAAGTGGCATATATGGGCGTCTTGGTTTTGAGCAGAAAGTGTCTCCTCTGTTGCTGTTGCCTGAAAACCTTTTGATTAGCTCACCCACAAATGAATGTCAGCAGCAGTGCGAAGGCATCACACTAGCAGCCAGTCACCGTGCATGAATAATAGCGATGTGGAGAGGTCACGGCACCTTTTGGCATGTGCGCGCACGGGCATGGCTTTGATTTTCCTGTCAGCTGCAGCGGCATTTTATCGGAGTTTGACACGCTTCTCTCACTGTACGACAGCGCTCCCTGATGCCGAGCTGTTCAAGGTGAACATTGCGGGGCTGTCTACATGCATGCATCTTATCAACGTCTCCCTAATGGTCCTTCACTTAGCTTCGAGGCATCTTCTCCTGCACTCAAGCCAACGTCACCCTCTGTCATTTCAGATGTTCACTTGCCCCAGTAAGCAGACACAGCCATTTGGCTCTTTCTCCTGTTTGCCACTTGACAGAAAGGGACTGCGAAGAAGACGAGAGAAAAGGGAGAGATGGAGGGGTGTTTAAGTCTGCAGCGCTGCACTTGTCAGGAATGGAAAACCTAGCCCCTGTAATCTCTGAAGCCATCGTGTGCCATGTCAATGTTGAGCTGATAGCAAGCTTTGGGCCTTTTTTCCTGTGGACTCGTGAATGTATCTGTTGCTCCACTATAGCACCTAAACCTCATAATCCTTCACACGAGGGTAACTATTATTGTGTATGCACTGAAGATTCACTCTCCTGAACCAAATATCGCGGCTCCTTTCCCTTGTGCCGCCAATGTCGACATCCTGCCTCGGCTCTGATTCTAGTACTTATCCTTTCCTTTAGAGTGACTCTCAGGAGTTGGAAGCACAAAGTTTATTCTTTTAGTTTTGGTAACCTCCTTGTTCTGGAAGCGGAAGCTCTCAAAACCTACAGTTCTGGGTGACCTTTAAGAGTGAGCAGTCGTGTTCCGACACTCTATCTTTATCCAGCCACATCTTGTACTGGCAAAGATTTGGTATGAGACATTTCCAGTGTTACGCTTTGTATTGTTGCTGTATATTTATCTATATTTATCTCCAGTTCAGCAGATTTTGTCTGAACATGCATCTCTTTTCTCCTGCCATCATTTAAGCTCATTTTTTTCCTCTAGGTAAACTGAGAAAAGTACGTGACAGATAATTTGGATTTTTTTTAGTTCTACTCCTCTTTAAGGCGTGCTCACGTCTGAATCATCAAGTAGTCTTTTCGCTGCAGTCATACTCTTTCACTAAAGCTCATTGATTCAGCATTTTTGCAGGAAACTGTCACTAAATGTATGCATACACTGACGGCATAAAGACACGCATTAACAAACCTGAAGGGCACTGAGGGTTTTTTTCTTTTTTCCTGAAAGGGGCACTTGACTCTCTGCCACAAGGATAGATGTTTATTTTATCGAGAGAAGGCTGAAAGTATTGTGGAATGAAATATCTGTCCTCAAATATGCCCACCCTTTCAAGAGTGGCTGCTGGGGAACAGATATTTTTATGCCTTTCTTCAAAGCCAATGAAAAGACAAAAAATGTACACTTTAAGACCAGGTGAAATATGGCAAACTTGCAGAAAGAGAGTTTCTTTTAAAGATAGTAAGAACAATAACTATATTCTGTATTTGTGAAAGATGGAGCGGTAACAAAAATAGTTTCAAATTCAGCCGCATATATAGCATTTGGTCTCTGTACGGATTAAAGCAGAGAATGCTGACCTGGGAGCTGGTCAGATCTGATGTTGTTGCACCTAAATGAGTGGACTCGACCATGGAGCTGCAAACAGACCGGTCCAGTGGTTTGGGGCATTAGGGAGAAAGGCCTGAAATGAGTCTGAGAAGAGTTTGAACTGGCCCATATATGCAATTGCAGTTGCTGCCTTTTCGTCTTTCACGCCAGTAATCTCCCACTGAGGTGAAGCTTTTGGAATGAGCCACTGTATAATGGAGATAAACCCAAGTCATGGGTAATAACCAGAGATAAGAGAGTATATTGAACTGAGTTTTATACATCATCTTTCTGCCTCTGTGCTGTGGATAGTTTGAAATTGGCCTAAGTGCGATTGCACGGGACAGAATGTGTTTGTCCATGTGTGACTTGAAGTTAATGTATTTTTCTGTGTGTGCATTATTATATGTGCATTTGTCTAACAGTATTTGTGTTAAAAAAAAGTGTGTTGGAGCAGGAGTCGGGCCTGGCATTGAACGTGATTGTGTTTTGATTAGGTCTGAGTGGTGCGCCAACTTCGGGCCTTGTTGAGATTCTTGCAGCCCTCACATCCCCATCGCTTTCCCAATTTGACAGATGATGGGCTCTCAGATGGAATGGGTTTATTTGAATTGGCACCAATATACATGCCAGCTGAATTTCTGTCCTTCGACCTCACCCCATAACCTCCTCCCCTTCCATCCTTCTGTTTCCTTTTGCAGCCATCTTCAGTCACTATTCTCACTTGTCTTGCTTCTGGTACCGGAGCGCTGCCCAGTGATCATTTCATCCTGTGTCTGCCCCAGGTATGAAATTAAAGCTGCAGGCAGTTGGGTAGAAAGAGAGCGTCCACATCATCGTGCGTCCTTATTATTTTAAAGAGGATTTTCTCGAGATGGCAGTTAAGTTGTAGGTGACACAAGCAGAAAGATTTTTTTTTTTTTTTCATAAAACCAGTTATTGGAAAGATTTCTACAGCGCTGATTGAAAGCAAATAAGCTGTCTGTTTTGCTAACTGTAGGACACCTCTAAATTGCCTCTGAGGGTGAGTTAGCAAAGAAATGGGTTTTCTAAGTTAGGATTTGTCGGTGGTTTCAAACGACCTGAAACATTTTTAATTGGAAAAAAAAAAATGAAATGAAAACCAAAACAACACTTAGGGTTTACATGTATTTTGCATGTAATGGCGGTGTGCTAATATGTTAGCAATGTAAAGAACTATATATACATATGTGTGCATGTGTGTGTGCACGTTTCAGGTCAGTTATTGACATCTGTCAGGTCTAGTTTCCCGCGTTTCTCTCATCATGCCATCAATGAAAAGACACAGAAGATGAAACCATGAACCCATGAAAAAGCCGCTGTCCCCATCAGTGGCAGTGGCGTGATTTAGTTTGTGAAAAGAGTCTCAGCTTTGTTTATTTGTAAAGACAAAAACAAGTAGGCTGCTGTGCTGCTGACTGAGCAGCATTAATTAAAATTCCCGTCGAGCTGCGGCATTTCCAGCTGCTCTTAAACCTGGGTGTTGCTTTTGAAATACATTTCTATTTTTTAGATTATCCAATTTGTGCCATCCCTGGAAAAAAAAAGAATCAGTTCCTGTAAAGTATTCTCTCAGAGTTGTAATTTGATTTGTTGCTTTAAAAACAACATTTATTACATTGCTTTCTCACCCTCTGAAGGCAACAGTCCTGAATGGATTATTCTTGGATTGTGGATTGGATTTGAAACTTCAGATGGTCATTTATCCACCTACTGTACATGCACGTGCACCGCTCGTGGCAAATATGGAGGAGGCATTCATCCGGGCTGCAGAACTCGGGTGTCCGCTGCCCTTTTCACAGGTTATAAACGTTGATTAAAGAAAAAGGATTGTTATTCTACTCTGTGTGGTTTCTTCAAGCACAGGCATGAGGCTGCTGTTCAAAAACAACCTGGAACGACTGAAACAGCTGGCTGCAGATGTGTGTGTTGGAAATGGCACCCTTCATATCTTCTGAAAATGACCCTGCAGTCCACTTACCGGTTTCTGGTCTACAGTTGGGACCCGAACCATAATATTGTAGTAGGGCTGTCAAAATTAACGCTTTAACGCTCATTAATCCATCATCATGATTAATCTGATTAAAAAGTCTAACACAAGTAACCAATCTCCAGCGGAGAATGACTGTCATTGCCTCTGGCAACGCCCTTCGGGCAGGTTGTTCAAACGTAGCTTTTTTCTTAGGTAATTGTGTCTAATCAAATCCACTTGAGTCAAATTGACTTCAGCAGAGTGAGACCTCTGTCAGTGAAATGCATCTTTATATTGTCACCATCTGCACCCTTTTGCCCAAACAGTTGCACACGTATTTGACGAACAGCAAGGATGTTGGCAACCGGCAGTGTTCTGGAGCATGATTCAACCTCATCTATGATTCATTTATTGCCAGAACTTAAACCGCAGCTGTTTTACTCCTCTGAGCTTGGTAGAGCCTCTATTTTCTGCTCCTTTCTGTCCTTCACTGCCTCCTGTACCGCAGTTCTCTCCAGAGCTCATTTATGCAAATTTATGCAGCCTGGCTGGCGCAAAAACCAGCAGGGTGGGGTCCTCCATCGTGATTACCAGCAGTGTGTGTGTGTGTGTATGTGTGTGTGTGTGTGCGTGTGCGTGCGGGGCGGTGGGGCTTGGGTGACCCCAACAGACACTGTTTAATTTAATACATCGCAGGGTAAAGCAGCGGTGGGGGGGAGGCTGAGGCGAGGGAGGAAGATAATCAAGAGGCCAGGTCCTTATGAATGTGCTTTGTGATGACATGGAAGAGATTGGATTTAGAGACGGAGAGCAAAGCCAAGCGGAACACGATTGATTGATTTGGTGCGAGTGATGGCGGCCACTGATGAGGACAGACTCATTTTAATGTTTTCTCAGACAGGCGGCTGTGAGGAGGTTTTTTTGAATTCTGCAGAAGCGTGTTCGTCCCCCACTCATTAATCAGCCAGCTGTGCCATTCCAGACAGATGTGCCTCAGATTCTGTTATTCAGCAGCAATCTGCACACTCATCCGGTGAAACATGGCTGCAGTTTAGTCAATGGCCGACCTTTTTATGAAAAACTGATCCTGCCCTTACCTTTCTTTTAAACAGGTTTCTCCATTAATATTTGTGTAGTTTCATGTACACACACGAGTTTCAGTTCAGGTTGCAGAAATCTAAGCATTAAGCTCAAACTGTCATAAAGCATCGGGAGGTTTTGGTCAGGGCCCTTTGGCATCAGTGAATGACTATTCCGCGTCTTCCTCGGCGTCGCTTTTGGACTTTCAGTTGATTCCTTCTTGTTGCCAACAATCAAATAATGACGTACTGACCAGAAACTGAAGCATATAATAAGAACACCAATGCTGCTTTTGGGGTTAGGCTTAGCCAGGATTCAAATTAAAAACCTTGATTGTTTGGTCGTTGATACTAACTCTTTTAGCGCCCAGACTTGGGCCTAAATTCTGTCTTCCTTTACGTCCCGTCAGGAGGCTACTTGCTCCTCTCTCCCTCCGAGCTGAAGATTGAAACATTGTGCCCCCGCCCCATCATCCACACTGTGACGAATGGCAGGAAATCAGAGGGGGTCCATGACAGGCAGATTACCAGGTCCCTCCGTCTACATGACTTAGCTCTGTTTCAGCTTCTTAATCATTAAATGTGATTAAAGCCAACAAATTAAGCATTATTAGATTAGACGCAAGGACACAGAGTCTTTGTTGCTCGTTGTCTTTTCCCTATATAACGAAACGCTGCTCGAAATGAACATTGCTTTCAATAATTTGATTTAGCGCTGGCCCACAAAGACGCAGACAGCTTTCCTCCGCCTGCAGTCAGTTCAAAATCCTTGTTGGGGGGGTTTGGGAGATCGGATGTTGCAGCACGAAAAACATTTCCGTTCTTCTGCAAAGTTCATGTGAGCTGATTGAGTCGATGGGCTTCTCTGTGTGCACGAAACCAGAGTGAAACGGTGGATTTCCAAAACCAGTCCAACATAAATCTGATTGAAATAATAACTTATGGATGTATAGACTTGAGCCGCTGCCATATTCAGCCCATTTGTAGAACCTTTTCTTTGCCCAAATGAGTTCCTTTTGTTTTGCCCTCTGGAAGGTAGACACCAGTCAAGCCCTTCAGAGGGAAAGAGCAGCAGTTTGAAAGCACTCAAACATCCAGCGTTTTGTTGAAACACAGGCGTCTTCTAACGCAACCTTGCCGTTCCATATTCATCTCAGTGAATGAAACTTCAGAAAAATCCATTTAGCATGGCCTTTGGAGCTCTGCATGTCAGAGATGGAGCTGCTTAAAACAGAGGTCACCTCCACACTTGTTTAATAGCTACTCAGAGCGCCTCAGTCAGTATATTTCTGCCCTCGCTGGTAATAAACGCTTCCTGACAGTAGCAAGTACATTTTTTTTTCTGCGTTTTTTTTAACCGATATGGACCGTAACTACAGTTGATCTGCTGTATGTTTGAATATTTGAGTTAACAGATAAATGTAATGATGTGATAATGTTATTTTTATTATAGTAGTTGATGGTGCTACAGACATAAGATTTATTTATTTATCCATTATAACTTTATTTTGTTCTATTTTTTTATATTTTGCAGAAGCTGAAATGATGAAAGTTTTATTTTTAATTAGAACATTTGTTTTTTTGTGCATTTTTCTGCATCTGTGATGTTAATTTTTTTTTTCCTGCTGGTGGCAGGAAGGAACTTGCAATGCATTTCACGTCAAACTGCGAGTATGTTGCTATGGCGGTTGCTAGGGATTTAACCTGGAGTGTCACATAGTCCAAATATTAAAGGTGTCCTTCTGATGCAGAGGCCGTGAAAGCTGTGAGGGCCAAACAGTCATTAGCGGTTTTGTTTTGTGTTTTCTCTCATTATGGTGCCTCTTCTGCACTCTATTCTCTCACAGAATTGATTTTTCACTAAAGGACAGTGTTTAAAACGACATGCTAAGAGCAACAGGCTGTGTGAGCAAGCAATGCTTCTTTAGTTTTTTTTTTTACAAAATGTCCTGCAAAAATATAATTTCCCCTTTCTGCAAAATTATGCAGGATTAACAGAACGTCTGTTATCTTGATAAAAGAAGAATTTTGGAACACTGACTAACCCTTGTTTCAGCAAACCAGTGAGTGCTGGTGCGACCATATATTGGACATCATTTTCACATGTGTCCCCCACATCTGTCAATGCCTGAAGGCCTCATCATTGATTAGTGTTTACTCGTGTGACATTTAGCCAATAACATCATGTTGTGGGTGGGGCGTTAATTAAAGTAGGGTGTTGACTGGAAACAGATGTATGCTAATTTTGGACTGATTTTAGAGGCTGTTGTTAAAACTGATTGTTCGGGTTTCCTTCGCAGGTGTTGTGGATTATGTTAATGAGAAAAGGGGAGAAATGTTAGGTGTGTGTGTGAAGCCACCATTGCGGCCCCTACTTAAATGACTTGGAGGACTTGTCTTTGCTGTCTTTGAGTTCAGCATTTCCCTGTCTTCTGCAGCATTACAATATTAACTTCACAAAGGATTTCATTTTGTACCCTGTCGCTGGTAAATAGCAGATACCACATTTACCAACTATGCCCATATTCTTTATCAGTATGAATCAGGATTTTCACACCGCTGTATCGCCCTAGGAGCCACAAAATATCTCTTATGTAAACGGACCTGATTAAACGATCACGCTCACAGGGGTGGATCATGGATTTGCACCGTGAGGACAACAGGTGATTGCAAACGTATCTCCAAAAACTGAAACCATCCTCACACGTGGGGGTGGTAGCTACCTGTGTTACAATATGTGTGAAATACAAAATTAAGTCCATTTCTGGTAGCGATAGTGGAAAAATTCTAGGGCTAAGGATTGGAAGATCTACCCTCATCTTATATTGCCTTTACAGCTGTAGCCCACCACTGTAACAGCCGTAACACAACCTCCAGCCGGCTAGTTACCCCTGTGAACGGAGCCCAAACCCTGATCAATAACTTTGGTCTTGCCTACCTAATTGCTCATTGGTTGACACTGATGCCAGAATATATGTAAGGGCACGTTCCCCTGAGACGCCATGTTCTGCCTGGTTAAGGGGTTTAGGTTCTGCCCTTCACTCTTCTCTTTGCTCTGCTCCTTCCTCCCATTCACCCACATTCTGAACGGGACTGTATCCCTGCCAGTTGGCTCGGCAGGATGAGCCCATCGAAAGAAGAATGGCACTTCTCTCCAGCCAGGCCGGGGGACTCTGCACACGCTCAGGTAAATATCTGGACTATGATGACGGACAGGGAGATTAGCTGCTAACTCTGACCCCCATTTTTAATGAGCGTTTGGAAATTAGCCGCCCTCTTCTGAGGGTTTCTCAGTGGCGTTTTATATGATTTAATGCAGATGCATTTCTATTCGGAGCGTGAAGCGCGTACGCAGTTGGCAGTATTGATCCTGCTCATTGTGAATTGTGAATAGATAAAAAAAGAATGTGAGCATGCATATATAGTAGGCAATTACAAGCTCAGATTTTAATACAAAATTTCTGCTGAATAAATATGAATTATGCCTCTATCAGAAACCCAGCTGCCTTCCTCACCCCCCAACAGTTGTCAGTGTAGATGGTGATTGGGTTAGCATGTTTGCCTTGTTCCTGATGAGATGACTTATTGTGATAGCACTCCTCACTGGATTGAAATGTGTATTGATCACGCTGAGGTACGCTAGCTCACACCAGAAGAGAAGAGATGTCGTCCAACACTTTCAAATATTTCCATCTTTTATTTTTTCTCGCCCATATGTTTTGACCGAATGATGAAAACAGCAAAGTGCCTGTATCCCCGTCAACCCAGGAGGCTCGTTTGTATTTGTTCTTCCCTCTTTCTTTTCCAGTTGTGCTAATGTCTTGATTTAAATGAAGTATTGATCAGTTTAGGAGGGGAGAATAGAAAGAGAGGGAGCGATTGTGAGGGAAAGAAAGCAAGACCAGGGATATCGGTGTGGATCGCATACAGAAAGAGCATGCTAACGGATGAGACACGTTTTAAGCAATTCTATGAAATGGATTTCGACATAATCTCTGTTTAGAAATTGGAAATATCCGCTAGACTCCTTTGTTTGACCCAATCCATGAAGGGGGAAAAAAGAGGGCATGGACAGGACACTGCTTTGAACAGGGCAACAATGGGAATAAGTGCTTTTTTTTACTCCTGGATTTGCTGATTTCATTGAGTATTTGATATGCACCGCCACTCATCCTGCTGCCTGCCCATCTCCATCTTGTCTGGCTTTGGCTTCTGAGCATCAGCGCTGCAGCTGCATCAGCATCAGCAGATGGACAGCTCCATCCAAGGAAACCAGCAGCTGGGTCAGTTTATCTTCTTCTTACTATCCTTCCTTCCTTTCTGCCAGGCTCCTTCCTCTTCCTCTCTCTCTTCCCCTTTGACTCTCTCTCTCTGTCCCCCTCCATCTCTTCTACTCCTGTGATTTTAGTGAGGGAGGCTTTAATTAGCGCCCTGTTTATTATTGTCGGTGCACTTGACCAGGCGTCTGATTGTTCCTCCCTCTGATTGTTCTTTCCTGTGATTGCTAGATATATCTGTTGCGTGTATATATAGCTATAGCTTTGCTACTTGTTCAGTATTTTTCTATTATATCAATGTGTTTTGTGGTAGCAACCATGTCAAGTTTGCTAATTCTTTGTGCTTTAAAATTTTGTGTATATGGACTGCATAGAATGCGTGCGTTTAATTACACCTTTAATTAGGGCTGCACAATATATTGTTATTGTATCATTATCGCTATATCATTATCGTATGAATATGCGCATTATGAATATCGCAAAGGCAACAATGCAAATGATATCCACTTTCCCCATGCAAGTTGTCCACAATCCCAGCAGCAACTGCAGCTCAGCCAATGAACACATACGTTTTTACCCTTGCCCTTAATGTACAGCTAAGACCAGCCAATCACAAACCTCATTTCATGCCCCCCTTAGATTGACAGCTGAAGCCAACCAATCACACACGTCCCTTGAGCGAGGCAGGAAACGTTCTGCTGCTAAGCACATACACCAGTGACACATACACTCACAGTGCAGAGGAATGGAAAGGGGAGAAAAATGATGAAGGAAGAAGACAATGCCAGTGCAGACTCAGGTTTTGTGTCGAAAAATAAATTAACCTCCACTGTTTGGAGATATTTCGGATTTCGAAAGGAGGATGTACGATAAAAATAAAGATGCAGGTTGACACTGACTCTGTAGAAGTTGTGCGCTGCGCACAAATATAAATGCAGTTTTTGCCTACCTCTATTCTGATTTCTGAATGTAAAAATTAAAAGTTTGTTTACTTACATTGTCCAATACAGTAAGAGTAGGTATTACTGATTTCCTTTGATATATTGGACTGTTGCACTGTTGATTCTTGATTGTTTTGTAATTCAGCCTAAGACAGTAAGGCGTGACTGTGTTCTTGTTCTGATGAGTAAAATATTTTGTTCAATAACTTGGGTATGAAGAATCCAAAACACTCATCATAGCCTTTTGAGTCACATCTTCTGTTATGTTTATGTTTATAAATAAAAGTGCACAATAAAAGTCAATTTTTTATTTTATTATGCAGTTTTTTTTAAAAATAATGCTTAGTTTTCACTGTTTCTATTAATATCAAATAACAATTGTAGTATCGTATCTATATGGAGTGAATCCGTTTTATCAGCTTTGCAGGCGATGCAGGTTGGCTGTGCAGAAAAGCTCCGTGTCTTTGTGTCTCTTTCTGCCGCCCTGCCTTCCCCTCGTGGTCAAACAGCCATCCTTCCTGAAGCGAGAATCTCTCAGTCGCCGCTCGGAAGACAGACTCGTAGCCAAGCACATCCTACACCGGAGCTCCAGAGTCAGTCACCGAGGCCCTGCAACCTGCTTTATGTGGCCTTTGGGTGAAACAGCCTTTGAAATATTTCATCCTTCCATCAATTCTGTTTCACTCAGTATGGCTTTGCTTCTGCCACCCAGCCTATTCAAGTACTTATATAAATGCCTCAGGAAGATCACTGAATATTCAACATGACATTTACCTACACTGAAGAGAGCACTTCACGCACAGGCTCCGATGAATGGATGAAGTCAGCAGTCAAGCATGTGTGACGCTCAGGCACTCAAGGAGTACACAAACACGGAACGGTTGTGATTAACGACCAGGCTTTATGGAAAAAGAAGACCAGCCTGCACCTAGCCTCAAGATAAAGAAATAACAGGTGTCTGTGTCCCCTTTCAGCCCAGCAAGCCCTGGTGTTCAGCGTCAGATGTTTATAAATGGAATATTATCTGCTGTTTCACCGAGTTGTTAGAAGAATGCACTTAGAATAGTTGAGAGCTCAGTGCTGCTCAACAAGAAAGGAAACACTAAACGCACACGTCCCAGCTCCCGGACAGGCTGGGACGCAACATGACGGTGGCCGATGCAACAAGTCCTGATATCCCAAAGATCTTCAAACAGATCCAGATCTGTTGAACTCGTGGGCAAGTCTATAACCTAACGGTCTGCACCATCTGGGTCCTTCTGACACACTCCAGCGCCGAGCTGGTCGCGCTGGAGGATGTAGCGGGCAGCAGGATGTTCTCCGCAGGTGTCCAGGATCTCTCCTTTCTCTCGCATGTGCCCGCTCTCATCTGAAATCTCTGTTTTGATCGGCATTTTTGCTTTTTTTTTCTGCCTCAAAACAGCAAAAAGCATCACCAAGGACAGCTTCCACCCTGGCTTTGATCTCTTTGACCTGTTGCCCTCAGGAAGACGCTACAGGCACATCAGAACAAAGACTAACAGACTCAGAGACGGTTTTTTCCCAAAAGCCATAACCATACTAAACTCTCACATGCACTGAACCCAACAGTCTATTCCCCTGACCCCCTCAGACTTCCTTCTATCCACTCACTGGGCAGTATCTGTATACTGTGCAATATCCATTAATGTGCAATTACCCATACTTCCTAGAACTGTGTATATATTTTCAACATATCTGAACTAATCTATATATATGTATATATTATATACACTGTATATTTACACATGTTTGCACTGAAGGAGTTGTTTTTCATCTTGTTGTACATGTAAAAGATGTATAATGGCAATAAAAGGCATTCTATTCTATTCTATTCTATTTATTTACCTGGAGAAAAAAAAACCAAGATGGATGTCAGGCCCTCGTGCCATCCCCACAGCATCTGTTTCCGACAGTTTGGGCAGAAAGATGAGATGCACACAAATGAGATGATTTTGTAGGGCTCTTGCAGCGCTCCTCTGTTCCTCCTTCCGCGGTGTTTTTTTAACTGTTTACAATATAAACCTTTGGGCATAAAAGACATGCAACTAACCTGGGGATTACAATAGTCAAAGGAAAACACGGAGCTGTCTGAAATCTATACGATCTTCTGCTGGTATTATTGGTTAAAAATATTGCACAGCCTGCATCATCAACATTTTAACTGGAGCTTTGCAGAATTTGAATGTGGGTGAAAAAAGGTTTTATATGCAACCAACATTGAGGCAGGTATACAGTAGCGTGTGTGTGTGTGTGTGTGTTACCTCTCCATGTCACCTTTGTTGACTTTGTCTCTCCTCCTCGGCTGTGGTGTGCTCTCACTTTAATGACGCATATATCCTGCCTCCAGTCGGTGCCTAATCCTGACAGCACTGGCTCAGGAACAGATTACTGCTTCCAAACACCAGAAGTGAGGAGTTTGGTGGGGGGGCGGGGGGGCGGGGGCAGTAAACATGCAGAAATACTATAACCATTATAACCAGGATGTTTTCCCATTAGAAATACGATCGCTTCTATCACTAAAGTTTTGTATTCCGTTTCTAATTTAAGGTAAGGTGACAAAAAGCTTAGAGTTAGTTTAAAAACCTGTTTCTTCATGTCAACAGTGATCTAAAAACTTCCAGGGAAAGCCCTGTGAAGATCAAGTGTGAAATACGAAGTATCATTGTAAAAGCAACACACTTGACATCTTATTGATTACTCAGCTTTCTTCTCTTTCTTCTCCAGATTGAAAAGAGGATCCTGCCACCACATTCCCTGCTGTCCATGATTGCTTCAGTAAGCAGGTACAGTAGATTCTGAACCAACAGAACCGTACAGTAATTATACAGGATGTTCTTGGATCAATAAAGACCCGTCTTATTGCATTTTCTTCTCCTTTTTTACATTTACTATTTGCTCAGTGAGTTTCAGATACGCCCACAAGCTGGGGTTTATATCTGGTTTTTGGCCAGCTGCTAGTCACGCTGCCTTTTTCAAATTGCCCCATGTAAATTTATACTTTTAATATCTACAGGAGGTGTACTTGACAATAAATATGCATCTGGATGTATTTTCTACAGTTATTACATGAATGGAGACCTAAAATGAATATGCAGAATCTAAATTACATACTGTAGATGTGCATTTTAGAGAAATTCATTGAAATGATTAAAAAAAAAAAACCTGAACAAAGAATAAACGCGTGGTCAAAATGGCGGAACAATCATGCAGTTGTCTTGTGCTCAATTAGAGCTACACCAACAGCCTCAGGTGTAAATAATTGGGAGCAGTAAGTGCTGCAACGGCAGCGTCTGTCTAGAAACTGCTGTCATCGCACCAGCTGCTTCCCTGGAACATGACTTTCAGGACCAAATGATCCCTAATAAAACGTTTGATTGAGGGGAAACGGCAGTGAGAACCATACACAGGCTGGATTCTGTCCTTTAATTTCACCATTTTCAGAGAATTGCTTTTGGTGTGCTGCTGAGTAGCTCCAACACACAGGCAGTTTAGTTGTCTGCCCAAGGACTGAAATTTAATTTAGTGTGTGTGTGTGTGTGTGTGTGTGTGTGTGTTTGAGCGCATGTGTGTATTGTGGGAGGGATCTGTCTGGCTGTCTTTGTCTGCATGAGTCAGTTTAGACTTCCTCTGTGTGCAAAAACTAGCTTTGCATAAATCAGTGTTTGTGTTCTGCATGTGCGCGAGTGTGCACTGTATTTTGTGCCTTCCTATTCTCTCGTGCCTTGCACTGCCAGGTTTTTTTTTTAACCATCAGGCTGAGATATTTGTTTGCGCAGTGCTGCTGTTTCTGGATTTGAATACTACTGTCCGTAGTTCTGCAGCTGATGTGTTCAGAACTATTCCTGTGTTAACCCTCAAACCTAAAAGTGCACCCCTGGTTTCTGTTGACATTCAAAATTATTGATGGCAAACTTTTTTGGCAGCAGTTTCCTTTTAAAAACCTGATGATCATGTGTTTAAATGGTATGGTTTCTGGGTATTTTAACAGTGCTTCAGTGTGGCTATAGCATATAATATATGTGTGTGTTTTATGGTAATGTTCCCTGATGAAAGCACAGTGCAAACACATATATCAGAGTTCCAACATTAATAAAAAACATCAAGCTGTGCTCCCCTCCTTATGGGAACAGCAGTGCTTTTTACTGCTTCTCTGACAGCAAGATAAAGTGCCCTTCCAATTATAACAATATTTGGCCACATACCTACCAACACCAGCTTTTTTTTAATGCCATTTGAGCAGGAATCCTGGTGCTGATGGTGCACCATCATCAAATCCACAGTATGCACATATTAATGCACACCAAACAACTCCACCTAGATACCAAAAATGAGAAAAAAAAATTGTGTATCTTTTCTCATTTGGGTCTTGTTCTCATGAAGGTAAGGCTGACTAAAATTATGCCCTGGTTTGGGATAAAAAAGAAAAAGGACGTGTTTTTGCATTTTGCATGAGAAGCTTCATGCTGCTCCCTGCATTTGGGTTGATGTCATTCTTGTTGCGCCTGTCAGTTGTCTGCGCCTCATACAAAGACATGTGCATATGTATATGCTTAACAGCAGATGCTAGTTCTGAACTCTGCTCAAGAATACTGTATTGTGTGTGTTTCCCTGTTTTTTTTTTTTTTTTTGGTATTGTTGTTTTTTGTTTTTTTTTTTACAGAGAGTGCATTAAAATTAAATTCTCTCTTGTTGTGAAACGAGGCACACGTAAAAAATAATTGGCTGTAGGAGAGAACAAAGGGCTGGCTCCTCTCTCCTCCCTGCACACCCCAGCCTGGCATTAATATCAAGCCTGCTGCATTGTTCTGCCGTCTGCAGCCATCCCCCTAGCCAGACACTCAGCTCTGGAGAAGTCACTTTTAATGTCTGATAATCAAGGTGAATTTTCAAAAAGCTGCCATTTTCAAATGATGGTGTATATATTATGTGTAGATAGGAGTTCAGGGGTAGAGGAGAGGAGAGAGGGATTCAGCTATGAGTGGGGAAAGAGAGACACCTAAAGGCATCATCGGGAATTGCAGTTGTGTTTTTTTTTTTTGTTTGTTTGTTTGTTTCATTATTCCTATTTTTTAAACATCCCGATAATAATTAGTGTTCTTTATAGTAAATCTGTTTTACTGTCACCAGAACTCCTTTGTTTATGTTTGCTGCATCTACATGCACCTGTGCCTTTTTCTGAGGCAAAATCTACTGTTTCCTTCCTGAAGGCTGCAATCGGGCAGTCAGCAGCAGAGCAGTATAGCTCCATTACCATGCTACAGAGCACAGACTCATCTTCCTCGTGCTCCTCCCATCTACCACCAACCACCACGCACACATCCTTGTACTTCTATCTTTTTAAGGACTTTCGTAGACATAATGATTACCCGGCCCCTTACCCGAACCATAACCCGAACCCAATTCTAAGCCCAACCTTAAAACCAAGTCTTAACCCTCAAACGGGCCTTTGAAGTCGTGTCGACCCGCCAAGATGTCCTCACTTTGCTAGTAGAATGAATATTACTCGGTATGTAACAAGGACAAGAACACACGCACGGACACACAAAAACCCACCACACTAGGTATGATTATTTCTCCTCTGCTCCTCCACACCATTATACTCCAGGTCTGCAGTAACCCCTCTCTGCTGTCATTTTTCATGCCATGTTTTCGCCCGTGTGTCGTGCTGCACATTTGCCTGCGCGATGTGTTAAGGGGTGAATGTATGCATTGTGCAGAGTGTAAGAAGTATATATTTATTTTCTTTGCTGGTGATTTACTGTTTTTTTTTTTTTTTTTCTTGGTGCTTCAGAAAAAAAACAGAGCAGCTTCAGCCATGTATTTTAACAAACATGACTGCTGTGTATGCACTCGCCTCCAAGGCGTTTTACTCACCAGGGAAAACGAAGTTATATATCTGAGGCAGGCTGGTTGTTTTACGTGATATGACTGTAAGAAAAGAAAAAAAGACCTCACTGTTATTTTGGATTCATCCATCCATCCATCCATCCATCCATCCATCCATCTCTCCATCCATCCAGGATTTAAATGGATTCTGTGGTGAAACGTATTCCTCTGAGAGGCTGTCCCAGCAGGGGTTAGGGCTACAATAATGAAGCTTACAACAGTTAAAGATGCACGACACGGTTTTGTCACTGTTGCCACAGCTAACCATAACTCCCAGCTCAGCTTGCGTAAACATCAGCACGTCAGCTGCTGATGGTAAAATCAGAACACTTATTATTAAATTATTACATTTTATTATCAGTATTATTAAATACTGTCAAGAGACTTTCAATTAAATATGCGGTGGAGAATGTGGTGAATGAGCTCCAGAAATTAGTGGGTTTTGGGGCTTTGGCAGAGTTTAGTGTAAATACTACATTTACAGCTTGCAGATGTTTGCATCTGGCTCTCTGGATTGGTTCGAAGCTGCAGGTTCTGCCCTTTGTCTCCAAGTGCAGTTGTGTTGTTGTGGCAGTCCTTCGTTTCACGCCTTTTTAGTGGATTTGCGAAACAACAATGCCAACAAAATAAAAGCAAAAAGTTGTTCGTACTCCCGTGCTACGCACCTGACATCAGATGTAATGCTTTGATGTAGCACTGTTCATAAGAGCGTGGATTTTGCCTTCAGTGTGATTGCATAATAACCAAACATTCAAATGTATGAGTGCTTTATTTGTTCTTCAGGAGCCGCAGCGCTGGAATTATTTCTTTGTGGTTGCAGGGCATCCGTTCAAAGCGTGGATCTCAGCTGTGGTGCAGAATAAAGATGGAGAAGGAGAGGGCCACGGGCGCTGTGATGAAAGGATAGGCCGGCAATCTCTCGTGGAGGGAGAAAGAAAGAGAGAGAGAGTTTTGCCAGTCCGGTGTGGCAAAGCAGGTCTGGCTGCGTGCCAGCCTGGGCACCGTGCCCACGAGGAGGCAGTGTGTGGCCAGCGTTGACTGCAGCACAGACGCACACAAGAGCCAGAGAACCTGCGACTGTGGAGGGAGGTGCGTGTGTCTGGAGAGACGTTTAGTGCATATTTGCATGTGGAGTGGTGGGGTTGTGACACAGCAAGAGGGTGGTGGCGGGGGCTGGACACCAGGTTTGTCCAGCAGTAACCAGCGTTGTTACGGATCGCAGGTGTGAAAGAAACCTGCAGTGAAACTTCTGTCCTGTTCAGTCACACTTATTTAATCATACACTCCAGTGTTGCTCCTAATTATTTTGTCGGTTTCTCCGTGCACCGGCTGAATAAATACCTTCTCCGTGGGATGCAAATGTTATCTTTCAGCTTTGGATGCATTTACATATTGTTTGCCTTTCTACACATTATCTCTCTCTCACTTTCTCTCCTACTTCCATCTCTCTGTACTCCTCTTTGTATGCTTAAAATATTCAGCACACCCCTCAGCAGTTCCGCATGGCAGACAGCCCTAATATAATCTGTGAGCCTGAATTCTAATTTATACCGTCAGGATAAAATAAATAGTCTGCAGTTAATTATGGGGAGCCGGCTCCTGGCTTTGCCCCGGTGATTTATGAAGTGTGCGTATGCATTCTGCAATGCATTTTTCTTAATTTATTTTTAATCTGCCTTTCAATTAATTTCATTGCAAATGTCTTAATGATGGCAGAGGCTTGCTTTAATGATGCCGGCGAGGTGCAGGCACTCGGCCCTGTGGGGTGGAAGGGAGAGTCTTGGAGGACGGGGTCACGCAGGGGATCTTTTGATTCTTTGTTCTCAGGTTTCCCACTTCATCTTTACCTACAACTCTTGGCGTCTCAGCCCTGTCGAATGGAGGTTGTTATTTTCTAGTGATAGCTGGCGATACATTGCACTTTTAGTTTTTAGTTCCTTTACCGACATTATGACACTTTAGTTGTCATTTATTCACTCGACTGCCAGTGAGGAAACTTTTGTTTTTAGAAAGTTTGGTTCCTTATTTTTAGCTTTTACTCTTAGAATGAAAAATAGCTTAATTATTCTCACAAATAACTTTGCAGTTTGTCTCTTCACTGACTAATCTGCTTGAGCAAATCAGTTGCAGGTGCATGCGCTGACCTCTGACCCCACTGACCCCATATACCTAATGTGTTTGCGTGCATAGCTCTGATCCTCTCCTCCTTTTGTCCTTCTGTCTCCTCTTTTACCCAGCTACCTGTCAGCAAGAGGGCCCCCCTCCCAATATCAGCCTGGTCCTGCTCGAGGTTTCTTCCTGTTAGTAGAGTTTTTTTCTTGCCAGCATTGATTGTTTTGGGAGCTCAGGCTCTGGGTTTTTGTAAACCTCTTTGAGTTCTTAATTATCAGAGAAGCCATGTAAATAGAGTTGAATTACCTTTTGGTGGCACACTGCCCCCACACTGCTCTCCCCTGAATAGAGCTTTGCTGTCTTTGCCTCACTGGCAAGAAAATGTCTCCTATAATTATAAGTATTTCATCCGTCGTTTCACTCCCTCTCAAATTAGACCAGTGTGTCTTCTGTACTTGTTATGCTCCATCGTTTTCTGCCAATTAGCGGTGCTGCCTGAGCGCTGGCAGAGGCTGGTGTGGGGTTGGGAGAAAGGCTGTGTAGCCGTGGTGGTCAGCTACCAGACAGCACGCATCAGCCTTACCCCATTAGAGACATCCGCACACAGCTTTCTGTATCAGGATGCTCTCATTTACCGCCTGCACATCCAGCCATTTATCTCGCTTTACCCCACTATCACTTGCTCCTCTCTCTCTCTCTCTCTCTCTCTTTAATTTTCCTTTCAAAAACAGATCCCGCATTAAGCAGCCGAGCGTGGCCAGCTGCGGCGGCTCTCCTGAAGGAGCAAAGGAATGATTTAATTTCTCCTCCTTTCTGTCTCTGCGGCCTCCTCTCCCTGCTCACGCACAGATCATTACACACAGAGGCCTCATTTTCATCTCTCTGTGAGGGCAAATGCGGGGCTTTAACCAGTCAGCCACACCACGACCACTGCTGACGATCGATACCTGTGGTTGGGACGGAACACGCCGCGCTTCCTAAATAGGTCCTGCTGGTCTAACCATAAAACACCTCAGAGGCCATACACGTCACCCCATAAAATGCTTTTTTTTAATCGCATTGAGGGGAGAAGAGAACCAGGAATACATTGTGGAGGTTGGGCTGACGATTAAAAGGTCACGACATGATGCCAAACGTGTTGCTAAAATCAAGGTCCTCCAAGGGGTCACCGCAAACGGGCTGGTGTGAAGATAGGCAGTAGGATGGTTGTCCAATTCTCAGACTGAGGCCATATTTGTTATTCTTTGCTGAAAAAAGACTAAAAGTTTGTGAGTGTTAAATTTCCCACACATCATTTAGATGTTGTGTAGTCTGCTAAAACATCGGGGCCTGCGGAGACGGTTTAATTTAAACAGCAGGCTGGCAAACCGCTAATGAGATTTCACTCGGTTGGAACGTAAATGAAAGTGAGATAAGCTCAGAGGAATAGTTGGTTTTCTTGTATTGATAGCTCCCTGTTTCTGCTGGGTCGCGACAGTGGAATAGGTGATATATGGACCAGATGAGCATGAGCCCTGGGGCTGGTCGACGGAGGCAGAAAAATGAATGTGTTTCCCATCTTGTTGCTCCTGCAGCCCCCTCAGCTGGCCTGATCCCTGCATTAACCAAACAGATAGCCAACAACTTTAATTACCTTTGTATCCAGCCGCGTTCCCCATCCACCACCATCCCCCCACTTTGCTTGTGCAAATGAAAGCAGAGAGGGACAGCAGGAAGAGAGGCATAATTACTTATTTTACTTGAGTGCGGCAGAATGCCTCCTGCCAAATGACTCTAATTCCAAATGGTTAACAAGATTTTTCTTTTTAATAGAGCCGAATCCATGTGACAGCAAATTGCTTTCCTATTTGGGGGCCTTAATGGCTTTTCATACTTTGCACTTCCAATAAGCAGTAAACTCAGAAATTAATATTGCACACTGTGCTATGATGCAAATGGGAGATGGAAGTGCTGCACCTTCACGCAGAAACCTCTGATCAGATCCATAACTGCTCTGGCGGGATGACTGCCCCCGCCCCCCCACCACCTTTGTTCGGGCTAATTTATTTATTTGTATAATTCCTTTCTGTGCTCTTCACTCCAGCGTCATTATCAGAGGCCGGGTGTCGCATTTCGCTTTTGAATGACTTTTAATCAGTTGCGGCGGAAGATAAACACGTTCAGGATGTCTGAATGGGGTAAATAGAGGGGAAAAGTACTGTATGCCTGCCACGCTCATTCACTTTGTATTAAGTTTCAAAGGATGCGTTCAAGAAGACTTTTTCTTGTCAGTAAATAGAAAGACTGAAAGGCCACTTTTTGCTTATCTCACTGCATTTGTATTAGTGTTCTGATGACGGGCGCAAGCCACTCTCACGCCATACGAATAGGCACAATCCCAAAAGATGTATTTGTGGAAGGCGTTTTTAATTAACTTTTGATCCAAGTCATTTAATTTCCAATTCCATTTTACAGATTCTCAAATATTAATCCTTGTCCGTGTAAAAGGCATTGTATTCTTAATGGGGGGGGTCCACATACTGGCACAGAGTTACACAGCACACGCTCTGTTAAGACAAGGCAAATTAGAAAATATGCATATTTTTAAAGATTTGTGGGATTAAGCTCACTTTTCACTGCACCTGGGGGCATCGCAACGCAACTCCGCCACAGTTAGCATTGCTGTTGCTCTAGCTTTCACTTAAAAACCTCCTTTTGATGGAGCTTTTTCTCATAACACTATGTCATCAGGTGGAGATTTTTACACCTTCTTGCCGTGCGGAAAGTTGCAAAGACGACCGAGGACAGAGTCAGCTGATGGGCTCGCGATTGTTGCCAGGTTCGAGGTTAAGTGTCCTATGTGTGCTGGCCCTGAGCATGGCAGCAGACCCTTAATCGGGTCACATGGTCTTTGGCTATATCACCATGGCAGACCCTTAAACAGGTCACATGATTTTGGCTATATCACCATAGTAACCCTCCCATCCCCCGCTTCTCAGCATACAACCATTTCACCTGTAGTTCCAATAATTGGCACTAAAATGTTCTGCATATCATCACGATGATCATAATAAGTAAATATTTATGAAGTGAGCGGTGACAGGCTGGTGGGGGAAAATGAGCGGAAAGGAGTTAATGCAGCAACAGGGCCTTTTAGGGACTAATGAAGTCTTTTTCTCCTTGTTTTCCCATGTTGTCTTTCATTGTGTGTACGAGCCACACAACAGCCTGAGCTTCATTTTAGTTTTAATTGGGTCACCACCGATTCTTCTGCTTTCACCCAAGCGTTCTGTGGAACTCGGCTTAATTACAGCGACTGGATTGCAACACTAGAAACTCGGTGTCTGCACTCTGCTCCTGCATCCACTGACCTGCACATTTTAGAGATATTGATAAGACGAGCTATGCGCTGACATTTGCCATGCCATTATCGTTAATGGTCCTCGGCTGGACGACATAGCTGCAAGATGAGACCGTGGATAAAAGGTTTTATGGAAATAAAAGGCGTGTTCTGAAGGTGACGAACGCCGGGGCCTAATGGTTGTTGTGCCATCTGCTCTTCATTACCAAGGTCAGCTGCCTCAGGACCAGCTGAGGTTGAAAGCCTTTGAAATAGCCGTGAGGGTTTTCTGTCAGCACCGCGTTTACCAATTCCAGAACCTGGGCGAGATGTGTGAGGATCGCAGGTTGTCTTCATTTCCCTATCCTTGTGCCATCAAACACGTGGTGAAAAAGTGCACGCCGTCACACCGCATTCGTGTTGGACCTACAGTCGTTCACGGATGCATTTTCCTGGTTGGTCGGGGTTGCTCGAGTCTTAATTACAGCATTGGGAGACGTGTTTCTGTTGCTGTACTGCAGCGGTGGAGGCTTTGGGACTTTATTTCTGTAATTTATGAGCTCCCTCCAAACCTCATTAGGTTTTCAAATATTAGCACGTAAGTTGTGTTGCGCTGCATGTAAAGCTGTAAACTATCCAGGGCCGTCTTCAAGAACAAAAACAAGGAAGTCGAGCAGGGTGCTGGATTTATATGTGTGATTTGGTCTGGGGGGGGGTATTGGGGGACGGTGCTGGGGAGGGCAGTGGCATTCATTTATTTGCCCATATTTATCAGAGGAGCGTAAGTACCTAATCCCAGCTTGCATTATTAAAGATAATACCACAGTGGTCTCTGCAAGACCACCACGCTGAATCACAGTCTGACGTGAATTGATGATATATGGCTCCACGGTGTTATTGGGAGTGCCACACGGGTCTGAGAACAGTGCAGCCCCTTCATCTGGCCTCCCAGCGCACTGCCTCCTCATGCATGTACACACATGCACACAACCACCACTCATCAACCCCTGGAGGGCACCTGTATTTTCAAAGTAAAGACCACTTAGAGAATAGCCCCAGGCATCTGAATGCTGAAGTGCCCCGTGTTACACATTAGAAAGCCTCTGTTTGAGCCGGGAACATAAACACTCTCAATAGCTCTCATCTCCTCATAAGAATACTCCCCAAAAAACCTCCAAACATGAAGAAAAGTGAAAACACACGGCTGAATATGTAAGAGATAGTCTGCAGGTACTGAACCTCCTTACAGACTTCAATAAGACGGCAGCTTTCTGAATAAAGCTAATAACTAAGCTTTCCAATATTTGTTCAACTATTTATTCAGTACTTATCCAGCAACAAGGTATTTTTCCTTGTTTTTAACTGCTGCTGGTAATGAAAACCAAATTGTTAACTTTATCTGTTGAGGCTGCTAAAGGCTATGCTGCTAAGGTGCATTTCCACTAGCTGGGTAATGCTGTGCTGTTTAAATGGGTCTTTTAGGAGACACGCCATTTATGTTTTAAAATCATCTTTCCTTTCAGTCACCTTCCCTCAAAATCAAAGTAATGTTCTTATTCAAATTCCATCTCCATCTTCCAAGCTAATTTTCTAGCTTCTGCTCTGTGTGTATTCAGAACTCTGTAAAAGTATTGCTCTGGCAAAATAATTCATTTTGTTGCAATATTATTATAATAGTCATTACTGGGAAAGGCAACAGTAATGCTGCTAGTAATGAGCTGCTTCCCAGCACCAGTAAACACAACCAGCCCTCCTCCAGAGTTGAAAGTTCAGACATTTGATTAAATCTCCAACACGTAAAAAAAAAACTATATCAGATGCAAGAATGAGGAAAACAACCGAATTAACAAGGAGACACAAATTTATAGAAAGGCAAGAAAGCTGAAATCTAACTTCACCTGTGCAGCCATCACCGTCGTTACTATTACTAGCCTTTGTGTGCTCAAGCAGTGGGGAAATAGCCAGGGGAGACATTTGAATGTCTTAATGGATGATGTAAGTGATCTATTTCCAAATGTGTGGGAATGGAGGCGTGAGCAATTGCATCATTAAGGTAATGTGTTCAGGAAGTCCGTGATGTTGCTGGCAAACCTTCGCTGCTGAGTCTGAGATGCAGTAAATGCACAATCTCAGGTCACCTTAATCAGAGGCAGGTGGCACACATACACACAGAAAACCTTAATTATGTTGTGTATTTGCTCTCAAATGAGTCACACATCACGTGCAGCTGCTCTGTTTATTGTCAGGCCGCCTCAGTGCAGCTACAGTCGACACGTAGCTTCGATAAAACTATAAAACCGTGTTTTTACAAGCTCGGTGCAGGAAAGGGCAGCTCTGTCAGGTTTAGACAACAATAGTTGGTGGTGTATGTTTAGAAGGGCCAAATATCGAGCTAGATGTTTCTACTACAACCCAGATGGCCCCTCTTAGCAGGAGCCAGGATTGACAGAGAAAATCATATTTGAACCATATACCTGACAGCGTTTTCTCTGCCAAAAGTTGTTCTTTTTTTCCTTTTCTTCTTTTTTCATGTTTACCCTGCAGTGAGAGTGAAGCACCTTCCATGTCCTGACGTTTGGAGCTACTCTAAGAACACCAGCAGTAGTTGGTGAGCTCCAGCATGTGCTTGGTTTGGGCCGGAGAGTTTAGTGATGAATTTCGCCCATCACGTTCAGCGGTAGGGCCTGACCAATGACTATGGTGAAAGCGTGGCCTGGGGTGTTTTTCTTTAATAAGTCCAGAGGTGAGGCAAAGCAAGCAGGTCATCAGTCATCCTGTCAGGACCCCAGCCTCTGATTATCCCGGTACTTTGCTCCAGATTTTTATTCTCGGTTTCCACATCAAATGGCTGCATCTGGGTCATAATAAATTACTGTATTCATAAAATGTTTTATTACAATAGTTAGATAAATTATAATGAGATGTTTCTCTTCTAGGAAACTTCTCACTTCTGGGAAAACCAGAATAATCCAGCAGAGATTCATGTCCCACATCATTTAATTAATAAAGATGATGAGGATAAAACTTGGGTGGGCTGCACTTAAATTTATAAGGGGTCACAACTATACTATTTACAAGATGACCAAGTATTAAAAATAAGCAGTAAATTCAGAAGTGCAAGAAGTTCATACAGAGCTTTAAAAATCCTTTCTGACTGCTCTACACAACAGTGCTGTTATATATACGGTATAGTTGGTTAAACGTTACTTATGCGAGCAGCACAGGACCAAAATGACCTAAATATAGAATGATCAAGTCAATGCTGACGATAAGTAGAATGAAAGGGTGTGTCCTGTTGACCTGTTGATGTTGGTGAGAAGGTTTGACCTCTCAGCCCAGTGCAGGGCTCCTTCTCTCCACCCTCGCCTCATTCACCCTCTCATCAGGACGCGACAGAGGCCCGAGCTGAGCCTACCTGTGGGTCTCAGTTGCACACCTCAGATTGGATCTTTACTTACAACCTACAACTCGGAAACAGCTGGTCAATCCATTTAGCCTAAGGCCACTGATTTGTTCGTATTTACTACAACAGCCAAAGAAAAGCCTGGGTATTTTTTTCCTCTCTCCTTCCTATTGATCCAGCGCTTAGAAAATCTGCCCTGCTGTCTAAACACTATTGATCTCTCCTTCTCAACGACAGGCTCTCACACCAGTGTATAAAGGGACTGGATGAATTGAAATTTCATTTCCGACAACTTGTTCCTGTTATTTTTACCCTCTTTTCAATAGAGGAGAATGCGGGATGGCAGACCACCACTCGGATCGAGTCGATCAGTGTGTGGCTCCAAGGAGAGAGGACAAATTGAGTTCAGACTGTTTCGATTACTTATTTAGGCCTGTAAAGGTCTGGATCTTTCACTTATATTCCACTTATATAGGAAAAACAGCTGCAAAACAAAATCTAAGGTGTTAAAAGGTCTCATTTAATTTCACAAATAATCTCTGTCTGAATAAGACACAGCTGGGGAAGGTTTTTAGGTAACCTCTCTTTACCACCATTATTTATGTATTTTGTTCTTTTTCAGATATTAATTGAATACAAAAACATACCCTAAAAAAATGAGGGCATAACATTTGCTTTGAATAGTGATGGGAGCCTCACATATTCTGGAGTTCTACAGTTCTGGATCCCCTCGTATCCAACTCTCACCATTACATGAAGATAGATAGTTACATGAAAACGGGAGGTTCAGTTTTAATTAACATCAATATTCATGTAATGATCTTAAAGCCTGCCCACTTTCCCATTTCAGGCTGTTAACAGTAATGCATATTTTAATACATTATCATTGCCGCCATCGTAATTCTTCTAATGATAACTGTAATTATTGGATTTATGACAGAATTATGGTTCTGTAGCCCTAAGGCACATATTTGGCAGCCAAGCCAGTTTTCCTGATGTTCTGGGCTCCCGGTTGTTCCCCTCCAAAATACTGAGCAGACGCTGATAAAGACAAACACACAAACACCCGCGTGTGTCTGCCGCTGTGCCTGTACAACACTCAATCTGAATTGCATATCCGCCGTGCCACCAAGCTTGTCATAAGCTGTATTAAGAAAAATGGTCACACGGTTTGACATAAATTGGAAAATGACATTTGGAAAATGGGCACCACTGTGGAAATTAGAGATATTAAAATTATAAATCAGTGTCTGGAAATGCAATGGTGAGCATGTGTGGGGGTCGGTTCATCTTTTCTCTTCCTGCCGCTCTCAGTGCTCATCTGTTTTTGCTGTGTTTCTCCCATTTTCCTGCTTTTATGTGCATTTTTTTTTGTCTTTCTCAGGAGGCATTGAACGGTCAGTCTGGAGGTCAGCAGGTGGGATGTTTTTTTTGGTTTTTTTTTTGGTTTTTTTTAATCTGGCCGCATACGCACCCCCACAGAGACCATCCTTGGGTCTCATCTGGCAGTAAAAGAGGCGAATCTTGAGTCAGCGCGCCTCGGCATGCAACCTGTTTGCGCCTGTGTGCGCGCTGCAGCTGTATCACGTCAGCTCACTCCTCGGCTCTCTTGCCATAACGTGCTAATGGACCGTCTCTTAGGTGTGATATGTATTATGCAAAAGTAAGTTGTGCCAACACCTTTGAATGCAGCTTCAATCCTCCCAACACGTCACCTCTGCGCTCTCATTCTCCCCATCTCTGCTTACCAGATCGAGGCGGAGAGAACAGACGTCTGAGCTCCAGGTGGAGGGAGGGAGAGAGAGAGAGGCTCAAAACAAAGCTGGGGATAAAAGGCTAAAGGGAAGACAGGTCAGCGTCCTTTCTGTTGATTGAAAACACTCCCACAAAACATACTAATATGTATTTATAGTATGGCTCATAACTCCATATAAGTGCTTATGTGTGTTTTTTGTCTTTTCTTTTGTTTAAACTCCGAGACTAGAAAAGGCTTGGAGAGCTGAGGGCTTCATGCCTTGACCCAATGAGCTCTTCTTCTCTGAAGGAAAAGAAAAGTTCCTGCCATTAGAAGAGCTGCTGGATTGCCACATTTCCTGCACTGAGGTCTGTCAGAATCTTTTCATAAGTGATGTGAGAGAAAAATGAAGGCTTTATTATTGTGTATGCTCTGATGCCGGTGAAGACAAAAAACTGTTGTTTTTTTTATTCAAAGTTAGATCTCTCTGTGTGTTTTTTATTATTTTAAATTGTATCTTAGTAGGAAGCGACTGGTCAGGTCTCTGATTACTTACTAGCTTTGATTCCAAGTATTTCAGCTGCGCTGCTGATGGAGTAAAACCACAAATTAAATAAAGTCATGCTCAGAATGTCATGTATATACAGTTTAGGATGACATTTAGCCTGTGTCTTTGTCTGGGGTATCAGCCTCAGCAGGAGGCCCACACACTCCTCTCCCTAGCCACTTCCGCCAGCTCCTCCAGGGAGATTTCAAGGGGTTCCCAAGCCAGCTGTATTATAATCGGGTCCTAGGTCTGCCGCAGGGTCTCCTCCAGGACCGGCGTGCCCAAAACACCTCCCCATGAAGGCATCCAGAGGGTATCCTGACCTGTCCTGAACCACCTATGCGGTCTCCGCAGAGGACTAGTGGCCCTACGTTGAGCTCCTCCTGTCTGAGTCCTCACCCTGTCCCTTGGTCATAAAAGGTCAGAACCTTTCTGCAATGTTGGGATGTTGGCAGGAAACAGAGACAGCACATACTACATGTTCCTCTCGGCCTGTGCTAAACAGGCACCGTGAGGTGTGCAAACTCTGAGATGATGTGTTTTTACGGCAGAGGCTGGCTTTGCTCTGGCATGACAATAAACCACAGCCTTCGGAGCACAGCCAAGTGCCACTTACTGCTGAGTGCTCCTCTCGTGGTCGGACAAGATTACTCTCAAAACAGACAGGCTGATTAATAGAAGGGTCTGCAAAGGTGTGTGCTGCAATTTATTTTTACACCCAGTGAACACTCATTCATTTTACTCGCATGGATTTGATGTGGCGATCCCGACACTGTGTGGAATTGTCACAACGGCACATGGCTCTACAAACTTGGACTCAGAGCTGTGATGTTTGTTTTAATGTAAAAGCAGCAGCTCAGCCTTCAAAGACACCCCAAAGATGCTCATTTCAACTCATACTACATCATAAATGATGTTGTTTTACACAGTTACTCAACAAAGGGGACCTGTGCCGCACTGACTCACTCACATTGATTACTGCTGTATTGGCCTCCCTGCTGACCTGCATGCTGTCAGGTTGCTCAGTCCTGCTCCGCAGTCTGGCTGAGAAAGAGAAACGTATCCTGGGGAAGGATCAGACGTGTCAAGGAGCAGAAACCGGAGTTGATACTGGCTGACGGAGCTGCGTGACCTTCTGCAGGAGAGAGGATCCTCTGCTCAGCGGCCGACCAGAGACCGAGGGAGAGATGACTGAAAACTCTGAGAGGAAAAGGCCTAAAAACGGAGGTAGCGGCTGGATTGGAACCTTCGCTCAAGATGACAGAGCCCCACCCAGCAGCCATGATGGGCCTCCGCCGACTGCATTCAAGGAGAGGAGGCAGGAATGGCGGCGGCGCGCCAGGTGGCCACCCCCTCATCATGGTGGCAAGGTTCTCATTAACTTCAGCTCCACATCGGCCTGCAATCAGCAGAACCACACAGGAAATTAGATTTTTTTTTTTTTTTTTCCCGTCTGCAGTCTTCAAAATTGCTGCATGAAAATGCATATTAGCCTTGTGTTTTTAATTAACAATTTGTGCTTAGGAAGCATGTTAACAGTATCCCTTAATGAGCTTTGTGGAAAGTGAGCCACACGGAGGACAAAGGGGAACTTCCCCCAGTGTTTGCTGATTTGCTGCTCTCTATCCTAACTCGATGAGATTAGCAGTTATTGTTTAACTCTTTGTTGCGTACTTCTGGCCATTAGCATGCAGTCTTCATTAGCACTGGGTCAGTAGGACAGCATGCTGGCAGGGACAGAAGGGACAAATTTATAATGTAGATTTGAATTTTCATTTTTGAATTTGATTTTATACATCGGTCCTTTCAGCATGTTCTTTTGAAGACTGTGGAGTGGTTATTTGCTCCCTGTTGCATCTAACCGGTCAGTTATTAAGACCAGTATATATAAGACTTGTGTCTTTAAAATGGGACAGAGCTGTCACTTCAATCTAGATGTTTTTTTTTTAGTTTGTTTTGGCTTGAGCACAGCAATAACTGATGCAGTTCCATAACATAAAGTTTATTATTCTTTTTTAAACATCATTAGAATGCAGTCTGAGTTATCTGTAGAATGCTTATGCAAGGCGGCGGAATGTTTGTGATATTATTTATTTATGTTTTACCTTTAAATTATTAATTTGTTTATTTATTCATAGAAGAGGTAACCTGAAATTGGAAAATTCATTTTTGCTGAAGGGCACTCGGTCTCTCTCGCTTTCCCTCTTCGCTCTGTGCTTGTATAAACTCAGCAAAGGACGTCATTTTAGTCCAAGCAGATGGGTCAGCTGACAGGAAAAAGGTAGGAAGGATGCGAGACAGGAGGGGTTAGGTATAAAATCAGGTGCAATTCTGCTTCCTTTATTTTTTAAGTGTTTATCTTCAGAGTGCTGAGGCAGGGAAACACACAGTGATAGTTGAGAAAATCTAATTCTTTAGACTCCGAGGACGAGTCCACAGGCAGAGAGAGAATATAATCATGGCAGCTGCCTGTGGATGTGTCTTTGTGTTATTTTCTCTGTATAGTTATACAGCGTTGGATCCTGGTCAATTTCTCTCTTTGAACAACTTGGCTTGGGTGTTGTGATTTTTTTTTTTTATATATATATATATATATATATATATATATATATATATATATACACAGTTCAAGCTTTTTTTTATTTTAATGTCTTTAGTTGACAAGTAAAAATATCCCATAAAGTTGCTGTAGACAGGCCACAGAAGTGAAATTCAGACTAGCCTTCAACCCAGTGATTTAGTCTGAAGTCGGCTCTTCTCACTGGTTGATTTTTTGAATTTGAGCTGCCAAGTCTTCCTCCTTCTTCTTCTTCAATTCTGTTTGTAACACATTTCATCTGATGTCAGTCTTTCCATGTTATCACCTCGTGTTTGAATGAGGCCTTGTGGGCGTGATGAGGTGCATCATGCCGGCTTCTTCAAGGTGCCACCAAACCAAGAGCTGCCACAGATCGTCAAGTTGTGAATTGTGTAATTAGGACATGCTCCTCTTGGCGCCGTCCATTTATTGTCTTCGTGTTTCGACACCATTATTTTATCACAATGCAGTCTTCTTTAATTAGCTCACGTTGAACAAATGGATTCTGCATTCCGATTACGCTGAGTCTCCTCCACCACTTTCCCATCATATTTTTCATAAGTAATTGTTCAGCGGGCTGCTATGCAGACACATTTCTCAATCAGAGTGCTGGCTGTGATTATTTATGGTTGTAGCTGTCAAACAGTCTCACTTTGACGGGCAGTTTATGAGCCGGTCGAGGTGACGTTCAAACGCTGCTGACTCAAAGCAGCAGAAGATGGGAATTTAAGACAGAGGTTGGACATCATCCCGCCCACCCAAGCATCCGGCGGTGACCTTGTCTGTCACATTCACACCGGTGCCAGAACATCGTTCAAAACCTGGGGCTTTGGTTTTCACTAATTTTGAGTGATGAATCCATTTGAAATAACAGCCGCGTCAACAGCCTCCCTCTCTCTTCACCGTGCTCCCCCCACCCCCCACCCCCAATTCCTGTCCCCATCACTCCCATTGTAAATGATATTAGAAACAAAATGAGATTTGAAATTTTGTGTTTGACAAGCAGCTTGATGAAAGGGTTTCATTGGCGGGCTTGATCCATGGAAATTTTATGCTAATAATACTGCTGGCCAAGCAATCTAGTTGGAAATTAATCAGGAGAGGAGAAGAGATTGCTCCATAAACACCCTTTCTGCTCCTCAGACTCATTCCCCCTCCCCGGCTCTGAATCTCATCAGAAATAGCCATGGGGTGTTGTCTGTGTGATGGACTAGGAAGAGAAATGGAGAGTTAGAAAATTACACTGCAGCTTAGCATTTATTGATGCAGTAATGTATGCAGTAATGTATGCAGCCATGCAGCGAGCTGCCGTATTATGGATTAGATCTCTCTGCTTCTCAAGCGTTCCTCTCCTGTAGTAAACACGCACACACACACACACACACACACACACACACACACACACAGCAAAATTTTTCTATAGCTGTCTGTCCTCTTGTTATTATTCTGTGTTTCCTCTATGTATCACTTTTGCATGCAGTCAAGTGTGTCCAAACACTAGGCAACACACACACACACACCTCATCTCTGTATTTACTCTCTTTCTCTCTACACCCTGGAAGTCATCATTAGCCCGAGTCACTAATGAAGTCATTATCAGATTTCACTTGTTTAAAACAACACAATTAGTACGGCGGCCTTAACGATGTTTGCAAGTTAAATACGAACTAATCGCCCTCTCCCCCATTTGTCTGTCTCCCTGTTGCGATTCAGTTGGTAAGAGGAGAGTAAATGAATCCCTGAAGTGTTTTGCGGTTGCGGGCTCTTGTTTGGAGGCACATAGTTCCCAACTATGTTACAAGTCTGTTTGATTTATTATTTTTACCCCGAGAGACATCTGGTACATCATTCCTTATTTTTGTAATGCATCATCAGCCAGAGGGAAAAACAATATTATCCGGTGTAGGATATTGTACTCTGGAGTCTAATAATCAAATGTACACCAGAGCTTGTGTCATTAAAGTGCCAGTGGAGGTGTACCGATGTGGTAGGTACATATTTCTCTGCGCCTGAATTCCCACCGGTGGTTCTCGCTCCATTCTATCCTCTTCCAAACACAAACACATACCAGGGGTAAATTCAAACTTGCACTCTCCAGTCCGTGAGTTCAACCGGGGCTAGACATCGAGAAGTACGCAGACAAGACGGAGGATGCAGAAGCAAATGGTGGCCTGATGAAAACAGCGGTGGAATCACTGGTGCTGTGGGTGTTGTTGTTTTGCTGGTAGCATTAGTTCAGGGAGTCAGTGATGCTCTGACAGGTGATTGTTCTGAAGAGCTCCACTAAATTGAGACACAGAAGCAATGGTTTTGATGATAGTACACATATACTACTTTCCAACTTATATTTGAGGGACTATCACTTCACATAAAGAGCGTGTGTACCTCCAACTCATGTGCTGATAGTCTGTCTTTCTCAGTTTTCCTCAGTTTGTTGATTCATTATGGAGATATTGCGAGAACTGTAACTGTGGTCGTTAGCATTTGTTGGCTCTTTATTGACAAAGTCGTTGGATTTGGCACTTTAACGGCGAGAAAGAGCGTCTTTCACTCTCATTAACAGCAGTCAGAGCAGCCATAGAGCGGCAGCAGACTCTTTAGAGGAAAGGAAATAAATTCAGGAAGGAGATTTGTTGTTATAAAATGACCTTGGACTGTATGGTTCACTCAGTGAAAAGGATGAATTAATGGTTTGATAGGTGTGTGTGTGTGTGTGTGTGTGTGTATGTGTCCGTCTGTCTGTCTCTATTCTGTGACCCAGTACGCACATACATGAGCCTGTGAGCAGACAAAGAGGAAGAGATGATCTGTAAAGTGGAAAGCCATGCTGAAGGCGAGATGTGTACGCGACAAATAATGGGTGTTGGTGCCCAATGGAGCCCAGTGGAGGAAGAGCATCGGTGGCTAAAGGTCTTGTGGGGAGATCATCCTCCATTTGTGATTGAAGTGTGGAGCTGCTGCTCCCTGCACACTCACTTTCGCACTCATTTTCCGCTCGGCTCTGAGCGTAGTAAACACACCAGGCAGATTCCCAGGTGCTCAGATGTGCGCCTCCACTTCCAGAGCATGGGAATCTCAGGATGCCGCTCCCAATTACCGACAGAAAACATCTTTAAAAGCCTCTTCCTGACGAGCATCCATGTCAGATAATGTGTTTTTATTTTTGGATCAGGAGCTAATGACTTTTCTCTGAACAGTCTGCTTGAGGAGGGTCATTGTGAAGAGACAGTCTGTCTTCTATCTATGTCAGCACATATGAAGTGCTGTGAACAATGAATATTTCCATCCATGCTGCTAATCCTAGAGTATAAAGACCTTAAATAGTGTGTACAGTGTTTATATTAGCAGATGTGCCTGCTTGTTGTCCACTATTTTTTTGTGTTCAGACATAATTATTTTGTGAAATCTTGTCTTTTTATTATTTTTTTCCGTTTTGATGGACAGTGTTGACACATTATCTTACACAGTGATGTAAGATAACAGTGTTTTAAAAACTAAAAACAGAAAAGACTAGTTAGATGTTAAATAATAACTAATATTTATTAGTTAGTTGTATAATATAGGTATCAAAAGGGGAAGGAGCACGTGCATGTGGCCTAATGCACATTGGTGCTTCAGAAAGGGGGTGGTGGCCCATCAGCAGGCGGGCCCCTGCCATGTAGAGTCCACACCCACAGCAGTGACTAATTGTTTGTTATCTCGGTGCTTGTCGTGCCCGTTAGCCTTTAGTGGAGTGTGGTGTGGCGATTCGTCAGGCATGTCGAGCGAGCCCCATGTCATCCGAAGGGGCCGCATGTCAGTGGGTCGAGCGTGATTTACCACGCTGCTTGTTGCGCCACGTTACGCCTCGCCTCTTACCCCAGGAAAGGCGGCCCACTTCTCCCATCCGCTCCTCTCCCATAACCGCCCCTGCCCTCCCCAGATTGATTACCTGCACAATCTTCTGGCCTTTAGTGTCGTTTTATAGATGGTTAGCATACCTCATTTGGCTATTTATCCATCTGTAAGTGGCTGTGGAATATAGATTTGTCTTGACGAGTGTCAGAATGGGCGACACCTCGTTATTTTAATGGTGTGAGATAAAAAGACAACATGGCAGGAATCATTTTCAGACATGGTTAAATTACGCTATTTTATTCGATGTTTGCGCACATATTTTGCTCCAAATGGAATTTTTTTTTTTTTTTTTTTAAAAAGAGAAACTGTAACAGTAATGTGACGTGTGGTCTGTCATCCACACACGTGCACACCTGAGTGGTTGACACATCACAAGCACCGTTCACATGCAGGGTCTCAGAGGTATTTAGGTGCTGGCGCCCGCTCAGTGAGACCTGCTGGTTAATTGAATAGTTAACACATCAGAGTGGGGCCTGTGCAGATTGGAGGTGACACTCGTCAGGAGGCTGTTCTTCGCTGACCCAGGACATCTTCCTGCTCTGCCCGACGTGTCATTCTTGTGGAAATGCCAAATCGGGGCAGGTAGTGCGGCACAGAAGGTGTGGTGACAGATCGGGAGGAAGCAGGTTCTCTTCAACTCTCTCCTTCAATAAGATTTCTCAAGCTCCCAGAACCTATCCTCACTTCACCTGAGGCGATTTTCACTCAAGTGAAATTGCTGTGTGTTAGTGTGTATGCGTGTGTATGCGTGTGTGCAGTGCCAAGTAGAAGTTCCCTCAGGCCCTGGCACTGTGCCCAAGGCATCGGGACTATTAGATGCATCACGCAGAGGCGCGTCAGGTCCAGCACGTCCAAAGACAGACATCTGGCTTCCACAAAATAAAGAAATAAATGAATAAATAAGTAATGAACATGCACCAAAGGCCAGCAAGTGCTGTCAGTAGGAGACAGCAGCTGGAGAGCTGAGGGTCAGGAGAACAGCCGGAGCCCTCTCACTGAAATATACCTGCTGTGAAGCATGTCGGACATTTACCTGAACATTTTAGCTCAGATCCTCCTGCAGTGGCCTTATCATCAGTTTAACTCTTTGTCCATCATGCATTCCCAGCAGCGAGGTGTGTTCCAGAAGCAGGGTCTCGTTCATGGGAGTTTTAAATGCTGCTGCTAGGTCTGGTGTATCACTTGCACGTGTAGTTTTATATTCAGCCACATGTGTTATTTTTAAAAGCCATTTCTGAATCTGCGGCATTTTTAACCTGCAGTGGGGTCTGCACACTGGAGGTGACCCTGAGAGTTGCTGATGATCCTCCCCATGTGTCCGCAGGAGCACCTGAGCTCGGACAGGCGAGAGATGAAACATCTTTGAGAAGCAAAGGGAGTCCAGTTTTTCCCAAGCGTCACACATCCCACAATTTTGTCCTTCCTTTCATGCCATTCCCATCACTCAGGTGGGGCAAAAATGTCCTGAATTTAGAGGATAAGTTGTCACATCGCAAGAATCGCAACGAAAAAGGAATCAAAGAGAATAGTGATTGAAAGTTTTTTAGTTGGCAAGAATGATTCGAAGAGGTGGGAGCAACAGCTGCTGCACTCAGCCTGCATGGTTGTCTTGAATATATGAGCCAGCCCAGTTTAGTGACGCGGCACCAGCTCCATCGCTCACCTACAGTACCAGGAAGTTTCCTCACGAATTTACAACCTGAAGAGAAAGAAAGCAGGTCACTCTGTATAAAATGAATCTCAACACAAGGCTTTCTGCAAAAAATAAATACAGAAAAAAGGAAAAGGAAAGGTATGAGTATACTGTCAAACTTTACTTTACCGGCACTTTCCAAGACAAAAAAAAAACACCTTTAAAGTATCACCCTTACCAAGAACAAACATGTCTATCAAGTGTATGTACATATATTTATATTTGTATGTTTCATTGTAGATTTTTTTTCTTTCCTCTCACAGAGGAGGAGAAAACTTCAGGAGAGCCTCTGCAGATTCACCAGAGGTGAAAAAGCACAAAGCTCCAGGTACAGTCCCTCTAGTGTTTACAGCTTAATCCTGGGATATGTGCATCTTTAAGAGCTGTCATCAGGTCTGCAAGACTAAATTTAATTCTTATTTCATCTGAATCCCCAGTGAAGATGTAAAATACCGGGAAACTCCGCTGTGACTTTTTAGTGCGCAGCTAGCGGCTGTCAGATGTTTTCCCTCTGCGTCACTCGTGTACCCCTCCCCCCCCTCGTTTTCCCGTTTTCTCGCTGTGAAACCGTCTGAGCTGTCTGCGTGTGGGAAAAGCGTTCAACAGGCAGATCACTTCAGGTCGAGGCCCTCATGTGAAATCAGATGTTTAACTGGCCGTCGCAAGAGAGACGGATGCGTCTTCAGCAACACCTTGCCAAAGGTCTCGTGTTCTTTCAGCCAGTGGGGCTGCTGCGAGTTCAACCGCCACCTGCCAATAGGCATTAGGGAGGATTTAGTAATTAAGTGATAGGCTGAGGACTAAATTGGGTGTTTGTGGGCTGGAGAGCCACCCTGAGGTTCCTATAGCCACGCAGATAGGGGATTCTAATTGCCAGGAATATTGATCAGCCTGGTTGGGGGGAGGGGGGTTGGTCTGGGAATTCACGAGCCATTGATTAGATGTTACTGCAGCTCATTTGTCAATGGGTGAGGGAGAGTATTGGATGGGCCACGGGCTTTTTCCACAGTATGCACATGCGTGGAGTCAGTGACACAGCATGTTGCAGCGAAAGCACCTTCAATCAGAATGTTCCAGGACTGAAAGCTCTCCTGAGTGGTCCAGGGCTGAGAGGGGAACAGCCAAAAGAGCCATCATTAACAATGAGTTGAGGTCCTGATAAAAGTCCACCTTCCCTCTCGTTCCCCTCTCCACTTGACCCTCACAATTTGCTGCGTGGCCTGTGCAATACAGTGCACACTCTACTCGTTTATGTTAAAGCCTGCCTGCTCTGATGGAACCTGTGCAGAACTTGCACACGTGACTGCCCAGGATTTACTTCCATGCATGACGTCCTCCCCATGACTGAGCTCCACAGAGTCACACTTATCAGCTGAGTTAGACATGGAATAACAGTAAGAGTGAAGATGCCCCGATGCCAATTTGTGCCAAAATAATGGTCTTTATTTTCAGATGTTTTATTTACATTTTATCGTACTGTAAACGCAGTTTAGCACACTTTTTGTCTCTCATTTCAGCCAGTGTTTAGTATCGTTGCAGAAAAGTGAAACCGCTGAAAAGGTTTCCTGCATAGTAGTCTTTAAACGGAGTCATTTAGAGCCTATTACAAAACATCGATATATTGATCGTGGTAAGTGTCTCAGTGTGTCGCTCTGTAAACATGCGGTCGGCTGTGCATGTTTTATCTGCTTGAATCTTATCAGGAGCTGAATCTTTTCATCTTCTCTGTGCTTAATCATGACAATGTCAGCGTTTGAGTCAAAAGAGAATCAATTTAAACTGATCGTTTCTCATTATTTCTCCTTTACATTAAGAAAATTACATACATTTAAAAAAAATAAATAAATAAAAAGTAAAAGATAATATTCATTTTTTTCTCTGACTCACATGTGTCAAAGTTTTTGAGACAGTAAGTTAATAGTTGTTTTACACTAGCCCTCCCGGCCATTCTAGAAATGTAAATGCTGAAGCCACTTCCTCGGAGAACTTTAGATGGCACAGATGGCAAATAGTGACACCTTAAAGCTCAAAACTCAAAAGCGGAGATTGTCTCTCATAGCACAAAACAACCCGAGTGTCAGGCGCCATAGGTCAGCAGAAAAATTCAATTAGCAGCAGTCGGAGAGAAACTTGACACAAATTGTGACTTAAGTTCACAGTCAGGTTGAACCATGGCGTGAAAACGTTAAAGTTTATCCAGTGTTGTCGTTTCCCTCCCGTTATTGAATTGGAAGAAACTGTGGGAGACTACACACGTGCTCAATCGGGAATAATTTCATTAACTAAACTGCTTTTTCCATTAAATAGTTTTTTGTTGGCCTGCTGGTTTTATCATTGTCATTATGTACTACACTCTTCATTTATTAACCAAGTCTTTGGCTCTATCAAATTATACAATAAGTGTTGATTGCACAATGTAGCACCAACTGTTTTTTAATTAGTTCCCATCAGAATTTCACAATACCGATTATCTTCTGCTGGGTGTAAAATGAAAATGAAGGTTGATCTGGTGAATGAAATCACTATTTTACTTGGCGTTAAATGAATTAACCTGAAGAACTGGTAACTAGCAGTAAGGTTACTCCTTGATAATGTGATGTTAAAATGGTAGGTTTGAGATGGAGGATACCTGGCCAGGGGATGAGTCTTTTTATTTTTTTTTTTAATTGAAAGTGTTGCATGCAGAGTAATCCTCCAGCCACGCTCGCAAATGCAATTAGTTTCAGCCGCAGCATGTGTCTCACAAATATTAATTATTTTTCAAACCCCGGCAGACGCCAACTGAAATGAGTTTGATCTTTACAAGTCATGGAAACTGAAGATATATATGTGATTTTACGCCAACGGTTCATCTGCAAATTAGATCGCAGCACATTGGACGCCTTTCAGAAACTTGGCTAAATCTGAAGAAAAAGTTTATCCCTCAATTAGCATCTGAAATTAATCTCCTTAATCCCAATTTGATCTATTTCATGCATAGAGGGGGTATCTCTCATCTGCCCACCTATGTGTTTTAAATCTCCGCTGCTGAGTTGAAATGGAACATGAAACTTATCCTTAACTCCAACCTTCCGTGTAACCCCGCAGATCCAGGAGCTGATTAGAGGAGACGGAGACAGACGGGCGGAACTGACAGCTGCTCATTATTCCTGAGTGCAGATGGCGGTGCCCTGTAATTGCAATGGCTTATTATTGCAAACACTTATTGATTTTTCTGCACTGTAGTATTGTCCAACTGCAGCCCCAAGTCGCTGGTTTGATGTGCACCAATAATCGATCAGCCACCACATCATGGGGAATCTGTCTCTTCCTGCGTCTTCTTTAGTCATGTGTTGTCTTAAGACATCATCACATGTACAGCTGTGTTGACCCCAATCAAAAAACAGATAATTTAGCTGATTGAGCTAAATTTTACTGAGCAGTTTTGAGCGTTCTCCTCAGGCCTGTGGGAGTGTTGTTCAGTGTGCAAAAATGTACCACATTAGGCTGATTGGAGAACTTTAAATGGCCTCTATCCGTGAGTGACTGGTGTGTGTCCTGTGATGGACTGGTACCCAGATGCCCAGAGCGCCTCCTTCCTGCCTCCCAGGGATAAACTCCAGCACTCTGTGACCACATCACAATGAATTGTATTATTAATACACCTACTAAACTTTGATACTGCAATATTTGTCTGTAAAAGACTGTTTGGCTTACACACACACACTCACACACCCTGCACGTGTGACTGTGCATGCATCACTGCCTCCACATGTATGTCTGTACATGCATGCAAGCATGTGCGTGCTCATAAGCCATCTCTGGCTCGTCACTGAGTCCTGCCATCAGCCTCCTTAAGTGCTGTCAACGTCACAGAGTTGCAGCGGCTCTACAGCCTCTTAATTGGTTTATGAAGAGCACCGCTGTCATTTTGCGGTCAGTAAACTTTGCTCGGGAAAATTAAGTCCAAGTTGCTGCCACCACTTCAGCCCCCCACACAGCCATGCTTTAAAAAATAATGATTATGTGCAGTGTGTATTAGTGCATTCAATGTCTGTTTTCACTTTATTTGTTATTACGCATTAGAGGAAGAGAATTAAAGATTTTCATCGGCTTTGAGGAAACACTGCTCTGCAGAAGGCACGTGTGTGTGTCTGTGTGTGCATCTTTAGAGATGCAGAATTATCAAGACCCTAATACAGCACGTGTGTGCATGAGTGTGTGCTCATGTAGCACGTATACATGACTGTCTTTTTTCCAGATTAGACAGTGAATGCCTCGCAAGGATGATCAGAGCGGGAGCCACCAGGGTTGCTCTGCGAACACAAAGGGATTATGGGGGATATGGCGTGTACTCTATCCTCGGGCCGCCTACACTAAGGCTCATCTCTGCCACACTCCCTTCACACACACACCTCCTTAATTGCCTTTGCTTCTTTCATTACTTTTATTGCCTCTTCTCTGCATTGTGTGCTCCCTGGCCTTGTGGAAAGGTCACTATGGCGGCAGCTGTGTGCTCACACTGTTGGGCGCTGATGAGCAGAAAATGGCTGTGGGGCTGGAGCTCTGGAAATGACAACCCGTGTCCTGATCACAATGAGTATGAGAATTCTTTTTTTATTATATATTTCTAAATAAATCCGCACAGTAATATGGTTAAATGCTAACTCCCACCAAGGTCCATTCACACAAACTGTGGTACTAAGGCCACCACAAAGTAAAATAAATGTACAATCATTATTAAAACTGACTTGAGTTGATAGAGACGGTGGATCCGTGTAGATGGTGTTAATGGCGCGGGTATTCTTTGCCTTATTGCGTCTCCTGTGTACAACTCTGTGGAACAGAGATACGATCTTCCAATTAGATTGGAGATCCTGTCAAGGTTGCTGCCCTTTCTTTTTTACAGCAGCGAGTCATAAACTTCACAGTTGCATTCAGTAGCATTTGGAGACAATATTTAATGTGTATGTGTGTTTTAGGCTATGCATCTGCGTTATCTGCTGCATCTTCATGCTGTTTTCATTGCGCTGGAAAAGGTCAATGCAACGAATGAAAGCTATTCTAGCTGACTTTCTTTAGCAGAGAATGCAATCACTGTTAAAAATTAAATTAATAAATAAATGCCGTATATAGAGTACACATTACGTTCCCGGACCTTTGCTTATGAAGCAAATCGTGCACACACACACAATTTAGTAGGAGCCCTGCAGTGTGACAGCTTTAATGCATAAATCCTCACTCTTCAACATGGTTCAGTCCATGAAATCAGTGAGTCTGATGAGGATAATACCTTAACAATTACAGCAGTTAAATTATTCATTTTTTTGGTGTATCGCTTAATACGCTGAACACTGATGTTAGGATGTTTAGAAGGGCTTCTTCAGTTCTGAGTTCTACAGAACTGAAGAAGCCTTCTAGAAAAAGGGCGAAACCTTACGGTCCAGTTCACACAGAGAGATCTAACTTTGGATACTTGTTGTGAGATGTCTCAAAACTTCTCTGATTTCAGACAGGTGGTGACTGTTTCTAAGGTGGTTTCAGAATCACGGACTCTGCATGTTGAACACTAAAAAGCAAAGCTGCTGAGATTTTATTGGCTGTTGTGTTGATTTCTCTTGTTGTGGGATTAGCATAGGCCTCAGAGGGTTTTTGTGACTAATGGTCTGTGTTTTCAGACTGAACCGGCTGCACATGGGCGGCTGTGCCTCTGGGTGTTGCTGTTAATGCAGCTCCGTCACGTCACATCAAACACAGGTTGTGGCATCCCGGCCTGCGTGGTTGAGCCGCCACTGATGACTAAAGCTTGTTAACACTAAAGACGCATTTGTGCAGTTAGCCGAGAAATTTTGGAAGTAGCCAAAGTGATCAGAGGGCACGGCAAGAGGCCTCAACACGAGACTCGAACTTCTGCAAAACCAGTTGACCCCAGGACAGTCCCTCCTCTGGCCAGAGAGCTTAAGTGGTACCTGTTGTTAGCTCACCTGAGACCACGCCACAGGCTTTAACCTTATCCTCAGGCGTGGCTGCACACACACCTCTCCGAATAATTAATGAATTTAGATTTTACTTGGGAGAGGCTATTTGTTGGTGGAATGTACCATCTGCCCCTCAGACATCTCTGGCTTTCTGCATTTGCCAGCGACACATTCCTGATATCCTGCCAGGCTAAAAAGGGGGAAATTGGGTCTGATTCCGGGGATCAGTATTGGTGTTGGAAGGACAGAAGCAGATTGAAGCCAAGGTGGAAAAAGATGCGAACCCAATCTGTCATGTGTTGACTGTGCTGATTAGGGGCTTGTGCTGAGAACAGCTTCTCTATCCCTTCATTCCTTCTGTTTATTTTGTGCCTTTCCTTCCATCTGAAGACAGGCTGGCAGAGATTGCCCCTCTGTGCTTCACCTGCATCACCGGGAGGCTCCGTTGCATGTCAAAGTGGCCTAATTAAATAGAAGACAACACAACTGGGGATGGACGGGATTTGTGGCTGTTAATCCGTTACACAAAGTTAATTGCTAATAAGCAACACGTGTGAATCTTTGCTCCAGGCACAGTGTGGCAGCAGTTTGTGCATATTTTAATGGAGACCAGAGAAGAATGTATGCCCAAGGAGTCCATTCAGGGACAAAGGTGACGGGAGCAAAGTCCTGCTAACGTTTTGGGACGCTGAAAAAAACGACTGCCAGTAGAATGAAACGGAGATCCAGGGACTAATACTAAATATAAAAATAAATGGGTGGATGAAATGGCATGAGGGAAGGTAGGGAAATAGCCCATCCATTCTCAAACAGCATGTTTGTTTATTTATGGCGTCTGATGGCCCTGTCTATGTAGAGCCTGGGGGCTGGGGGAGCTCAGAGCTCGGCTCCCTAGCTTTCATTAAGTGTCATTACCAGTACTTTTGCAGAGCTGGCCGGGCTTAGACCCGACTTCCCTTCTGCAGATACTTGGCCATGCATATGGATGTATTTCTGATCCCTCTCATCCACCACTGAGGAGGGGGAATTAGGCCAGGGGAGGAGGAGAGCAGGGGGCTTAAAGGGTGCGTCCATCTGACTTTAATGGCAAAGATGGAGCTATTACTTAGACAAGAGCCAGCGTTCATGCTTGGTTTGCTGCTACTGTGTGTTTTATTCACGATATCAACATTGCCGATCGTTTCCCCCGAAGATTCCTGATGTCCACACAGGTCATGTACCCCCATGTTTAAGCCATTAAACACACTTTACACTCTCACAGAGAACATTCGGAACAGTTCTGCAACTTACTTACAATGCCTGTTTAAAATGTGCATTTTGTAGCAGCCTGCTGTTCATTAGCAATTTGCTCTTCCAGTTCAGTGTCCCCAGATTGAGGGGTGGGGAGGGGGGTGGGCGTTGGCTCCTGTTTATTTGTATATCGCAGAATGAAATATTCATATTGTATGCTTTTCCAAGCAGAAGTTATGGATTCGGTCAGTGTAAATGGTACTTGGGATTAGATTTTCACAGCAGATTGCTGTTATTAAGGGGAAAAGCCAAGTCCTTTGAGCAGTCATCTTCCTGGGAGGCAATCTATTTCTCTTCCACGCAGTCAGAGTGCTGGACCAGGCTCTTAATGCACTGAAGCAAAAGTGCTTCGGTCCGCAACCTTTCACGCCTTCAGCTCTCCTTTATGTGATTGAATAGTTAATAACTGAGTCCCCTTTGAAAGCTCTGTGCCGTCAGTCCTTCTGATGCATTTCTCCTCTCTTTTTTTTTCTTTTTTTGTCTGTTGGGCTGCTCTACCTGCTCATTGCTCAGACAGGCTACTTGCCCAGATGCTAAGCTGACAGATAGTCCACCTCTTGTTCTCCAGCTCCTCTTACTTTTATCTTTGTAGTTGTCCGTGTTGCCTGTGTGTTTGGCTAAGTCAGAATTCTGAAGGTTAGGGATTGTTTTTCTTTTTTTTTCCTCCCCATTGTTTTTTTTTTTTTTTTTAACCTCACAGAGACAACAGCACACATATACACACACACAAACACTTGCACAGCTCATTAGCCCATCCCACGCTCACAGTTCTGGCAGAATGTGACCCTCCATAATTGTGTACCATGCTCATTTGTTCTCCCTGCATGATGTGACGATTGCTTATTTATTCTCCTCAGGGCTCCGTTCTCACATTAAAATGATTGACTCATTTCATTCGCTGCACATTTTCAAGCTTTATTTGATAACTCATTTCGCTCGGCATCCCAATCCTACGCTTAAGAAAAAAGTTTGAATGTTACTGTGGCGCATTATTATTCATACCCCGGATTGTTTCGCCGGGTAATTATCTGCGTTGGTAACATAATTTTGAATGCGTGATTCTGTTTTGCTGGAAGTGAGCAGCCCAAAAGGGCAGACATTAACAATGCAGTCGGAATAGTTGAGGAGCCAATTGTGTACAGAAAGCTGACAGATGCGGTCAACAAGAAGCTTAAACGGGATTGGGACAAAGTGGAAGCTCAGCCAGAACGAGCCGAGCCAATTTGCATTCCCTCACAATTTACATCTAGTTAGAGACCCGTTTCACACATAACAAAGCCATCAAGCTTTTTGTCCAATCATGTAATGAGGAAGTGTTTTGACATGGAGGAGAACATAACAAGCGGATGCTGAATGGGCTCTGGGCAGCGCCCTTCCACCGGAGTTTTGGCTCCTGTGATTCTGCCAGCTGACAGTCGATTTATTCTCCCCGCAGCTGCTGTGTATCGACCGGGTCGCGGTGACGCGGCAGCTGCTGGGGAGCCGCTCAGCTCACCAATACAGCAGGTCAGCTGGGACTCGGAGGAGAGGCGGTGAGGGGCGCCACGACATAGAGTGAGTGGAGGTCAACACTGTCTTCACTAAGCAGTCCTGCTGTTTGGACTGGAACCACACGCCCTCATTCCTCTGGCCGTCCTGTCTTCCTCACTTGGCTGCATCCCTTCCATCCAGTCATCGCAACTCTCTGGGGTAGGAGGATACCATAGAGGCCAAATTTCGGTTATTTTTGTTACTTTCTAACCTTCTGACAATGGAGATGCAGATAATCTCTCTGAATTATCGATGTTTTAAAGTTTGTATCCAAAACCACAAATCAGAACAAAATTCTGATTATGCTAAACACTAGCCAGTGGAGCCGAACCCACTGACCCACTGTTTCCGCCTGTTTCCTGTCATCCTGTGACTTAGTCTTTTGTACTGATACTATCAGAAAAAAGGTACAGTAAATTTAAAAATAAGAATGACTGAGCCATTTGTAATTAAACGTGTTTATACAGAGGTATGAAATGCTAAACATTAAACCCTTAACCCTAATATGACCTGTTTTTCTGTTTCTGTTTAAAGACCCTCGATCGGGCCCTTGTTTTCATTCCATCAGCAAAAAAAAAAAAAAGTTTCTTCTGCACGGTGAGTTCTACAAGAGAGAGGCAGCGCCTGATGTGTTGTGAGTCACTTTACAGTAAGAGCTCCCAGAACCACGGGCCCCACAAGCCAAAGTAGCCAACATTTTAATGAATATGGGCAGAAAAACAAGGAACTGTAGCCAAATGAAAGAATAATAAAGGCGTGTAAAGCCTAACAAGTCTGCCTTTGTTCTTCCACTCTACCCACCACAAGTTTGGCTGAAAGCAGACACTGGTGCAGCTTTGAGAGTTCCATGCCCATCGGCCTTCAATCACGGGGGATGTCTGAGTTTGACAGTATAAAGTCTTTCTTCTACAGCAAAATAAGACCCCCCTAAGCAAGAGTGGATGAGCTGTTAGTAACCATGCGTTCCATGGGGAGGCTGACCTTGCACGGTAGTGCATCGTACACAAATGGTTGGTTAGGGATAACACAACGGGCCAGTGAAAACATCAGTACACACTGCAACACTCGTACGAAACGTGTGTCCGTTTGGTGAAAATACACTTTCACAAACTTTAGATGCGCATAAGAGTTTATTTGGCAGTCCAAGTGTACAGAAGGTGCCAACAGAGAGTTTTAGGGTTGCGGGCCCTTTTGTGACTGGGTCGGAGCAGGTAAGCCACTTTGGCATGTGATGGATCAATTCCTGCCTCGCAGGAAGACGACGCCACGGGGTCCTGCCTCAGCCGGATTGATATTCAACATTCTGTCCGACGTGGCAGTCAATACACCACACTTAACGTGTCCGAGGGAGCGCGGGAACACCAATAATTGTTATTAATGTCTCTGGCGATCCCCAGGCATTGCGTTAATGTGACGTTCTCATGTAAAAATATTCGGCCATGTTTCCGTAAATTAGCTAGTGACTGGAAGAAATTGAATTTCTACACTTAGACAAATTCAACTTTCGACAAGTTCTGGGTTTGATTGTTTTATACTGTTTGTTGTCCAGATATGGACAACTGCATAAGTTAGCATCCACACTAACACATTTAAGATAGTAACACTTGTGATAAATGGTGGCACAAATACAGTATATGAGGATTAAAGTCAGTGAGATTAAAAATGGATTGTGATACTCCTCTTACACAGCAGAGGGCACTGTTTTAATGTGTTTTTGTTAAAAAATATATATATCTTAAGTTTCACTGTCACAAAAGAAAAACTTTGCAAAAGTTAAACCAGTAACATGATCTGACATTCTCTTCCAGTCACCGAGTTTTTTAACACGCCTATGTTGACACACATTAACTTGGTTGATTAAGCCCCGATTTTTTTAGATTTTGTAAGAAAAACAACCGAAGTTTGGTTTAGCGTGGAATGATTGTATGTTTGTTCGCTTTAAACACGTTTTATACTGTTCTATTCTCATCCTGAGGACTGTTTTCCTTGCTGTACAGTTTTCATTTCGTACAGTTAATTGTTTTTTTGTTTTGTTTTTTTTTTTGAAAGAATAATGCCGTATTTTGCAGGTACTTCAGACAGAAACAAGCTTTAGGGTATCTCCCCCGCCCTCTCCCTTGTAGATCGTGTACAAAGCTGCAGCATCAGTTCACACAGATTTAAAGCCTGTCAACAACAGGCGTGCATCTGCGTCTGTTTGCCATAAACCACACAAGCTCAGAACAGTTAAGGTAACCGCTACTGTTTCTGTGGGCTTTTGCATTCAAAATTCAATCAAGTGAAAGCCAGCCCCAGCAGAGGGACAGAGAGGGGCGACGAGGATGGAGGGGAACTCAGCTGAAGTTTCCATTGGACCCGCTGCGTTCCTAATGCAGCCTGGGAAGTAATTGGGTCCCAGAAGGCTGTTCATTATCGGACGAGGCAAAAAAACAGAAAGGGATGGAAAGAGAGAGAAAATGCCTCCGTCCCAGCACCATTATGGGACAAGAGTTAATTAAAAGCGCAGTTGATGCTTCTGTTTTTGTCATCAATCTCACTCCGGCTCTTATTAGGTTTGTAATGACAGCGGTGCTTGCCCCCCACCCCCCCGTCTGCCGACAGACGCACAAGCAGTGGAGGAGGCGGCGCATGGCGGCCAGTGGTCAGCAGCGAACATTCACCATAATCCCTCCATCACTTCTGTGGGTGATGATACAGCCGGTGCTTCTTTATTTGTGGTGTGGTGACAGAGCCCGTTTAAGAGGCGTGGCTTTGCACACTAATCCTGGAACCCCGATCTCCACCTGCCTTGGAGGCCACTTTAATTCCCTCCCTCATTCCAGGGACCTTCCCTGGAAAGCTTGGGGAAAGGTGACTGCTGACACTGCTGTCATTCACAAGGACTTTTTCAAAATGTCAGCCCGTCGCTGAGATTTGTCTCATTAAAGTTGGCGGAGTTCATTACATCCACCTCCTCCTCCGCCTGCCACACTCCATCACCGACTTGGAGATTTGAGCGGGTTGACATAATCATGCTTATTTGCATTGGGGTGGGTGGTGGTGGTGGTGGGGGGGTTTACAGTGAGACAGACCCGGACAGCAGCGCTGGGGAAAAAGGCTCAGAGTTATTCCACATTTACAGAAATCACAGGAGAACCAGAGCCTTTTTTGTCCCTTTGATGGAGTCATCAGAGCGGTTTCAGCTAAGAGACATCAAGACGTGTTGGTCTAACCGCCATGGAAACGCTGGAACACCATCCGAGCTTGTGTTCGACAATCCTGTGACCTGAGGATTTACATACATCTTCAGTACCAGCAGAAGCACAAAGATCCACCCACACGCAGGCCCGGCTCTTCATCTAAAGCACATCAGCGTCTTCGCAGCCGAGGGCTTTCAAAGCCCGGCCGTCACTCATGCAGATGTGGCACATCTGCAGGTGCCGGAGCCTGATAGAGGGAGGAACCAACACCGAGCTTTTGGTTCCTCTCTGATCAGCTCTGCTCGCTGCGGCTCACGACCGCCAGGCTGACAAACACCGGCAATTAGACCGTGGCCATTTTACTGACAGAGCCGGTACAATATCACAGGGACTGACAGCAATGCATAACTTTGATTTAGAATAACCGATCAACTGATAATCAGACTTGCATGCGAAGAAACCTGTAGTAATTAGGAATTAAACTGAGAAGTGTTGAAGTTCTGAAGTTTCTTTAAAAAAAAAAAAGCAATTTGTCGTAAAGCCGACTGGGTCAAAGGAACAGATCTTGCTCTCTTAAGTTATTGCTTATAATTAATTTAATAATTGTCTTGTTTTTGAGGATTTGCAACAGCTTTTAGGGCTCAGACTTCTGATAAACAAGCAATTAATCAATACTGCCAAAACACAAGAGATGGGCATCTCTGTTTAATACAAGCTACAGAAAAACACTACCTCAATAACAAATATGATTCATTTTTCGAGTTTTCACTGCAAGAAAATAAAACTATACATACAAAGGAGCCATACCATGAATGCAGGGTTGATATAGTTAGCATCTCGTTCACTCACAGAGCCATTGTTCATTTGTCATGTCTACATGACAATTATTAGTACAAGAAGAGACTTTACAGCTACAACATGAAAAGAAATCACAGCAGATTTTTGAAAACTGGCTTATTTCTCCACAAAAAAAAAGATGTCTGAAAAACAGCTTCAGCTGTTGTTCTGCCGCCTCAGACAACACGGTCCCGGCATCACCATCCCAGTGTGGTCTCCACTGGAGTGTTTGTACAAAGAGGAAACACATCCGACCGTTTAAGAGACACACTTGTTCTGAGGACGACTACAAAACACACTACAGCCTATTCTGAATACAGCGACCGGGAGCATGTGAAACGGTTGAATATGGGCTGTTCATGCTGTCTGTGAAGTGAGGCTGTGCTTTGCTACAATGGTGGAACAAGGTTACCGGAAAGGAGCCAAAGCGTGCATGAGAGTGTGTATACGTGTGTTTGTGTATGGGGAGTATTACAACCTAACTCCAGAGTGCAAAGACACTCATGCCACAAGTACAGCTATTAAAGTGCTTCAGTCTTTAGAGGAGCACTTTGTCACGGCATGCACACTGGTCAAGCCACACCGATAAATGCCTGAACACAAAGACCCCGAAATCACCTCAGCGTTTCCTCCATTTTCCTCCGCAGATAAAGAAAATGAGACAGTCTGTAAAATATACAGCTGTTTAATTTTGGCAAAGTTATTGAGACATCTTTAAAAACACTTTCTTTGCAGGAATTATCACACATAGTTTGAAAACATATATAAAAAAAAAAAAAGACAAAAACAGCGAACATTTTGAGAGTAACGCTCTGCGTCTTGTACCTGATACAAGTTCTCACTCTAGTGGTCAGAATAGGAACTGCAGCTGACTTTGGGTGCGGCAGGCTGTTGTCACGGCTGCTGTGATCCGGGGTCCTAAATGATGATGGATATGGGGAAGTCAGCATGATAGGTGGGAGGGCTCCAGCTCCGAGGTGGTTCTCTACAGCCCAAAGCGGGCTGGCGTGCGTTTGGGCGTCATGGGGGCCTCTTCTTTCCTTCCTGGTGTACAGATTTTCACAGCTCTGAATCAGAAAATGGCAGAAATGTATTATTAATGGCGACAACGTGATTCAAGGTCATCCTGCTTATTCACACCACTGTGGTGAATGAGAAATCTTAACTGAGATGAGCAATTGTGTTTAAAAATGAGTACGACCAACGCTGGAAGCTGGAAATGAACAATGAAACAGCGGGACGACGGGGTTCTCTGTGAAGAGTGCTGGTAAGTAGAGCCTGACGCCACTGACAGCAAATCTATCAACTTTAATTAAGGGTAGTATGACACAGTGACACTGCCCACACCTCTCTTTGCACTCACACACACCTGCAGCAATTACAGCCATCAGGCCATAACCTCCTTCTGTCACCATGTTCCTCTCCAGTTTATGGCTCCACCTTCACCAGGGGAGACATTGTTAGACTTTCCTCAGTACACAAGCTGCTGGTGGAGGTTTTTTTTTTAATAACTCACTAATGTGCAAGGTTGTTACTGTGTAAATGAGGCGCACACATGGTTTATGGTGGAGAAGAACACAAAACCAATCAAAGTTTTAACTTTCTCAAGGACCACTTTATATACGTTTTAGAAAGTTTTAGGAATTTAGAACCAGAACAACATCAAAGAATCCGTCCTGACAGAACAAAGAACCTACGCGAGGCTCACAGTGATTATTATGATCTCTGATTTTTAAGAAAAAAAAAAAAATCTTCCTCTGCACTTTTTAATGTAATGAAATACACAAACCCCCTCCCCTGGGCTCCTACCTCTCACTTAAAGTCTTCCATTATTTTAAAGACAAAAGCGACTGGGCCTAATTCACACCACTAATCTCTGCTGGTGAGCAGGGAGAGAGGTGGGGAAAAAAAAATGGCATTCCTGAAAAAATATTTCATTCTGGTCACACTAAACTCTGAGGGGATGCTTGTGAGGCATGCTGGAGGACAAAAGCAGCCAAAAGCCCAGGACATCTACCAGCATTCATCATCACACATCCAGTTTCCTGCTTAAATCTAATTCTTAATCCAAAACCTCCAGAGTGATTATTTTCAACAGATCTGTTACAGGCACGGTGACACAAACTCGGGCGGATAAAACAGATGATTAATTAACAATAGAAGTTCTTTTTTTATGCCTCTTTATAGCCTTATTTCCTAGCAAAGCCTGCAGATGGGTGTGAAATTAATTTTATGGTCTAATTTGAAATTGAAAGTTCCCCTCCTGTCTGTCCTCTGCTATGGCTAAATTCAAATTGCTGCAGTAATAGGGGTCAGCCAGGAGTCAATATTATTTCTTTTTGTCTCGTCTGGAGGGACCAGAGGTGAGAAAAGCTCATCATGGAGAGTGAGAAAGGGGGAACAGAGAGAGTGGGGGGTGGTAAAGATACGGATTGGCAGCGGAAGGTAAATTAAACGGTTCTATCAGGACTGTGTATGGGAAATGAAGGCCACCGGGGAACTATTGTTAGAGGAGACCCCAGGTGTGATTAGGTTGTAAAAGAACTAGAGATGGTCACAGACTAACCTCACGCTGCCCAGATTGCTCTTCTTCTCTTGTTCTTCTCGACGAGCTCGCAGCTGCTGCTCTGCCATGGACATCTCCTCCTCCATGTTGCTGATCTCCTCTCTGGCACGGCGACGGTTCTCCTGGTGGTGGCAGACAACGAGGATAAAAGATGTGTTTGAGTCCCTGCAGTGACGCGTGGTGGATGCAGTGACACATGACACAAGTATTTGGACACATGACACAAGCCTTACACAAAGAATCAGCAGCAGATTTGAGTAACTATGCTCCTCCCTCTATAATAACACAGAATAACACAAAACCATGTCTATCTCTTTCTTTGCTTTTATAAAAATAAATAATAAATGAACAGATCCTGAACCTTGCTTTCTCTCTACACAAAGAAAAACAAAGTAGTCTAAATCCTGTGAATGCATGGGGTAGGTCAGCATCAGTTGGTCTTACCTGTCTGCTTTTGCCAGCTTGTTTGACGCTATAAAACATGGGGCCGAGCTCGGCCAGCCACTCCCCGTCCACTGCGGTCACACACTGCATGTACTCCTGCAGACAAAAGGCACGGGTTCAAAACACAAACCAAAGCTGCCAGTGATCACCCTATTAGCGTAGCTTAGTTATGCAGCAACAGGCTCTTCACCTTGGTTGTCATGACAAGCTCGTGGTAGATGATGTAGTCGGGCGTGTAGCCCATACCAAACAGTGAGCTGGTGGGATGGAGGTGGCACGGCATGCCTGTCCTCACGTTCACATATTCACCGATGCCCTGGGAGCAAACAGCAGACATAAACAACAAATTAAATATGCTGCTCAAAATTTACAGATGTAAAAGTGGGACCCCACTCGTACTGTGCATTCCTGCCTGCATACACATCCGCACTGTAAGCGTGGAAAAGGTCACGTGGGTTAATTTGCTTTTGACAGCAGGAAAATAAATTTGAAGTCTATTCACTGGTGCTGCGGTTGCCATGGTTGGCCTGCAACTCATAAGTCAAATGGAAAATCTTGATTATATAGTCATGATTTCAAATTCCCTTTCAGATTTAGCACTATATTAATGTGAGGCCAGGAGGGATACTTCACCACTCTGTAATTATGCTGCTATAAATCTGCCACAACGAGTAGCCACTGGGTGTAGCATATTAAGTGTGAAGCATGAAGTACCTTGAGCTTGGCAGCCTGGTGAAAGTAAGCAGCACAGATGCATTTTCTGATGATATCCCAGTCTGACCCACAGGAAACCAGGTTCATCTTCTGCTGCACCATAATGTCCTTTAACTGGGAGCGCACCTCACGCACCTGTATTAAGTCAATTAAAAAAAAAAAAAAAAAAAAAAAAAAGTCAAATCATTGATGCTACAGCTAAAAATAAAAACAACTATCTGGAATCTGGACAGCACATTTAAAAAAAAAAAAGGAGATGTAACTGCACAAGAGGAGCACTAAAATAGTTTTCACAACAGGAGTTAACTGAACTCTGTGGGCCAAAGGGGTCTGCAGGAAGCTGTGGGAGTCTGACCTTGCGCATGGCCTTGGTATGGATGAAGTGGTCATTGCACCAGATGCTGGAGTAATTGTTGTTCTTCCACTGCATGTAGACATTAAGGTAGGTGAGGTGGTCGCTCTCCGGGACTGAGAACTTCTCCCTCACCTGATCACTTTCCTCCTCACGGCCCTGCAGACACGCACAGGTAAGATTACTGTGCAACACAGTTCTTTGTTTTATGACAGGTTAGGATCAAAACTCTGACATAGCTTAATGTATATCAGTTTTTCTAGAAGTACCCAAAACGTATATTTGAATATAGGTCCTTGCTGGGAGTAGTGGAAGTATTTGAAAATTATAGAAACCATCTGTGGATCTAAATGGAAAGTAAGAAGAATTACATTCAATAGAAGAATATTGTTTTAAACAAGACCCAATAATTCTGTCACAGCCTTAAATGAAAAATGAAGTAGAGTTGGTCACAACCCTAAAATATTAAAATTCAAATTGACAGGCTGGAAAACGCAAACACTGACACTCAACATATACGCGACAGATCATCACTATCATGTATTATATTATTATATAATATATATTATATGTACCTTTGGCCTGTAAAAGATGGCTGGGACCGACAACATGGAGACAATGATGAGTATATCAGCACTGCAGCCCATGTCACAGGACACGATCAGCATCTTGGAGAGGGCGGGGTCAAGGGGAAACTCCACCATCAGGCGTCCTGTTGGTGTCAAAGCACCTGAAAGTACACAAGAAAGCTCAGCTCAGACGTGTCATATCAAAGGGAATGAAACACAGACAGTGGAGGAGAGAGGAGCAGGATGGACTGCTGACGGTTGGGAACAGTTGCTGAGAAAAAAAAAACTGACTCAGATCAAAAACTTTGCCAGCTCTGATTTAAATGATTAGATGACAGAGTCTAAGAAGCTTATGACGAGGAAAAGTAGAGAAGCAGAGCAGCCAGTTTGGGGCAGGTAAGCCTTAATCACAGATAATCTGCTGTTAACACACCATACAGGGAATCATCAAAAGTCCTCCCTTATCCCCAAATCCTTAAATCCCCAGAATCTAGCTACGGATGAGACAGAAATGAGACCCGACCAGTCAAATCAAACACAGGATCAGTTACTAGGCAATTACTGCACTGGCTAAGCTTCACCACGACCTCCTCCAAAGCTTTTTGCAACTGCAGCACCCTTTAAACAGCCCATCTCCTGCCTGTGTTTGCAGTGTCAGCATCACCGGGTAGCAGCTCAAAACAGCCTGAGGGGGAAATACAAGACTCAAAATACCCAGAGTTCTTTGTCACAGCTTTATTTTCATCTCAAGAAGGATGGTTTATGTTGTCTGGCTGTTAGTGGGACGAGTGGACTCTTGGTGCCAGTACAAAGAAAACACAAACACTATTACTGGGAAACTTTGGTTGCCAATAATAAGACAGACTAAACTTTTATTTTTAGTACAAAATAAAACTAATTAACAGTTGCTGTCTGGTGAATTGATATAAACGATATGATGATTTCAACCTTTTATTATTACCTACCGGTGTTGTCCAGAGCTCCTAAAATCCAGAGTTGGTACATGGAGTTGAGCATGTTGTCTTCAGGCGGTGGATCCATGAAGTGAAAGAGGAGCAAATCCTGAACCCCCAGAGACTTCAACAGCAGGACCACATTGGCCAGGTTGGTCCTTTGGATTTCTGGAATGGTGGTTGTCAACATCTCATTTTTGTAGGCGCTTTGGGTGTACAGCCTGAGCAAAGACAGACAGTGTGAGTCCAAAAGTGATGTATGGTTTTATGACAACAGTAAAAGTCTAGATTTATTTTATAACAATGACAGGAATTATTTAGATATTTGATATAAAAGTGCAGCCAGGAAGCATGGCTACAAATAAAAAGTCAATAATAAGAAAACCATCAAGAGTTTAGTAGATATGAAGCTCTGGCAGCAACTGCAGCTGTCCAAAATCATCTTATCTTATAACAAAATGATTCAAATGTATGAAGATTTAACCTTTGCAGCCAAAATGATTTTGCAGAGGCAAACTGAACAAAGAGCCCAGGGTCACAGTTGTTTGAAGGTCTGTTTGTATAGTAGACTCATTCATTCAGACACATCCACAGCTACTCAGACACCTCAACTGCTACAGATCCTTCACATATTGGAGGTCAGACTGAGAGCAGAATTCATCTGAAACTACATGAGCTTTTGTATCTTTGCTCATTAGCCATGCAGATCACACTGCCGTCTGCATTTGTGTGCAGCCCTCCCTTAAGTCTTAACCTTGCCGTGTGAAACATCTGGCTTCCTGCTCTGGCAGTCAGAAAATTACACACATCCTGTCAACACATTTATGGCAACACAGACTCTGACAAGACCAATAGTTGCTGCAGCACACTGCTTTACTTCTTTCCTTGACTGGAAAAACAGTCTTAGACAGACACACAGACAAGTGTTACCAGGGTGGGGAAAATGGGGCCGATTTGAATGTCTTACTGCACCTAAATGTAAACTATCATCACAGCTTTTACTAAATGCAACAAACTAAGTGACATTCATTCACAAATCAGGTTTCAGAAAAATCTGACAGCATAGATTATGGTAGCGTTAAAGGACTGCACTGAGTGGACAAGAAGGTTGCTTCTGTGCTTCTGCATTCTTCTCAGAGCACAAAAACCTTTGCACTGGGACAAATTTGACATAGAGAGCTTACCTGTAACACTGGCCCGGTCCTGTACGACCTGCTCTACCAGAACGCTGGTTGGCATTAGCCTGGCTGATGGGAAAAACCTGCAGAGCATCCATTCCAATACGTGGATTGAAAACCTATTGGGGTGAAAACAAAAAAAAAAAGACAGCATCATGTTAGGTAAGACCTGTAAATGTGATACCTTTCAAAAAATGAAGTGTACCTTAAGTTTGCAGTATCCTGAATCCACAACAAACATGATTCCATCTACAGTGAGAGAGGTCTCCGCGATGTTTGTAGCAACAATGCATTTTCTCACACCATCTGGAGCCTAGCAGAAAATATATGGAAGCAGGGGTTTTTAGAATTTTTCTCAGATTGTTTAAGACAATGGCAATGTTATGAATCTTTTCATATATAAACCTTCTGGAAAATCTTGGCCTGGAGGTCAGAGGGCAACTGGGAGTAAATTGGCAGCACAGCTAATGGTGGAGCATTTTCCAGCTCTTCCAACCGTTCCACGATCTGATCAGACGTCACCTGCGAGGACAAGATTAACTTTAATTCAACTGGAAATACAAAGAGAAGGGGTGGGTGTGTACTTTTGAGTTTAGACTTGAAAGCAATATTTCAGAAAATCCTGCAGGTGAGGAAATGTTTCATTTTAAAAATGATTAGATTTACATCTTCAGTAGAATCCACTGAATTTATCCAAAGACTGCTGGATCTTTACTTGATGATTCGCAATCTTTCAATCCAAAATAAATATGAAATAACCTAAGTGATAACACCACTCATGTCTTTTACCTCAATGTCCTCCTGACCAGGCATGAAGATGAGGATGTCTCCTATCAATCCACTGAGGTGGATCTGCAGGGCCTGCTTTACTGCTGCCTCCACATAGTCTTCCTGGGGAGTCTGAAATACAAAACACAATAAACTAATATATATATACACACACACACACAGCTCTGGAAAAAATTAAGAGACCACTTAAATTTTTTCTGAAATCAGCATCTCTACTTGTTTACATTTTTATTTGGAATTTGGAAGAAATGTTGGCAGCAGTTTAAAGAATGAAATTAAAATGTTTATTTTACTCAAACACATACCTATAAATAGTGAAAATCAGAAAACTAGTAATTTTTCAGTGGTCTCTTAATTTTTTCCAGAGCAGTATATATGTGTGTGCGTACATATATATATATATTTTTTTTTTTTTTTATTTTTTTTTTTTTTAAACTGCTGAAAATCAGTCTACATGTCACAGCAACTGCCAAATATAGAGCCCACCATGAACACTGACGTTCAACAATATAACAAGAGGTTCACGTAAGATACCGCCAGAGGGCGATGGAGAGATTTTGATTTTCCTTTTGGGGAACCCTCATCAATTATTTATACTGAGCACTTACTGGTTTGTCATAAGCCTTTTGGGTTTAAAAGTGATTTAAAAATTAAAGATAATGTTATTGTGCTTTGTGAAAATGTATATTAGTCTTACTAAAACATACATAATTCACAGGAGCTGCAGGAACTGAAAGCCTTATGTAGCCTTAAATATTTTCAGCCAAAATGATTTTGTAGATGAAGAGAACTAAGACCTACCTTGCTAAACAAGACATCTACAGGAAAGGTTCTCCCTGGAATATGGAATATAGGTACATTGCCAAAAAATGCAGCAAACTTGTCTGAGTCCATGGTTGCCGAAGTAACAATAAGCTTCAAATCCGTACGACGGGATACAACCTTAGGAGGGTAAGACAGTGGACAGACGGTGTCAGGAATCAAGTTTACATGATAATATGTCATTTATACTCACAGAGCTGTGTGAACTAACTGTATTTGTACCTCACGCAGCAGGCCAAACAGAACATCAGTATTGAGGGAGCGTTCGTGAGCCTCATCCATGATAACAGCACTGTAGTGGTCCAGGTCAGACTCCCTCAGTGATTCCCTCAGCAGGATTCCATCTGTCATATACTTTATTAAAGTTTTCTCAGATGTGCAGTCCTCAAAACGGATAGCATAACCAACCTAAGCACAACAAAGTCAGAATATCACAGTTAAAACCATATGCATGAAATTAATTTAATGAAAATATCAGTTTACCTCATTTGCAAACAACAAATTTAAGGACCAATTCAAATTCATTCTACTTGTGAATCTCTAATGGTATTTGGTTTTCTTTTTTTTATGTTCTTCTCAAGCAGTTTTAGTACTCGAAATGTGTCCATTTCAGGCCATTATAAATGTAATATTTCGTTTCGTCCACCAGAGGGAGGTGTTGAACAGGGTTTCACTAGAAATGATGGCAATATGTTTTACTTTAATGGATTGTGCCCTGACTTCCAACCATAAACTAGTTGTGTTGGTTTTTTTTCCTGTCTGTAGAAATCAATAAAACACAACAAATGGTTCAGAGCTTTCTATTGCAAGGCCTTTCTATTCTTTGATCCTCTACGATTTTCCAGAAGTTCAATAATCTCACCTCATCTCCAAGGTTGGTGCCGATCTCTTCACTGACTCTCTTGGCCACGCTCATGGCTGCCACTCTTCGGGGCTGGGTACAACCCACCATGCCATAGCTGGTGTAGCCATCCTCATGCAGATACTGTGTCAGCTGGGTGGTCTTCCCACTGCCCGTCTCTCCAACAACGATAACTATGTTGTTGTCCCTGTAATTGACAAGAAAGGAAGAACAATGTTGATAAAAAAAAAATAGAGATGTTTGGATTGAATGACAACAGAGAAGGTAGAACATAAATACCTGATGATGTTAAGAAGCTGTTGTCTGACAGCAAATATAGGTAAATACTGTCTCTGTTCCAGAAGACTTTTCTTCTTGGCAAACTCACTGCGAGCCTCGGTCTTTTCTTTCATGTGTTCTGCAAATTTTTGCTCAGCTCTATATTGCAAAAAAATAATAGAAATAAAACCTGCTGCTTTAACTCACATGTCAGGATTTTGTGCTTACACAATACATGAACACTGCATACTTGTAGTCTACTTTGCCATCCTCTCCGACAGGCTTGCCTCCACAAATGTCTTCTTCCTCCTTTTTCTGTATGCCCATGATGTCCCCCAGCTTTGTGCCAGCCAGTTCCCAGTGTTTGTGCTGAGCCTGAAAACATGATTATTACATATAAATTGATCAGTTCCTGGGCAGAGTAAAAAAATTGCAATGTCAATGAAACACTCAGCTGTGATGTTTCCATTCTAAATGAATTTGCTTTCATGAATTATCTTCCCTAGAAAGAAAAATGTGAAATTCCCATTTTCCCAGAGCTCACAGACGACTTCTAATTTACTTCTAATCATCAATCCTTCAGGTGCACGAATTAACTGCTTATCTGAAACCAGTGGTGCCTGGCTTCATCAACACAAGGATGGTTCATCCCAATAAACCCCATTAAGCTTTCTCAGCAGCAGCAAAGTATGGAGATCACACAGACACATAAATACATTATTAAAGTCTTATAAATTAAGCTGACAACATCAATATGTTTAGCTAGCATCAATCATTTTCACTCTTATTTTTGTCATTATAAAAAAGAGAGATTGCAATGCCTTCGAATTGTTGTTTTTTGTATACCAATCTGAAACTGTCCTATTTAGTGAAATGACTAGACAGGCAGAAAATCCTGACATTTTAGCCACTGCCACCTTGACGACCAACCTTTTTGCGTTCTTTCTGCTCACGGTGTTTGCGGACAAGCTGGCTTCCTTTGCGAGAGATAATTGCCATGTCAGAAGTGGGATCTTTCACGGGGATAACAGGTTCGGGCTGCAACAGACAACAAATATACATTCAGCCTAAGTCCAAAAGGCAGAAGGAAGAACAAACTGTGTTTTCTCTTTCAGGATTGCTTACCTGCTTGGTGAAGACTATTCTCCCATCCAGGAAGGGAGGAACCAGGTTGTGAACCAGCAGGTGAACTTTAGCAGCATTATCCTCCTCAAAGTCTTCATCCACCTCCAACCTCTGCACCACACCACTGGTCAGCATGCGGTTGGTCTCCCACCGCTCATTATCCTGGAGGCAGAAACACACAGACAGTTGTAAAGACACAGAAACAATACTGACATATGTGCAGTCATGACAAATGAACACGTTAACTACCCACAGGTGCCTGATAACCTGCTCTGACTCAATAGTTACCTCATTTATTTGTCGTTTCTGGGCAGAGATTCTTTTCTGGGTTTGTTTCTGAAGGATCTGCTCCCTCTTCTTTATATATTCATCAGAGGTCATTGTGAAGGGGTTGTGGAACTCATCATAGCCTTCGTCCATCATGTACCAATCTCTGTCCGCTTGCTGCAAACCATTCCGACACAGTTATGAATGTCAAAACAAACACCTCACCACCAACACATGAATGGCATCAAGTACACCACTCACTTTCTGGTCCTCCTCCCACTGCTCTTTCTCATCTTCGTTATCAAACAGGATTCCTCCCTCACCATCACCTTTCCTTGCTGAAGAAGACAACATTTTGTACACACACACTAATCGAAAACAGAATCATGCTCACATATTTGACAGACAGGGAGCGCTATACGTATATCCATATAGCAGCACTGAGAAAGATGTAAAACCCAGATGTGTTAAATGTTAACGCCTTACATTGTCACGGCTGTTATCTCGTTTTTAGGGTTATACCTTTTCCTTGTGACAAGCGAGGTGTAGATCCCAAATGCTTTCTGTCATTGGCCCACTCGTTGTACTTGTATGACGGGGTAGGCAGGGGGGTATCATGAGGGTAACGGCCTCTGACTGATCTACAGACATGGCAGATGGATGTGTTTGAACCACATAAAGCACAAATAACCACATCAAATAATCCAGTTTGAAGGATAGAAGGAGAGATTGGATATTTTGTTTTTTGAAGTCCATTTAAAGATTTTAAGATATTTAAAGGGAAGTTAAAAAAAAGAACATATATACCTGTCCCTCCTCTCACTCTCTTGGCCGGGACGCTGGCTACGCTCGGAGCGAACCAACTCTCTGCTAGATGGAGCAGGAGAGGGAGACTCCCACTGGGAATGCCGTGAACTGCCGTAACCGCTGTCATCCTCTTCCCAGTTGGAGCGGGAGGGCGTGAAAGAACCTATGAAAAAAAAAACATGCGAGTTCAAATGATGAACACAGGGGATTCTAAATGTAAGGAAGGAAATAAATCAAACAAACTGACCTTTAGGATGATGCTGTGGTGTCAAGGGTTCATCTCTCCGAATCCCCCGGCTGAGGCGTCCGGACCAGCCGTCCCTCACAGAGCGTTCACTTCTCTCACCGCGCTCTGAACGACTGTGAGTGTTCCCTCTGTCGTCTATCAGATAACAGAAAGTTATAGAAATGTCTTAATTGCTTTTAGACAGCCATCATACTTTGTCTCAAACCAAAAGCTAATTGGATGAAGACCTGACAACAATAATGGATTTAATGTATATTTGAAAATATTTACAAGAAAAGCAAATAATTCAAACTCCTACTTGCTAAATGAAAGTACCTCTTTCACCTCTTTGATCTCTTTCCCTGTCTCTGTTCTTTCCTCCATCTCTCTCTCGGTTCCTCTCCTCTTTGGAGGAGGCATAAACACCATGCTCACGTCGGTCTTTCTCCCTCTGCTGGTGTCTGCGACGGAACTCTTCACTGACCCCTCCAGGGTTTGAGGGAGTTTCCGAGCCAGTCACACGATACTTCCTGCAGCCAAGAGTAATTAGACAACATTACACAATCGTTAGGATACATGTGCAGACGTATGGTTACAACACACAAAAACTGGCTCTGTCACGCAGTTTGTGTTTTTAAAGGTCATTCAGTTATAAATAAAGCTATAAATTAAAAATATCTGAATGTCTCTCACAGTCCTTTATTTGATTATAATAGTTAAATCATAAAGGTAATTGAGTAAAGGTATCAACATTTTTTAACTTAATAAGATTTGCTGATTATTTATAATCAAAGAAAGACTTTACATGTCTGTCAATGTAAATATAATGTAAATCCAAACATTAAGATAAACATCATTCTGTATGACTATTACCTTTCTTTCTTAGCACATTTGTCCTTATCATTATCTTCTTCATCAGACCCAGAATCACTTTTAGCTTCCTCCCATTCCTTGTAGGAAGAAACCTTTGATTTCTTGTTATTCCTCTCATTATCGGCCTGCTCGTCACGTTCCCTCCTTTTCTGGGCAGCCAGCAAATCCAAACCCAGTAAGGAGGTACGTGGGGTGGGTGCACGAAACACATGAGGCTCTGCAGCAGCACTCTTCTTTTTTACAATCAGTCCACCAATTTGAGCAGTTGGATCCGCTCCTTCAAGTCTATGCATAGACACATCATCATCCATCATCTGTGAGACAGGAGTGATAAATGTAAAATATCTATATGTGTGAAGGTGCTTCGTTACAACAAATTAAATATAAGGACTAGATACACATTTAGCTTCTGAATCACATTTGAATGTGTCTTCTGGTAAACCACTATACAAAAGAGCAATTAGTGGAGAAGAGATATAATAAATAAGATTAAATTGTTATTATATTCTAACAAAACATTTGATGGATTATAATAGTTCCGTGTCCAAAGAAATTTGTTTATTAAGTTCTTTGATTACACATTCGTGGGTACACTATAACTGAGTCATGTACCCATGCAATACTCCTATCAAACGTGGTTTAAATTTACTAGAGGTGAAGAGGTCATTTGAAAAGTTTTTCGAGAAAACGTACATACGAAAAAAATCTTTAAGAGTTCCTTAAAAACACGCCAAAAACACGGATTATACAGCATACATTGTTACTAATCGCCCCTCCTGTTATTGTTATATCAGGCTCTAACATCCATCCCACCATCAACTGACTTTAATGTACATTTTTAAAGATATAGTCAAAAGAGACGGTGCAAACTGAAGTACATGAAAAGAGTAGATAACTTACGTATGTTGTCGGGGCAGCGAGCTATTAGCTAGACGGCGGCGACTTCCCTGACTTGCCCCAAATCACACCGCCGTTAAGCAACTGCGTCTCCCTCTTAATCTTTAAACAAAAAACAAACACGCTCAAAACCAAATTTAAGAGATTTTGTGATGATGTGTAGGAAGATACCAGGGGTTGTTAATAATCCAACTACGGCTTTCGTTAAGACAACGTTATGTTTATAGTCAAGGGAGCAGCCATTGCAATCCCACAATTCTCAGCGCAGCTAAGCAAAAAGCTTTATTTAAAAACATCGAATTGACATTGGTATACAGATAAAAAAAAAATCCAAAAAAAGATGTTTAAGAACTGTTGTAGTGATAAATTTACTATTATCTCAATTCTTATGTTTTGAATTTGATGAACTATGATATTCAAACGAAAGCATAGCAATATTATTTAAATTTATATTAGATAATTTCGTGTTCTTAATAGGACACAATTATTAGGAACTATAGTGAAACCACTGAATTATCCTTACAAAGAGTAAAATGGGAAATATGGTTTATTGCATAATGTCATTCAATATTTATTTTATAATGTCATGCAATAATATTCATGCAGTCATAAAAAGCTGAGTGATTATCAGCGCCATGCGTATGTTTTAGGGTCCCCTATCAGTATTCACAGAGGTTCACAAATTATTCCTGCAGGTGACACATGAACATGTAAGATCATTGTCTCTCTCTCTTTCTCTCGCTCTCTCTCTCTCTCTCTCTCTCTCTCTCTTTATTCTGAATGTATTCACATGGGTTTATACATTGTATAATCATATTTTATGAGTAACTTGGCATAAGTTGTGATTAGTTGTGTTAAGGAGTATCACAAAGCGCATTTTTGCGTTTTGCATTGCGCAATGACTGCGCATACTTGACAGCTTTGCAAGTTCACTTGTCTGGCGATCAACCAATCGTTTATGATTGGCTACCCTTCAGATCAGCGTGCTGCTGATTGGTCAGTTTCACATGACTGCCGTCGGAACGTGTAACAGGCGTTGAAGATATCACTTTCAAAGCTATTTAGCTTTAGATTCCGTGGTAACACTGTTATTCAAGGATAAACTGCGACCTTTGGATCTTTTGGGGAACCGTACTACGAGCAGAAGAAGGCAGATTTAAACATAACTCAGTAGCTAGCGTTACGTTTATTGACTACCTGGCTAATAGAAGCTAACATTAGCTAATCATTCGTTATCAGCTACTACATTATTGGCATTAACGCAAGAAAGTGTAGAAACAATGAACAAAAACGTGTTCAACGCCAGCACGGGAGCTGTTGATACCACGAATGTTGAAGAAAATGGTGAACCAGTTGAAGGTGGCGTGAAATATTTCACATTAGAAGAAATAAAAGTACATAACATGAGCAATGACACATGGCTAGTCATTCACGACAAGGTATATGACATCACACGTTTTCTCGAAGAGGTAAGAAATACTTTTTGTCGATAGGTGAATATCTACGCATGTATGTTGTTATACCTGTATTATTTGTTGTCTTTGCTTCAAGTTTGTGGTTGCATAACTTCACGGAATGATTGAACAATTGTTAACCTTTTGACTTATATTTACTGGCTTCACCCGGGCTGAAGATAAACAGTGACGCTGTCTAGCACTTAGCTCCTGCTCGACATTCTAAATGTAATTTGGCGTTTATATAGTCTACTAATACATTATTACCAGTTGATTTGCTTTTAAGTGTGGAACATTAACGTTAAGACTACATCCGGTGAATTTTGAATATCATGAAGTGTTCTAATCTATTCTGTGCCTTCAGCATCCAGGAGGTGAAGAGGTCTTGCTGGAGCAGGCAGGCGGGGATGCCACAGAGAGCTTTGAGGATGTGGGTCATTCCACAGATGCCAGAGAGATGCTCCAGCAGTACCTCATTGGGGAGGTTCACATGGTAAAAATCATTCAACACAGAATTTAGCGAAACAGACCCTTCTGTAGCCTAACAGACCCCTCTGTCATGCTCAGTAGTCATACTGTGCCGCCAGATCTTTCCTAAAGAAAAAAGCTATTGTTTTTTTGTTTGAAGTCACAAGATGGTGTCATGTAGTCATGTATTAACAAGCCAAATTGACTTGTTAATTAATTTTAGTAAGGTTGTCATGTGAGTTGTCATGAGGACTAGTTTGCCTGAGGCAACAGATTTTGTTGTAAAATGAAGGAAAAGTTCTTTGTTTAGCCAGGCAAGTGTAAAGATATTGAGCTCTCACAGTCATATATTTCTGCATTAATTAACCATATGTATGTCTGCCCCGTCCAGTGCACCACACAGAACATATAATGTCATTATCTTTATATTTCTACAAATAATTCATGTTTTTATTAAATGCCAGATAATTAGTGGCTTTTTATATTAAAGTAGTGTCATCAAATTACACATTTGAGTTACTACTCTTTTTTTTATCTGCAGGATGACAGAAGTAAGGACTCTGCAAAGGTAAGCTCAGTCACTGCAACAGGTGACTGGTTTGCTGCTCATTCCTACATTTTCACTCATGATCTAAAAATAACGTTTCATTTCATTTTGGCTGCAGAAGGAACTCCAAACAAATCCAAAAGAGACCAGGTGGGTTGTCAGTTTCCTGTTAATTGTTGCAATTTTGATTACTGTGGTTTGAATAATACAAGCTCTGATGACGTTAATGACGAATCTTTTTTTGTTCTGTATGAATTGTTGTGACTCAAACTGTGTTAACTGTGTTTTTTTCCGGCAGCTCCTGGACAACATGGTTGATACCTGCCCTCATCGCAACCATTGTTGGCATCATGTGTCGCTACTACATGTCTGACCACAAGTCCTCTTGAGTGCTGGCATCCGAAATCCATCCCATTCTTATTATCCGGAGGCCTTCAAATCAAACCAATCCTCATTACACTGAGCACACACAGTCAGGAGTGTGTGCCTCCTCTGCAACAAGAGAAGAATGGGAAGAGTTTGAAAGAGTTAATTTGTGTCTCCACATGCAAGTGCACCACATAGACAGTTCGATAAATCCTTACTCAGTTGTCTGCCTTTCGTTGTCTTTTCATTCTTACTATGCCTGTTTCATTTTCACATGCACTGTCCTTTGTTCTGTGTATTTTTACTGCCCATTCTGGCACCAGTCACATCAGCTGGGATGCAACAAACACAGTAATAGTGATTCGTGGTCAGTTAAGCACTGATTAATGCTGGTGATAGATCGTCTTTATAGAATGAGAAATGTTTCTGCCTGATGCTCACTTACCATCAGGACTTGTTTTCCTACATTCCCATGAGGAGTGTGCGGTTCTGGGGTTAGTAGGTGGCTACGAATGCAAAATATTTAAAATTAGAAGAATACACTCTCAAATCTCCCTGTATGCAAATTTTTGAAAATGGTGGTGAATTATAATTGAATTAATTTTGTCAGGCTTATTTTTTTGCGGCTCCATTATTAAATTGAGCCCACCTGTGTAGAGCATAATCCAATGGCATTTTATTCCATATATATAACAAATGTCTGTTCTTGTAATTTACTTCTTGTGTTCACTCCCTTGACATTATTATATGGATGTTATGACACTATTTGTAAGGCACTTCATTGCTGTGTGAAAGGTGCTAGCGACCCTGAAGCAGAAGCGCATTGGATCAATCTTTCCAGGATACCAAACAGTCACCATCCATCTGCTCTATTTATCTTTAAGAAATCTCTGATTTACTCAGATTTTATTCGCCTTTAAACATGTATTCTAAAATTGTGTCTTGGGTCAAGTATGTCATTGGCATGCATAATGTTTTGAGAAATTCAGCATTCCATGATAAACCCCACGTGTTGACTGAAGTTACTTTCTCTGCATATCTTCATTTTTGTTGAATTTATTAGATAAGCCTTAGTGCATCTATGCCATTTTCTCTCATTAAAATTCTTTAAATAAAATTAATCCTTGGAAAAAAAACCCCACAGACTTCAATTGTGTTATTTAAATAACTTCAAATGTGTGATATTAATATTACAATACATTTAAATATTCCACAAAGTAGACTAGTGTAAGGCAAATGTAATGTGAAGACAAATACTGTAAGATCCGAGTCCAGCCTTTGACACAGTCCATTATGACATCTTTCCTGACCATCTAGAGTCCTGGGTGGGCCTCAAGGTCACCGAACTTAACCGGTTAGCCGTTAGACTTACGACTTTTTATTGTGCACTATTCGAGATAACCAGAGGATGGCAGTGTAGCACTAAGTTTTAACTCAAATGGCACGTCTCAACTAATAAAGTCATCAGTGGATGCAACAGCACTGATTTTATGTACTTGCGGTTATGAAAGAAGAGTAAACACACACACATTGCTCTCACGTGATCCCGACATTATGCAGTAAGGGTTGACATTATTATTGGTTGTTTTACAGGAAGAGGGAGCAAAACATTATTTCAGTTCATCTTCAGTCTCAGCATGCATTGGTGTGTGGTGTGAAGGGTAATGACAGTGCAGAAATATCTGCTATTATACTGCATGTAATGTCTGTAAGAGAATCCTGCAAAAAGCCCTCAGATACTGCAACATCACTCTCCATCACCACATGGCATGTCTGCCTCACAGAGGGTTGCTAATGCACACACTCCATCGTCCTGGGAGACCAGCCGGGCAAAAATCTCAATCAGCTGGAAAAACACTTATGGTTGCTGCGGGAATGAATATGATCTCTGACAACTGGTTTGAGTTTGTTTAAAAAGAGCTGCCCACTTTAAAAAAATTGAGTCTTATATGATTTGTGTTACTTGAGACAATTATACAATCAAATTTGCTTTTTTTTTTTTCCAGATAGGGAGAGGTTTCAGAGATACACCAGGAAACAGCAAACCCAGTGTCAGGTTTTGTCTGCAGGTGGAGTCCAAAGGGAACTTCAGCTCTGACAACTGTCTAAAAGGTTCCCCGAAACACTCAGTCCTCTTAGCTGAAGGACTTCCACCCATTAAAAGCTCTCAGGTTCGCCACAAAAAATGTATTTTATGTGCGAACTGATGTTTCTGACACAGGGAGCTTGAACTACATCCATTTTATTCACACACAAGTATCTGACATGCTGCTGCAATAATTTATAGTTTTCATGTATAGCTACTTATAGATAAGCTGCCAAAAATCATCTAACCACAAACGGCCTCATTCTCTCTTTTTCTCCATGATTTTTGATTGAACATGCAGCATCTTTAAAACAGCCTCATTCAGATGCAGACAGTCTGCATTCGTTTCCCAAAGGCATGTGGAAAGAGTAATTATATAAAGTCGCTGTTTGGAAATTTGACAGTCCAGCAGATGAATACCACTGAAAAAGGCAGTAATGCTTTATTTAACAGTTAAACCAACATGTTTTAAATGTTATCGCCCATTCTTTAGAATGTTACAAAATTGCACTATACACATGGCAATATTTCAGACAAGCTCACAACAGACCTGATTATCAACACATTTCAACATTTATTTGATTTTCTTTTTCCCCTGGAAAGGTCAACATCACTTCTACCATCTTTAGCACCAGTGAGAAACACTACAAAATGCTGTTTTTGTTTCTTTTCAAATCTCAGCGCCGACACCATGCAGACTGAGGCGCTCCAGACAGCAATATCACAGGCTCAATATCTCAGAATAAACAACGCAGCCCAAAAAGTTGCCCGTTATCTCTTTGCCAGCACAAATATGGTGACCTTTCTGCGTCGTCGCTGCTTAATTACTTTTCTCCTTGCATACAGTGAGACGGCCTCACGTAAAGGTTAAATCCTCCCAGCTGTTGCGTGCCGAGGTGTCTGGTGCCAGGTTTAAATCGTAGAGGTGAGCGCTTCAAAGCGCTCGCAGTGAGAAAATGACACATAAAATGGCACCTTACTCGTCAAAAATATCAGCATCTTGTGAAGAACTAGTTGAGCGATGGCTGTAAAACAACTAAAAGATGCTCAAAGATGCCATCTTGGAGAACTATATTGTGTGTTTGAATAAAAAAAAAAAAACATAAGTTACAGATGGAATGTGTTTGAGCCAACACCACCTCTTAACTGTAATGACTTAAAAACTAAAAAAAAAAAAAAAATCATATATACACTGATCAATACAACTTCAGTGGTGTTTACTGTACAAAGATTGTTACCGTCAGCCGTTCCTGGTTATTCCAGTTAACCTTTACAGAGCTATACCTCACCAACACGGCTCCAGTAAATCAGGCCTTCAAGGCGCCAGAGGAAGTCTTCAGCCATGCTCCTGCTACATCAGCGTCACCAGGGTGCAGGTGGACGATACACTTGAGCAGCGTTCGTGGATCCTGTTGTTGTTGTCCAAAAACTCTGTCTCGAAGTGCGTCCTGGAAGCATTGCACCAGTTGAGCGAGCGGGCCAGGCCAGGGCATAGGGATAGTGCCAGCCTCTGCAGCACCAGGCGGAACTTCCTGCGAAAGCTCCGGTTTATCCAGAAGTAGAAGATGCAGTTGAGGAAACCGTTGGAGGTCGGGAGCCACACCACCACGAACTCAACCCACTCCGGCACACTGCTCCCTGAGACCGCTGCAGGACACAACACAAAGACTGAGGAAACCCAACAGATGGGAGGGTGACCCACAGATTCCCCCGCCTGTAGATCAAATTTTGTAAACGGGCACAGACTTTAGATGAATACATAAACCGAAAAATCAGCCTTGAGTGATGTTCTTTTCCCAAGGCAATAATATTCAGCAAATAAATTTCAAATTCAATGTCGGGTGGAATAAGCTGGTAATTTTTGGCAGTTTGTAGGGAACTGCTTTGCATTTGGGCAGCAGCAGCCTCTGAAGTGTCCTTTAAGGCTGCCAGCTTCATTTTGCAGGAATCTTCGTCCAGTTCAAAGAGCCCTTCGCTTCCAAAAATAATTCCGCTCCAACTTCGATTCAGAGTCCACATCATGCCAAAACAGCACACAGTCATGTTACCCCAAAAAGTCATAAAATTGGCTTTAATTTAACCATATTCATGACCAGGGAGGCATAAACACCACAGGCAGTTATATCTGCCTACGCAAACCGTCACACCTTGTGTTATTTTACACATTTTAGACAATGAATTTAGATTAGAATATATTCAAAAAAAAAAAAAAAAAAAAAAAAAGGAGGACCACCAAGAATAGAAATGGAATGAAAATAAATAAGCCATCCAGCCAGCCATGGTCATCCTACCGTTGTATATCATCGCCGCCATGCAGGGCGTCCAGCAGGTGAAGTAGGCCATCATCACTGGGACCAGCACCCTGGATGCCACGCTGTGCCGGTTGCGCAGCGCACAGCCGTACTGGCGCAGCTTCAGCCGCTGTCTCTTGGCAGCGCACCACACTCTCAGGTTAGAGTACATCATGACGATGGAGCAAGGGAAAAATATGACACACGTCAGGCTCAGGGAGTAGCCTACATTTGTGGAGTAGGTCGGGTTGCAGACCAGCGACGCAGTGGAGAAATGGACCTCGATGATGCCGTCTGGAAACGAGATTGGCGACAGGAGGAAAGGAGGGAAGCACCAGGCGAAGGCGATCAGGAGCAGTGACCTCCTCCTCGTCATCAGGGTGGAGTACTGCAGCGGATAAAACACCGCAACGTACCTCTCCAGGCTGATCATGGCCAGCGTGTACATGCAGGTCGAGTAGATGGTGGCGTTGCAGAAGGCCACGATGTGGCAAAGAGCGTCTGGCCCGTCCGTGTGGCCCTTCAGGACGCTGACCGACAGGTTTAAGGGCATGACCAGAAGCCCGAAGGCAGAGTCCGCAGCGGTCAGGGACAGCAGGAAGTACCGGGAGTTTCTGGACCAGCCAGCCACGGAGGAGGAAATCACCAGGAGAACCGCGATGTTTCCCAAAGTGATCATGACGCCCAGAACGATGATGACGGTGACTTTGACGGACCAGTGAGTCAGCTCCTGGAGGCCCGGGGGGTCCACGCCTGGCAGGGTGCGTTCGGCTGGAGTCGACCAGCTCACCGTTGAGTCCATTTTTTTTACAGTTCCATAATGGCAAACAAAACATGAATGGAATGAATAATAATAAAATAAGAAATCAGAAGCGTTCAAAGGCGAATCTGACTGAAAGCTGCTGCGGCTCCGTGTTTTACTGCAACAATCAGCAACACCTGCGCCAATTAGTGCTGGGAGGATACAGGCCAGCTCTGCAGACCTGCAGGATAGTTCAGTATGCCATAAAACACCCCAACGTTAATAAAAGATTCATATTAATACTCTTTTCTTTTTCATGCATTAAACCTGAGTGCAATATAAGTTTGTACTCTGAACGACAGGGTTCTACCAGATCAGCAGCAAAAAAAATGTGGTTTGTTTTAAAAATATATTTTTATATCAGAAAAATAAAGGAAAAAAACTTTATATGTATACACACACACACATATCAAGAAAAGCTTACAAAGATGATGTTTTAACAGGACTGGTCTTTGGACTGTGGGAGGAAGCTGTAGTGCCCATAGAGAGCCCATATCGGATATTTAAAAGTAGAAAAGCAGCCAGTGAACTCTCAGTCGCGGCAGAAGGAGCCTGACGTCTCTTAACCAATCATGGCGCCAATTTCCGCCATCACAGGCCATCAATGTCAGGCTATCCTTTATCTGGAGCCGTGATGACAGCCATAAAGGCTTATTTATGTATTTATCGTCTACACCACTGAGTGGTAGCTGCCAACATGTCTGGTTTAGAAAAAGGACAACATGACACAAAGGCAAATGATGGGACAGGAAAGATTGCCACTGACCTTTCCTTTCCGCCAGGGAAACCATCTGTTTCAAAGGTGTTCGACTGTGTGACAGTCAGTCCATTAAACAGTACATACAACACACTCGGCACAGACACAGCCACCCACTTCCCCACGTCCTGGAGGACACTAATACCATCCATGATTGATTATATCAGCTATTCTCGGCCCACAAGTGGGCCTCTGAGCCTCGTCTAGTGGGCTGTACAGGCAATGAGCCTGAAAAAGGCGAGATTATGTTTTCAGTTCTTTTTATATCTGTGGGATTGTGCACAAAAAAGCACACAACCAGGTTTATGTGAAGTGACCACTTGAATGTCACAGGGCAAACTTGTTCCGCCAACAAGCTAATGGTCGCCAATCACATGCTGCGGCAAACTCGAATGGCGCTCAGGAGAGTAGATACCCATGCCGATGGTCTGAATTTAAAAATTCTAGGTTCATCTTACTTGGAAACTGCACCATCTAATTTTCTTAATTTTTTTTTTTTTTATTATTTTGCAGTGTGCTGCAGTGTTCTGCAGGAGTTTTAGGGGTCATTAACCTTTCCTATGATTTCACCACAGCAGCTGTGCCACGTGACGACAATTTTCTGTGCATTTTGTGCAAAGACTATTTTTTTCCCAAAAATCTGACATCAATCTGTGTTTGATATATGTGCTCCTCATGGCTTTAATGAGCGGATTTCTCATGGAGATGTCAGAGGCGAGGCCCAGAAGAAGGGACGCACTCGCACTCCCGGGCTAATATTCTCAGTTCCCTTCCCCCTCTCTGCTCACTTTCACGTTCATCGCATAGCCGGTTGCGCTTTCACCTGATTCTGTCTCATCCTGCTAAATACTCAATAAAGGCAGATGTCTATAGTGGTGGGGCTCCGCAGCAGCCAGGTTTTTGGTGTTTTCATATCAAATCTATTCTTTGCCTTTAATAAAATACACAAAGTCCTTATTAGAGTCTTTCATTTAAAAACACCACATTCAAAGACAAATGTGGTGCAGATTTCAGAAACTACTCTGAACCAGTTTCCCCTTTCATTCATTCATAAATAAGTCTGTGCATTGTTCTGTGGCTCGAAAGCAAAGATGTATTTATATGTTGAGAGTGAGTTCTAATGTTGCACCCACGTGTTGGTGTACACACACAAGCGCTTCTCGCCCAAAGGTGCATGAGTAAATGTACAGTGGCTGATCCTATGTAAATATGAGGGAGATGCAGAAGTGGATGAATTCATACATGTTTGCAACTGAATATCCTGTGAGTGGGCTGGTTACCTACTGCGCCGCACTTCCTGACGTGTAGGAAGGTAGCCATTGATTTGATCTGTCTGTGCATGGGTTTTTGTGCATTTGTGTGTGTGTGTGTGTGTGTGTGTGTGTGTGGGCCGCCTCACTGAATCTACCAGTGAGGGTTGATGCCTGATGTTTAGGAGAGATAGCGCCGCACTGCCGTGTGTGATGGCTGTTTGCTTGAAAACTCCATGTCAGTCTTGACGGCCCATCTGACTGATAACGCGGCTCTTCCTACAGAGACAAAAAAAAACAACAACAACAACAACCTAGCAGGGTTGAAGTAATTAAAGTGTCTCTTTGTGCCTACACGCCATCATGTTGTCGTTGTGGACTCAAATAAGAGTGTGCAGCAACAAAGACTGAGGGGACTGTAAATACTGTTTACGTGTTCATTTCATATCACAAATGGGAGATATTGAGCCTAAATTTTGGATAAGTAACCCACAATTAATCCACAAGAGCACTAAAGGTACATTTGCGCCAAGGTTTAAAAATATAAAATAAAAAAGCTGCTTCCCATTCATATAAAGAGTCCTATGTAATTCAAACAGGACGTAATAACCCGTTACACAATGTTTGCAGTTCTTTGTGCCTCTGCTTTTCTCCCTTACTTACACTGAGGCTAGAATTTCAGTCTTGCATAACAGCTCTTTCATTTAAAAGGTCTGGGCATTGAATAGAGAAAGGTGTTTTTACTTTCAGTGCTTTTTCTGTCTTTTTTTTATTCGTCTAATGTGCGTGTGCCCCTCTTCGCAACATAATTTTAATTCTGTATGGTGAAAGGAAACGATCAATGCAAAAGCAACCACTCAGTTCTGTTGTGAACGTGTTTCATAGCATTACACTAGCTCAGAGTAAATGTGCAAGAACAGCATGCACGTGTGCTGTGTTTGCATGCATTGTTGTAGAGTCACTCTGTTTTTTCAACCTTTGTTTAAAATATGGCTGCTCAGTGCAACAAAAACAAAACAAAAACTAATACACAAATATAAAGAAAAATAATGTTTCTTTGTAGCTTCTCTGCAAAACGTGTTTATTCTTAAACTCCTGAGATTACTGAAGTGAAAGCTGGAATATTAAAACTAAAACTAAAAAAAGTTAGGCCCTCGGCTGCAGCCTTCAGGACCATTTTATTTAAAAATATGATTTTATAATCCATCCGAAAATGAAACAAAGGTGACAGAGTTGACATTTTTTGGATAATTTAAGCAATATAAGGAGGAATCTTTCTAGATTTTGGATTTATGTCCAATCCTTCTGCTTGTTTGACTTTAAAAGTTCCAGGTGGACACACATTACCCACTGGCCCATTTTAAAGTTTCATTTATCAACAAGATGCCGCTGTAATCACATCACCACTGTGTTGGCACTCTCTGCAGATGCTTGCTTTCATGCTAGTTTCTGTTGACTGGCCAGAGAGATGTTTATTTTATGATGATGTCATTCGTGTGTGCGTCAAACTCTGGAGCAACACGCGGCGAATGTCAATGAGCTGCTGAGCCAAACGAACTGCAAATGAAACTGTTTTCTTGTTACTTTCACTGCCACAGATTTATCCTCTGCACTTGAACAGACATTAACTCATTTGTCACATGATTAGGCCATCCAAAAGGGAAAGAGCTTTGAAACCGTGAATAACCTCACAACATGAGTTGCACAGCCTCAGGATGTAATTTCAAAGATGTCTTAATTTCCTTTGCTACAACACGAACCTTGATTGATTGAGTTACATATTGAGCTTTAACCTTACAACCAACTCAGAAATGAGATATAAAAGTGACAAAACATCAGCTTTGAATCAGTTAAAAGGTGGTGGTCCTCATCTCCGTTCTGCAATATTAACCATATTAGACTTGAGCATCATTTTAGGGTCTATATTTGCTAATTAAGACTAGAATCCCCATAGACCAAAGGTAATGACAATAATTCTGTGAAGTCAAATGGTGATAATATGGCAATAATCCAGAAATTACAGTGGTCAAACGATCAGCTATTAATTTCATGCTGATATTTTTCACTCAAACAGCTGTAGCATTTTTAGAATCTAATTAGCGAGAGCAGTACTCTGTTTTTTTATTGTACGAATTTATAATGTAAGTCAAATCAATGGCCTCTCCCCCAGGAAGAGCAGGTTCACTCTGCATGGAAAAGCATTCATTTGGCTCATACTGTTCACATTTATTTGGCACATATTTTTTACCAGGTTGGTGAAGAATTGAAGGACAATCAGATGCAGATAGAATTAAAACTAATTTAAAATGACATTGAATGAACACACAGATCAGATCTGTTACATTGGACTGACCCACAGCTCCACAGCAGCATCACTGCAAGGTAATAGTTCCTCCCTGCCTGGATACACTTGTGGTTCTCCAAGTAGAAATGCATGCTTGCCAAACGCTCCCTCTGGATACTCTGCATGTTTCCTATTCACACGCTGTCACGTCGCTGCCGCCTCCGAAAGCACTGGAGAAACAACAGAATCAAGCATTTCTGGTATCCAGTCATTCCAAATGTGCAGCATGTTCTATCAATGAGGAGAGGGGAAAAAACGGATAAAAGGAGAGCAGACAATGGCCCATTGTTGTGATGTTGAGTATAATGTTGTTGTCAGGTTGTGGAGAAAATCACGATTTTAAACCACACTCAGCCTCACTGCTTGATGAATTACTCCGAGTCGCTTTGCTTCAGTGGAATTAATCCACTCTTTATTTCAGGTGATTTAAATCCACAGAGATGATGGTCTGCAGCACAGGTGCATTCATATTTCTTTAAATCTACCTGTTTAATTCATAGTTTAGGATTAAACAGACAGGACGACCATAAATAGATGGAACACTAAAGAGAATTCCTCTATACTGCTGCTCTTTTGTTCTGATGGCAGCAGCGCTTTCATATTTATGTGCTGATTAGCAAAATCACACAACAGAGAGAGAGAGAGAGAGAGAGAGATGATTGAAAGGCTAGAACATGATGTAAATGATGCCCTCGCTTTTTGCTGTTTGTTTCTGGGTTTGATTATATTTTTATGAGAATGGGATAGCGGTGACTATAAATAATGACAGGAAAGGAGTGATTTTTTTTATTGTTTATGGCAGAACCTTCCCTTTTTACATGTTGGCAACAACCAACTGCATTTAACAATAGTCAGACCTGGTTCTGTGGTCAAATGCTCCTTGCACAGTTAGATACTCTTTTGAAAAGGAAACATTTGATGTATGTATGTACCACAAACATCACTGCTCTAAAGACGACTGTGATTTTCAGCAAGCTGATATGGTAGCAATAATTCAATTAATTCTTCACTAACGCAGCACCACAGTGATAATAAATAGGGATGCTGGAACCAGAGCGTCTGTCAAACGGGGGCTGAATCCTGGCAAAGCCTGAGAAATGTGTGTTTTTCTGGCTGCCGCTGCGTCCCATGTGTCACATGACAACTACTACAAATTCTTGACAACTCTCTTTCATCCTCACCATTTACTGGCACTTCCATGTGCAAGAGCCAAAAAGAGTACAAGATCATGATTGTTTTTTAAAAGAGTGATGACATTTTATATTCGTGTCATGATTAGTTGAGAGAACAGAGCAGGAGAGAATTTTAGGTAATCAGAGTTAAGAAGAGGCAGATTAAAGTCTTAATCTGTATCTATCTATCTTGGGTTTTCAGAAAAAAGTTACACGAAACAACAGGCACTCAAGAATGGTGGATTTTTCTGTGCCATTTTCCCTTTAATTCTGAAGTGATTGTTAAATTATCACGTGGTTCCAAGTTGTCAGATTTGCTGATTGGAGTTCAGAGGTTGGATGCACTCGAGAGCCAAAGGCCCTACTATTAGAACATAATTTTCACAGCAACAAATAATCGAAATATTTTTGCCATCTCTGTCTCAGCGCTGAAAGAGGGAGCGAACGCTCGCCATTAGCCAGTGATTTAGCTCCGCTGTGTTTGCTTTTAATGGAATATACACTATAGCTGCGATGGTTTATTAATTTGGCCACTCTTGTTTGTCTTGTTTGTTGACAAGTGAGGGACGTGCTGCTCCTGGATAAACGTCCACTGGAGATGCAGCTGTAATCAATAACTTGCAGCAATACCACAGCCAGCAAATCAAATCAGGCTCCCACCTACAGCAAATACACATATCATTATCATATTGTGCCTGTATCTTGTTATTACACAGAAATAGAAATACTGGATGTGATCATGAGCAGAGCGAGTGGGGAGAGTTAGAACACTGAATGCATGTTTGCCCATCAAACCAAAAACATTCATGAGAGTTTGATCAGAAAATATTTGACCTTAGGAACATTTCATGTGGGCGGGCTGCTGCAAAAACAAACGAAGAGACGGACAAAATGTCAAAAGAACTAATCATTTTTCTCTTACACAAGATCTGAGGTCACAACGAAATTATCTTCTGACATCACACCACCGAGATTCATCCAGGTGAAATTAACGTTAAGGCGGATTACATAAATGAATGAATATTAGAGAAGAAGAAAAAAACAACTGCTCTTCCGTGAAGGAGACATTAGTCCATTTTCAAGTAGGCCCAGCTGTAAAATCTGGCTAAATGAACATGGGAGGACGGAAAACCAACGAAAGATGAAGAGAGGGTGAATATTAGAGGAGAGCGGGAGTGAGACGGGATGTGAAGCAGCTGTCCCTAACCAGTGAGCACACGATGAGCCAGTAACCCTAATTATGTGACAAGTTTAATTCTGACAGAGTGATTAACGGCTTCTGCAAAACATATTTGCTGGATCAAAGGATGAAAAACAGACACACACGGATAAACATACCTAATTGCTTGATGCCCCTGAGTGTGGGAAACAATTTCACTTACTTGACCTTGAATAATTCTAAAATGTTTCAAAGTTTTATGCTATAGCTGATTTATCCAGACGGCATACGCTCCGGCTCTGACACCAGATGTGAGACTGGCAAAAGCCGGACACACATCCGTGCAGACACCAATCTGCGGCAGCGATGAAGAGTCAGTCAAACATTTGGAAATGCCACGCACGTCAGCGTGAGGCGCGGTGTAGGTGGGAGCCTGTTTGTGCCACGAGGAGCATAATAGAGAGATCTCTGTGGATGGATTCTTTTAAAACGCTGGAGGTTCAGCCTTGGTCTGACTGTCTGAAAATCAAAAACGAACAGCTCTCACACGGGTCAATACAACTGTGCCACAGCTCCTTTAACCTTTTAATCAACGGTAAATACACTTTTGTGAAAACTTTCATGGTCTTATTGTGCCCTGTTTGAACGTCCTCTTCCTTATAAACAGTTGCCATAGCAACTGTCATCATTTACAGGAAAAAGTAGCATTATATAAATAAAGGAGAGCTGCGCTGACTGTCCCTCGGCTGTTATTTTCTTCTCCATGTGTTCCATCCTGATCTTCATCCCTCCCTGGAGCTCTGCTACCTGTGCTTTCTTTAAGGTCTGACATCAAACAGATCAGCATTTCTGTTTTATTTCCTCAAGCAGTTTTGAAAATATGTGTGTTTTGTATTTGTCTGGTTTTTTTTTACGGTATTCAAATCTCATGCAGGGATTTTCATTCAGCTCACGACATCTGAAGATTTTTATTTACGTTTGCTGCCATCTGCATCTCAAGCATTTCTTCTGTTTGTCATCCTATATTTCTTAGTTCATGGTTACTGTCGCCGTCAGTGCTGCTAGAGTTTCACCTTGAGTTCAGTGCAAGGTCAGTGCAAGGTCAGTTCCCCTCCATTTTCCAGTTTGAGCAAGAGCATTTTTTACCTCCGAGGCTCTTTGACGGAAACACGGCGATGCTCAGCGCCCATCGCCGCAGGTGATCAGTTTTGCCTTTTTAAATCGTTGCTTATAGAAACGGTATTTCCAAGCAGGTATACCATCTGTGTTCAACTCTGTAGACTAAATAAGCAGAAAATAAAATCTGATCCATCTTCTTATCCTTTAGTTACATTTGAATGATGTACATGGGGCAGTTTGACAGCTGCAAAACACAGTTTGGTGTGAGGAAAACTGGTTTTATTATTCAGAGCAGCTTTTTGAGTGTTTATGTGGTGAACTTTCTGACTGAGGGTGAACTTTGTTCTAGCCGAGTTATTCTTCTGCCTGTCAAGCACAAACCTGATGAGAATAGATAAGATGAATAAAGTCTTCTTGTTTAAAAAACACAATGCTGCTCTCACTGTATCTCCTGTGGTTCTGAGAATCCATTTGCTTTTCTATTTCAAACACATTCTGTGTGGATACTCAGCTTCACAGCACTGGGCCGACTCTGGTAGTGACGTTCCGCCCTGTGCTCATGCAGCATTCTTTGCAGGAACATAACGATCTACAGTGATTTTATTACTTTTCAACATGATCCATTATTTACTTCAGCACATTATGACACAAACCTAATTACAGACAGATAGATGTTTCCATGTGCAGTGATGCATCATTATGAAAGTTCTCTTCTTTAGTGTTGTCATAGTGAACAGTTACGCAATGGTGAGCAAATGTTTCGCTTGCTGTGCAGAATGAGGCCGTTGAATGAACATTACATTAGATTCGAAACTGTAAACATGCCAAAAACGAATGCACTTTTTCATACGGATGAGTGTTTTTACAATGCCTGCCCTTTGCCTTGGCTTGTGCTTCATGACACGCCTGTTGTTTCATAACCTGCAATCTGTTTTCAAAAGCACACAGGCTGTACGACACCATTAAAATCACATTTTTACATTTCAAAATGGAAACTCCTGCAAAGAGAAGAAGCGGCTGGTATGTCGAGTATAAATACAACATGGCAGCAGTTTTTTTTTTTCCTTCATGTTTATTTTGTTTATTTAGGGATCATCGGAGGTCAGTGAAGATGCTGAACCCTGAGGACAGCTGCTCTAAATGCATTCAGCCTCTATTAGTGTGTCTGGGGCTCAGAATGACGCTCACGTGTTTAATATTTACATGGTGAATATTGTCCATCACCGTCTATTTTCAATCGACATGTGGAGCGGACTTCTATTAAAGTGTCCCAAGAGAAGATGTGCACAAAAAAACTGTTTTGGAAAAGACAGCATGAAGATAATGCTGTGCAGAGAATACCCTGTACTACAACTGACCCTTTATCCTCTAGAAGGTCAATGAATCTGGGTGATGGCAACAATGGACAGGAGAACACACATCCAGTGAGGTCCATATCTGACCTGCACTTCACAGCAAACCTGCTTTTAAATCAATAACATTGATTCATGAACAAACAAGAGGTACAAGAAGCATGAAGACAGCACACTGCACAGCTTAAAAGCTTCCAATAGAAGAAGGAAAACAGCTTCTGCTAGTTTGCAGTGAGCAGAAACAAAAAGAAATCTCGCTGTATAAGCTGTCTGACCTTTCATTGACACACAGCCCAACAAATAAGAGCTGCTACTTTTTTAAGTAATGGATCAATTATTCACTCTGATTGAAACCATGCGTTTAGTTTTCTTTTTAATCCATTTTTAATCCATATTTTACAACAAAGCAGGAGATTCATTAGTCAGAATCTATTTCCAGCCAAAACAGCAAATTTAAACCTTTAAAATACAGTGCCTATGAGGCACCAGGGGTGAAAACATGCTGTTGGAAAATGGCAAGTGTTAAAACAAGATAAAAAATAAAAAATAAAATCTGTTCTGGAAAATATCAGGTGTTAAAACACAGATTTTTTTTTTCTCTCCACTGTTGGCACACTGTCAAGAGCACAAGGCGCAGAGGTACTGTTTGTTGTGCACACCAGTGAAATCTTTACATGCGCTGTCTTGGCCATTGGTCGGTCTTGATTTACAAGGCTATTCTTCAGATGATTCCATCTTATTTATCTCTTTTAATCTTGAAAAACAGGCCCTACAGTCTCCATTCTCAGGACTTTTAACATTTTACTGTTCCCAAGGTTACAACAGAAATGGGGAAGAAGCCTGCTGGATACCCAGCGTCAGCACCAGATGGTTTAGTTACATTTTTTACACTGGCAGAGGAAGTGGGGAGGTGAGATCTGCATCCATCCGAGCGGTTAGTGTGTTTTGTGTCGTGTCTGGTGAATCGTAATCTCTTGAGAAGAGCAGGACCTCTATCGTTGTCTAGCAGATGTCCAGATGCAGATTTAGAGGGATTTTATTTTACCTGCCAGCTCGGCTTGGATGTTGATTGTTTGTCTCTTTGTATTAACACTTAGTTTTGATAAGTCTGTAACACTGGGTGGTAATTAACACTGCATGTTTATGTGGTAAAAATGACAAAATCATACCTGCAGCAAGTAAACAAACCAACTCTGCTCGTCTTCTTCTCCCCTTCGGTGACATCAGATCCCGTAACAGTGGACAGTCAGAGCCTGTAAAACAGCAGCATGTAGGATGATATAAGGCACAGAATCCCCAGAAAACGGTGAGACAGAGACGCACACTTACTGCGTGTACACATGAGCAAACATTTAAGTGATCAAAATGAGAAGAATCATCATAAAGATTAATAAGGGCCTATAAACTGCTCCTGTACATAGCCAACTCATCCATGGTTTATGTCTGTAGGGGTGAACAATATGTATTAATGCTCATGAGGGGACCGTTACATTTCAAAGAAACATAAAACCTATAATTCATGATGTATTAATTGCATGTCTACATCATCATTGCGCATGTAGATGTGTAATTCAGTACACATTATTACAGCAAGATGAATAGGAATGCCAAAAATGAATGAGTATGCAAGCTATAATTTCACAACTAAATAACAAAGACCATCCCATTTATCTTTAGTTCCTATCCTCAGATGGTGTCCTTCAAAAAAATCGAAAGGACAGGAGGCACACAGAATGCATTAGGTTTATTGGCTCTATAGTTTCAGTCAATGACACCACATGATACCTTCATCTGCAGACAGCATGTCAGATCCTTCTACAACTGAAACACGAGCCCTGGCACACACGAACAGGATGTGGGTTTGGGTCAGGGCAGAAGGCATTTTGCTGCTTTGGGTCAGTTATTAGAACCCTTAAACTTTCTGATACACTAATATTTCTATCAATAATTTGAGTTATTTCTAGTCATACACAGTACATAGTGTGATGTTAAATATATGTAGACATGATTTGTTAAAATCTGTTGTGTGGTTCTGCTCCAGGATCAGTCAGTTCTTGGGGATACAGATGAGACAGAGACTGATATGACCTGCTATTGATCATACTTTGATTATAAAGCAGGAAAAAGGATCCACTGTTGATGGCATGTCAAAGTCAATGTCCTGTTTCTTTAATCATTCATTCTCTCACATCACAACTTTCATTCTTTTGCCTACAGTATATTTTCTTCTTCATTATCTCAGATCTGAGCAGACTGACTGACAGACTGACTAATAGAGGTGCTCAAAGATGGCAACGGGGGTGCTACTGCCTTCTACCGGCTGCGATAGCTTCCTCCTCTGTGAGTTGATAGATCAGTATATCAGATGGAGACTGATACTGTCGGTGGCGATTCAGACCAAATGTCTCATTTTTAACTTCTTCCTTCACTTCTTTAGAGGCATTAAGGAGAGGAAAAATGTTACCGATGCGTTAATGCCATGACAGATTAACTTGCAGACGGTGTTGCCTTTAAAACTAAATTTAGCAGCAATTTTGTTTGGCAGCATTTGTCACACAACACGTTATTAATGAGTGAAGATTTAACAAAAAGCCCGATAAGGTCGAGTTTAGGGCATTTGTGTCACCATTGGTACCAATTGGTGCAAATATTTGGGTAGTAAAATGCCAGATTTAATGCTGTAGAAAGTTATAATGTATTAATATATCCACTGTTTTAAATGCAACAAAGACTACCTGATTTAGTGGAGTGCTGTTGGAACTTCTTGTTGCTGCTACATCCACTGATGCTGCCACATATTTTATATGTGGTATATTTGCTTTTGTCCTTTTGTTTTTCACAGAATCTTTTTTTTTACATTTATCCTCCCAATATGCCGCAATAAAGTCTATCTGCTGTATCTCGTGACATCGCTGCACCTTGTCTTTGCTTTTTATTAAAAAGAGTGACCCATGCATCTGTTGGGATCATTTAAGGAGGCCAGTAAAAACATTTCTGAGCAATACACAGCAACGGAACAAAGGGTTAATAATACGTATGTGCCTAAAAGAGAATTACTTTCTTAAGTTTAATCATAAAGGTCAGCAGAAGGGAGAAGAACCTTTGCCTGTGCTCATAATAATGGTCAATTAATTATTTTTTGTCTTGTCTTTAATGGGTTTTTCCTCTTTGTGTGGTAGAATGGTTCATTTTATTAACCTAGAGGCTTAATGCCATTGGTTTATGCAATAGCTTCTGTTTTTATTAAGGTATTTCTTTTAATCTATGCATGATGGCTGAGTTCAGCTCAGTTCAACCCTCCCGGCCTGGGTTTGAACTGTTAAATGAAACCACAAAAATGTCAGACCTAAACAGTCACATAATAGCTGAATGGCTCGACAGAGGAAACAGGCGGGTTGCTTTTATTTAAATCTTGTGTTCATGCATCAGATTTCCAAACCCTAGAATGGCACCCTGGATGCTTTAATTTTAGCTTTTGGATGTCACACACAATACATGACTCAGCAGGCTTTAAATAGAAGACAGTTCAATAATGATATTTGGAAGAGGAAGTGCATCGATCGCCTCCAAAATTAATGAAAAAGAGCTTTTTAACTAACTATGGATTTGGTTTATCTTTAATTCTTCTCTGGAGATGGTCTTTAGGATATTCAAAATGACCCTTTTTAAACTGATAGCCTTACAATCTTTGATTTATGTCTATACCCAGTGTAATTGCAAATATACCAACTGGCGGATGTAGTGTAATATATTGACTTTGTCTAGGGAAGTGTAAAAAATTGTTATTGAGTTAATAATTGAATAAATTACACTGCCTATGCAGGAATTCTAAATGTTAATATGGCCTCTTGCTCCTCTTCCCAGGTTTTAATTTCATAGAGATAAATAGAAACAGAGATATTAGTATCTGTTACCTTGTGGTTTAAACCTTGCTTTTATTGGTTTGGAGCCACGCAAGTCGAGAGCTAGACGAAATTAAGTCTATTTATCTCTTACAAAGACAGCGAGCCACTGCAGGCTGTAAATTGGTGCTTCTCTTTGTCAGGTTATTCAAAAACAGTGAGAATGGGTTGCAGCACATTAGGACATTTTCTATCTGTTAATTTCTCTCACAGGGTAAATTGAGCAACATTATGAGTAAAAGAAAAAAAAGGAGAGAAAAAGCCGCCCACCGGCTCTGCTTTCAGTGGCACTGCAAAACCAATAAATAACGTGTTTGCTCACACAAGAAGCAGATCCCTGCTGCAGGCCGAGCGCTTCAGCAATTTTAACGTGAACAAACTGAGTTGAAGGAGATCAGTCGGGTCGAGCGTTCACCATCAACAGGTAAACAAATCCCAAACAAATCCAGGACCTTTAGTTCCTGTGATTCTTTGATTCCCCTGACATTTTAAGACATTAGATGTGTTTTTTTTTTTTTTGTTTTTTTTTCTGATTGCATGTCTTATTGGAGAAAAACGTGTGTGCTGCAGTCCTGGTGCGTAGTCACAGATGAAGAACTGAGAAGGGAGCAGACAGGCACCTGGAGAAGAACCACTGGAACTGACTGTGCACACAGAAACAATATCAAATGACTAAATCAAGCACATACAAGTGCAGCTTCATGTATTGATTAAATGTACTGACATTCAAAGTCAAGTCAAGACAACTGCCACTAATAAACGACACCTTCCTCATTAAACTTCCTCGATGCTAAAACAACGACTGATGTGATGCAAAGAAGGATGAGCTGAGCTAGACCTGAACTACCAACCGTGTTGAAATTTGATGTTTGCATTTTTTTGTAATTTTGTTTTATGTATTTGTTCTTGTATTTGTTCTTGTGTCTGGAAAATTGTTAGAACCATGGGTGTGGAGACTTGATTTCCAATGAAAAGATTGAATGAAAAGGTTCTGCAACCCAAAAGATGAGTTTTATAAATATAATTTGAGGTGACATCACAGCATAGATTCAGCAGGAGGGGCTTAAATAACACCACTCTGACCGGCATGTAACCAGCGCACTGCGTTTATTTTATATTCATAAAAGTAGTGATTCACTCTGTTTACCTTTAAGACACCCATTCAGGTAATCCCGTGGGCCAGTCCTCACATCCCCACACTGACCACCATGACAGTAGTTTGTCCATAACAGATGGATGTGACAGAGAAATTGCTGGTGGTAGATACTTTCAGTGTTTCCTGTACTCATCCAGCAAGAGAGTAGTTTAAATGAAAAACGGGCATTTGCTCTATAGCAAATGGAGATGAACTAAAGACACAGCTGCCTTCCTTTTAGGAGCTTAGTCAGATGGCATTTTGTGTCTGAATGACAAAGTAATCTCTGATATTTGCTGAGGAGGTCACGTCAGCTGCTACAGATCAGGGAAGGAGACATGTTAATAACTAGGCTTAGGAGGGTGCCATCATTATTTTTTCCTCTTTGTAAAATGCCACATTATTTTGTCAGAGTTGATGTCCTGTAGCCTCAGTAACAGATGACATCATCGGCGTGACAGACTTTTGTGTAGGTCCGAGCATTTGACCGGTTTTGATGTTGGTCTAGTGATTTGAGCCTGTCAGAGGCTTGGCAGCAGATCTGCACAAATGATAATTGCGAGACTCAAAGGTGCTCTGTTAACTCACTGTGCCCACTCTCATGCCATGTACTTGTTTATCTATTTAACCCAATTAAAATATAATAAATGGACCAGGAATCAGCAATGTTTCCAAGACTCATCATGAGTCATCATTCCAATGTTGCAGTGGTTGTAGTAATGAAGAAACAATTGCATTACACACACACACACACACACACACACACACACACCACATTATCTTTATGTCTTTCAGAGTAAATATGTATATTTCTTGAAGATGCTGCATCCATATATTTTTTTAGACTGTATTTTGTAAGAATTTTGCATTGGCACCTTAAAACACATTAATTATCATCATGTATGCATGTATGTAACACAGGCTTGCTAGTTTCCGTCTCATTGCTACTGTCAGCAGCAGAGAAAATTCAAATGAACCTGTAATAAGACCAACAGACCACCAGGACAAACAGGTGGGAAGTTTTATCAAGAGGAGCAGCTTCTATGAGTGAGGGCCGCTGTCAACAAGCTACTCAGAAGACTCATTTGGTCAGGATATTAGTGCGGACAGAGGAGGAGTCCCATGTGAAAAGAAGTGAGAAACCAGGCCTGCGATGTGGACAGGGATTAGCTGAGACCTTCAGAACAATTCTCAGAGAGCACACTTGTTGCAGCTCAATGCTGGGAGAGATGCTGTTTAATGGTTACTGTGGTCACTTAATCGTCAATTCAGTTTACAGACTCGAGGAAACGGAATGTAATTAGTTCTGGGCACTTTACTGCATTTCAGAGGTGCTATTACTGCTGCAAGTTAGTTGGCCAAGTTGGAGGTCAAGTTGAGTTTGAGTTTTCTCTTTTGTAGTCATGAGGAAGATGATTCACCCTCATGCGTCATTGCAAGGCTTCAGTCTCCAGACAGAAATGTCTGAACAACTTGCTAATAGATTGCAGTGAAATTGGGTGCAGCTTTTATTGGTTCCTACCTTCAGAAACTGATGATTTTCCCTCCATAGCAACCTTGAGTTTCAGTTTGAGTTGCTGAAAAATGGCAAATCAAACCAAAAGCATGAACCAAAAGCAGATTTTGATGATTTCCATCGACTTCAGCTGTGTGTTATGTTCAGCTCTCAGCATTATCATGCTAACATGTTCCCAATCATTATGAAGTTTTGCGAATTTCGACGCATTGTCTGGTTCTTTTTGTTTTTAATTTCCCACATATTGTATTTGGACAATGTGACAGAATTGTACTTAAATATTCATCTTTTGACAAAAACCATATTGACTGCTGTTAGTCGATCATTTGTTTTCCTCATAAACAGTAACAATGGCTAAACCGGAGCCCGAAATTAAAATGTGTGTGTGTGAGAAATGAGAGCTCAAACATGAATGGAGTCAAAAAATTACAGGCAGAATGAAATTCTGATATGATAGGGCTCCACATTATTTTGACAGTCAATTACAAAAAGGGAAAAGAATTGAAGAACTGTCCTTCTGAGCAACATGTGTGAACGAGGATGGCTCATCTAGTGACACGTGTCAGGAGACCTGCTTGACTGAGGGATGCTGGGAAAACAGCTGGGGACTTGTAGAACTGCATCATCGGAAGAAAGCAGAACATTCTACTGGTTTCAACATACTTTTGGAATATCGTTGTTGATCTTCATCTCCCTCTCTTGGCTAAGTGTGTGTGTGTGTGTGTGTATGTGTGTGTGAATAATTGTCTATATGTGCTGTTCAGCGTATGCACAGTGACAGGATATAAAGCATGTTAGAAACAACATCAGATGAGCCAGATTAAAGTATTTCAAAGGTGTGTACTGTTCCCCTGGGGAGGGGAGGAGATGGCTAATTACGCTGCGATTTCCCATCCTCCATCTCTTATTAGTCATTTCCTCATTACGGGCAAAGATTACCAGCCTCGGAGAATAAATCCGACGTCTCCCCTTCTCTCGCTTCTGCCTTCACAGTTGCCGCTAGCTACTGTACAGACCTCCAAGCTGGAGCAGTAAGGGAAACCCAGCTGAGCTAACATTAAAGGTGTAATCTGATAACATGGAGGCAATGAGCTGATTCCACTAAACAACACCACCCTTGTTTAAGGGTGCAAGCCCGCCGCTGATTTTATTACTGCTGAATGTTAAGTGGTGGTGAATGTTCTTTGATTGTGGCCATAAATCAGAGAGCCGGCCACAGAAAGAGGAAGGGAGGGAGAAAGTGAAGAAGCATCTGCAGCTAACACAGCTCACCTGAGACACACAGCGCTGTTGAACATGCTGTAGCCTTGAGGAAAGGAATGAATGAAAGAAAAGCCTCCTCATGTCTTTCATCAAAGCTTACTCATTTTTTTCTTTTTTCTTTCATAATAATGTGAGGATGGCCTCCTCCCAGTACCTCGCACAACATCCTGCATCTTTGTCCCTGGATCTGACAAAAATGAAGGTCTGTGTCTCCCCACAAGTAGGTGTCGCCATGGAAACAACCGTTATTCAGTGCTCTCAACAATGGTTGTTAAATAAAAGGAGCTGTCTGATGGAATTAAAGAGCAGGCCTGGTTCCTCTTCCCCTGCAATATGTGCTGGCAGCATCAGCAACCGAGCCGCGGAGGGCGAATGGGTGGCTTACATTTCATCAAGCGCATCAAGACCGCGCACTCAGTCGGGTTCACCGCCCATAACAGTGGCAGAAAGTGTTTTGTGAGTCAGATTAGTGAATAATGAAAAACAACCACAGGCTGATGCAATATGTCACTGCTGATAAAATCCCCCAAGATTTATTAAACAGGATGACAAATCTCGAAGGCAGTTTGAGTTAAATGATGAGATTTATTTACCTATATGCAAAACAGGAGAGCCTACAAGAAGAGTGGTTAGCGTAGACGCAGATCTGCATATTAACATGCTGCAAATGGCTGCACAGCTTAACAATAAGAGGAAACGTGCAAAAAAAAAAAAAATCCCTCCTGTCCTTCATAAGAAATGAAATAATTATTAGTGCACAGGGTCGTTTCCCACCCACCAGCCCAGCACCAGCTGCACATTAAGGGTTGCAAGACTTAAAACCCTGCTCTGAGTGTGACCACATGCAGGAGATTACATCCATGTTAAACCCATGACTTGTTCATTTAGCGTCACAATAGTCAAGCGCAGATAAGACGAAACGAGTTCAACAAATTCTTTTCTGGCTCCTCTTTCAGTCCCCAGATGGTCGTGTGAACCTCGCTCTCATTGTCTCCAGGGCTTCCGCTCACTGTTATCATAGCGGAAAAAATGACTTTCCATTTGGACGTGAATTTATTTGTTTTATTTTCATTCTTAACGTGGTGGCCCGCTTGAGTTTGGCTGCAAACTGGCTTGGTGACAAACTGGCGAGTCACACATGAAATGGATCACAAAAAAGCCATTAAATACCACTGTAGCACTGGTTACCAACAGATAGCTAATGGCAAAAATAGTTAAGCAGTTATTAGGTTTGGCAGGTTCCAGAAGGTCAAAAGTTTACCAAATAAATCACATCACACTGAACACAGAAGCCCAGCTCGCATCCCAAGGCAAGCAGGGATGCAGGTGACACAGGACTCAACTGCCATGTTATTGTGGAACCAATGATTCTAAACCTACATTATAAAATTCTAAAACTTTTTGCACTCAATCACTCACGTGTGGAAAACTGCAGTCCGAGACCTCCAAACATCATTTACATTCAAGAAACTGCTCCAGAGCTCAGCCCTCGGAATCAATGGGCCCTCATCTGTGATCCATAGCGACTGAAGAACCCTGCAATAGCTGTGGTCTTCAGGAGGGTTCGGAGTGCAGCAGCAGCAGCAGCAACCTTGTTTAGGCACATTCATGGAAAGTCAATAGTCTGTGTCTGGGGAAGGCTGGCGAAGCTCTGGAGGACAAATCAAAGTCAGATTAATATTTCTAGCCTGGGGGTGGATTTGTGTGTGTGTAGGTTCTGTGTGTGTGTTTGTGCTGAAACAGCCAAGACTCGATATTATTTCGATGATTTTAATGAAAGGGACACTTGTTTTCCATGAATCCGTGCTCATCGTGACACAGAGGGCAAATACACCATTAATACAAAACACAAAGCAAACGTTAGGCTGAAAAACAGACACAAGATATTCCCCTATTTGTCATCAAATCATCTGAAAATCTCTTTTGTTTTTGTTGTTTTGTTTTGCGTGTGTCTGTGTGGGGGTGTGTGCTCTGTTTTGTGCCTCATTAAGCCTTAACATATGGATGCTAATTGAAACATTTGCATGCTTTTCATATGGTTTCAAAAGAAAGTGACTTTGAAAAATAGAGAAAGAAAAACATTTTGCTAATTTTTGCCTGTTGCTTGTTGTTGGTTTAAAATGAATGTGAGTATTTACCGTAAGATACCCAGGTTCTGCTTTGTGGAGAGTCATTTCCACTGGAAGGGCATATCTTTCAGTGTCTTTAGCATAAACAGGAGTTGCTGCAGGCTGAATGTTGCAATAACAACTTTAAACGGTACCATCAGAGAGAGCCTGAGTGAAGGGTGAGGTTTTTATAATAAAATGACCATGGTAAAAGCTCAACAAACCCTCCAGAAGAAACTAAAGCAGCCTTGCCAACGATTAATCATCATTTAGTCCAGTTACCTGAAATGATTCAGGTAACCTTTATTTTTTTTGTCAAGATGCTTTTAAAAGCCACTGAGGGATTTGGATTTTGTTTTTTTTAACATGTTGAATATGAATAAAAGTTGAATCTGTTGCTGTATTGTGTGCTTCTGCTTTGGCCTTGTGTTTTCTGTAGTTGTGTGTATTCTTACTTTATGTCTAATACTTGAATAATAATAATAGAAATGTGACACTGTGCAGTATGCACAGCCACTTCAGATAAAAAAAAAAAAAGAAAAAGAAAAAAGAAACGCCTGTGGGAAAAAAAAACATGTTTGGGGTCAGCAGGAGCACTGAAGGCTCTTTGCAACAGTTTTTTTCCCCAAACACACCTCAACCTTTAACCCACCACTCAGTTATCTGGCTGCATTTTCTGCCATGCAGTGATTTCTTACACTGTGGTTGCAAACTACAGAAAATAAACACTTTTTGGTCCATTGAGGAAATTTCAAGACAATCTAACAACCTACGGTTTGTCTGATTACCGTTGTCTTGGGCATTTTTCGTACATTAACCCAGTAAAATGCACCTGCTAAACATCTCTCCTTTGTGCTTCCCGCCATCTCTCTATTTTAATTGCAACATATAAAGCACACTCTACAGTACATCTTCAAAATCGCCTGAATGTATGACAGAATGGTAACATAAAAGGCGCTGGATTTCATCGCCACGGAAGGGGAAAATAAGCGTGCATCCGATCGATGAGCCAAAACTGATGGACTGGCCTGCATGCATAAAAATCAGAGGGAGACAACAATCCTCTAGGACTCCTGGTGCTGTCAATTTTGCACAGCCAGGGAGAAATGCTGGATGAGCAAAGGAACAAATAAATAACTAAAAACAAAATACAGTCACTGTCCTTTTGTAAACATTTGATAGCGGCGTGGAGTGAAATAACTGATTAACAACACATTTAGAAAGATTTACTCTTTTCTCCTCCTCAATCGGTCCAAAGCATGCGTCCTTTCCCGTTCTCCTGTTGGCCGTACTGGTGCTGCAGTTGAAGCTCTGGTCCCAGAAACAGCACTGGTGGTTATTCTGTTGGAGTGGTGGCAACTGGGCTGAGGATGGGGGTCCTTAAGTCCCTCAGAGGACACATGGGGGAGATGGCCTTATGGCTGTAGTACTCTACCACTTGCTTAGGCACCTCTGCCAGCACACATTTGGCCAGGGCTGCAGGTGAAGCCTGCAAGTGAAGAAGGAGAAAAACAGGGTAAAGATTAAGAACTTTTAAACATTTAAATATTCAAATGTGAGATACTGGAAACAGCGAAGTTCCGATTTTAGTGTCGAAACATCTATCTCTGTTTGAGAATGTCAGCGTTGGAGATTACACTCCAGTAAAGATAGAGCTCGTGACTCATCTTCCTCGGCTCCACGAGTGGCCCGGAACTGAGTCAGTGTTTAAATGTAGTCTCCTGCTCTTCAGTATGCATGGGATAAAAACACAATTTAACAGTAAAACTGAACAAGAATTGGAAACGTGGACCAGAAGCGTCTTGAACAGACGTTCTATATTTCCACGCTGACCGTGTAAACCGCACGCTAAGATCAAGCAGCGATATCAGCCACTCGCACCCAACACTTTTGAGATGGCGCATCCTGGGCAGTGCACAAAAAAGCATTTTATCGGACCCTTTTTGACTTTTCCTGATCTCAGTGTACTTGACACTGGCCGTGATACAGTTTTATCACTTAGTCTCTTTTAAATCCAGTTATTTGTGACTAAATTACTTGCAGAAAAAAAGTCTTTCTTTATCAGGACAGGCAGCCGACAGGACAAACTGTTGCTGATGAGCTGGTTCTCCTGCAGTTGACGATGACCACCTGTAGCTCCAGTAAAGCCAGCAAAATGTCCATCAGCAGCTCTGCACTGCCGGAGAGACAACCGAAGGCCAACGAGCGAGGCAGTGATGAAAGAAACTGACCGTTTTGAAGTCTCTGAATGGCACGAACTGCACGATGTCCCGGAGGACGGGTTCGCCCTTCGGCGAGCGCAGAACACCGTCGTCCCCGTCCAGAATCTGCATGTCTGTGAAGTCGGCGTTGCCCACTCCCACGATGATGATGGACAGGGGCTGATAGGAGGCTCGGACGATGGCCTCGCGCGTGTCCGCCATGTCGGTCACCACACCATCAGTGAGGATGAGCAGGATGTGGTAACGCTAGAGTACGGCAAGCAGCGTCAGTGTTGATTACTGGTTAATGCCAGTCCATCTTTAATTAGAGCGCGTGCGTGTGCGTCTGTGTGAAAATTAATGAGGTGTAAAATGAGAACAATGCTACAACACCTCCTCTCAACATTCTTTTTTATTCTTTTTGAGTGTCCAGTGTTATCAGTATGTTAATGTTTCATGACGGTATTTTCTGACGGAACCAGCTGTTTACTGTGGCTTATTTGTCAATCTGAATAAGGAATTTAAGACATCTGTGATCAGATAAACCAATGAAGACATATAGATGTTTACACGTAGCCAGCAAGGATTTAAATGGACACTCACGGAAGCATCCTTGATGATGCCGTCACCTGCTGCCAGTTTGGCTATCCTGTTAATGATCGGAGAGACGTTGGTGGGCCCGTACAGCTGGATCTTAGGAAGGCAGTTCTGGTATGCCTCCACCACTCCTTGGATCTCTGATCAGAAGGAAAAGACGGGAGAGACACAGTTAACTGCAGCGACCGCCCCCTCCCAGCCAGATATTGACAACATCTGTCCGATAATCTGGGCCTGGCATCCGTGCGTTTTCTTAGACCCAAAAAGAAATCTGAATGATTGCATCATTTATTTTACGTTCACGTACACGCGTCATGAAAATTGTTGAATCTTGCACAGATTTCTATCATCAACAACCACAGAGGCTGCAGAGGCTAGGCCTTACCTTCGCATTCATCGTCCTCCGGGTTGAAATTTATGGCAAAGTCATGAGAAACCTGCAGACGGGGGAGGGGATGAGCCGGTTAGGGTCTACAGCAGCCAAACATGAACGAACACATGAAAATGGCTAATCTTCAATTATACGCACGGTTACAAAGACGTGTCTGTCAGGATACAGTGTATATAATCTGACACGAAACATGATTGTTTTATGTGTTGTGTGCATAAGTGCGTGTGTGTGTGTGTGTGTGTGTGTATGTGCGCTTTATGCATGAGTACTTGCAGACATCCTCCTTATTTAGAATTAATGAAGGCTTTGGTCCACTGAACTCATGAATTCTTACAGTACCGATACGACTCTGAGTCCATGTTATTGGAACATGGCAGTCATTTCAGATTGATATTTTAAAACAAGGAACTCGTGAATAGACCAGTAAAGAGTCCTGAGATGTAAGATAAATGGAGTCCTGAGACAAAACGGGCCCGTGCACTGTAAATCTCCAAAAAGGTGCACGCGTGAACAATAACAATATCATTGTTTGTGAAATGAAAGGCAGCTACTTACCTCATAATTTGGAGGAATTCGAGCTCCAAACCCCAGGGCTGAAAACCTTTTGTCACTGAAACAAACAATCAAATCAGCTGGTCACATATTTGTGTTTACTGCTGATTAATTGTGGTTAGTTGTTGACAGTGATGTGAAGAAAAAAACCTTGCTAGTTTATTCATCCGTTCACATTTCCAAGGTCAAGCCCCCCATCTTGTTTGCATTTCATGAATGTTAAAAGCTTGAATTACAATTTAAAAAAACAATCCCACTGACAGCGTCCGTGCACCTGCTGAAAGAGCCCTGATGGGCTCCACATTTTATCTCACTGACTGATAAACAGACATTACTTTAAAGCGTTCCCATGAGCCGGCACGTGGAAAGATAAAAGTGAAAGTTATCTGCGTGCCAAATGACGGGAATGACAGGAGTGAAGTATGACCTGATTGTCAGGTCTACAGTTGTCCAACTGTGGACCAAAACACATTTTTTTGTGGTTCTTAATAGTAAATAAGAGTCTACGATTTTGCATGTTTTGCATATCAAATATCAGGAAAGCAGATAAGACTTTAATTAGTAAAAGCTGCAGAGCTGAAGCAAATGTCCCTCCCCCTTTATCTGAGCATTTAGTCTGCATGCCTTCATGACTGGTCACAAAGGGAACCTCAGATTCTCCGGCTCAGTGTAATCAAAAAATGCATCTGCAACTCAACAGACTGTGGGTCCTGAATTATTTTTTAATTCACTTCAATGGACTTTAGGGGTCTTTGTCCACTGGCTTAGCTGACGATGCTTTGAGGAAATCTTCATCTGAAGTGTGTATCTGCGGTGCGTGTAAACAAAGGATTTTTTTATTCTACACTCTGAGAAACAAAGCGTAAACCTTCTTCATCGAATTAATGTGAAGCTGTTCTTTTACAATGAAATCCTTAATTGTTTAGCACCCAGCTGCAAGGGTTTGCAGCGGAAAAAATCAATGATGCACATGTAAAAACTGCAGCCCCTGCAGCACAGCGGGAAACATGAGCACGTGTAAATTGGAGCAGAAATAATGGAGGTGTAGCTGTCAGTGATGTACCTGATGCCCCTGGTCTCTCCTACATCTATTAGCATCTCAGAAAAAGTGATTTCTGTTCAGTGTTAGTGTTTTGTTCAGTTCATATCGAGGATATTTGCGTTACTGTCACATATATTGCTGTTCCGTAAATGACCACTATACAGCCCTTCTGCAGGCTACACACTGGTCCTGGTTCCTTCACTTTTCATCTGCACACGTGAGGAAACTGCAGCCAGCCTAGCAGTCCTCTCAGCGAGGTAAACAAGCCTCTGCCCACACAGACTAAAGCTAATCACTCCAGCTCCGTAATGCACTCCTCTGCAAGGACTCTAAAATCCCACATCACCAATATCCACTAAAGGCTAAAAGGTTTGCTTGCCCACGTTTTACACCTCAATAACAATTCTGACTTGAGAGGCAAGGCCTGCCTACACTCTCAGTGGCAGTTTGACCAGAAGCATATTCCGGGTACGATGCCATGCACGTTAGCGGGTTAAACGACGCTCCCTACTTTTAATACAGCAGGTTTTAAATGTCTCCAATACTATCACTTGGAGGCTATAATTAGTCTGATAGTGCTCCCCTGATATTCAATAGGAGGATCTGCATAAATCAGGAGTCAGAGTGTTAATCCTCCTCTGGCTTACTTTCGACATACAGTATGTGAGGATTTTTTTTTCCCCTCTGAAACATAAGTTTGCAATCTTTTCTTATTAATTGCCCAGTACCTGCAAAACTATAATGTTCCCCGCAGCTGCAGGTTGAACTGATGTGATTGAGATCATCAGTATTAAAGAGCAAAATGCTCAGCTGAAACCACCACCTCCACCTTCTGTATAAAATAGACATTTGCTCTGTTTAATGACTTCTTAACTAGGATTAATCTTGCACATCCACTGGCTCTATACGAGCTTCTACACAATGCTGTTATCCTTGCAGCCATACGGGAGAACCCCAGGAGGAGCGGTGGCTGCAGCAGATATGCGGAAGAAAGTGTCATTGAGTTATCCACATTGCAAAAAAAAAACCAAACAGACGCAGCCACCTCTGTGGGTGCGGAGACCAGAAAGTGAAGACTCAACAGTGGAGACCTTTATTAACAACACAGTCGCATGTATAGAGGTGTGTGTGTGTGTAAGGTTTTTGATTATTACTAATGTTTTCTAATAATTTTTATAAGTTGTTATGAAGAACTCGAACTTTTATATATTGCGACTGCGGCAATGAAAGGAAATATTACGTTAATTCTAAAATATTAACGGCAGGGAGAGAAAAAATGAAATGAAAGCCTCTGTCTTCTTTCAGCTACGTCCTATGTGCCTTTGGACAGTTTGGGTAAAAGCTTGTCAGTATTGTATTTATTGCCCAAACACAGTCCTTGAGGCCACATGCTCATTCATTCTGCTGGCCGTGAAGGAAGGTCATCACTCGGGTCAGAGAAGGAACAGGTGAGCCAGTGCTCATTTTGTTTGGTTTTAGTGTGACACATGAGATGTTACAACATTCTACAATTCCTGTTTTTCCAAACTGGAGTGAGGCAGACTTGAGCGGATGCCCTAAAATCAAAGCCAGTGTGACTCCTGAATCCTGGACATTCAGAAACAATTTCACCACAAGTCAGTTTTGGGTCAGCGTCCTTGACTGACATCTAGATTATCCTCATGCATATTTGATGGTGGCAGCCAATTCCGTTTGCTCTAATTTTACAGCAGCTTCTGCTTAACCGCGGGTTGACCACTGATTAAAAATGGCTCTCGAACGTGAACATGACGTGAATAAGCTACAGCTGGTGTCACACCAACTTTGAAAACGTAGCATGACTACTGGTGAGGATTCACACTGAGTGTATTTCCATAGCAACTCCAGCTTCTGCTAAAAAAAAAAAAAATGCTAAGCAGACACGAAATAACCCACAGCACTCCGAGATTTCCATTACGATCCTTTTGCTGTGGGTCGGGTGGAGTGGCATATTTCGGCACGTAATAGCCCAGTAAAGAGCTGTGTAACAAGTCCTTTGTGGCACCATTTTTCAGGGGGAGTTTTGTAGGTGCGGAACACACTTAACCCACAAACAAACACTTGGCAAACCTGTCGTAGTCTTGGCAGATCTCCCCCACCGCTATCAGCGCCTTCAGGTACTCGTTGGGCTGATACGGGTTGATGTAGTGCAGCGAACAGCTGTTCCTCGGGTCGCCATTGGACGCCGTGAAATCAATGGCGACCTGAAAGCGTTGAAAGAAAAGGTGCAAGATAAACAATATGGAAGTGCAGCGTCTGAGCAAAGACCGTTCATTCTGCTGCCCGGTCTGTGTGTGCGGAACACGGCTAATGGTGAGACGTACAGCATTATCTGATCTAAGGAAGAAATCTGTGCTTTTAACATCCACGTGGGTTGAAGCAGCTGTGGCTCCCATGTGTTATAATACAGGCTACTTTAGCAAGGAGGAACAGCAGTTACTAGAGCGGTCCTCATTATCCTTATTTACTGCTTCAGTAGTCCAGCAGAGAGGTAGATCTAAACAAGACAGGCCAGAGGGCTGGAGTTGATGACGGCGAGGTTTCATGCAAACAGCATCCTCTTTACTCCAGAGCCGCGCCAACATCTGTTTATCTTGAAGCCATTTCATATTTCAGCTGGTGCCGTGCGTAGCTCTATGGGCAGCAGATCTGGCTGCGGCTTCATTCACAAAAACTCGGGCCAGTCGTTGGAGCTAAAAACTTAACTGCACTGAAGCATCGCGTAACACAGACTGCTCAAATTACCGTAAAGTGAATCTGGCATCCTCCCATGATGTAATCTAAGAAGGAGTACACTCTGTGGAGCTGCAGGGGACAGAGAACATGAGAATATTTGTCAAACGCAACCCCTTGCGTGCTCATGGCGCTGCCAATTAAAATAAAACCGACTCTACAAATGTGTTAACAGCAAAGGTTAAATATCTTGGCACAGCTGCTAAAAATAACAAATATGCAAAGACGGAACCGACAGATATGGGCTATTTCTGCCAGGAGGTTCCCACCTTGAGTTCACTGAGGATGACAACTCCAGAATTCTTATAGTTTCTCTTCTTCTGTTTGTACTTGGGATTCACACAGTCCCACATCACCTTCAACAAAGAAGCACAGGTTTCAAGACACCATAAGCGAGATTAAAAAGTGCCTATTTGTCCACTGACCTTATTTCCGCTGGAAATTTTCTGCATTTCCCTGAACGTTGTGTAGAACTCGCCAATGAAATCGTGCTTCCCCCTGGAGTCATAATCCCACACGAGGCACTGTGACGCACACACAACGCTCACTGAGGGTCACAATATTCATGCGATATTCATGTATTGTTTTTACCCCTCAAATATTGTGCTATTTTTGTTTCTGCCTTTGAGATGCATCTCTTTTGGCTCTATTCACCGTACAGCTTCATTACCTTGAGCTTGCGCTCGTCATCGCAGCTGCACAAGGATATGAGAGACACTTTGAAAGGCTCCCACACAGGATTCAGGTTGTTTTTAATCACCTGTTGGAGTGGAGTATACACACATTATGAGGCGGGATGAGCTCAAACGTCTGTCGCCGCGCATGAGGATGGGCTAAGAACGCACCTCGGTTCTGTGCACAAGCTGTTCGGTGTCGTCGTCGTTGATGCGGTAAATCTCCAAAAAGGGATCCGACTTGCTAAAGAGGTCCTGTGGAGAGAACAGTGTGACTGGATTGTCCAGCAGCAATTGTGAGACTAATGAGGCTCCTCTGATCAAAGAAAACAGCGGAAATGTTCTATTTTTGTCGTTCAGCTGAAACGCTACTAACAAATAAAAACTTAGAGCATGGATGAGATTACAAAGGAAATTCGACTGAAAGCAGATGTGGCTATTTCTTTTCTATTGACCCTCTAATGCACTTTTAGTAGGCATGATTACAGAAAAACCAAACACTACCTTGATTGGCTGGTGGGATGTTTTGTTGACTCTCATATTGCAAAAAGGGCAATTGTCTGTGAATAAAGGTCAGGAAGGAGCCGGTACAGAATTCATAGCACAGTGGTGGAGGCGAGGTACGATTGAGGGAAATACATTTGATCGTTTGTGTCTCCTGCACCAGTTCCTTGTTTCATTAGCACTGGAAGATGTAGACAGTAGATTCTCCAAAAGAGGAAACAATCAGCTCTACGTGTGTGTGTGTGTGTGTGTGTGTGTGTGTGTGTGTGTGTGTGTGTGCTTGTGTGTGCTTGTGTGTGGTAGGTCAGAGGCTATGCACGGAGACAAATGATTCAGATATTCTTGCCACTTTAGATATATCTTGAGGTGGTCGGGGGGAGGGGAAGGGGGGTGGTGTCGTCGTGGGGACACATGAGCAAAAACAAGCTGTGCTGTCCTCTCTTTGTTGTCATGGCAACCGCTAGCAGTGTGGACTGATCACACACAAATGATGAAATTCAATCACAGGCAACAATTGCAGTGATATCGATGATGAGCGATGACCGCCGTCTGTGACGCCTTGCATTATTGGCCTGATTCTGCGGGATCTATACGTCGCTCGTTTGGCATTGGCAGCCAAATTAGGAGGTGATACAGCTGACATGCAACTGATTAGAAAATGATTGTTGCATCACTCCTCATCAAGTGTTCATTGAGTCTGTCTCATGCGATCCAACACAACTGATTTGCAGCATTAAATGAAATAAAATCAAAGGATTTTCACAAGAATTTAAACATACATGGTTTCATATCAGCAGTTTACCTGGACTCTTTCCTTTGCATTGACCAGTGAGAGTAAAGGATGAATCAGGATGGACCGAGGTGTTTCCTTAACTATTGCAATATAAAGATGAGGAACCAACAGCTTGACTTTCACATGCAGATCCTGGAGCTGAAGAATCTTCATATTCAGCATGAGTAGAATACTTATTAAAACCTCCAGCACACACCGATGACGTACCGCCCAATGAGTAACAGCTTCAAACTACTACCTGAATTGAAATTTTTGACCCGGAAGTCACATCGGAGTCATTCATTAAAGTGCAACGTTGATCTTTAGGTGACTAATGCATTTAGTTTTCAACTGAACTGGAAAAAATCTGCATCTTTCTCCCTAAACGTTACCGAATGGAGAGCAGCCTGTGAGGGGTGGACAGGTCAAGCGAGTTGAGCTGTGAGTGAATGTGAGCCCCTGCTGCCTTTTTGATTGAAATGCTCCTTCTGCAAAGATCGCAAATGTGAGATGTGAGGGAGGCGTCTGTGAAATGAAGCCTTAAAGTGATTTTATCTCGCTGACATAATAGAGCTGCGCGTCATTATAAAGATATCCAGTTCTGTATGAAAATGAACATCGGCGCCACTCCTGCTGAGGCTGCAGTATCACGATCACCATCGTCATCATCATCACTGTCGTCATTACCTTAGTCATGCTGCTGAACCATATCTAATGAAACGTAAACTCAGCCTCCGTCTCTCACCTTATCATCCAGCTTCTTGGCGCAGAAGGAGAGCTCCACATAGCCGTTGTTGCCAGATATTTCCTCAGCATGCACCTGAAAAGAAAATATGATTAGTCAGCAGGATTCTTTACTGATGCGCTACATTATTCCTGTAAAAGGATGTTTAACGACGTAATAGTTTAATGGTCGGGGAGTTTTTAAGAATGAGCAGCAGGTTCTGTGTCCGGACGCCCGCCGTCTCTGCAGCTCCGTGGTGAACTGACAAGTCTTCACCGCAGAGACGCAGTGATTAAAGCTGCGTGGAGGGTCTGACAAGACCTGACAGAAACGATTTGCAAATTAGAAGACTGTTCTTTATCAGGCACCTCCTCCTGACAGGTGCTTCTCTGATTGGTTTACACTGTGTTAGTCTTTCTGAGGTTTAGACTCCAGCACGTTCTGACCCCGTTAGAGTCTGAGTCAACATGGAGACTCACTGTAAAACTGTCAAACTCTTCAGTGTCTGGAGGGAAATTCTTTAGAAAAAAAAGAGCACCACCTCAGACCCCTCCTGACTTTTTGTTGTTAATAGCCTGAGCAAACACATCGCAGGTTTGTATATAAAATCCTTCATTCAGTGGTACCTCTTGTTTTAAAGGTCCAGTGTGTCAGATGTGGTGGCATCTTGTGGCGAGTATGCAGATTGCAAGCAGGAAATACCTGTCCTCAACCTATCTTTTGACAGCCTACTAATGAAATTTTTGAAATTTTGAAATGGGAGTGAATTTTTTCCACAGCTGCAGACTGCATTTAAGGTATTACATAAATATGCATTGATTTGACTGCTCTCAGTTACTTTGTTGAAATTTGAACTGGGCTGAATGAAGGTGGGAGTTTTGTAATTTATGTATGTTTTTATTCAGCTTTGTGTAATACTTCACATCTCTAGTTGTGCTCGAGTCATTTGAGATGGATGAAAGCAAATAAAAATGCATGTAAGTTTATTCTGTATTTCTGCACTATTTCTGTCAAAAGCGGTAAATTCCCAACTCTCTTCCCATATACTTCTAAACATACACCTCACATTCTACAGGGCACCGTGAGCAACCCAGAAGAAAATGGCACCGTGTTACGAATACAATAAATAATAAAGAAATGTCTCTGGAAAGGCCGGGACATTACTGGAGTGCACTGAACTGTATATTTGACAGAATGAAATGGGAGGAGGGGGCCCAGTGTGATTTCAGTTATCCAGACGAGATCTTTGCTGCTGGCGCCGATTGAGATTCAGCCTAAATCTGGCAAAAGATGAAATGAATAAGATTTATAATGGACGAGTTTGTCTCTCCATGTTATCGGGGATACGGGTTCAGAAACCAGGTTGGGTCAGGGCTAAACCCGGTGAAGGACGATAGCATCATCCTGTTTGTCCTGTGCTGTGACCACCTCTCTTTCACATCGAGTGTCAGATTTCTCACACAGAGACCACTTCTTATGGGTGGAAAATGTCCCTGCGGAGCCTCAAATGGGCGGATATCTAAATTTACTGTTGTTCAGTAAACCACTAACAGGCATCACTACAGAAACCCTGCACTGTTGCCTTCAAGAACAAGACAAGCCTACCGTGATGGTGGATTTGCCGGCATATTTCCCGTACTTCAGCACCAAGGGCTTCACCATCTTCTTCTGCGCAACGATCTGCATAGATCAAGATAAACGTTAGCCTTCAGCTCCTCACAGTAAAGAGCAGTGTTCAGGGAGTCGTTAATTGCAGCAACGAGCATTTATCAGTGACGGAGCCAACTGAACTGGTCAGAGGCGCAGACAGAGAGGTTTGCCACCGCATGCTTCAGGTCTGTGATGACCCACGGTTACACAACTGGGTTTTCAAACTAGGTTGGCGACATCTGCCTACCTGTCCAAGGGTGCACTCTACCCCACCCAGGAAGTCATCGTCGCGGGTTCCGATGCTGTGAGTGCCGTGGATGTCGTAGACTTCGAACCTGAGCTTCTGCACCTCCTCGAAGTAGTAGTCCAGTGAAAAGACCTTGGCAAACACCGGGTGCAAGTTGCTCTTTATGACTTCTGTCCTGTCCAGCTGGGAGAGGAGAGACAGAAGAAGAGGGTTTTTTTTACACACGAGACTGTCAAAGAACCTCCGGCTGCTTTCAGAGAAGCACTAGTCCATATAAAAGATTGAGAGCATTGTGGGCTGATTTGTGAGAATTTCTTTGGACTCAGACATTTAATCTCAGCCTACAGAAAAGCATGCACTCCTCTATTTAATAGCCTGACAAGAAAAGCTGAGCTTTTCCCGCAGCTCATGGTGTGGGATTTAGCTCATGAATGTCTACACGCTGCCCAACTTCTCACAAGAGTAAATCAATCCGCCTTTTTTTTTTTTTTCACAGTTAAAGCGTTGCGATCCTGTGTTTGTGTTAAATGTGTGTTCAGGACAGAACAGTAATATCATGAACAGGACTGCTTTTTGCCTGTCATGATGTCCAATGTCATTTATTCATTTTCAGCAGAGCCGCTCCAGGCTGTAAATCACAATGACCACATAAACCCTGCGTCTGTTTATAGGTGACTCTAATTCAGACAAAAAACAGACAGAAAACACTGAAATTCAAGGGAAAACATATCATATGATCTTGAGTGTGCTGGTGTAGGAGGAAATTACTACACAGCACATAGGTACTTAGTAAAGGTGCCAATATTATTCAGCAAAACACCTCACTTTTCATTTCATTCACATTTGGATGTAATTATTGAATTTAATGTGACATTTAGACCCCCTTTAAAGCCTAATGGTCCAGCTGTTTAGTAGAAATTAAGCTCTCAGAACGTTTTTTTCATGCATTAAAATCCCGAACATATAACAAAACACACATTTTAGCTGAGAGAGCAGGTCTGGGGATTAGCGTCTCCACAAAGACAGACTGTTCATCCCACCTCTCAGAGCACTCTAATTCTTTCAAGAAGTCAATAACGCCATCCCCTCTGTGCGAGAAAAGCAGAAATGCCCCGGGAGCATATATAATTCTGTGTTTCTGACCTGCAGTGAAGAAACGAGCTGAGATCCTTGAAAAGTTATTCTCCTCCGCTGTTTTAATGGTGACTGTGGAGGCTGTTAATTTGAATTTGTGTTCTTCTTCAGACACACGGCTGATCCTCATTCACTTTGACTGGAGGGCCGTCGCTTATTTCACAATATTAATGTTTTATCAGAGGACAAAGGTGATGACTCAGGTTCAAATTTTATTAATTTGCTATAGCGAATTACCTGCCATAGGTATCTCACTCTCAGGATTTTCATCATCTCTGACAATCAGCCTCACAAAGATCCAGACAGAAACAGCAATAATATGAATATCACTCAGTCTGGAAAACAGAAACTTTCTGTTTTGACTCCCTGAGCCTCATTCATGCCCACTTCTCTTTTTTGTCATTTCCTGCCTTCTCCCTCCTTCCTCTTCGCTCCATCTGGATAGACAGATTTGCAGTGAGTCTTAAGGGTCTGTTTGTGGATAAATGCTAATCAGAGCTATAGTGAGGGAAGGTTGGTGCCTTCTGTTGGGTTGCTGGTGTCGAGCCAGAGCTACTCATAGGTCTGCGACAAGAATAATTTAGGATTTCTCGAATGGTTCCTGTCCAACAGGTAGAAAATTATCCATGTAGCTCCACCGTAACAAGCCCCTGCTTGTGAGCAGACTGGCTAGTTATCATGGCAGCATGTTGAGCCACTTTACCCAAAAGCCGAGAAATTTCGTCTTTTCCCTGCGTTTTTTTTCCTGGACAAATTGGGCTCTCACGTTAGACAGTAACGACACGAGGTTTGGCTAAAAAGCAGTTACAGGTCAGCGGGGCCACGCAACGCGAGCCAGGAGAAGACAGAGGGCCTCGGTGTGGTGAGTGGGCTGAGCCGCTATTCAAATGAGGATGTAAATGACAAATGGAGGCAATGCTGAGCAGGCTGGCAGCAGAGGATTTGAATAACATGTCAAACCCCAGCTGATATGTGCATAAATCAGCCAGGAAGAAAAACAGCTTGTTTGCAAGAGTGAAATAAGCAATCATTGCATTCTTAAACATGAAAACATAGATAGATAGATAGATAGATAGATAGATAGATAGATAGATAGATAGATAGATAGTGCTACAAAGGACAGAGATGAATTCTATCTTCTGTAGATGAAAGTGCTTTGGTGGGGAAAGTGCAAATGAACTGCAGAACAACAGCAAAGGACCTTGTGAGGAAACAGGTGCGACGGTATCTACAGCCACTCTAAAATGGGTCCGATGTCACCATGGACTGAGAGGCTGCTCAGCAAGGAGCCCCATTCTGCAGGGAAACGCAGGACAAAGACAAAATCCCTCTGTTTCGTTTTGTTTTTTACAATAGAAAAACTACACGTGATGCATTAGGTCTTGGCAGTAAAGGGGAGACTGAAGTCCACCAGCACAGCCGTGAAGCAGCATCATGTCGTCGGGGTGCGCTGCTGCAACTGGAGCTGGTCCATTTCCCAAAGCAGACGGCACCAAGATGGAAATTATTGAATAGTGAAAGAATATCTCGAGACAGGATGTAAAGCTGGTGGGAAAAAATGTTTTAAACAAACAATCGTCAAAGAAATCAAAGCCAAATATTGACTTTTAGAGAACAAATTAGGGTGGCTGTCATCAAGATTTGACCCCAACCTTATACCTTATCTGATATGCAGGAAGAAATTAAAAAAAAAAAAAAAAAAGTGGATGTGACCTTCAGTTCTGTCTGAAAGGTTGGACCACAGTTCCAGGAGCTTCTAGTCAGCAACCACATAACATTTGACCCAAGGTAACCCATTTAAAGGCGACCGATCAAGCACTGACTTCACAGAGTGTTTCTGAATTAGTGAATGAATGCGAAAAACCAGTCCGTAAATGGATGGAGTGACGATAAAGAACTGGAAACGATGTCAGGTGTTGTGGAAACCTTAGGTGTGTGCACATACAGGCTGCAGCTAATGGAATCAAAAATAGCCTTTCATATATGCAACGCTGAACCCAGGTCAGCTGTCTCATGAAGCAAGCTCCGTAGATTGGGAGGAAAATCTATAGCAGAGCCCAACATGGTCTGTTTTAATATAACATCAGTGTGTGATGGATGAAGGTTTTGCAGGGAGGAAAAAAGCATCAGCAGAATCAGTTATTCTTTATTGTATTAACAAATCTGCTTAATGAAGACCCGTGTTTTGACTCCCCCTCAGGAGCTCAATTAATTCATTAATAGCAAAATGAAAGACCTTGTGCCCACGCACCACATCAGCCCAAGACCCAAGCAAGAATCCAACATGTCCAACCGCGGGCCAAATATCCACACGTCATATTTGCAGCCCACTGTTTGTCCACGTGCGTCCACCAGTGGGACGCGCGTGTACACAGCAGGCTACACAATCTGTTGTCAGTTAATGAGTAGTTGAGGGGAATGCTGGCTCGCTCCTCTGTAAATGTATTCCACATCTGACATTTTCTGCTCTGAGTCAGACAGCTGTTGTGTGAGCTGTGATCATTTGAGGGGAGAAAAAAAAAAAAAAAAAAAACAGCTGTGAATTCACCAAAGCATGACAGGGTTGATGCAGGCCGGCAGGGCCGAGATGACGACTTTTTCTCCAAAATCTCACTGATTGCAGTGTTGTTTGGTTTCAGGTGAAATGGTTTGAATGATCTGACCTCGTGTATGCAAAAGTCAAAGAAATAAATGTGCTGAGCTGACTGAGGAGTGCACAGATAAAAATAGGAGAAAAAAAACAGGTTTTGAGGGAGGGGCTCACCTCTGTCCACTGTCCGTTGGTCTGGACCATGAGTATGACACAGGGGTCGGACTTATTCAGCGTGTCTCGGTCCAGCAGAGCCTTGCATGACACGCGCAGCTCCACTTTGGAGACGCAGGCTGCCGGACCGCTGAGGCTGGTCGCAGGCGAGGTGGCCTCCTGGATCTCGTTCATTCTGGCAGCGTCCAATCGGCGAAAACCGAGAGAGGTGCGAGGCAAATGGCGGCTCCTTGGTGGAAGGATCTTAGCAAGGACACGGCACGCTCACGGGACTTGACTTGGAACAGATGTCACAGAGAGAACAGAGGTTCTTGTTGACTCCCAGATGAGACCGGGAGAGTTACTCCCAATTGTGAGGAACATCATCTCACCTCGTTAATAAAGACAAACAGGGCATGAGGGTGGAGCTGGATGAGGTCCCTGAAGAGACTGATTAATGACATGCAGACTGTTCCATCAAAACATACAACACTTTATAACCCGCACAGCGACATTTAGAAAGAAAAAAAATAACACAGGAGATTCCATCCAGCTTAGGAGGAAACAATAATACTGTTTTAATTCTGTTAACAATAATCGATGAAGGTGGAAGCAGGAGCTGTTTAACCAACGACATCTGTGCCCATGTGTCCTTGAGTACACAAAAGTGCTCCAAAGGGGAAAGAAAGTGAATTTATGGAGCAGCAGCGCCTGTTTCAGCAGGGAAAGCGCCCGTGGATGTGAGAAACGCCTTACCCAAGCATCAGCACAGGTATCTGGAAGGTGTGAGATAGAAGAAGGGATGGCCGCGCCAATCCGAACTTAATCAAAGCCATTTCGGGAAACACTCCGAAACACTTTAGAATAATTCACCATCTTAAATCAACAAAACTGTCATCTGAAATTCGGACACCAGTTGCAGTTCGTCCAGTATAGAGCTGCTACTCACATCAAGCAGAGCGTCGGAATCGTAGAAAGGAACAGTTGGGAACATCGCCCGTCATTGACCGCTTTTTCTACACCTTTTACGCACGTCCAACGAGACAATCAGCGGCTCCGCAAATGCGCGCACGCAGAAAAACAAAAACAAAAAAACAAAAACAACCAAACAACCAAACAAAAAACGCACAGAAAATCCTCGCAACAAGCAACTACTGCGGCCACCAAACGAAGGGCTGATCTCCTACCTGTCGTTGGGGCTCACTCTTGAACACACTTGTTCAGTCGTCTTCCATAACGGCACATTTGTTTCCTCCGCACAAACTCATTGGTTAGAGAGGCAGAGGAGGGAGTGGACTCGTCATGTGGAGACGGGGAGTGGACGGGAGTCCAGCTGCTAATGTAGAAACGGGAGTTTCATTTCACATCAGAATCGGCGCAGGGAGCCGAGGTGCGTGCGTTAATGTTGACGAAAATGAAAAGGCGAGCGAATCAGAGGACAATCCATGAAACACTAGCAAACTTCACTGTATTAATGTTGTGTTTCAATCATATTTACCCGGGATAAGTCTGCTGTAATCACTCTGTCATTGCAGGTCGCAGATACGGTTTAAAAATGCTCCATTAACTGATCTCTGCTCGCATACCGAGTTCCCATACCGGAAGAGCAATTTCTGATGAGTTGCTCGGTTTGGCGAAATCAGAAGCTTTATTAGTCTATTTCCTGCTGCAAACAAGCATTTTCAATGCATGTGCGTGTTTATTTTAAAACTAAATTATTTTCACTGACAGCAGCGCGTTATATAACATATTGTTTCTACATGTTTATGCTTCAACCTTTTCCAGTCCGCCTACAGATGTATTCTTTTCATGAATGTATTTCCAGACATTGCATAACATTTATAGATTTTTTTTTTTTTTTTTTTTTTTTTTTTTTGGAGTCACAGAGAGAATCGTGGAAAGTTTTTGGCAAACGCAGAAACAAAAGGCGGCGAAAAACAAACAAACAAAATGTAATTTGGCTGCGCAATTTATAATGGAACCCTACGACCCAAGTGTGGATAAAGCAGCTATAGAAAATGGATGGATGGATGGATGGATGGAGTCTATAATGGAAACGTGTGGGCTTCACTTGTTGCGACAATTAATTCTGCGGGAGGCTTCAGAAACCTGGAGAATGCTGAGGTGTCCTTCGTGCGGGGAGGATTATTTTGCTGAGAGCTTTGCAGCATCACGAGAAAGAACATGTCGAGATGCGTGTCATGGTACGCGGTTCAGATGCAGCGATCTATGCGCATGTGTCTGACGCAGAAACACCTTGCCTTCAGACAAGGCCGCGACCTCAAGTCAGCTCTGACCGGCGGCGTTCACCCCCCCGTGCCTGTTCCTCCGTGGTTATTCAGAGTCCGCTCTGAGGCGCACACCTGAGCCCTCGCTGCACCGCCGCTCCAAACGGCGGCCATCTGCCGCAACCGCTGTGCCGGGTCAGCACCTCACGTTCCCTCCCTGCGTTTACACATGGATTATCTCTTCGGGCTCCCTCCCGGGTGCGTCTCCCCAGTCACAATCACCTTGGCGATGCTGACCAAAAATAGCTTGCATGACACCAGATTTCGCCAGAGGCAATCTTCAAACACGCCATCGATCCCAGAGTATTTCTTTAAAAAATATTGGCAGCTGTGTGATCCCCGCTAGTGGTAATCAATCGCCAAGCTTGTGTTTCAGGAAGGTGGCTGAACAGCAGAAACGTTATCTCCGCTAGTTATGATCATGTGTGCCCAAAAGGTCAGAGTACATCTGACACCACACCATGGCAACGTGCAGCAGGACTGCGTGGACTGCAGGAGTAATTAGCATGCAAAAGGTGCAGATCTGCATTAACAAAGGTGAGCAGCAGCTCAGCGTCACTTCACACTCTGCACACCGGTGAGGACATGGGAATATGAATTAAAAAAAAAAAAAAAAAACACGTATTTGACTGAGAAACTCTCTCTCCGTGAGTGGGAGAGTGTGTTTTTTGGTTCTGGAGCCTAAACCGCCAAGAGAGGAACACATACTGTAACGCCCCAACTGGTCTCCATAACGTCTCGCATGAACCATATACAGCGTAAATAGACTGGAGAGTTTAGATGGCCCCGGTGTGTGTTCTGGACTGTAGGAAGAACGACAGAAACACACGAAGAGGCCCCCAAACTGGGAATGGACCCAGAATCTTCACTGTGTGGTGCACTGATGATGGTACAGTGCAGCAGCAGCATCATCATCACACCATCACCGTCCAAAGAAATCAACAGCACCCCCTTCAACACACACACACACACACACACACACACACACACACACACACACACACACACACAGAGCTAAATCTCCTCAGATGAACAGTTAAAATAGCCTGTTTGTATTTGTTCGATAATTGACTTTGAGGTCGACCGATCCGTCCGGTTGCTGGACTAACTGATGAACTGAGGATAATCCCCTCAGTTAAGGATCAGCCCTGTTTCCTCCCTAGTCCTCTCCTGATTCTTGCTAATCAAATCTGTGATATTGATTTGTGAACTGTTTGATATTGGGCTGATCACGGACACACCACAACTCCATTAATGTCAAATCATAGAAGGAAAATGGTCATGAAATCATTACTCGGACATTGTTTTTGTTGGGTTTTCGTCATCAAAGGTAATAGAGATACTTGGTGTCTTGTTACAGTGGAGTAAATTGATTATATTTTGCAGTAATATATCTTTAAACAGCCACTTTGTGTTCCCATTTTAACCTTATCAGTCACGCCTGGTTCTAGCCTGTTTAACTGACAACCACCCGCTAGTTTCTGAATAATTTATCTGTACTGACTAAAGTTGGATCAAAGAGGACACTAAAGGACAGACAAGGACATTTACTCTCCGTTTATCACAGTTTATCTGGTAATGCTCATTTCTGGTCTCTTAATTGAAATGCAGTATAGATTTTAAAGTGGCCCAGAGTCTGTTGTCATAGTGATGTTTCACATTAAACAGCACATTTCAGCCAGGGTCTGCCTATGAGAAATTCTCTGGATGAAAATTATATGTCCCGCTGAAGGCCTTTAATTCCCCCGTTCACTTGTCCTGACCCTCCTCTAACTCCTGCATAATGACAGCGCTCTTCCTTTAACCTGAGTTTTAATGTGCTGCAGAGTTCACATCTTTTACCTGCACTCAGGCTGCAAGAGAATATTTTTGATGAAACGCTGACACACACTCGCCTTTCAAGTTTCTTCTGCTCGTCATCGCCAATAGACTCACTGCATTTCTGATACAGTCCTGCTTGGTTAATTGCTCATCAACCAACACCCCATAACATCTACGGACTGATGTTTGTCGCCATCGCCATCTAGTGTTGTAATTGGGTATTACTCCCATCAGCCTACAAAGGGTCGCCAGGGTCCGACTCAACCATGGTGTTATTCTAATCCAAAAATCCATAACCACACTCACCAGCACGTCAATACTTCCAGCCCAAACCAAACAAGAAATACTCAGATATTGTGGAGGAGGCAGCGATCAGGGCCTTATTTTGGTAATCCAGAGGACAGCATTTCTCAGTGATCAATGCTATTTAAGAAAAAAAAAATATGGGAGGAGTGTGCAAGGAAATGACAAATTGAAGTCATCTTGGGCTTCCTGAGGCTTAGCGATTACTGAGATAAAGTAGCAAAACCCAGATGGGGACCAAGATCATTACTGAAGACATGACTCATATGATTGTTGCCCCAGTTTTGTTTTTTTAGCCCCATCCATAAGAGTATTATCCTTTCTATATTTCCCAGTTCCTGTTGTCACATTTTTGCTGAAACATACCCAGAGGCTCACCCATTGGATGTTAAATCTTAGACGTGCCAGTTTTTATTTAAACTCACCGTCAGTCCAATGAATTTTGTGGCCACGCTCACTCAGTTGCTACATGAAGCCCACAGCTCTGACAGCATCTGAAGCATCAAGTGCACCGATGAAATGACCCAGGTTTCCAGGACCACACCATCTAAACTGGATCTGATTGATGACATTCTCACAGTTATCTTTTTAAACACTTTATTTTGTAAAGTTCCATAGTGACTATTTTCACTTCTTTTTCTCAACATCTTGCTCGGCTGCTTCCTTAGCTCTCTTGGCGCGAATGCCGAAAAGACGAGCGTTAGCGCGGGCCATACGCAGGCTAGCAAAGGCCTTGAAGTTCTTCTCATCTTCAGAGATAACCCGGGCTTTCTCCCTCTTGTACACCTGTGGGAATATTAAAACCATCAGGATGCTTATCATAAACATGACTACACACAATAGCTGGTTTTATCCCGACTAAGCCGCATGTTCTCATGCTGCAACACGCTGGGGAAATGCAGGTCATTTTTAGTTTAAATTTAAAAGCAGCCATCAGCAAAAAGGGTTCAACAGTTTCATCAAACAAAAATACAGAGATTCCGGAGATTTGTCATCATCTGACTGCTGTGACTCCAGAAAGGTTCAGCATAATCCAACAAATGAAAATTACAATGATAAAATCCATTCAAACGTGGTATATAACTCAAATATACAACCCTTAAAAGGTACTAGTTGAGGCTTGAAATGAAAACTTACAGTTTTGATGGGCATGACCGGACCAGTGAGCTGAGTGGCCATCTTAAGTTCCTCCTCCTGGAAACAGTGGACATGGTGATGTGAATATTGTCCTGCAGGACTTATTACAAAGGTATAAATATCAAAACCACTGGACATTTAACTCAAATACTCAGGAATGCTGGTTGTCAAGTTTCAAGGTTGACAAAGGTGGTAATCAATCAAAAAAAAAAAAAAAGCAGCACTGCACCCAATGCAGTTCATTATTAAATGTACACATCTATTTATAAAACCTGGATTAATCAGACACTCTCACTCCTGCTTTCTACTACACAAAGAACCAAAGTGCTATGTAGACTCAAAATCCAATTATGTGAACAAAAATTAAAGTGATACCCACTGCATTAAGAGAAACAGTACATGGGAGCTTAGTGCACCTTGAAATGAATAAACAGGTTCTTTTTGACAACGTGCAAAATGCACGGTGTGTATCATCAATATTTGCGGACATTTCATGCACATGACAAAAAAATATGCCAATCTAAAAGGGAACAAAGCTTACAGTGCTGTCTCCCTTCTTGGGAGCAGAGGCCTTCCTAGGGAACAGGATCAGTTTAGAGCGGTACTCCTTCAGGCGCTGCACATTGGCCTGCAGAGATTCTGTGGACCTGTTGCGGCGACGAGGGTCAACAGAGATGCCAATAGTGCGGGCTGTCTTTTTGTGGATGCCTGCTGCCTGGATGACCAAGAGATAAACATTAGGATATTACATGATTCTAGAATACAGCAGAATGTTTGATAGGAAATATTCAGTCAGTATCAGATTAATGGGTTCAAGTATTCATCAAGTCAATACAGAGATTCTGGAGATTTGTCATCACTTGACTGCTGCAATAAAACCACGTTTTATTTCCGTTGACTCTGTCAACACAGACGCATGTATTTATTTTCAGAGGCAGATGCATAAATGCAATACAGTGGTCCCTCGCCATATTGCGGTTCACCTTCCGCAGTCTCGCGGATTTTTTTTTTTTTTTTTGTACAAAGTACTACATATCTAAATTCTATTGGGTCAGTAAACATCAAAGCAATGTGCTTTATGTCTTGACTGGCGAAAGGACTCTGGTCCAGAATCACCTCGAAAATACACTGAATGAGTTTGCGTTTGCAGCCGCGGCTTTCGCTCTATTTCTGCCGTCGGGCAAAGCACACCGGCTGCATCAGGAGCTGTACGGCCAGACAGGACGCTGAAAACGAAATCACGTACGACCGCGCGATATTACCACTTTGTAGTTATGTAGATGAAAAGCACATTAAACAATGTAAGCATTCATTTGAATAATTTCAGCGATTAACCATTCACTCCTCTTGCTTCTGAAATCACTTTCCATGCCATGTCTTTTTTTTTTATGTTTCTCAAAAGGATGTGACACATCATAAATTGTTCGGAGTCCACCACCCTGTTGGAGTGGGTGTTCTTTGGGCTTTATAAAGAGTGCGAGGAGGGATTATGAGGCCGTAACATGTATTTGAATAGTAAAAAATTAAAAGGTCACTATTTCGCAGATTTCGTTTATCGCGGAGGTTTTTTAGAACGTAACCCGATAAACAAGGGACCACTGTACAGTCTGTGATGCAATGTACTACTAATGTAGTAATGTACTAATGTAGCTTTTTTGTCACACCAATGTGATGCTCTTATAATTCTTGCTTTTCAGCTTAATGTTGGCCTGTTCTCTAGCTCTGTTATCAAAAGTAATATCACAGTTTGATTCAACAAAGAAAAAGCATTACCTTCAATTCTTCCAACGTAAAGCCACGTCCGGCACGGACCTTAGTGTGGTACCTGATAGTTGGACACTTAACCTGTGGCCTCAATGGTCCAGCAACAGGACGAGGAGCAATACGACGGGCTTTGGCCTGACGAGCCTTTCGCCTATGGAAAGATAGTCCGTTCTTAACATACATATCAGATTAGAAAATATAACTGCATTGTATGATCATATTTAAAAAAAAAAAGTCTCTAACTACAATCAAAATACACCCCCAATATTGAAAGGTCAAGCTATTTAAGTCATGGTCCTTTTACCTCCTTAGACGATTAAATGACAATATTTCCATCAAAATGACTGCACTCTTCTTCCCTGCGTGAGACAGTAGTTCTCACCTGCGGATCTTCCTGGCAGGCTGGTTGAACCAGGTGCGCACTCTTTTCTGCCAGTCTTTGTGAAAGTGTGGGTTCAGAATCATTCCATTCCGGTTAGGGGCCATGGCTGCTTACTTCCCTGCAAAACAGCAAAGCCACATGGATACGATCACGCTCTTTTGCCGGCACACCATCATGTCATTCAGAGATACGCATGAGATGGTAAACTATGAGTGAATTAGCCAATTTCTCATTGAAAAGCTACCAAAAGTCAAATTCCTTCAATAACACTCTCAGCGACTTTTGACTACACATGTCCGAAATTTATTTTGGGGTTATGAAGTTAAAACTGGATATATAAGTCGGCCTGTTACTGCAATGCTAACAGAAACACCCGTGTACCACTATCACCAGAAGATATTTTACAACAACTCTGACGCATATCTACCATAATAATAACCTTATTACAAAGGTGACAAGTCACACTGTCTGTGAATTTGTGTGAACCAGACAAATATGATCCAAATTAAAAGGATTATTGTAGATTCTGCACAAATTTATAGAGAAAATAATCTCATACCTACGAGAGGGGAAAATGGCCGAAAGGAAAAAGGAAGTTGTGCGCGGTGGGTTGTGGGATATGTGTCAACCAACCAATCACCGAAGAGAATATGTCTATCCATAGAGGACTAACACGAGTAAATGAAAAAAACAAAAAAAAAACCCAAACAAACAAACAAAAAAAATTCTCATTAATGTGGAGGCTGTTTGCACCACTACATGTTTATAATTTAATGCAAAAATTTAGCTGTGGTACTTTTGGTATTTAGTATTAGCAAATGCAAGCCATTGATCTACGTGATTTTCCGGTTTTACGTAATCTCGTAAACAAAACCGGAAGTGCATTTTCCCCCTAATTATTTTTGTTAAAAAGTTGGGTATTAACTTTTCTCAAAATTTTAATCAAATGCAAATACGATTATTATTTTTATTATCAATAATGGTATTGCTGCGCAAGATATGACGTGGGTTTAAAATAATGTAATGTATAGAATGACCACTAGATGTAGACCTAGCTCAGATTTATTTTTTAAATCATCCTTGTTAGTTGTCTAGTAGCATTTTTTTTATCATTTCACTATAAAATACTTACATTAACAGGCCCGTTTACATTAATCTATGTAATTATCATTGTTTAAAATAATAAGGGTGCCTGGAATCTTCCACCACTGTGTTTGAGTGCATTGACATGGAGGATTTATTTTCATATTTTCCATTTATAAAGGACCATTTTACATTAATGAAAAACATTTGGCTTGGAAAGCATTAACAAAGTTAACTTGTATATGAAATATGACAGTGTTTTTAATAATCACTGTTGTGATCATATTTTGACACATTTTCATTTATTACCCGTCTTCCTCAAAGTATTATTAGATTATAAATACATCAAATATCAGTATTTTTATGCTCTAACTAAATTAAGGAATATCACTTTTCCATAAACTGCCAGAGATTATTTAAAATTAATTACTGAGCAAAGTTGTATCAGCAATTCTAAAAACACAGTTTCATTAATCATTGATCAACTAGCTTCTGCAATCTGTATTATCTTCACCTGAGGGCAAAGGTGAAGGTGTACAGTCATGCAAAATAACCCACAGGAACACCATGAACATTTCTTCAGCCCAACACGCTGCACAAGATTTTTAATGTGCTGACACTAACAGGCTTTATCATGGTATTTGCATTTATTAAAATTCTGTTGCAGCAAAATAAATAAAAAAAAGAGTAGTATCAGACGCTCAAGAGAGAAAGCAAAATTCCTTAAGGGGCAGAATGGAATTAGTTACCAAAGATTTAAAATGTAATATCAATATTTCAGCAACAATATAAATAAAAAGAGCAGTCTTACACAGGGGGTTAGTAAATCTGTCTGTACGTCTTTGATTGGAATTACTGTAGAAATCAATTTATTCTTCAAGTGACTTGATAAACTTCTCATATGCAGATTCATCCATGAGGCTGTCCAGTTCTTCAGGCTTTTCAATAGTCATCTTGAGTAACCAACCTGGGGGGAAAACAGGAAAGTTATTTTCAGCAGCACTCTGGTGAAGTAACATCCTGATTTGCAGCAAAAGGCATCTGTGGAACACCCTAAAAATTATTCCGGCCAATGACATTTACCCTCTGTATAGCAGGCTTTATTCACAAGCCCGGGATTGGCCGTCAGCTCAGAGTTGATCTCTGTCACCTCCCCTGTAAGCGGTGAGTATAACTCACTGGCAGCTTTTACACTTTCCAAGGCACCAAAATCCTCTAGAACACAAACACACACGCACAAACACACACAGGACAGATAGATCATTGTCCACTTGATTTATTGATCAATAAATTGCTTGCATAATTGTTTAATGTACCCATTTGTTCAAGTCTTTGGCCAACTTCAGGGAGACCGCAGTAAACCACATCACCTAAAGCTTCCTGAAATGGGAGAATATTTATAACTGAAAAAAAAAAAATTCTATTATGGTGAGTCAAGAAAACTAATAATCATATTTTATTAAATTCAAATGTAGATGCTCTACTTACAATTTTCTTTGTTGCTAAAAAGGTAAACTATTTTACATGGTACGTACATACAAGTTTGTACTAATATCAGAGTGGCCTCACATGCTATGCGATTACGACTCCCTTTTTTTTTGCACAGAGCTGCACTTTTGCAATTGATCAATTGCTTCCTGCATTAATCAACGGCAAGGACAAAGTGCGGTTCATCAACATGCTGAATTTCAACTGCCTTTTGTTAATCTCCAAGTGGGTCATAAATACAAGAACCTACCTGAGCGTAATTGCTGATCCCCACTGTGCCGATTCCACCTTCCACTCGCACCCACTCATGCTTATCTGTGAACTTCAGTGCTGCAGCAATAACAATAATGAAACACGTTGTTACGAATAACAATGACATGATAAGTCCTGTTAATAAAGTAAAGTCCCCCAAGCAACCCATTTGTGTTAACAGTGGTTTATTTCTAATGCAGCAAGTCTTGCTTTGAAGTAAAAGCTAAATCAAATGCAAGGGGTCAAAGGGCAAAAGAGTGTGCCACCAGGCTAGAGTAATCAAATTTGGCAATCACATAAAACAATGCTGTAGCCTTGCCAGTAAAGATGGCTCTGCGTTATCTAGTGTTTGCAGCAGATCACACAGAAACCAGGCTTAAATACTTAAACTGCATCAAGTTTACAGGTGTGTGAAATTAAGTCCTGAGAGCAAAATATTCCTGCAGGAAAAGAGATGAACATTCTCTTTAAGCAGCTACCTTAAACCTAAAAGCCTGGTTGTCTACTGACAAATAGACTTCTCTCTTTTATTTGACAATCAAAACATCAGGAAAGTCTTAGCTTTACTCTTTGTGAAATGGGTGGTGTAAATGAGATTAAGCGTCCACTTTTACAGGGCCTTGTCATAATGCAATGCGTTAACAGCAATTATAAAAATAAATGGCACAAATTTTAGTCTGGATAAACACTGAGTGGCCCCATGGCCATCAAACGGACGCTGGCGAGGACGCGTCCATCATGGCAGACCTTAAAAACAGTAATAGTAAGTGCGTAAACACGCTCAACCTGTCAATAATTACTAACAATATTGAGTTTGATGATTGATTCTTCCAATCACCACTTTTACGAAAATTGGTTCCATTTTAGCCAAATTTTCAAGGTGATGCTAAAGTTTAAGAATCTTTCCAAAGTTGCAACCGAAGATTCCCACAGAACTGCGAGTTTTTCCACCCATTGCGCATAGCAGCGCATGTGGCAGATGCACTGGATCCGTCCCCATTATCGATATTGCCGGGCCTTACCGGAGGACAAGGCGGAGGCTGTGCGCAGTGTCCGCACGGAGCCGGCTCTCCACAGCTGGCGGCTCGCCACAAGCGGCGCGGCCACAGAGAAGTGAAGCACTCCGGGGGAAAAGTTTGCAGAGAGGCACCGCAGCGCCGCTCTCATCGCCATCTTCATTCCGCGTCTGTTCACTCTGTCCGCGGGAGCGCGCATCGTCCCGGCGTGTGCGCGTCAAGTGGAAGGGTGGAGGAGGACGAGGACGGCAGGTTCAAATCTGTAAGGTGCGTAGCTGAACTGCTTGCGTTTCCAAGAGTTGTTGGCGTTTGCTTTACATTTTCAATTTTTGAGCCACAGTTGATTTTAAACACAAGACATGTCCTATTAAACACGCAACGTCCACGTTGCACGGGTTATGACCGCTTTAGGCAGATTACAGAAAAACAAATCAGTCTGACACTTTTTGGATCATGTTGAGCTATCGTCAAAAATATCCATAATCCATTCTTTCTCGACACTAAAGTTTGTTAGGTGAGACAACAAAAAACACGTTTACAGTTTTCTCAAACACGATGTATTGGAACAAAACATGACACCTACTTTGTGTTGCGTGGAGCATTAAGGTCAATATATTATCTCCAAGACAGCCAGGAATTCTCAGACCAACCATATCATGTAGATGCTGAAGCTCTGTGTTGGAAGTTCAAGCAGTCCTGTTGGCCCATTTGAAGCTTTTGGTGGTCTCCCTCAGCCTTGCAGTCAAACATTTGTGAGCTCAGCCTATTCAAAGCCCATTAACTCCCATTTTAGTTCAACAGATTTAACCAAATTCTGGTTCTTTTCTCCAGCAGTGTAATTTTCAATGTTGGTATGGTCTATTTCCACCATGTAAGTGTAGCAAGGAGTGTTTAGTACACTCACCTGATCTCAATTTCACTAATTGTTAGACTGGTTCTTCTATTTTAATTTATTAGGAAAAGAGGAAGTCATTTGACAGTCAATTATTTTCACATTTAAAGCACGTGCTGGAGATCTGGCTGCACAAAATCCTATTTACTTAGGTTGGGCTGTTCATTATAACCTTAGCATACATATAGTGAAGCAATCAGTACATACACCAACAGCTGAATCTCAATTCATGTGATTTTATTCAGGGATATCCATGTTTTTACTTTGAGAGGGTAGAATATGAAGAGAGCGTATTAAAAAACTGTCAGACAAGACAATAACCAGGCCGGAAAAAAATACCTTTATATACCGGAATCACTTAAAACGGTAAAAATGCTTGAACAATAACTTCACATACTGCAAAACTAGCAGCATCAAGCACCATTTTAAGTATCCCAGTCTATTCAGAGACATTTTCCCATCATCTGAAACGTCTCTTCTCAAAACAAGAATGGAGACTGTTTAGTCTCTGAATGAAAAGGATTAAAAAGATTCTTGTATTAAAGATGGAGGGCAAATCCACAAGTGTGGGAGAAATACAAGAATCACTGACAGGAGGATGACTGAAAACACAAAACCTGGTGGCTTTCTGGCTGACCAGGAAAGACTGGTTCCTGCACAGGTCTGATGAGAGGAGAAGGCTTCAGACAGACGTGCCCTCTGCGGGTGCTGATGTCTTGCTGTCATCAGGCTTCATCGCTGGGAACAGCAGCACCTCCTGTGGAAAAACAATTACAAACGCCAGAAGGTTTATTTTCCTCCTCACCTTGTTCTAGCATCTCTAATCATGTTAGAATGATATGCCAGCGTATAGTTAGAACTTCCAGAGTAACAAGCAACTTCCCAAACTTTCTGCAGGTAAAGCAAATCAACTGGGTTGTCATGATGTGCTATACAGGCTGCGGAGGACCCAGTTGTGACTCTGCTCCCTCTTCCTCCACGTGTAATCACCCCAGCCTCTTCTAATAGGTTCGGCTGGTGGCACGCCTCAACCTGTAGCAGTTGTCTAACTGCCAATTGTCATCCACGATCACACAACTGGCGCAGCCCACTCCTGCCCTCTGATTGGCTGGAACACTTTAGTATGGGGGACGGTGACGAGTTTTTAACTGCCCTCTCATGAGACAAACCGCTACCAGTCTGTGAGGAAAGATCTCCTGAGTGAACAATGCTTTTTTAAAGAATGGCTGATACACCCTTTAAAGCACAGTCATTATTATACTGTGGCTCTTTCAGTCACCTAATCTGCACTTTTAAAGAATATCTAAAAAAATAAAGTATGTGGTGCCCAAACACAGGGAGTGCTCATCTGTGTTATGGCCTGGAGGAAAAGGCAACGTGCTCTGCTGTATTTTGCCCAGAAGGAGCTGTGAGCTGGGTGCTGTGCCATTGTTCAACAGGTGGTGGCAATGAGATAGTAAAACAGATGATTTTGGACATGATATTAACCACCCTTTAATAAGTTAATGGTTTTTAACTGTGATGGCTTCAAACCAAACTGCTGCCTGTCAAAATACTGCACTGTGCCACACAGTTTTTACCTTGATGTTGTTGGAATCAGTGAGGAACATGGCCAGACGATCAATCCCCATGCCCCAGCCTGCCGTTGGAGGCAGCCCGTACTCCAGCGCTGCGCAGAACGTCTCATCAATGAACATGGCTTCATCGTCACCCTCGGCTTTGGCCTGGACAGGGTTCAACATGCGTCAGTGACATACACTCCGCAACAGAGGATGCTGCGATGCTTTCGACAATACAAAATAACCAATATATGTTTCGCTCACACCTTAGCTTGCTGCTCAAAAAGCTCCCTCTGTCTAACTGGATCATTCAACTCGGTGTAAGAATTGCAGATTTCCTTCTTCATCACAAAGAGCTCAAAACGCTCAGTGAGGCCTTTCTCTGATCTGTGCCTGAAATCAAAATGAGAGCACTAGTGTGAGTTCAACCATCGCTGTTTGGAAACCCTGTGAAAAGACTGTTGTGACGAGTCTCTCACCATTTGGCTAGTGGGCTCATGATTTGAGGGTGATCGCAAATGAATGTGGGGCAGATACAAGTTTCCTCAAGGAACTCTCCAACCAACTGTGGAGTAAAAAAAAAAAAAAAAAAATAGATAGCAATATTCTATCTGCACATGCACAGATGACATTCACACACCTTGTCCAGGAGGCGAGCAGTGGTTCTAGGTGGGGGACATTCAACTCCTTTCTCTGCACACAGGTTGTCAAAGAACTTGCGTGTCTCTGGAAAGATATGAGCACAAAACTGACACCACAGAAGGGGGGAGATGGAAGCAGGAAAAAAAATGTCAAGAAAAAAGGAGGGATACCTTTAACACATTCTTACCATCACTGTTGTAACTGTCAGTTGGGGGAAATTTGACTCCCATAATCTTCTCAAGGTCATGAGTCATGCTCAGTCTCCTGAAAGGTGGGGTGAAGTCAACTTCGTAGGCTTGTCCCTCTGGACCATCAGGGTGATAAGTTATCTTATATCCTCCAGTGATGTACTTTACCATCCCTGCAGCAAAACATAAAACTTGTCAGAGATTTGTACACTTCTCTGGTACATTCAACCAGTAAAGTGACAAAACAGAAACCAGCTCCATCATTTCCACCATGTGTCATTTCCTTTGGCGACCATTTGCACAGAAGTTGAAAAATTATCAAGAAGCAACTGGTCTGTCTAGTTTGGAAAATAGGCTGTGTGTTTGATATAAAATTTTAGGAGTGTTGCCATCCTTGGGGCAATCGTACCTGAGAGCAGTTTCTCTGTGATCTCCATCAAGTCATGGTAATCAGCATACGCCATGTAAAATTCACAAGTTGTGAACTCAGGGTTATGAGTCATGTCGATGCCCTCGTTCCTGAACTGGCGACCAATTTCATACACTCTGTCTACTCCACCGACCACAAGCATCTACGAAAAAGAAATTAATTAAATTTGGAGTTTTTATATCTAGACAACACACATAAGGACAAACCAAACCAATGCAACACATTTATTTACATGTTCCTCTGGGAATGTCACGGTTAGTAAAAAAGGTAAATACCTTGTGGTAGAGCTCAGGTGCTATCCTCATGTACAGCTTCATATCCAGCTCGTTGTGATGAGTCACAAATGGACGGGCCACAGCTCCTCCAGGAATAATGTTCATCATTGGAGTCTCAATCTACAGTAACAATTATTTAGCCGAGCAAACAGCTTCAGAAGACAATCCGATTGTAATGTGCAGAAAGCTGCAAAATTAAGCTGTGCCACGTTACCTCAAGAAATCCCATTTGGTCTAAGAAGCTGCGCAAGTAAGTGATGATTTTGGAGCGAATTATGAATTTCTGTCTCACACTGTCGTTGAGGATCAGGTCTAAGTAACGTTGGCGGTATCGTGTTTCCTGTAAGATAATGCAAGTTATGGTTAGTTCACCAGGCATCTTTCATTTTTGTGACACTGCAACAGTTTGGTGATGAGCTGAAAACTGGAAATCATGACAAACCTACTCCTACAGCTGTCTTGTGCTCATTACAGTGAGAGAAACTGGAGCACTTGTGGATGCTTTTGGAGGGGGTGCTAGTTTAACTTCCAACTAGCTGAAAACAAGCATGCGGTGTCGGGCGCTGCTGCTTATATTATCTCAAACAGTAATAGTGAGACTTATTTGTGGGGGCTAACAGAAATTCATTTGAAATTAGAAGATATGTTGTTTGTTTCAAATATTGAAGTTTTACATATTCTTAGTGGGGACAGAAGGGAAGGATAACTGGAACCTTGTCTTTGAGGCCAAAATGGAGGTGGGGCAACATGTGCAAACATGGTGACAGTAGAATCATTTCAGTGGGAATGATGCTCAGTTCCCCTTTCTTGGTCTTCCCAGGATTCCCACAGACACCAATGATGTCACCACGGCGCAGTTTGTTGTTGATTGCCATAAACTGCTCCTCTGACTTGTAGTTTCTGACAAATATAACAGAATACCTCAAAGATTATTGCACTCTGGATAGTCAATATGGAGAAATAATCAAAAACTGATCAAAAAACAATGGGTCTGTTTCTTTGTCATCAGCTGTCGACTGCATGCACAAAAGCTTTATGAACACAACACAAAGTTAAATAACTCAAATTCACGTGGCGCCTGTTGTGTACACGCTGATGCATTAAAGCTTGCAGCCAACTAGGCTTTACATTGTCAAGTCCAAAAAGGTGCACCGTAACTAATCAGCATTTCATTTCTGGTATTCAGGCTCCAGGCTAGACAACCACGCCTTGAATCGTCTCAAGAGTCATATACCAGATTACGTTTGAAAAACAAACAAGGACAAAGTAAAATCACAGTAAAATTATTTTTAATTATTAGCAACTGTGAAAATGACAACTCTAAAAAGAGTAAGGTAAAACATAATTAAAATAACAGGCTTCACATTTGACTCTTAGCATTTTTGTCATAAAAAAAGAACATTAGTGGAATGTCCACCTTTATATGACAAAGGTGGCGTACAGATAATGATGTAAGCACACTTGTGCATGATGTGTAGACTGCCACCCACTGCTTCCTTTGTGTCATTGCTGCATTAAAGTTTAATAAAATGCAGAAAATGCTATGCCCAACCTTAGACAACAACAAGCTGATCAAGAATTTAGATTGCACATAACAAAACAGGTTCTGATTTCAGATACAGTAATGCATATCGTAGAAAGACAAGAATTTTAGATGGATATCATTCTGTACCTTGAGTTTGCCATAACTTGCAATTTGACTCCTTCACCCCGGAGGTCATAGAAGAGCAGTTTGGCCCCAGAAACCCTCTTGGCATGGACTCGACCTGGAATTAGACATTTATACAAACAATGATTTGGCCAGATTACAGGAAAACCATGAAAGATTTTTGAAAGATACTAAGTATTTCTTGTACCTGCTACTTTGATAACGTCAGCCAGCTGATCCCCAGGTTGTAGGTTATTGTATTTCTCAATGAACTCTGTGAGAGATATATCAACATGAAATTTGTGTGGGTAAGGGTCCTCTGCTGTACCCTTCAGATCTTCAATGGCCTGCGAGCGAATCTTGAAGTATTGCTGTGAAGAAAAAAAAAAAAAAAAAAAAAAGCAATTCAACAATGCAGGAGTACCAGTAAAAATTGTTGAGCTCATTGCTGAGCAAATGTTTCAAATACATGCCACTGTTATTTTAACCAGAGAAACTGCTTTCAAGATTTTTTTCTTGATGCATCTTCTGTGAGTAAGGAAAACAATCCTAACAATGCAATACCTAGTTTACAAAGGCCATAAAAAATAAATCTCACATTCGGGTCAAGTGTCTCTTCATCCTTGCAGGCCTCTTGTACAGGCTGCTCTTTAATTTTTGCTTCTTTTTCAGCAGCCTTCTTCTCAGCTTTAAGTCTTCTTTTGAGCTCACTGTTAAAAAATACATGACAATGATAAGTACAATCCGTACAATGATAAGCGTGGAATTTTGACGTGAAAAGCAAGAACTGCTTGACTGAACGCAAGACACAATAACCACAAGTGCATGTGGTTCTTTTGTATGTAACGTTGACCAAAAAGGCTACAAAACATTCTTTAAATATTAATCATGCCACAGGGGGAAGGGGGACTATATTTGCTTTGATGACAAAAGGTTGGTTGTCTTTCACAGTGGAATGGAAAAGCCACCAACCTTTTGTCACCTCTCCAGTGCTTCCCACAACTGTGTGCACCTGTACAGGGAAGTGGTTTTAACCACTGTCCCCTGACGCCAAAGGCTTGGCGAAGCTGCTGCCTGGCTGCCCTGACCAGACCCAGCATGGTGAAATAACACAGCCAGCGAACTCACCTAAGGAAATAATAGACATATGCGTAATGTAAGGATGGTACAGCATATACAACAAAGACTGTCTTTGTCCGAAAAGCGAAAAACAATTCACCTTTGTAAATTCTACATTTACAAAGATTATGTAGACTGCATCTAAAGTCTGTGTAAGGCAGTATACTTTTGGTTTCCAATACAAACTGCGTTGACACAGTGAAAACGAAAGTGACAGCAAAAATTAATAATGACCTATCCTGTAACAGGGAACTGCGCGGCTGGAAATCATTATTATAAGCGTTTGAAAAATATTTTTATACTGTTTGGATTTCTTGTAAACACTAAAACTACAACTACCATAAACGGAAACGAAATCCGGCGAGTGTAGCACGTTGATAGGGAACTCGGCACCTTGACGGGTTACAGCCTTGTGAAGACATCGTCTTTCAAAAACTAAAACTCTCAAACAACAGATATATTGTGTATGATATCTTCGAGTAATTGATAGAGATGGTTAAAATACAATGGAAGAAAACAAGAAACCTACTTTTTACTGAGGTTTTCCTCGCCCGCTGCTGTTACATCAGCCATGTTGGAGGTGTGCTTAAAAGATCGACGCACGCGCAAACAATAGTAAAACCCTTCTTCTTTTGGGTTTTCTTGGCGGTTGGCAAGCAACGAATTGGTGCATTGCCGCCACCAACTGATGTGGAGTGTGGGTCACGACATTTACTCAATCTAATTAAAAAAAAAAAAAAAAAAAAAAAACTATATCCTGCTCAGGGCTTTTATTTCTCTTAAATACCAAAATAATATTTGAAACTCTGAGCAGCCAATGACTTTTGCCTCAGAATTTCTATACTCAGTTGACTCTTAGTACTCTTAAGTTTCCTGACCAAATTCCTCCTTTCTGCTTCATATTTCTCACATTCAAATAATACGTGGCCACCGTTTCAGACTTCGAGCAGTCACATCTACCCATTGTATGTTTCCCTATCTTATATAATGTATCATTCAGCCCTGTATGTAAATCTCAATCTAGATATTATTCTTTCTTCATTTCTATTTCTTCCTGCTCTCCTCGTTCCCCCAACTTTGCTTTGTATTCTGTAATACCACATTCCTTTCCTCTCTTCATCCCACTGCTTTTGCCACCTTTCCTTTATTCTTTGCTTGACAATATCCCTCATTTCTGTTTTGCTGATCTTAGTTACCAGACCAATGTTAGAGTATTTTGTCGCTTCTTTTGCTTTCTTGTCTGCCAGCTCATTTCCTATTACTCCACTGTGTGCTGGTACCCATTTAAACACAACCGACAGGCCCATCATCTGAATTCTGAGCAGAGCTTGCTGGATTTCTATCAGGATGTCTTTTCTGCTTTCCAAATTACTGCGCTGTAATGTAACTAGTGCTGAGCTGAAATCTGAGCAGATTATTGTTCTCAGTGGTTTCATTTCCTCTACCCATTGTAAAGCTAAAAGTATTGCCAACATTTCCCCTGTTTAAACTGAAATCCCCTCATTGACCCTCTTTGTTATTTTAACATTAAATTCCGGAATGACGAATGCTATCCCTAATCTATTTGCTAAGATTTTTGATGCATCTGTATAAATCTGCAGATAACTGTGGTAGCTGTCTATATACTGTTGAGTGTTTCTACTGTTGTTTCTCCCTAGCAAAGTCAAATCAACTTTTGCGTCTGGTAATAACCATGGGGGAATTGCCGATAACGGCACTATTGGGCTCACTCTCAGCTGGTCTACCCCAAACTCTTTTGCTCTCTCTGCTGCTGTCCATCCAAAGCTTTTGCTTCCTTCTTTCCTTTTTCCCAGCAAGGCTTTAATACATACTGTGTGGGGTGATCTTGTTCATGCCCCTGTAGATTGACCCAATAATTTATGGACAGTTGCATTCTTCTAATTTGGAGGGGCATCTCCCCCATCTCTACCTGCAGAGCTGCAGCTGAGGTAGTTCTGAATGCTCTTGTGCAGAGTCTCAGTGCCTGATGCTGAATTCTGTCTAACTTTTGGAGAGATGTGTTTGCTGCTGAATCATATGGCACACTTCCATAATCCATCTTATTATATTTAAAACTTTTTTACATTTGTATATATTTTTTGAATACAGCCCATGTCAATCTTTCATCAAACCATAGACCTAAAAATTTTAATTCTTTTTACCCTTTCCAATTTTTGTTTATAAAGTTCCAGTTTGATTTCACTTCCAATACTTAAAAAACATTGTCTTTGTCTTCTCGACTGAAAACTTAAATCCCCATTTATATGACCACTGTTCAATTTTATTAATAGCCCCTTGTAGTTTGCTTACAGTGAACTCCAACTTTCTCCCTCTTCCAGATTGCTCCATCATCTCCAAAAAGTGAAAATCCTATCCCACCCTCTAATTCAGTAAACACATCATTAATCATTATGGAGAATTTCAACTGACTGATTATGCTACCTTGAGGTGTTCCATTTTCAATAACAAATTTCCTTGAATATGTCTTACCTATCTTCACTTGGATAATCCCTTCCTTTAAAAAATCCCTCATCCATCTATATATGCAACCTTTTATACCCAATTTACTAAGTTTTATTAGTAATCCTTCTCCCCACATCATATCATAAGCCTTTTCTCTATCAAAAAAAAAACTGCCACTACACTTTATTTACTGGCCTGTGCTTTCCTTATTTCATGTTCTAGACACAACACTGGATCCATAGTATTTCTTCCTCTTCTAAATCCGCTTTGATGATTTGATATATATATATATATCCTCTCTTCTCCACATGTTAATCTCTCATTAACCATTTTCTCTATAACTTTACATATATTTGATGTTAGGGCAATTGGCCTATATCTCCCTGGGTTTGAACAATCTTTCCCTACTTTCGGTATTGGTATTACTATAGCTTCTTTCCAGCTTTTTGGTATTCTCCCTTCTTCCCATACTTTATTATACAGCTCTAGGAATTTTCCCTTTGATGTTTCACTAAGATTGTTCATCATTATATAGCAAATTTGGTCCCTGCCTGGTGCTGGCATCTTCCCTTTCCTTAAAACTCGGTTAAGTTCTGCCTCTGTAAATGGTACATTTAGTAGATCATCAGGCTCCTCTTCTTCCTGTAGGGCTGTTTCATTTTCTACTATAGTAGATTGTCTTCCTCTCTTCACTGATATTATTTGAACTATGAATCTTAACAAATGCTCTTGCTAACATCTCTACCTTCTCAACTCTCACTGCCGTTGTATCCCCATCTTTTAAGACTGGATATCCATACTCTCTTTTACTCCCATTCATCCTTTTCATCATCTTCCAACCAATTTCCGTCTCCCTTCCTACTGAGCTACAAAATTCTCTCCAGTATTCCCTATTTGCATCTTTTATAGTTCTCCATACCTTTGCCTGTAACCTTTTATATTCCATAAGATTCTGGAAACTGATTCCTTTTTAGCATTCTGAACGCTTTATTTCGCCCCTTAATAACTTTATCACACTCATTTGTCCACCATGGCACGATCTTCCTTTTGTTCTTACCTCCTTTCTTTTTAATGGACTGCTCTGCTGCTTCTAACATTGTACTGAATTCAATTTCCTCCGCGTGGCCCATCTTCAGAGCAATACATACAAACCATTATCCTATGTGGTTGTTATGTCAGCAGAATAATTGTAAATGCAATGTTCATGGGATGGGGTTCATTGAATAACAGAAAATAAAACCAGAAAGACTTTACACAGCCATACATGTTTATTAGAGATACGGCAAATTTACAGAAATGAAACAGATAGTTAATAAAACCATTCCACAAAAAGCCAAATACAGAAAAATGCCTTCCCCAAAGGTGATTGGCAGTTGTTTACACGGTAAGGAAAAAAATCATGTAGGTTGTGTGTTAGGAGAATTTTGTTTTTAACCTAGATTATTCAAGAATTCAAGATTTAAATTACACATTGTGCATAAAGGTTGGAATATATATATATATATATATATATATATATATATATATATATATATATATATATATATATGTACACACACACACATACTGGGGTGAGTAAAGACAGTTTAGAATAACATTACGCTGATTTCTTGAAATTCGCAGAATTCTTGAGATAAGATTTGGAATCATGTGCTGGTGAACTGTAATTCTGGATAAAACAGCACTTGAAAACAAACAACAATTGAATACAAACCACTGATTAAATTTAAAAAAAAAAAAAAAATCCAAACTAACTCCCCACATATCATTATTTTACTCGCTATCCCCCATCATTAAAAAATATCAGTGATGGTAATTTGCATATGAAAGAACAAATACATTTTCTAATTGGGATAGGCTTTTTTAGAAAAATATATAATCAAAAATTAAGAGATCTACTGTACATCTACAGTATATTTGCTGCATAACAGTTTCATAGGTGTTACCTGCATCTACGTTGGGTAAATGCAATGGATACTTCAGTACAAACAAAAACAAACAAAAAAAAAGTCACACACATGACAGAACTTGAACAGCAGACAAATAAACCATAGCCACTGTTGCCAAGTATGGACTACTCATCACTGGACCAGCGCAGCGTTAAAGAAGCAGCCATGTTAAAACATCTTCTGCACGTTTGCTGCTACAATATCAAGGCACTTGTACTTGTGTTTAAAGCAACATCTGAGGAAACTATTTAAGGCAAAATCACTTTCTGGGTGTCAAAGTAACTGTTTTGTTGTAAGAATTCAAGAGAGTCAAAAGTCTCTCAAACAAAAGTGTTTAAAAGTAATACGAGAACTTTTTATTAACAATCCTCCTGTTCAACAGTCACATATATATTACTGATCTCTGCATTTAAATACAAAAACAAGGAGCCTGGAATTTTAATAAAAGCAATTACCTCACCAGTGTGTGTATAAAAGGACATTCTGCATCTAGGGCTTTCACCACCACGATATATAATCACATTTGTAGAAAAATACTGAAAAGCGTTGGTCCTCAAACAGTTTCGACCAGCTTTTTATTATTTGGTCATCGAAAGGACATTCCAAATACAAGAATTACGGTGTATATCGGAATCACAAAACAGTAACTGTGAGCAGAATTAAACAAAATGTGGACGATGTATTATCATCACAAGGTGCTAATTACAAGGACAGCAGACATAGGAGGCTTCAATCACACTGCTACCTGTACACCTAAAACCTCTCAGCTCCACTCTGACTAACGGGAAGCAATGTTGATAAGAAGCAACACACAAATAAATTAGATAGGCTTCTCTGAAAAAGGTGCAGGCACCTTTTGAAAATCTTTCAAAATGCTTGTAAAACAAATGATTAAAGTCATAAATACTGCTCTATTTTCCTATTTTACAAGTTGAAGAAAGCCAATCACAGATCATTGTTTCATTGTTTGCTTTCCTTCAGGATTGGGTCCCTTAAAAAAAAAAAAAAAAAAAACACTCACAAGCTCCGAAGATCATAATATTGAGTTCATCTCCACTGTAAAACAAGAGCTGGTTTCTGTTCTGAAGTCTATAAAATGTAACTGTCCGCATGATTCCTCGAATCTGCAGACAACAAGAAATACGACAACAATCACAGCACAAAACTGAGTTCATTCTGACATCTTCAGAGAGACCAGCCCCTTGCACACTTACAACAATATAACAGAAGAGCTGTGGTGACAGGACAACATGCTCAACAACAACCGAACCAGAAGATGAGCTTCGGCTGGAACAATGGAACAAATCAAGATTCTAAACTTTGGTCAGGACACCCACAACAGACAAGATGAGTTGTGTAAATACATTCACAAGGAGGAAATCCAAATGTAGCTGCTTCTCTACAACTGACAATCACCGTATGACATATAAAATGCGTAAAAGGCTCTCTGGAATACTATTCCAATTTATGCGTGCCTGACGCACAAATTAAAAGTCAAAACAATAATAATAATAATAATCTATAAACAGCAATGTAGTCTTTCTACTGTTGATACATATATGTATATTTAAACCTAGATGTCTATTTAAACTATTTAGTGAATAACAAAAATGATGCAATGCAAATTTTCCTTGTTTGTCCAGCTCTGCTGCTGTTTTGTTGACATTCAGAGCTGGATTCCCAAATCTAGACTAGACCAATAATCTATAAAATGCATTTTTAATAGTAACTAACTGCATCAGAAATCTATGGATAATGGCTTCAAAGAAAGATCTTTTAGTGCCTAACTTCACAGATGTTAGCATGCAAACACATGGAATGAATGACTTAAGTTGATCATTCAATTTTTTTTTTTTTTCTAAATTGTAAACAATGAGATGGAGGCGGCGGGAAAAACATAGACGCTCACGAGACCATTTGGGACATGCAGTGAGTAAAGCAGAGAGAGAGAACAGCATTGTAATGTGCTGAATATAAATACTCAGATGATATTTGTTAAGTTTCTATTCAAGATTAATAACTTCATATTCAAAAATAAGTAGCAAACTAGTGCTGTTCTAAATGTTAACCTTAAAATGCAAAGATGTACATTGTTGTAGAGATGTTAATATTGAAAGTGAAATTATTTACTGCATGGCTGTTGCCTGAACTACAGATACAGTTAGGTCAGGACTAATTCAAATACATATTCTGTGTCATGTTACCAAAAATTAGAAGCTGCTTTACAGACAAAGTTCATTAATGGATATTAATGGGTGCAAGCTTACTTCTAAAGCAAATTGTGTTAAAATAGGCAGCAGGTTATCAACATTTCTATTAGTTTCTGCATTTATTCTACTTCTCCACTTTTCATTCTACATTTTCAAAGCTACCTTCCACATCCTCATTCATACATACCAGTCTGACAAAACCTCCAACAAATCATAAACGATATGGGTAATGGATTAAAGAGCACTTTTCATGGAATCCCTCCTTCCAGTTTGGCCACCAGATGCTATACATCACCTACAAACTTTCTAGTTGGCTCAATCAGCCTCAATAATTATTAATATAATTATGTATATCATTCTAATATAATTCTGGAGAGCAAAGAGGAAAATAAAATAGTTCTGCAAAGTCAGCAGTGTTCCAAATTTTCAAAATTAATTGTTATAGAGTCTGACTTAAAATTCATGATACAAGTCTAATTCACAAAGTATTCTGAAAGTATTCTGAAATGTCTGTTTAGAGAATATCTGCCAAGTACGGAGAAAAATAAAGTAACTTATGTTGAAAATTAGTATGAATGTGTTACACTGCTTCCGGACTCCTGCAGGCCTGCCAGCAGATCATCAGTCTTCCCCATGTTCTGGCAGGCGCTCATGTTGTTCTGCAAAGACCCGGACTGAGACAGCGACTGGCTGAGCAAAGACTGAATGTGTGCCTCGCTTTCTCTTTGGTTCTGTCCAGACTGGCTGATGGCTATAATCTGATCCGACAGCGTGTTTCCGCTAGAGCTCATCATTTGGCTGCATTCTGGAAGGATGAAGGAAATGTTACAATGACAAAATTAACAAGCAGTAGTAGAAGTAAATTAAATAATTTATGTAGATGCTATTATTGTGTGGCTGACTTTTGATGATTGACAAGTTTCAGTTCTCACCATCCTGAATTCCAAAGAGGAAGAGGCCAGACTGCTGAGGCTGGCTCGGCTGACTGATGCTCCCGCTGACGGCGGTCTGAAACAGCGGCCCTGGCTGCTGAACGGGAGAGGAGGTGGTGGTCTGGAGGTTTGTGACGCCGTTCTGAGAAGCGAACAAGTGTGACTGTGTGAGCTCCTGAGTCAGCCCACCCTGCAGTGAAGCCATGTTGGACTGAGGCATGAAGAGTCCCACTGGCTGCTCCTGTCGGCTGTTTGAGCCGACACTGCCCAGTTGCATCGGCTGTTGCTCCTGAAACATCACTTGCTGTTGTGGAGCAGAAGGGTTACCTATGGCCATGGGCTCAGAGCGATCTTGCTGGTTTACTGGTACCATACTGGCCTGGGAAAAGAGCAGGGAAGGGTCCGGGGTATCTTGGGCTATAAGATTGCTGCTCGTCAGTGGAGGCATCTGGACCTGACTGCTGAACAGCAGGTTGGAAGTCTGGTCTGGAGGAGGAAGAGGACTGTTGCAGAACAGCAGGCCAGCCTGCTGTGGCTGCTGTTGGCTTGGTGAAAGTGTGTTTGCTGAAGGATGTGGGGTGATGCTTGTGAAAAGAGAAGTTTGCTGGGCTGGCTGAGAGTGGAGCTGAGGCTGAGAGGGCTGCTGTTGCTCCATGGGCCTTCTCTGCTGGATGGGGAGCTGGGATTGTGGTGAAAATACTGACTGTGGTTCAGGGGCAGGGGTTTGTAGCGTGCCAAGAAAAGCCAGCTGCTGCTGCTGCTGTTGTTGTTGAGCATTACTGGATGTAAGCTGTGAAGGCAGGGATGCCTGAGGGAGGAAAAGTCCAGGGGTTGATGGCTGCTGGTCTGGTGACTGTAGGACAGTCATGGTGTTTTGAAAGAGGGCAGCCTGGACCTGCTCCTGGGAAGCCTTCTGAAACAAACCTTGGTGATCTTGGGCCTCAGGTAAAGAGCTGGGATTGTGGAACATAGGTGGTGAAGGGTGTGAGGCTGTCTGCTGAAGATAGTTGGTCTGAATAGAAAGGATGTCGGTTGCTTGTTGAAAAAGAGCTGCTCGTTGCTGCTGTTGCTGTTGAGCCTGTTGGAACAGACTGCCCTGGTTTGGCACCACTCCTGGCGTTGAGCCTTGCTGTTCTGGGTTCTTGCTCTGGGAGGCATCCTGAAACATGCCACACTGCATCTGAATCTGTGACTGGAACAACTGCAGATTCTCCAAAACCTGCTGCTGCTGCTGCTGCTGCTGGAGTTGCTGCTGCTGAATTTGTTGCTTTTGAATCTGTTGCTGGTGTTGCATGTGCTGCTGCTGCTGTTTCACCATTGCGCTGTCAGACTGAAGTGGTAAGTTGCAGAATCCTTTGGCCTTAAGATGCCTCACTGCCTCTTCAAGCTGGGCAACCTCATCAGAGGGGAACAGTGGCATTTGCTGCTGCTGAGGAGCAGGTTCCCCACAAAGCCTCCCCACCGCTCCAGAACCACCACTGGGTCTCTCCTGGCCGAGGCCCTCTCTGGGCTCCAGGAGGAACTGCTGTGAGCCTTGCTGGAGCAGAGGATCAGCGGGTACAGAGAAGGAGCTGGTGGCCGAAATGTCCTGCTTCTGCACAGTGCTTAAGGGCTCACTGTGAGTAAAAACAGAAGCCTGGTTTTTGTCAGCATCTCCTGCAGCCTGAGTCAGGCTGCTGGAGAAGGATCTATTATTATTTAGATGAGCTGTGGTCATGTCTGTCTTTTGCTGGTCTGGACACAGTTCACCTGTCTGCTGAAAGCAAAAAACAGAGGACTTAGTCTAGTGCAAGTATTTCACACTTAAAGTCTTCCCCTTAAAAAAAAAAAAAAACGTAAAGACCAATGTATGTTTATAAAATAAAAATAAAAATCCAAATATGCTTTTATTTTTAATTTTATGACAAAAACCTTATGTAAATAAAAAGGCTGTAGATGCATTTCTCCACCTTCACCTCCTCTAACATGTGGGGATCTCAGTCTTTACTCTTTGCCTTTTGCCTGCTGCTGGGGTATTAACTACCTTGCCTTTGACTTTAGTTTTAAAGTAACTCAGGATCCTGCAAAGCAATGTAGAAATACTCTCCTGCACTGCTAATCAAATGAAACATATAAACTGTCATATCACACAAAGTTACAAGTGTAATTTCTGTCAGAGTGTATGGATTTTAACAACTCAACATGTATTCTTTTAAGACTAAGCCAAAATAATCCTCATTAATCATGTACTGAGTTGTAATATCAGATGACTTCTTCCACACCTGAATAATATGTTACTATTGAGGATTTTAATATAGGTAAAAGATCAAAATATCACCTTAAATACATTCGATTGGAGGTTGCTGGTGACCTCCATTGGAGTGATGTCTTCTCTCTTCACCAAAGGCAACACTGAAGGCATCAAGGCATCATCGAGAACTATAGAAAGGAAAGAAAAAAAAGACATCAAATGCTGATTTATAACAGTGAAGAGTTGTTCTATGCTCAACTGACCGTGACAAACAGTGAACTTGCTGTGAGTCAACACACTGCTTTTAAATAATGGCCAACAAAGGAAAAGTAACCTTTAATTTGTTCATCAAATGAACAAGTCTTCACTGGGGAGAGCATCTCCTTCTTTACAGGAACATCATTTTTGGCTGCAAAAGCAATCGACAACAGGCTTTTGCCTAGACAAGACAACAAAAGAAGTGTATTGAATAAAAAATACCCCTGCAAGCTGTTTGGATAGTAAAACATGGTCAGTTTTTGCTATTTTCATCTAATACTATGAACCTTGTAAGGGGCCATTTTTGTGTTCTTAAAGGTCATGGAAACATGCAGTAATCATACTGAACTGTAGGTGGAGGTGTTGAGTAAAATGCTGTAATGCATGTTTTAATTTCTGTTGGAAATCACTGACAAAAAAAATAATAATTCTTTATGATGTTTAACCAAAAAAGGTCAACCCTAGTTTCATCCAGTAAGACATATTACAAAAGTTACATTCTATTAACTGAAAACATAAGCATATAACAAATGAAATAACAAACCTGATTCTGGAGTGTACGTAAAAGGTTGACTATCATGGGATCTCCCAGCATTTGTGACCACATATATCCCAACACACACTGAGGAGGTGGTGGCTTGGTTATGGTATGGAGGAACCTTCACTATCAAGTGATTCTTGATTTAAAAAAAAAAAGAAAGAAATAAAAATATATAGAAATAAAATTTTAATAAAACCAAACAATCAGTAAGGTCTGGACTCCCTAGAGCTTTGATTGCACCACACACTGAGGCATTGTTTTTATTCCATATTGCAATGTATAGAATTACTTTTTTTTCCAAGATCTCAGAATAAAAGTCAAACACACAACAATATCAATTATATCTAAGTGAAATTGAAATATGCTTTTGAATATGAGTGGGTTATGTGCTGTTTAATGATCATTTTAGTGTGTGGGGGTTGGGGGGGTGCATAGTTGGACATAGACTGTATATGTTCTAAATTAGGGTTAATGAGGGAGTTAGGTGTGAAAGGAGGGACCGGTCAGAGCCAGACACACACAGTCTGTGTGTCTCTGTGTGTTCCTGTGGAATTGTCTAGTTTATCTTGTTACTTAAACTACTCTTTCACAATCTGAGGAGCTGATTTCTGGCAATGTGATCAGGAAAAAGTGCTCTATTGATGGAAAAATAAGGCACAAGTTATGGCTCTTTTCGCTCTCTCCTTACCCTGATTCTAGAAGAGGATAAAGCTAGACTCATCAGATCACATGGACCTTTTCAGTTTGAACCAGAGTAAAATCTTTGTTTTGTAAAATAAGCAGTTTCTTTCACAGTAGCTTTTCTGTGAATCATAGCTATGGCTTTTTTTTGGCAATTTGACTCCCCATCACCGGGGTTGAAACTGTTTACGGATCACATTTCTTCATCAACGACAATGGTTCACCACCATCATTCCTGGATTACTGTTAGCCCAAATGTTAGTGCCTTCATCAATCTCCTGACTGGAGCACAGCATCCGTCTTCCAACGTGGCTGTTGGAAGACGGAAAATAAAAACAGCTACTGCATTAGTCAGGGTTGAACAATTTGTTGCCAACAGAAATATTAGTCTGTGGCGATTTTCTGAGGGAAGACTTTGGTCTGATTAGTTAAAACCAGATGGTGAACATATTAATATCAATCCAATTATGGAGATCAGCCTAAAAGACAAGTTTGCTTCAGACTCTTGATTTAAGAAGAAATAAAAACACTGACGTTAACACAAGAATCATTTTTATTTGATAGAGGTTCATCAATCCAATCTACTTCTGATGATTTTGTTGACAGGGCCAAAGGTTTAACCTGGACTGTTGGGACACACTGACATTGGCATTTGAGAGCAATCGTAATTAGGTCAGAACACAATGAGCCTATTCAAACCTGACTAAACAACCATCTAAGATGATTACATCTAAAACCCCACATAAATCTACACTAACTGCTTCTATATATGAAGATTATTAGGAACTGTATTACGGTTGTATATAAAAATAAATGCACAATATACCTGGTGAAACAGTTCCATGTCAATTTCAGCTTCTACCTTCCATGATTTATCATCTGGAACAACAACAAAAGAAAAAAAAATATAACGTTTACAGCAGAAAAAAAAATCGTCAAGATTTTCTGGCAAGTGACAGAAATTAGCCTCACCTGCAACATTCTCTTGAAATATGACTTTGGTGTCCTTCAAAAAGTTTTTGCCGATAATGAAAACCTCCTCTCCTCCTCTAACTGAACAACTGTGTAATGACTTCTTCAGGATTTCAGGGATGCCTGCAGGCTGAGCTGCAGGAAAACAGTTACAAAGGATTAAAGAGGGATCATTTCTGCTCATAATATCTAGTTAATTTTTCCTATAAAGTTGGATTTTAACCCATTTAAATGCCATTTTATATTCATTATACAAAATGAATACAAAAAACCAAGGATTAGTTTAAGAAAATCTTTAAACATTTGGTAAACATACTTCCAGGTTTTTTAATATACTTTTACAAATACATATTTTTTTTTTTTTTTTTTAAGCTTAATCGTAAAGGAACAAATGACTCAATAATACGAAGCAAAGGATGTGGTCTTTTGAAAAATGTTTTTTCAGAGGAAATCTTATGTACTAGTAACAATCCATCTTAATGATATCATGAATGAAATTTGCAAAATAGCACAGACGGTAAGAAATAAATGGATGAATTAATCAGCCAAAAAAATGTTAATCAAAAGTGATGGTGCCTGCAGGAAATGCTGCTCAAATGCTAAAACATTAAAGCTACAACTTGTGTAGCATCTTCCCATACCAGTAAAGGTCATGTCATTTAAAACTGGGATGGGATACTTCTCTTGGTGCTCTCTATTTTCATTAACGGTTTTGCAAAACCTGTTTGTACATGACTTGTTTGCACCATCCTTTTTGGTCACATTGAAGGTTGTTACGTGATCAGTCATACATAATACATCTATAACGCATCGAGTCTCCAGTGACAACAGAAATCACTTCATGTCCTGACATAAACAAGAAAAGGTAAAAGTGGTTTAGAGGCTGCCTAGACTATCAATATGCCCAACTCCTACAGTTCTAATTAAATAATCAATCAAGAATCATAGGCTAGATAGATGAAATCTACGTACTTGCCTATTCTGTTTGTCAAACACGCTCAAAGTTGCACATTATTCTTCTTGTCCTCTAAAATACTTCACAAACTCTTTCCAGTGCACATGCACACAAATCCCAAAGGGGATTACTTTTTTGGCGGAAAGATATTTCCCTGGATTGTATGTTGGCTCCGAGTTAATAACAGGAGCCACAAATCATTTTGTTGTTGTCTTTCTCTCACAGCAGCCTCACGCTGAAACTTTCCAATAATTTTAAGTCTTTCATAAAAGCAAACCCACCCCATATTTAAACTTCTGATGCATTAAGGGAGCTTTATTTTCTGTTTGTTGAAATCAAACGATGGCAGTGATCTGACTTTAACAACAATAACAGACGGGCAAATGACTTGGTGTAGGTCAAAGGCCTTTGCATTTAAAACTAAAATCAGTAAAAATACTACAATCTACTACATACAAACACTTACTGCACAGGATTGGAGATGAGGGAGTCTGTAGTGTCAGTAAAGAGCCATCTGAACGAGGGATATTAACCCGGAACACCAGGCGAGCACGCGTGCTCTTCTTCTTTGATCCAGCAACACCGATGCGGGCCTCAACATCAGCATTACGGAGCTTTAAGATGCCGACACAATCCACCCTGAAGACAGACAGTGACGGAACACAGTTTCAGGACAACGCTACAAGGCCAAAATGACAAAGTCCTCTTTTTAAGTCCAGGAAATTAACATACGCCAGCGTCATGTTGGTGCTGGGATCCAGGGACACCTCGATGACTGTGGTGCCATCAATGTCCACTTCTTTGCAGGCTGTAGTGTTGCGGCCAGTCACCCTGCATGCTTGGTAAAATCCATGAGGCTTCACGCGCCCTGCATCATTGGCAACAAACACCTGCAAGACCACCGGCTCAATCACCCCCTCCAGCTGTGTAAAGTTTAAAAACATATTTTTAAACTCACATAAGAAGGTTGACATGGAACTCATAAAGCAATACCACAATCTGACTCGTATCCTTGCTTCATGGACAGATTTAAACGGCTGTGTCAGGGGTTTGGAGTCACCTTTACAGTGGGGAAGCCCTGCTGGGAACGGTCTTTCACTGAACCTCTGCTGCCTTCGGTAAGATATCGAGCTCGGTGCTGAGTCTCAGGCTGGACGAGGATCTTTAGCTCCTTCCCTTCACTCTTCTGTGGGTATTGCATCATAAGAGTTCCTCCTTTCCGTTTGTTTGTCTGAGGGTCATCCGAGCTGAAAGGAAAAAGATCTCATCAGCCACAATCCTTATGATTCTTTAGATAATTCTTTTCCCCATTTAATACCCTCACACGCCTGGCATTGATGCGGAAGCTGCTTGAACAAAAAAGTTTAATTTTGCAATGATCTGAGCAACGCAGTTAACGAGTTAACGGGCCCTCCACCAACCAACCAACCAAGCATATTAGATCTCCGGCTCTTAAAACGTCCAGAGTTATCTGTTTATTTAATCAGCACTGCTTATACTAGGTCTTTGAGAGAGGCTCTGTGATTCACTGTGGCTGACCACTGTTTGCATTTCAGTATCCTGCCCCTCCCTCCCCTGTGAACTGACCGCTGTTCTTCAGTGGAAGGGTGGTGGGAAATTTAGAACAGAGTGAGCTTGTTGATGATTTCCATCTGTTGTGTGATGTGTCATTTCCGAATCTTACCTATTCTGACAGTCAGGATGAGTGCTGTATGAGATTATCCAGCGGGTCCTTTACATCATTATTACAGATGTGAGAAAGGCTGAGTAACTCTCTGTATAATTGCAATAAAACCTTAGCACTGAGTTTTGATTGAAATCTATGTTGTGTTGCATGCTATTTTAGTCAGATTTAGCATTAAAAATGTACTACAAACCTTCCTTTCGCTCCGGTCTTGCTATCTGGACCAAGCTGTGACAAAACAAAGTGGGGACCTTTGGCACTGTCTGCATCAAACACATCCATGCTGGCCTCTTCTGCAGGCATAGACTTTGGACCGGGCCTCTGCCGAGGGGTACGTTTGCGGGACTTCCGTGGCACTTCTGTGTTGTCGTTGTAAGAGCTGATGCTCATGATACTGAAGTTGGAGCGAGAATCCTCCATCCAAATGCTGTTACTTTGCTCTGAATCCCAGGACGTTTCATCCTGGCACGACATCTTGCTGTCATCGAGCAGGTCCAGCGGCGGCGGAGAGATGTTCAACACGGTGCGGCGCTTGGATGGGGTCATCTGGTGATGCGGCTGTGTCTCCTGGGACGCGGCGCCTCTTCCTGCCATGAGTTCGCCGCTGGACCTGCAGTTGGCGCTCCCGCCCCCGTTACCGTTTGCACCTTCTGCTGCGACAACCTCTGGTACGGCTCTGCTACCCCTGCCGTCCTCTGGCTCAACATTGCTGCTGTGAACTTGGTCACTGGCTGAGGTGCTGGAATGAGTGATGGAGCTGGAAGAGGTGGAAAAAGCGCTGCGGGAGCCCTCCATGGTCATGGCATCTACAGTGCAAATGGTTACACAGTAAACAAATGCATCTCAACCAAATACTAACCAGCAGTCCCAATTAAGCAGCAAAATTAGTTTATGATTGTTTATTTTTTTGCTTCTTTTTTTTCAGTCATCTCCATCTGCCCACCATGCAACTGAAATTTCCCTCGTTTCATTGGATATGATTTGCCTGTGTGTCTGCATTACTGATATCCTGACAGTATTTCGATAAAGTATAAATATGCTGGGTGAATATGTAACACAAAAATGTGACAAATGAATGAGTTTATCATTATTTCAAGATAGTGTTGAGCTAAATGCTAGCATGGAAGAGTGTCGTCAAAAGGGGTAGGTTTACATTTTGATGCATGCCAATTATTAGCGTCTGTTTTTGTTTTTTTTTTTTCTTCTTTTGTTCAAACGTTCATTTTGTCAGGACTATACTTAGCCACAGAAACAAAATAAACAAGCTTCTGACCTATGAAGCAGAGAACTGCAGACCATTTTATATGCAGACACTCCCTGATTCAGAGGGAACTTCCTGGAATATAAGAATGAGACAGCGCATGAGCAATAAGAGCTGAACAGTAAAACTGTATTCAGATTTTTAAATAATAACACAGGCTGTTTTGTTTGGAGGATGCTGCTCCGGCATGCCGACACACTGTATTTAAAAAACGCAATCAAATCGTTAAAATGGTCTCGGTGAAGAGTAGGGAAACCTAAAGTTGCAAATTAGAGAAAAAAAAAAAAAGTATTAGACTGCTGTTGTCATTCTGTATTGTTTGGTGACTCATTAGTTTGCAACACAGTTGGGGGAAAAAAGTTGGGGGGAACAGTGAAACAGGGATGATGTCAGTTTAAAGAGGTATCAAAACTTGCAGGCATATGTGATCACAGCTCCAATACATACAACAGGAACACAGGTTAATAAACAAGTATTGTGTTATATTCACAGCAGCACCAACAGTCTTTTGCTTATGTTGTAAACAGTCCAAACCCTTGTGTCAATAATACACATAATAAAAAGAGATGTAATTGTTTAAATATGACTGGCCTAACACTTAGTTCAGTGCTTTTTCTGTAATGTTCATCAGTAGGAAACTAGACAATGAAACTTCTTGTTTTAGTATTTTTTTTATTTTTTTTTAACTTACTGGTAGATCTGCTGAAACTAAACAAAATCAGGGAGTTGAGATTTAAATAAGAAACATTTCTGTGGTTTACCCATGTTCATCTAAATCATAATTTCTTCTTAAATACTGAGAGAGAACGCTTCAGTTGTGCCCAAAGTGTTTAATTTCATAATGCATGGTTCTCTTGTGAATGTGCCTACCTTAAAAATGAAAAAGGCCACTCAAATCCCTCAAATTATAATGGTCTACCTCTTTAGTCAATATTTCATATAGCTTATAAGTTTTATCCATTTATCCATACATAGCCTGTGTCAGAAAAGTAACTATGCTGTACCTAATTTCCGAGTATGACGCTGCAAGACACAACTGCATGTATTTTCAAAATGGATGACTGAATCCATTACAGAACTGCAGTTTCCACATTTAGTGGCTGTCCAAAGGCTTTAGGATATCGGTCTTGTGTGTTTGTGCTGAGAGACACACAGTGTATGTTACAGGTGCTCCACTGTTTTGGTCGTGAGGAGTAATTAACATTAAAGGAGCAGACTCGCACCTGACACCAGCACAGCTGAAGGAGGAGGTCCCGCCTCTCCACCGCTTTTTTGACTCATGATTTTCAGGTCCTGCTGATCGGAGAAAGGTAACTGTAGCTCGGGAGGAAGACGTTCATATGCCAATTCTGTTGTGAGATGTAAAAGCGAAACGGGAAAATAATGAAAGGATTAGATTAGATTATCATTCTTTGTTAAAACACAATCTCACTAAAATACACAGATTTATAATACTCTAAAATTTCGCTACACTCACCCTTAGAGTTAATGAATAAAAACAGAATCTATTTGTCTTTTACAAACAAAACCCCTTGTTATTGCTTATGCTTGTTATTGTATCTTGTTGGGGGAAATGGTACTTCTCTATTTAACCTGCAAATGTATATATTGTGTATCACACCTCTTTGGCAACTGTACACACATACTATTTGAAGAAAAACACAAGGCAATAGGAGATATATGGAAGAGAAAAGGGAATGTTACATCTTGTCACGGATAAAACTATTTCTATTGTGTGTGTTTGTATCTTTAAATGGAGTGAAACAAATTCAAGCATTTCACACAAACTAGGTTGCAACTGTGCAGGTAAAAAGAAATGCTGCGCCATAACAAAAATGTCAGATCTCTTTCCAAACAGGTATCGGTGTCATACAACCATTTTCAATCTGCTTTCTGTGCCTCCCTCGGGGCTGTGTGGAGGGGAGAAAGCCCTGGGTCAACTGCATGACAACATGCACAGACATCTTGCATGACAACACTTTTACTAGCAGCCTGATTCGTCATCAAAATATTATGGTTTGAACTTCCAGCAGCCTTTACAGTTGCTTCACTCTCTTCTCTGCTAACTGCCAGCTTTAATTACTTGCAGCTGAGTCCCGGGGCTCAGGGTGTATATCAGATACTTAACCCCCCCATTGTTACCACTCACTGTGCATAATAGACAAACCTGGGACATACCGAAACCAGCCCATGCCTCTTCATTTCCAAAAGCCCTCCAGTCCCTTACCCCTCGCTTTAGAAGAGCTGGGAATGCAGGTTCCCAGAAAGGGAGCTTAAATCTGGATGCACCATACACATACAAGTCCGACTGGCCACACATACACACAGGATTCTAGTGTGGTTTTACTGCTTATTTGCTAAGTTCTCCAAACAAAATCATAGACACACATGCATGCACATGCACACAAATACCTCCCCTCCGCCTCCACGAAAACACTTTCTCTACTCTTAGACTCAGTCTTCTTGGGACTTGCTTTCTGAATGCACATGCAGCAACATGTGCTCCAAGTGAGCAACCCTTCCAGTAAACAGACTGCCAACCACACAGACAGAAAATATGTACTCTTCTCTCAGAGCAGTAGCCTGGAATCACTGGCTGGCCTGTTTTAAACTGTTTTCCACGCTCTCAGTTTTAGTGAACGAAAAAAAGTTCTTAATTTGCCGTATAGTTTTGAGCAGGCGGATGGCTTTTTTATTTACTGTGTGACAAAACACTGCCCCCCTTTCACAAGGTTCTTAAAAAAAAAAAGCCAAAAAAGGAGCAGCCTTGTTTGTAGGGGAATAAACTGGCTCGCACAGCATGAATGTCATGTTTTGATTCATCTCAAGCAGACATTAGATTACCTGAGTTTATACCGTAACGTTGGGCAAATGGCAGCAGCTATGTGGCTAGCTTCAGTAACCCATTCACAGATTTAGATTCTTGTCACGAGCAGCTGAAGGACTAAGGTGCATTCAGACATGCCTGAAGTCTTGTTTGTTGGCTTTTTATATTTTCACCATATGCTGTACTCAAGCGGCAGTCCAGTTTAAAAGTGAAAAAAGAAAACACTCACCATGTGAATGGCAGGACTTACACCTTCATTTATTTCTGTCACATTTCTGCTGCTTGCTCTTACTAGTTCAGGCACCTGGGGTGTGGCTTTTTAGGGGGGTATGCCTCCACTAAATCTCTCTCTCGGCAATGTTTACCGCGCTTGCAGACCATTTCCTACATTGGACTTGCTCAACAGGTTTAGAGTGTTGTCGTATGGAATCCTGTTCAGTAGAAATGAAACAACAGCATAACCTGCTAATGCTGAAAAGCCCCGCTCTTCAAGGTCAGTGGATGGGAGCACCTTGAAAAAAAAAAGGTTTGGACATCAGTTCAACACACGATGGAGGGAAGCAAAACACCAAAGTGGGCGGCACCTTGCAGCAAACCATGTACAACAACCCTGAAATGTTTACAGCCAAGCCTACATGAAGGCTGCCAGAAACTCCATAGTAACACGGATCAGGACAGGAAAAGCCTTTTGAGCTTTCGCATCTCTTGTGAGAGGACAAAATGACACAGTAGACTGATAAAGACTGATAAACAATGATCCATTAATGCAAAGCTGAAACTTGGCTCCTCTAAATCTATTGCCAAAATCAAAGTTCTGCCATAGCAACATCCTTATAGATGTTTCCTCTTTTGTCTTAGCAATTTGCATAGTTGGTGACAAAGTCTACATGTGAGAAAAACTTTTGTCTAATAGGGAATGCATTTTCCACTGACATTAGCCGCCATAATATTGTAAGTATAGTTGGATCCCACTTTCACTTATAGATAAAGAAGGCTCCATCAGAAATGTCCGTGTTTATTTAGTATATAAAGCTCTACAGTGAATGCTTACTACGTTTCAAGGTAACCTAAAAATTTGACCTACATTTTTACAAAACAAAAGCATCAAGAAGCTGAGTAATTGCCAGACAGCTTTCATTAGTCTGAAGAGTCGGTCCGATGTTACAAAACACCCGACGACTCAAATATGTTGAAAGAATAGTTTTTAAGTAGTCACTCTGCAGACGATGGCGCAATAGCCGCTGTAGTGGGATTACTGCATTTGCATTTCCAAGATAATTGAAGACTTCTACTCTGTTAGTCCAGCTAATCCTGAGGTGTTCAGCACAGACCTCCAGGCAACAGTTTATATAACTTCAACAAACCGCCACCACTATCCTGACTTTAGAGAACAGCCCACCGAGGCTCCCACAGGGCCAAACCACATAGTTTAGAGTCGGAGCGGTGCAACCGAGACAGTGTTTCTGTGAGAAAAACAGCCAAAGACTGGTACAAATAACACACTAGGCTTTGTCCAGTGATGGCTCCTGCTTTACCAGCATTGCATTGATAAGATGGATACTGACGCCGACGTTAAAGCTCAATTTCAGAAAGCAGTGGAATTTAAACTATTTACAGAGGAAAACACACATGCACACAAACAGACACACACATGTTTATATTACCAAAGGTTTACCAGACTCTTCAAACTTACACCCAGGCTAAGACTTAAGTTTTAAAAATCACATCCATCAAAAGAACAGGCAGGACTGTGCAGTAATCCCAGACTCTTGCCAAACCCAAACCTTATACCTGACCTCTTACTCTTCAACACCGATATTTTAGCCTTACATTTTAACAAAAAGTTATGGGGTCCAAAGTTACAACTCTACAGCGGCCATGTTAGGACCATACACGTGCACAACCCATAGAAGGAACCGCTCATAGTGAAAACATTTGCACTCAGTAAACAGTGTGACGTCACCATGCTGCGAGATTAATGCATGTATTTTTAACTCAACTCCAAATCTCCAAATCAACAATAATTCCCACAAAAGGATCCCTCTTTGATGCCAGTGCCAAAACAGTATGTCAGGAGCGTGAGGGAGTGACATCAACATCTGCTGGGGCAGAGTCAGACTTGCCAAGACAGTGTGGAAGATACGTTATATTCTGCTAATGGCATCCTCTTTAAAACCTTCTGTCTTGGCAAACAGCACATAAAGGAGTGGCAAGAAAGCAGAACAGTACTCACATTAAAGCTATGGCCATTGGTCCCATAGAGAATGATCGACAAGCTTCCGACCTCCATGTTTGCAACAACATTGAGCACCAAAGATGAAAAAGTAACGAAGAATCAACATCTTTTATATAAACTACTAAATGACTGACTTTACTACTTCTTCTTCTCGACTTATCTTGAGGTAGGGGACTATGCTGTGTGTACAGTCAAAGAGTGAACGCAACCTTGGTTGGCAAGTTTAACTGTGAAAAAAAAAAAAAAAAAAAAAGCACAATAAAGTATTCAGGAATTAATTGCCAATGCCAGTACCTAATTGTTTAAAGTTTTCCAAAAGAATATGCATAAGCCTCTGAACAACATAAATTATGTCCATCTCCAGCTAATGAAACTAATTCCTCTGTTTGAAACCACTGATTATTTCAGCATTTATGTGTTTGAATGAAAAAAAAAGTATACAGATCAAGTTTCTTGATAGTTTGCCAAGCATTATAACTTGCTTACAAATGTTATGTAGTCAATTTTGGGATGTTGCTCCACTTATTCTTTAAAATTAAAGAACTAAAATAATAAAGTAAGCTTTTTTGTCAGGGCGTAAATGTGGAAATAAGCCAGAAAAGTCAGGGATTTTAGATACCAGACACTACACTAAATTGCTGTTGAAGAATAAAGGACCATCTGAATGTTCGTCGCCAAAAACATACCACAATTCGTCCCTCATGCCTCTTTTTAACCATATAATGTCCCTTCAATAAAAACAGTGATAAAGATATCCAACAATCACAGGATGCACAGGGATAACTGCTGTCCAGTGATTCTTTTCAATCTAACGCCGCCAGCCTGAAAGGAAGCTGCAGATGACTCCGAAAAAAATGAAAACACAGGATATTGAGATATCTCTGTGGTGGGATGCTTTTTCTGACTTCATACTTTTTAGAGTTCTTTAAATACTTCAGCAGCAGTTTGCATTAACAGCAGAATCAGACAGCCCTCAAATACAAGGTCGAATCCTGGCAAAATGGTGTCTAAAGTCAGCCATGACAAAAACGTTAGGAAACCCTGTTGTCATGGCTACAAAAATAAAAATGTGGGTAACGGCTGTGATCACACAAACAAAAATGCCAGGAAGAGCAACATGTCTGTGTAGATTCTCACTCATCCAGGAAGAGCAACCATCACCTTTCATCAAGTGCGTCAGTGTAATTACAGAAACAGTCAGTCACTTCAAGGTCAAATTGAGGGAGGAAAAAAGCACAGAATTAAAAGGCTATAAAAACATGGCAATGACCTACTTGAAGCACTAGATGAGCAGAAGACTCAAGATCCCTGTGGCATAAAAAATTTAAAGTTAATCACTTTAACGGCAAAGCAAAGTTTGTTCATGCTAGAGTGTTAAATCAACTCCATTCTGGCACATTTCCAGCCAAAAGTGAATATAACAGCATGCACAATGAACAGCTGTGTTGTAAGACTGGTGTATTAGATTTCGAGAAGGCGGTGGCCTCGGCTATTGTTATTATGTGCTGTATTTCAATAAAACATCAAAAACATTTTTATCCCACAGACATATTGAAATACTACAACACTGCAGGCCATCTTAACCGGTTTTGAAAAAGATTGGTAATAAATCATGCCAATTTAAATATAAAAGCTGTGCAAGAATGATTGTATAACTGCATTATGTTACTGAGTGAAAGAGCAGTGCAGGGTTCATCCTGGTAAACCATGTTGGGGGTATTCTCTCCTGTCAACGCAGTTTACAAAGCAGCAAAGGTGCCAGAAAAATGCTCTTGGTTCAGATGTCAGGTCAGGTATCCAAGTCATCCTACAGAGACGCAAACTGACAAACGTGAGGGGAAACACTGGAACGGAATGCACGCGGATCAGGAACGACATTAAAACCCACCTACTTTCGTGTCTCTTCTGCCATCAGCCTAGATGCAGCAGGCCATGAGGAGGGCACCTCTGAAGTGGTCCCGTGATATCTGGCACTGGGACCCTGGCAGTGGTTCATTCTGGTCTTGTGGGGTTTGGGAGGGGCGGCTCCGCTCAGGCCATGGTTGCGTTGCATACCATGAATGCCCGGTTGGAATGGGATTTGGGAAGTTGCCTTGGGCATTTTGTCATGTCGCTCTATCCATTCCTGGACAATATTTGTGACGTGTTGCCATGAGCAAGCAGGTGTAATTGAGGCTTAGTCTTTTGTCATAACCAGTTATTAATTTGTAGAATCATTATTTTCATGTGACCTTATAAAAACATTTTCTGTGTGACCTGCAATGTGACTTTTGTTGATGTATTAACTGTTTCAGGCTTGCGCATGAGATTTTTTTTTTATTTTTTTGCCCTTCATAGTTTGAGGAGGCAATCAACGACATTGAGAGGCAAATATCGGTGTTTGCAAAAGCATTATCCACGCCAGCCAGGTTTACCAAAACTTAACCAGCTGCTAAAACGTAGGCAAAAACAGCAGATAAATGATCAATAACGGGTAGATTTCAGGTCTTTGCAACAATCAGTATGGTAAAAATTATCACAGATTAATTCAATATAAACATGATATAATTTAAAACTCTAGCCATATATGTGGATTTAATTAATCATTTTCAATTTAGTTTCAATTTCACTTTTTTTTCCTTTGATGCCCTGTAATAAGTAACTATCATATACTTTATATAACTGAAGAGTCATGATTAGCCAAACCACAAATTCACTGGCGTCGTTTAATAAAATATGTTGGTTCCAGTCAACTGACGTTTGATTTCTGCCGGCGGAAAGACTTCTGCCAGCCAAGACTCAACACACTCAGTATTTAATGTCTTACGTCAGAATCATCTTGCTCTGTCTGAGCCGAAAAACCAGAAGTGGCTGTTAGATCTCACAGGTGCTGAGATTTCATGAAAGAGTGTGAGAATTCTTCTAGAAGATGATTAGAAGCAGAGGCATTAGCAGCCGCGGCTCCAGAACCAAGTTTCTATGCTGGGAACATATTGAGTCAACAATAAGGTTGCTAAATCTGAAAATTCATATTTTCTGATCAGACAAACATCATTTACTTATCAAGTGGAAAATGTGAGTATAATCAACTATTATAACAAAAGCACCACCAACAGAAAACTGAGCAACTTCCAAGAAAGTCCATGATAATAAGAAGAAATTTAAAAGAAAAAAAAAATCAAAGTAAATGCGGCAACATTCTTATAAAGGTTTTATGGGTTTGCTGATAACTTCAAGGTACGTCATAAAAATCTATTAAAGTGCTCTCAATAGTACAAACAAAACTACCACACAGAATATATCTACCATTTTCCAGTCATGTTACTTCTGGAAAATAATGGCCCACAACCAAGTAAATCAGTTTTAACACATGCATAGATAATTAGATGCTTTTTTAAAAAAAAATAATTAAAAACTATATTTAGTTATGGTAACATGGCAACTGCCAATATGATAAAAGATTCCCAAAATAACTTTTGCTAAAAGCTTAAATAAAGGGGGGGGGGAAGCAGAGGGGGAGTCTCGCCCCGCTTTATCGTTCTTTAAATCTCTTCCATTAATCATTAACAATTCTCAAACCTCAGTAAAAAGACTAATCGGGCCCAGGTCAAAATATCACCTCTGCAGGTATTTACTACACGCTTGTGACTTATTTGGCAGCTGCAAAACACTGGATGGGCACACAAAGGTTCTGGACTATCAAACATTAAATAATAAAAATTATTGCAACGTCACGAGACTGCTGGGCCAACAGCTGATAACATCAAAGTTCAATTTTCATCTTTTTAATTTACTGTAAATAAAGACACTAGTCCAGCTGGCAGGATTTATGAACATTAAATACATTTCCCCTCCCTCAGGCATTTGGCCACTATTTTTTTCTTTTCATCATCAGATATCAACAAGCTTTCAAGGCAATCAAGTATTTTAAGCGCATGCCGCTAAGTTTGCTTAACACAGCAGAGTCAATATTAATAGAGTGCTATTTAAGCCTGGGTTTACACACCAAGCAACCAGGAAGTTAATGATTGTCCCAGCTTTGGTGGTGGTGTCAATACAAAAAACAGACCTATGTTAAGATTTGTGGTCTGGGAACATTCGTACCTTTAATGGGAAATAACTTTTATGATGTCCCATAACTCAGCCACTGATATGCATTCCTGTCCTGAGAGCTATTGTTACCGTGCCCTGCATTTCCTCCATATTTCCTGGACTGTCCACATGCTAAAAATATGTAGTCTGCATTTCACTTTAGCAAAAAGCATTTATAAATAAAATCTGAAAGAAAGTAAAGAATTCTTTACTTGACTTTAGCATCATTTGGGATGATCACAGCTGCTTCAGCCAGTAAAGATGCGATTGTGTACCAATCAGGGCTCCTGCCGAACCTTTTAAAGTGGCTGCTCTTGACTTTAATGAAGATGTACAAGTAAATTATTTAGATGCTTCCCAAATATTTCTCCATGCCATTTTTCTTACCTTTATTGTCAGTTGCCAGGTTGCAAATAGGAATTATGGTGCAGACATTTCTAAATTTACAATGTAAACATGATAAACCTAAGCCTGTTCTTGAAGAGCATGGGAGGATTTATCCATCATTTACTACTAATTTGACCTTTTCCCAGCTGCCTACAAAAATAAAAGAGAAAACACTCAACAGTCTAGTTAAATACCACCAACCTGAGACACAGCCGTCAAAGCCCATGTTTGTGTGCTACTATCATTGTGCATGATTTCTCTGACAACTAACACACTTCCAATGAAAACTGATGCATCATGCATGATGGAGTCAAACCAGGGCAGAGACAACTAATATTCAGTTGAAAATCTGGGGTTAGTCAGCCTTTTAGCAATGTTTTAAACATTCTCCATCAGGTGAACATACTAAAAAAATAAATGTATTAATGTTTTACCACTTAATTCACATAATGTGAATGGGCAAAGGCCCTTGATCCACTTTAATTACACTCTAAAACTCTTTAATTACTCTCTGAAAAGAACACATTCTGTATTCATGATCACCTCTCAGGGTCAGCGATGTATGGATGCCCTTTTTTTTCTTTTTTTTTTTTTTGAGGAGGGGGCGTATATATAAACAACCCAGAGACTACAGACCACACTGCATTCCAAATCGAAATAAAGAAACTGGTCTGACCGGTGTGCAGCTACTGGAGGGTTCAGGTTTACAACTTTCGCACCAGAAAATTAATTAACCCGCTTAACACCGATCCGGGAAACAACGTGTTCTAACAAAAGGTGATGTTCGGAGAAATGTGAATTTCTGTTGGAGATTAATAAAGTATCTATCTAAAACTACACGATAATGAACGCCTCAACAGCTCAGACACGTGACAGGAGTTGCGCTGGATAAGTGACAGAGAAGAACCTCGCGATGTTAACGCACCAACAACAACAATAACGTAAACATTAAGGTCAGACAGAGGAAAACTCACCTTCAGAGCAAAGGGATCTACGAAAATTAAGGTCGAGGTCCACGCTGGAAAAGGATATAAAGTCAGAGGGCATCGCCGTCCCTCTATCTGAGAAACCGGACACCTTCTTTCGCGCTCACTGTGATCTTTGGAAGTTCTTATTTTCTTTCTGTCGTCTTCTAAACCAGCCAAAGCTGCCCAGACAGCAGTTGTTAGTGCGCTGAACCTGCTGCTCTCGTTAGTTAGACGTCTCCGCGGTCACTTGACGTGCTGCTACTCCCCCCTCTGCCCGCCTACGACACACGTTTGTTGTCAGCAGACAGCTCGAGCTGCGGGCAGCCACGCCCACGCCGATGACGCAATACGCAAACCAACGGACTGTTCGATTAAGTGCAAGTTTCCTTTCTTTTTTTTACGCAATCTAAAAGATTTTACAAAGATTATGAGATCTACCGGGTTTTTGCAGTGTACGTCCATTTTCAGAGACAGGAGAATTTTCATTGTCTGGTGAGATTTGTCAAATGTAGCAGATAAAAAGGTCTGCAGCAGCAGTTGGAGTCAAACCAGTGGTTAGCTGTAATTGCTGTAGTTAGCTGTAATTGGTTAGCTGAAGAGCATAGGAAAAAAACTTTGCCACAGTGTATTATACATTATATGGTATGTTGCTAATTTCTATTGATGTCTGCACATTTGGTGCTAACTACAACAGCAACACACACTTTAAATTAACCAGAGCAAAATATACAATAAGTAAATTGATATGTTTTAAACATAAAGTCTATTTTAAGACTTTCTATTTATTTATAAGACTATTTTCTACTCTCTATTCATTAAATGAACAAAAGCACATTAACGCTTCAGTATTGAGTCAGAAAGCTCAAGGGTAGTTTAAATCAAGTAAGCTATGAGCAAACCACAACTCCATCAAAGTATTCAGTGAGAAAAACTTTAACTGCTTCCAGGAGAACTAGTTGAAGGATCATCATTAGAAAAGGTTGCCTTCTCCTTTCGGCCATCTCCACCTTGTTTCTTACATTTAAGACCAAACAAACTGCCAAGTTTCATCAGCATCAGGTCCACAATCTCCTCCTCTTCTGATGGCTGTAAAGACAGAGATTTGGAAAGAGGATCGAGACTCGAGAATATGTGTTTTGTATAGTCTGTAAAGTGTTAGCATGGGCGAGTTACCTTGTGATGTATTTGCTCCAGACTGAATGCCACCAGAACGACAGAAATGAAGAGGTTGAGCACCACAAAGGTCATAAACACAATACAGGAGCCAATGAGGAATGCACCAAGTACTGGATTGTAGTCAAGAACCTGAAAGATAACACAGAAGAAATAGGCAAAAGAAAAATTGTCATTTTTCTGTTCTGGTACGATCTTAATAATCTAAAAACTGACCTCTTCGTAGTTGAAAATGCCAAGCTGCAGGCTAATCATTGTCTGTGCGGCATCCAACAGAGTCCGATACGAGTACAGTTTCCAGCCATACATCAGATTAGACTGAAAAGTATACAGATGATCTCAGTGTTAGCAGGCAGCCCAGAAGGACATATACTGCAGTCTGTTGTTGTTAGTTGTGGGAAACTGCTCACAGCTATGGAATAGGCCAGAAACATGATGGCCATGACCACTAGGAAGCCTGAAATATCAGTCCAGGCTCGCTGCAGTGTGGCTGTGATCATGTGCAGCTTTGGATTCAGTCTCAGCAGGTGCCATAACTTGATTGTAGCCAACAACACCAGGAAGGCAATCAGATACCCCAGCACTGCATCTGCCTTGGCTGTCTCGTGAAAATTGGCAAATCTACAGATTGCATGAGAGAACACAGCCGTGTTTTAACAATGGAAACTGGGAACCCAGTGCAGTATTTTTTTTTTTTATAGAAAACATTGTAAACAGTACAAAGGTTTTCTATTATATTATAATACAGTAATCCCTGCTACACACACACACACATTAAACTGCAAAAACATATTTAGTGTTTTCCTTACTGATCTTTGTTGTTCTGGTAGTGCTCAATGTCCTGTTTTCCCAGTAAAGTTCTCTTGATAAAGACAGAAAGTGCACTCCAGCTGAGAATGATGATCGCCAGTTCCAGCAAGTTCCACTTACTTTTGAAATAAGCCCATCCTTGATGCCTCATGAGCTTCCCCTGCCAGGAGTGGACAGTGTCATTCATTTTTAGCAGTGTAAAAACATCGGTTCCGATGATACTGATTAAACTAAGATCATATAAATTCATACCTGGACAACCATGTAATAGAAGATGAAGAGGAAGTAGATGGCTTCAGAGGCCATGACAAAGATGTGAAGGCCACCGGTGGACTGGTACAGGCGCACACTTTGGAGCTCACTGCAGAACTGGAAAGCTCCTTGTGGTGGAAGTCGCGAAAGGTGGTGAAAGGACTTTAAACAATATGAAAGCGTCTATTGAAGATGGGCTACGTACCGGTAGCAGTGGTCTCAAACATGAGGGTTACGATGCAGAAGAGGTTGACGTTAGCATTGTACACAGTGAATTCCACAAAGACCGCTTGGGTGTACACGTCAATCCATGTGTTGTCATAGAGATACTGAAGAACTCTACAGAGGAACATCATTAATGCAGGAACACTGCAGGAGATCAAGCTGGGTGTTACCATGAAAGAATATGATCAACCGAATGTTTTGTATTTAATATGGTAGTGGTCTCATAATGGGGATATGAGCGGAAATTATCTGATGCTTAGTTTTTATATCCAGGTTACAAAAAAAAGCTAAAAACTAACTATAGGTCAGGAATAGTATCAATTGTGCTACTGGGTGAAAAGTAGTCTAATTAAGGAATTCATTGTAGTCATTATCTCGCTTATGCTTAGTTTTATGGTAAAATATTAGAACACCTACCTTCTGTAGTACTGTGAATCTGGCCCCAGATCCACCACAAACCCCCCTCCTCTGTAGAGCATCATGCTGCCCCAGATTGGGTAGGCCCTCAGTCTACCCTGAGACTGGTACGTCCATGCGCTGTCAAGGTTCTGAGAGGTGTTATCAACCACAATTGAGCTCCAGCCTGGACCGTAAGAGCCCATGTTCTCCAGTTCCCAGGAGTACTGAGCATGACAGTCCCTCTCATGCTGCTGCATTGAAAAAGCCACCTGACAGGAGTCTTTATTCACCCTCACCTGGCGAAGGCGAGCATTACCCACCAGCTTTGAATTTCCATCTGTGATGAATCCTAAAATGCAGTTTTGGTGCAAATTTGATATGCAAATATAAACAGATTGGGTTTTAAAGTATCTCATCAGTTTTTTTTAAAGCCAAAGTGAATTAAAAAAATGTTTAAACTATCTAACAACCTGACCTGGGTACTCCCCAAACAGATTGCTCAGCAGGGTCGTGTTTGCCCAGTTGAACACATCCTGAATGCCCATGCTGTCTGAGATGTCTTTGCTGAAGCTCTGTCGTATGTGCTGGGTCAAAAAGAAAGCGTTGGGGTCCCTCTGACCATATGCCACAAGAAGCAACATCCACATAAAGCCCACGTATGCTGAACCACAAGGAGATGTTTAGAGGCTCACATTACTATTGTGCTATGCTTTGTTGTCAAGTACCAAAGTGGTTTTCCTACCGAGGATTTCCCGTATGAGAGCGAACACTTTCTGCTCTTTAATCATATTGTTTCTCATCCTCTCGATGTCAGTGGGCGGCGGTGGCTGATAAAAGCTGCATGTGCTGTCCCTTCTCACTGCGCACATCTTGTCAGGATCTGAGAAAGAAGATTATATAGTTGTTTTGTCATTTTTTGCAAAAACTTAAAAAAAAAACCCTTAATGTCAAAGTACCTGTGTATTGCAGACTCTCATCTATCTGTGGTTCTCCAAATTCCTCCTGCTCAACTTTCTTCAGAACGAGTGCAAAGAAAGCAGCAAAACCAAGGACCTGAGGAATTATAGTTGTATTTACTGGAGAATAACTGTTTTGATGATACATATCTGTTGGGTTTGCCTCCTGAACAAGTCTTTACACAAACCATGCTTGCTCTTTAAATCAGGAGAATCATTTTACTCTTATCTCTATAAATGGATAATTGAATTGAGACTAAATAAGTCTATTTCTGTGCATGACAACCATGAACTGTAAGGTAATTCACCTTCAGAGGTTGAGTTATAAACAGGCTCTCAAAGAATGAAACCAGCATGGAGATGAGCCAGCTTATCGAACGCTCTTTCCCATACGTCAGTCCGTACATCATGGTGAAATACCCGGACACACCGCTGGTAGCAATAACCAGTGTCCAGCCAACAAAGACAAACCACCAAGGCAGCCCTCCTTGACAGCATTTCTTGGGTGAATCTCTGCTCTCTTCTAGGCTGGCGTTGATCTGAGCTGTTTCTAGGCTGGATGATGGGTGATCAACCTCCAACAGACCTTTAATTCCCCAGACTTGCTGCATGGCTGTGTTGTACCTGTCTGGGTATGGAAAACCAGAAGGCCCCAGCAAACCCAGTTCTTTCTCAACACGATGTAGCTGCCTGTAAAGGTATCTACTGTTGTCACTCTTCTTTGGAATTTCTTCGGAGGTCTTCTTAGGACTACCAAAAATGCTGTTTTCTGGCCACAGGAAATTCAGAGGTAGTTAAATAGAAGCTAACATCAGCGTATTCATCAACACTTACAGAGGAGGGCCCTCTTTATTTATTAATACAATTATCTAACTCCTACATTATCAAAAACAACTAATATGATGTGCCAATCCAAGGTGGTGAAGGAAAGTAGCTTGAAAAATCTAAAACATCATGTGACTACCTTGTAGATTGACTGAGTGCAAACTGAGGATCTTGGAGTGATCCTTCTTGATATCATCTGTGTAGAAGTCTCCAGCTGCCTGTTTCTGTAGTCTGATGATTTCCTCCAGCAGAGACAGGAGAGTATTGATGTCCACCTGCTGACCAGGCCGGAGCTCCATGTCAGGCACTGGACTCTTCATGGCCTTTAACAGTGACCGTGCAATTCTCTTAATGTCCTAAAAAATCAACACGACACTTACTTAAAATATGACTTATTGATGACCTTTAAATCACCAATTAAAAACACTTACTTTGATCACAGTGTCTGGTGTGATGTCTTTTAACTCTTTGTTTGAGGAGGAGGACTCTGACCGGGAAACTCGGCCTGTCTTCCCCTGATTAGATGCACCTGTTTTGGTATCCTTTTCCCGCGGACGAGTGTTTCTGAAGATACTTACAATGAGCAGATTGATGGGGAACATGATGATGGAGCTTTGAACTCCGATCATGACCTGCTGCCAGGTGAACTCAATATGACCTGCAAAGAGAAATGAGTTTTGGCAGAGTTTGGGCTGAAGAAAGTATACATCCTTTAACATACTGAATCAATGGCACAGTTGTCAGGCTTTATAAGAAATGGTCAATGCCATGGTCTTTTTGACCTTTTCATCAAGGCAATAAACAATATACAAAATGGTACAGTATTTTGCTCTTGACTGTTTTGTCCATTTAGTATCGTGTTGGTGTTTCCTACCAAGATCCATGGTTTGCTCAGAGGGGTCAGTCGGAATGCCCCAAAACATGATGCTGGTCAACATAGTGCAGAGCAGCAGGGAAAAACAGCAAGACACACGCTGCACACGAGTGAAAGTGCTGCAAGGAGGGCAGTTGATGACAGAAAACCATATGTGGCCATCTTGAAAATCCTTGGCTGTCTTCATGAAGAATAAGTTACTGAAAATATTGACAGAAAAAGGGCATTTGAATTTTGGCGAAACTCTAAATTTCTGCTTAAGAATCATGAGAGTGGTTTGCTTTGAGAGTTTGTATTACCTGAACCTCTTCAAATCAGTCTCTGTGGCAACAGAGAAGACTTTGTCTAGACTGCACTCTCCAACATCTACAGCCAGCCAGGAGTTACAAAGGAAGTGCCATTTCTGACCACCTTCCAGATCCTGCACGATTACTTTGTTGACATACCTGCATTTATCATCAAAAGTTTAATACCGCGATTGCAGCATATGGCACAATACAGTAAACCATGGTCCCGGTACCATGCAGGGTATGCTCCCGAGTTGTCATGCCACAGCCTGATGCTCTGGAGCTCTCCGAGGGAAAAGTGTGTGGTCAGCACAAACATGTCCACCCCGCCTCTCTCAAACACTGGCTTTTCAGGGTCTGTGAGGTGGTGTGGCTCACTTTCTCCTTCTGTGCCCAGAAGAGTTATTGTAACCTAATGCAATTACATATAGGTCCAAATATCAGTGTAAATATCACGAAACAATGTGCAACACTGAGACCCTGCAAGGCTTAAAGGGTATAACTGACCTGAGAGGAGGTGGCTGCACCACGGCGATGGCCTGTGTTGAAAACCAGCAGATAGCGATATTCAGCCAAAGGGTCGTTATCTTCCAGAACTGTTATCTTCACCTAACAGTGCATGTGAAGACAGTTATAATAAAAGTGAAACCAAGCTGCATATCGATCAAAGAACAGGGTTTCTCACAAATCACTCACTTTTTTCCTTTTAACATCCTAATGTGATAAATGATGATTTAATGCATTTTAAATGTCTTTCATACACATACTGATTACCATATGTAATTACTCAAAATTTGCAGGCAATTCGGTATGCTTTATCTATTGTTCTATTTTTTTAAATATTTCATTGAGTACATTGAAGGAGATTAAAACATTTGCTAATATTATTTAATACCTTGTAAGATTAGTTAGTGGAGATTAAAATGCAGACACCACTGTTTGCTGTTTGAATAGATAACTGGTGAACTGAAGACTTCACCAAAGCCAGTGCAAGTGAAGTCTTCAACGTGATTTACCTTGGCTGAGTCCTGGATGTCTTTCCTTCGCGCCCACACAACCACAAGAAGGTAAATAGCAAAGATGGTCCCCACAAAACACACCACAACTGGATTGTTGGTAAATGTGGCAAAAAGTTCTGCTGTGCGTGAAACATCTACTAAGTTAGGCATGACAAAGAAAGAGCTGCCAAAAAAAGTTAAGTGGTTACAGAGGCACTGGGTGACAAACGGTGTGGTAAGAGGCCCGACCTGTTTAAAAAAAAAAAAAAAACACCCTTTGATTAAATTTTACATCTAAATTGCATTTATTCAATCATTGTAGATGGATGTATTTTGTAACCCACCCTGCAGCCATCCTCACTCCATGAAGACTGAGTTTCATTCCAGAATTTACACTGTGCAGCAATAGAAACGACTGCGACGGTGGCATTGATGGATTTGATGCCTGGCTCCACAATAGGCTTCACAACAAGGTAGTAAACTCCAACATCTTCTGTCCTGTCGTTGGGACTCAGCACCCAAGTATATTTTTCCTCTTTGTTAAAATGCCATACATATTCACATAGGACACATATGTGTTTGTCAGTGAATGTGTGGTCCTCACTACAAGATTACGCAATAAAAATATGGCACACGAGTTGGCTTCTCCGTCACACTGATCACAGATTCACTTTTACCTTGTGTGGAATTCTTTAAAGGAAGCTGAGTCTTAGCCACATAATTGTCATCAGTTGGATAATCTTTATATCCCAGGAACAGCATAAAGGAAATGTCATCAGATGGCTCCATTTTCAGCACCAGTGTTACATCCGGTGAAGGAACATCAATTATTACTGTGCTGAAATTGGCAAGGTCCAGGACAGTAGTGTTCTCCTTCCCAAGATCAAGCCTTGGAAGTAGAATCTAACATGGGAGTAATCACATGATTTGGTTTATTAGTGCCAAATGTAGAATTAAACCTCACTAAATGTAAATCCTACCTCTATCTCCTCAGGTAAGTTGTGTACAGGGATGACAGTGCCATTCATTCGGGTGAGAGAGACAGAGCCAACTGTCCCTGTGATGTTGCCCTCTTTCCAAGAATAAGGATTTGTCTCAAAACTCATCATCTAAAAGAAATTGAGAATACAACAAAGTTATTATTCTGCTATGCACGCTTTGCATGTTTGGCCATTTCACGCATAAAATGTAAATTTAGCTCTAAAAATACATACAACTAAATAATTCAATATAATAAAATTGAGAAAGATAATGGCTTTTATAAGCCATTTTAATGAACCACAACTAAGTTCTGCAACAGATTTTATTGTACAGACATACAAAACCACAAAAATACTTACTCTGACATCCACTGGCTCTTCTGGAGAGATAATATGAGCCGGCAGTGGAGGGAAGGAGAACTTTGAGGAGGTGTTTTTCTGGACATTTATAGCCTGCATTTGCATGTTTGCTGGAGATACTCTGAAAGAAGTCAAATAAATCACATTTTCTTATTGTCAGCACACTGTATGAAGTGGTTGCTTCAGTGTCAATGATAGCTCACCTGTTAACGTAAACACTGATCTGACCAGAATCAATGATGGCTGGTTCTCCATTCAATTTCTTATTAATCAACAGAGCACTTTGAACATTGTCTATCCCAGTGAGAAGAAAATCTGAGACTTTTTTCTAACGAGAAGCATTACATATTGTTTACATACTTGAGGGAGAATATTGCACCAACAGCATTTATGATTTGAACTTACACTTGATGAGACGTTCAAAATGTTACTGGCTGCCTCAACTATAGGTGTAGCTGCTTCAACAACTTCCCCATCATCCACATTGTCTTGATTAACAGTGAGAGTGCTGAGGGCAGAGCTGAGGTCTACCAACAAAGAACCAGCTTCTTCCTGTAAGGAAACCCACAGATTAGAGCTGCTGCTACTTCTACCACTACTCTCCTACTATTAAAGATAGGTTAAGTCCTTAAAGGAAGTATCTGTTTATTGATGCATACACAGTTCCTAATTCACATTAACCATGATCTGTCACTACTGCAGTGTCAAAACAAATTTCCATTTCCAGTACTGATTTCCTAATAGATCTATGGAAAAACCTGGAATGGGAGAAAGTGTGGATGCCATCATGGAAAAAAAACCTGTTTGGCTGCAATTGTAGATTATCTGACTGTTTGATAAGGGAGAGGATGTGGGACAGGTATGTATTCCGACAACCATTATCTCACACATACATGCTGCCACATCTCACCCACTATAATTATAACAATGGCTTACCTTCATGTGGACTGGAGAATGCGTATCTGTTTGAGTTACTACATGTAAAGCATGTCTCTGGTGTCAGAGAGTCCTTGGCTCCTGTCAAACTGAACATTCTATTTCTGCAGTACCTGTGCAGCTGGAGTGAGCTCCTCCGGGCGCTGAGTGAGTCCTGCAACAGCTCTGGCTGTCACTTCCACTTGACTAGTTGTGTTGCTAAGTGAGTTCAGCAGAACTGTGCTCATTTTGGTCAACATTTGCTCTCTGAGCTGAAAGGTAAAGGAGCGTTATCATCGCGATACACTTCACTTGAGACAGAGGGAGGCCTCACAAACGTCAACGTATTACCTCCATCCTTGCGTCCATCTGATCTTGGTTAGCCTCAGTGTTCAGCATGTCAGAAACTGAGGTGAAAATCTGTCCAAGAGCCTCACCGGTGAGAAGACCATGTTGCTCTAACTGACTCAGTGTGTCTTCCAATGTAGTCTGGAGAGCCTCCACGGAGCGGCTGCTTTTCCGCACCTTCATCAACACCAACAGACACAATCATTCATAGGCTTCATTCATCTCTCTTGACGTGAGATACACAAGACAACACACCTGAGTCGGGACAGTTGTGGTGGTTGTCCCATATTCATTTTTTACAGTTACCACGACAGTCAAACTGTAGTTTTTGGTCATGTCTCCAAGAGGCAAGTACACAGATTTCACCTCAGCTGCAGTACTGCAGCGTAGGTGATTACCTAAAAGAACAAAAAATGTTTCCATATCAAATGGAAATTATGCTGAATTCTTCCAGTTCTTCAGTTTTTTTTAATCCTATTTTTCAGTGAAATAAAAATAGGAATTTTCACCTGCGTCTGTTTTGAAACAGTATGAACAGCCAGTAGAGCAGAAGGAGCTCGCGCTGCAGGTGATGTCAAACGCATCGAGAACTGTTCCTGAAGGTGGGGAGATGCTACAGGAAGGAAGGCTGGGATCGACTGGTGCTTCGGTTGCCAGTGGTTTTGTTGACTCTACATCAGGTATTGGTAAAGTGTAACTGACAAAACCTGACTCTGTTTTCCCTGTCAAAAATGAAAAACACAGAAAATGTAATGGATTAAAAAAAAAAAAAAACTATGCAAACCATTGATCATGAAAGGAAAACAGACCATAAACAATCACAGTGATGTTGCTGAATGTCTCCATTGAAAGTTTCAGCTGCTGACTGTTGATAACATATTCAGTGTTGCCTTCCTGCTTGTCAATAAGTGGCCTTCTTCCTGCTTTTAAGTAACATTTTTGTAGTCCATCCTAAAAGCAGATGTTTAATTATCAGCTGTTTGTTACATTGCAGAACCCACTGTTCATTTTGCTTACTTACTGGTTTGGGATCTTCAATAGACCAAACCACATCTGGACAATTTGGAACACAGTTCAGCTTTAGTTTCACATGGTTGTTCACGTTGATCGAAGCACAATCATCACAACTGCATGAATAAAACTCTCTGTCAAAACCAGTACGGAAAAGTCATTTAAGGCTGTTCTGTAAAACATACCTGATGGTGATGTTTGTAAATTCCTTTGGAACCACACTAATACACTTTGAAGCTGAGCCAAGCTGAACCCATTTTCTAAACCAGGTTGCTCTTCTTATGGTTACAACATAGTTCAACATATCAAAGGGATCTGGGAGACAGTCTTTATCAATAGTGTGAGTGTCACCCTTCGTTTTGTTTCTGCATTTGCAGTTTCCTCCTGTACATGAAGAACACTGATCTTAGATAACAACAAGCTGCTCTCAATAGTCAGACTGTAAATTTGAATTACTGTACTTACGACATTTCCACTGAAATGTGAGTCCATTGTCTGATGATAAATCAGCTCCAGTTACATGTAGAGTCAGACTTTGACTGTTATCAATCAAAGTATCCGGAGTGGCAATAATTTTCACGCCCTTGATGCTTATATTTCCAGTCTGTAGATTTTCAGAAAATCATGCTTTTAGCATTCAAACACCGGCACATGCTCCTGATGTAATGATGGCGAAATATGTCTACTTCTACATACTGTATTTCCAGATTCATCAAGTAAATGATCTGAATAATTCTGGCAAGCTAGCAGTATGCCCCTCAAATCCACATCCGCGTCAGAGGCAGACAAGGCATTCATGGCTCGTACGTTCACCTTCAACAATCCTTTATCAAAAATAGATAGCACTTTAAGCATGAGTATTAGGTACTGTTCACATCCATGTAGAAAAACCTGGAGTGGAACTAAGTATGGATGACATCATGGAAAAACCCATTTTACTCCCTGGCAGGCAACACAGACTATCTGACTGATTTGATGAGATAGAGGTTGTAGGACAGGTATTTATTCTGACAATCTATTATCTAACTCAAGGATGCTGCGACATTTTCCACCCTAGACATGTAATTGTGACACTGGCTTACCTTCGAGAGGACTGGAGAACGTATATATTTCTGAGCTGCTGTTAAACATGTGTCTGGTTTTAGAGAGAGTGTCAATGGCTCCTGAAAAGCTGAAGAGCAGCTCCACAGGGGCTCCTTTCTCTAGCAAAACACTGATAATGAGATCCATCGAATCTGGACAATCATCTCCATCTGTTACGATGGAGGCTTGCAGGCCTTCAACAGGCTTTAGTAAACACAGCTCCAGACTTGTGGACACTGAGTGACCTGTGATCCTGTTAGAGGCAGTTAAGGTTAGATTGTTGCAGCCGGGTCCAAGCTTCTCCATCACATTAACGCTCAGTGTGATGTTGTGGGGTGTGGTCCCTCTTTCCGTGGATGAGTTTGCAAGCAACTCGTCATCAAGAAGAATTGTATAAGAAACATTTGTTCCTGTTTGATTAGGGGGAAGAATTACATCATTATGCAGTTTTTGATAGTTAACTTTTTGGGGAAGGGTGATCTGATATTTGACAGACTCACCTTGCTCAACCTCAACCTGGATGTGAACAGGTCCATCATAGAGCACGTTGCATTTATTGCCATCTGTTGACACGTTTGTGCTATAGCACCTAATGACATTTAACGCCCTGACAGGTTCCTGAATGGTTATGGTTTTCTCTGCTGTTACACACCAGTCGTTTGTAGAGCACTCCACACTGACCGTAAAAACACCAGGATGACTGAATCTGTGCATCATAGTGCTCTCCAATCTGTGGACAAAAAAAATCAATAAATGTAGTCAGTAAAAATGAATATATCCGTCAGTGCAATAGTACTAGCTGGATGCTGAGCCTTCCTCACTTTACTGGACTATATGGATCGATGGTGTGGCCATCTCCAGCGTTCAGTGTGCACGTAAGGTTTCCTTCAAAAGGGTGAAGAAGCCACCTGACAGTGATGGTGACATTGTCAAAGACGGCTGCTAACTTTGTCAATAAAAGTTGGAGACCTAACAGAAAAAAATTACACCTTATTGACTTCAGTTGAATTATACACACACACACAATCTGACATAATCAAAAGGATAATCATCAGGAACTGAAAAATCTGACCATTTTTGCAGTGGTATTCTATGGACAGATAGCTTCCCAACATAGGACAGGGCTGTCCAAAAGAGCTCAGTTCGACTGAAGCCTGGCAAGACTGTTGTCCATGGCAACGGGCTGGAATGATAATGTAATCAAAACACTTCAGTTCTGAGCCTTTTAAATGTCATTGTGTAAATGTTTCCTTTCTTTTATAAAAGTTTGTAAGGAGAGTATCTGCTTATTTCTTTAAAAGTAAAACAACAGATAACTGCTTTTAATTTCCATGTAATATCGTACAGCTGATCTAAAACTTGCCTTATTCTTTGTTAATGTAGACTGTTATTGGTTTATAAATCTAACGGTTATTAAAGAAAACCTAATGATATTACCTGTAATGGATTCTGTGACATCTATCCAGCTGCACTCCTCCTGGGAGGATGCGGGTGAGGTTGTAAGTTTAGATCGGCAGTAGTGAATTGTTTTTCGACCATAGAAGCTGTCATCTATCTCAATGACTTGGCCAGAACCACACTGCAGTGTTGCATTTTGGTCATCACACGTGATGGATCTCTCCGATTCTAAATGGAAAAATTGATAATCACATACAGGAAGCAATGTATTATATGTTTAACAATATAACTAATACATTTAGGAGTCTATACCAAACTGGCAGATGAAATTGAGTTCTTGGCTGCAGTTTACTTTGGCTTCCCAGTGAAAACCTGAATGTTTCAGTATATGTCCACAGGCTGCTTCCGTGTCTGGAGTGTTCACCCAGTTACTGTAACTGATATCCGAGCCATCCAGCCATGCAAGGGAGCCTGTCAATCAGTCATAGGACAATCAGTGATGGGATTACCATGACAATATTGTTGATGATAATACAAGCTAAGATGTCTGTGTAGATGTGTAGATTCTCACTCATCCATACAAGCTAAGATGTAATACAGTTATGTAATACAACAATTAACTGATTGCAAGGTGAGTGACTAAGCCTCATTGTTTGTGAAGGGGGAAAAAGACACTTGTAAATCTGATTACGGGACCACAAGCCTATTAATAACGTCTATGCAACTCCTGGAATGAAAAAATGACTCTCATGACACCTGCTGTTTGAGGGAGTTATCTACAGTGAAGGTGCTGCTTATTAATGAACACATTGCAATTGTACACAATGGAGATGCAAGCTGTCTGAGAGCATCAGAGGTGATCATCTATATTTTTTGATTAATTAAAGATTAATCTTACCCTCAGTGGTAGTGATGTCAAGCGTGAGGTTTGGAGCTGCAGGGGCCAGCCCAATCCACCAGTCCAGACCTGGGTTCAGGTGTTTTTGAAGAAATTGTTGTATTTCATCATTCAGAATGAAAGCCAGGTGTCCTCCCCCTCGCTCGCACCATCCCTGGGCACTGAGAAAGGATTGCTGTATGGATACAAACTCATAGCAAGAGGCATCAAAACTCTCCTGGTGGTCTGGACATGAGAAATAATCTGTGTCATCGTCAGCATAACAGGCACTACTGAAGAAGCAAATTATCAAACATATCAGTATGCAGAGAGTAAAACGTTCCATCTCTGCACCTCTAGACTGGTCAGTCTTGCTGGGAGCTTCATGCCTTTAAAGGGCCCTAACATCATTGGCCCTGACACTGGTCTCCTCTTTAGGATTGTTTTCAACATCAGGATGGCATTGTTGTTGGGTCCATAATTCCTTGCAGACAAAAGCTCAGTCTGTAGTTAAAAGGCAGGAGGGCTTACTGTCAACAGCTGCTAATTGAAGTATTGTCTCCAGTAATGTTGGGGTCTGCAAGCTGCAGAGAAAGATAAGCTTCTCATCTATCTACCATACCATGTCAAAATGGAGCCTAAAGCTTTTACTAGTCATGAACCTTTTGTTTTCAGCCTGACACTGTGACTTGTTGCCATTTGTACAAGATATCTAAATATCTAAACATTAAAAATAACAGCTTCACATAAATTTTACCATTTTAAATATAAGAGAAAATATGTCTTTATCGTAGCCATAGTTCCTTTTTAACAACCTGCTTACTAAGACATGCGATGATTTATTTTCTTGTCGTTTACCTCTTCTCTTCTTTGATTAACGTTTAAAAATTTGTTCAATATTTTAATGTACATTTTAGCTATATTGTTATTCGCGCAATTAGTAATTGCGTAATCGTGACAACAAAAAAACAGGCTGATTATTGGCCCCCCAAAAAAAGCCCGGATTGACGTCATAATTATGAGACGCACCTATCGCAGGGCATGACTTTTCTACAACAGGAGCAAATTTAATTCGGCTTCTGACTGTAAACTGTTGCCGCATTCGCACAATGTTGGCTTTTAGGAGTTGCTTGGCCAGCACTACCATCACGGCTCTGCGGGCCCTTCGCAGTCATAAAGTAATAGTAGTGATTTGCGGCTCGACAGGTCAGTCAGAGATGCTGAAACCGGTTTGCTAAACTTGTCGCTAATTTCTGCCTCTTCAGGTTACCGTTTCTCAGAGGTGTATGTCAACACAGACCGACGGAGAAGTCCGGATCACGAAAATACTGAAAGAGAAGTTCCCATTAGCCGCGTCGCTTAAAGTTGTAGATGTATCAGGTAAACTTATGTCTACTCCGGAATACGTTAAATCACGGAGATTATCGCGATATTTATGATCACAACAAACGATTGCGTGTGAAGTTGTGTTCAGTGACTGTATGTGATACGTTATCAGAATGATTGTTTGAAATTACAAACACATTGTAATTAGTATATTGTTGAAAGCGAACATTAAATTATGAACTGTAGAAAGCTAGAAAAGAGTATTTTTGTTAACCTGTGTTGTGTTCAGGTGGTTGTGGAGCCATGTATGAGGTCCATATAGAGTCCATGGAGTTTAAGGGAAAACGGACCATTCAGCAGCACCAGCTGGTCAATCAGGTAAATTACTGCAACCTGTGCAAGCATAAACTATAAAATACAATATTATTATGTGTGTTATATTGCACATTAATTGTGCTGAAACCGTAAGTTGTTTGTTTTTTACTAATGTTACCTGTTAACTATGGTTAGATAAGCATCTTGAATTTGGCAGATATGTCTCTTTTATTCATTAGGACATAACATAAGTTTGAACTTCTTGTTTTATAGGCTGTATAAAAATGGAATTGTTTTCAGATTATCATGTTTTTGTCCTTCACAGGCACTTAAAGAAGAGATTCAAGGAATGCATGGACTGCGAATATTCACAAATGTTCCAGAAAAATAGTGAAAGTATTTCCCCAATTGACCCACAACATTTTCATTTGTTGACATCATCTAAAATGAATGTAGTTTGAAAAATGTATTCCACAGTTGTAAATATGCAAGGGAGATAAAGGAGGGCTGAAACACGCACAAAAATGACTCGATAAAAATGCTATTTATATATCAAGTCATAGTTTCTTCCCAATTCTTGGGTCGATAATGGTAAAGAGTTGATAATGAAGATGTATAATGAATACAGCTTACCTGAATAGAGGAGAGCTCAGATATATCAACAATTAGATTCTATATGGTTGGACCTTGTGTTAATACAAATCATGCATCAGCTGCTGCTTTCCATGCATAAACATTTTTTCCTATGATTGAATAAACTAATAAACCCTTGGCAGTAGCAACCAGCAGATTAATGTGGTCACTGTGAACCTGGGTGTGAAACAATAAATCTCAAATTGGCTATGTTTAAAATGATCCTAAAGGGAGCCAGGGAACTTTCCCCTACTCTGTTAAATAGTCACTGCATCAGATCTCTGCAATAACACTAGTGATAATACTGTTGATACACAGGAGCTACCTGTCGCTCATATTGAGCCACAGCAAACTGATTATGATATATTAACAGAATAGCAAAGAAGATTGCTTTAGCTGAGGAGCCTTTTCCCCCTCATAAAATCATGAAAATCAAGATCAGTATAAATAAGAGTTTAAAAGTTCCCCCAGCATATTTTGGCCCTCAAAAAGATAACTGTCCCTATTTCCCATAAATTTCCCAGTGAAGTTTCCAGTGGATGAGCAGAATATAGACTACTTAGACTGGTCTCCCTAATAATGTAGTTTATTTAATGTAGGGAGTGTAAATATGCGCCCTACACCGGACGATGGCGGTCATACTCGAGAAAGGAAATCCAGGTTACATTCAAGTCACTCCAAGCGTTGAAAAACACGAGTTAAACTGATCCACGTCTTCATGACTTGAATAAGAAAAGACATCATGTTCGTCTCCGCAGCAGAATTGAATAAAACTGTAGATCGCCGGAGGACAGGCTGCGTTGTGGATAAGCAGGCTGTCGGTGCGCAGGTTGCACATCAGTCAGAGCCCTGTGGAGGAGGAGGAGGAGGAGGAGGAGGAAGAGAGGCGAGGCGAAGCAGCAGGTCTCCGACATGGCTAAAGAAGGAGCAGATATGACGGAGGAAACCGAGTACATGATCGACAGAAACGCTGGAAAAGAAGCTGAAAACCTGGAATCGACCCGAGATGCCAAAGAAATGCGAGCGGTGTTGCTGACGGCTTTCGGAGGTCTGAACAAACTCAGGATGACCAGGAAAGCCATGCCCGAGCTCCAGGATGGAGAAGTGAAGATTCACGTCAAAGCATGGTAAATGTGCTTTTTTTTTAAACTCGTTTAAATAAATAGAAATGTCAAAAAAATAAAAAACTAAACAACAACAACATCCTTTTAGAAAATCGCGTAGTCATGAAGTCACAGATCTCTTGTTGCGCAGGTGGTTGGATGAAGCTGGTTTGGAACAGGCATTTCTAATGCACTTATTGAAATCGCAGTCTCTTTATTTAAAATTATATCTTTATTTTATAAGAATATTACAACTGCAACTTGTGTTGCAAACTTGCATATGAGAAGACAAAACTGGAAACTGGCCAGTTTCCCAGAGGAGTAGAAAGTGATAGCACAGTGCAATCCCTCCAAATATGTTAGCATCAGCAAACAATATATATTTGTTTGTTTTCTTTCTAATATGAAATCGAAGACATAATTCTCATGAACTTAGTTCTTTGCAGTGGACTGAATTTCCTGGATCTGATGGTTCGTCAGGGGACTATTGATAATCCTCCGAAACCTCCGGTGGTTCCTGGGTTTGAATGTTCAGGAATAGTGGAGGCAGTGGGTGAAAACTCTGAAGGATTTGAGGTAAATGAAACGAGAGACAGAAGAAGAAGAATTAATGATACTTGTCTTAGTATTCTCCCAGCTGTCATGACCATCTTTTTCCCAGATAGGAGATAGAGTCATGGCTTTTGTGAACTGCAACGCCTGGGCAGAAGTTGTCTGCACACCGGCGGAGTTTGTCTACAAAATGCCGGATGAAATGACGTTTGCCGAGGCTGCCGCATTCACCATGAACTTTGTGGCTGCCTATATGATGCTCTTTGAGGTAGCCAACCTGCGAGAGGGGATGTCAGTGTTGGTCCACTCGGCTGGAGGTGGTGTCGTGAGTAGATTTCTGTCCGCAGGTTGTGCAACGATGAGTTTTGTAATTTCTTAAAAAAACAAAGTGGAAGCCATGGTTTCAGACTCAAAATAGAAGTCGGTTTATTGCTACAGTGGAAAAACACATCCACATAGGTCAGACTTAGCTCATAGTTCTACCAAAAGAAAGTCATTTCTGATGTTATTTATTGGAAGGAGAATGTTGCCTGTGAAGATGGATTCTTTCATTGTCCTGTTTCGTTGATAGTGTCCTGTTTCCTTATGCACTGACAAATTGTTGCACTCTGCTCACCATTTTCAGGGTCAGGCCGTGGCTCAGCTATGCTCTACAGTGCCTAATGTCACAGTGTTTGGGATTGCTTCATGTTTCAAACACGCGGCTATCAGGGACTCTGTGACTCACCTCTTCAACAGAAATGTTGATTACACGCAAGAAGTTAAAAAGTAAGAGCAGTTAGTCTATTTAAACAACACTGAATTACACGTTTGAAGTTACAGATTTGATAACACAGATTACACACGGATGCAGATGTTACCTGTTGCCTTATTTGGACCTTGTGTGTTCACGGTCCCCATGGCAACACACGGCTCATTTCAGAGAGCAGCAGCATATTGTGAGGTGGTGGTCTGCTCTTGCCGCGTGGAACAACTGAACCAATTACAGCAGAGCATTATAACCACGTACATTCCATTCACAGCACAGTTAGTTAGCTGTTAGTGAGATGTCCCAGCAGACCTGCTAATGCCTCTGACACATTTATTTCCTATTGTATTTTGAAAATATTGACTTGCTCATCACTATTTTTCCCGTGATGCAGAAGCTGTATATTGTTGAGTCATATCTGGAACATGCTGCGTGACTGTGTTTTGCTCTCTGTCACACATAAAGGCTCAAATATTTCCTAAGAAGAAATAATTGTTTCACGCTTTCTGTCTGTGTCAGCAGCCGCTGCCTTTCATCTCTTGGGCCCACACATTCTTCTCAGGATAAAGAGCAAAGTACACCTAAATTAGTCTTGATACAAAAGGCAAAAAAAAAAAAAAAAAAAAAAAACGCCATGGGAATCACAAGACCACCAAGCAGTTTAGCCAAGCAGGTGTCCATGGCCAGTAGGGAGAAAGTAATGAATCAGGGATAACATGCCTTGCTTTGTTTTGCTTCTTTGCTTCGCCTGAATCTGTTTTCGTCCAGTTCTCTTTGGGGTGAACATTCAATATCATTTTTTTTTCTGTGCTCCAAATAGAGAAACAGATATTTTGTAAGTCAAGCTCAAACACTCGACTTACTGTTGTTGTACATGATGGACATTTAATTATTTGCTGATTAGGAATTAAATAATTTAAGTGGCATTTAAGTCTCTACAGTGGCCAAAAACAAATGTCCAGTACTGCAGGTATCTTGGTTCTGGATTCTTCTTCAGAACAATATTCGTTTACCTTGAAATTAGCAAAACTTTACATCCCACGGTGATACCAATGGATTTAACTTACTTTGCTCTTGACGTGTTAGGATTTCTCCAGAGGGGGTTGACATAGTGTTGGACTGCCTGTGTGGAGAAAACACAGGGAAGGGCCTGAATCTGCTCAAACCTTTAGGAACTTACATCCTCTATGGTAGGAACCCCTTTTTGGATTATTAATATTATGATTGCCTCTCAAAAAATGAGCAAATGTGCATCATCTTTAAACACAGCTATTTTTTTTTTTGTTTGTTTGTTTAAATCTTAATATTTAGCCAGATGTGTTCTGGATATAGAGTTTTTAACATTTTGTTGGCATTATCCTCAGATACAAGAAGAGGAGCGCTGCACAATATTATAATATATTTATGTTTATTGCAAAGGCTGCATCTGAATAGTCTTTTCCCTTAGAAGCTTAAAGCATGTGAAGACCGGTGTAACAATCGCTGATGTGATTTCAGAAGAGGAAGAGAACTTTTGGATTAAGATTTCATCTCAGTTATTAATGAGGTTATTTCCTGCCCGGTCTTAATCAGGTGCCAGTGGTTTCTCCTCAGCCTTCAGACTTCATGGCTGCTTATTGCTGTCCAATCACGCCTTCCTCTCAACCCACAGCGCTCAACGATCCCTTTATTTTTGTTTTTTCAGGCGCGTCAAACATGGTAACTGGGGAAACAAAGAGTTTCTTCAGCTTTGCAAAATCTGTGAGTCAGAGATGCAGTCTGTCATGAACATGAAGAAAACGAACATTTCATGGCAATTAAAACATGCCTGGGTTAGTAACTTTGGATGTTTTTTTTTTCCTCTAGTGGTGGCAGGTGGAGAAGGTGAACCCCATTAAGCTCTACGAAGAGAATAAAGTCATAGCAGGATTCTCGCTCCTCAACCTCCTTTTCAAGCACAGGAAATGTAGTCTTGTGAGATCCGTGATGGACAAACTCCTGTGTCTCTATGAACAAAAGAAAATCAGGCCAGTGGTGGACTCCCTCTGGGCACTGGAGGAGGTAAGAGCCCACTGACATGGACAGAATAAACTAATTATATGTAATGTGATGATTTTTTTTTTCTTCTGCAGATGGTAAGTAGTCAGTGCAGTTCTAATAACACTTACATATAATCCACGCCCATCATATCATTCTTTGGCTCCTAGAAAATGGTTTTATTCCATTTTCTGTGCACAGAAATCGACATAAAAATTTAATGAACACAATTTATCAGTAACAACGATGTAATTAATAGTCATTAAAGAACTAATACATTTCAGGTGAGAGTGCTCCTGACAGGGTTTTTCCTAATGTCTGTCTGTTATCTCTGAAAAATACAATATTAGTGTCAGAAATCAGAAGTAAAACCTTGATGTAAAAGGGGAAAAATAGATCTGCACCCATCTGTGATGACGGTGTCCAGAGTGAACATGCTCTGGCCACCTGAGTTAAAGGGTTAGGGTTAAATACCCTGACACAGATAATAACTCCTTAGTATTTTATCTGGGGCTGTGTTTTGTACTTGCAGTACATTCTACATCTGACCTGCCCGTGTACTGCAGGTTATGTGTTAGGTGCAGCAAGAACAAATTTGAAACATGCAATGTCTCTATGAGCACTTGACCTTTGACTCTTCTGCCCAGTTTTGAATATTATGTTCACCTTGTTCAAAGCAGTAAGAGTAAATGTGATGATATATAGGTAAACATTTGGCTTTTGGTAAGTCGTGATACTTCTACCATAGGTATAGTGTATCTATATCTATTTCCTTCAGTTACAACTCATGAAAGTGGTTTATGTAAATACCCCCATCACCTATAAGGAAGCATATTCTGTCTTCCTCTGTGTAAAACGATTGAAATGATGCCACTTCAAACACCAATAAGTCAGATCAAACCACCGATTTAGCATTTCAGAAAATATGTCTGAACGGCAGTGTATGTCCAGTCTGTCTTTAGAGTTCAGTTTCTAATGAAAACCTCCCAGTTTCCTGGCAGAATCTTCAGGCCATTGAAAGTAACTGTTTCCCATGAGGAATCTAATTAGAGGGTAGGATGTTGTGGGACGTGGTGTCAGGGGTGCACAGCCTGCCTCATTTGTTGGTATGCCTGAAAGAAGAATTGAGAGTGTTATTCTTGATTACGACAAACGTTTTACTCAGAGACCCGAATGGATGTGCTCTCTACACTTAGAGCCTACAGTTTGTTGGTTTTTGTAGCGAAGCTCAATTTCAGAGGTAAAACAGTAGAAGATGTCATCTGAAGTGCAGTTTACTCACTCTGCTCTGCAGACTGTTGAAAAAGTTTCTGACCTATTTTTGGTCTTGGCTGGATTTTCTCTATATTTAACAAAGGACTTCTTGTGACACAATGGCTTCCAGACAAAGAGGCACATTCAGTTATATCTCCATATGCACTGTGTTGAGAAAGGAAGGTAATCTTTTGTGGTGTTTGAATTTTCCTCTGTTCGGCTGAGTTGGGCCAGCATGAATCAGTGTAAATTAAACTGCTGGACACAGAAGAAGGTGTCATAATGTTGTTTTCCAGAGGTGAACCCTTCATTAGGTTGGTGCTTGTTTTGGAAAATTAGTGTTTGCTGTGTGTGATATCATGCAGTATTCTGTTCAAGTCTGAGGAAGCCTGTTGGAGAAAGTCCAAATGCCTCATGCTACAGGGCAGAAGCAGTTTTGGTTTTTATGACTAAAATAACCACAGAGAGAAATGATTGCAAAGAACTTTAAATCATTTTTCAAATATCCAAAAACGAGTGCTCCTAATTAGAGACTGTCACTTTTGTGATAGTTTAATTGCTGGGAAGTAATTGGTGTGTGTTGTTCTCAGGTGAAAGAGGCAATGCAGAGAATTCATGACAGAGGCAACATAGGAAAGCTCATTCTGGATGTTGAGAAGGCCCCCACACCTCTGGTAAAAAAAAAAAAAAACACCCTTTCTGAGTAAACACATTTTTACAGAATGCCGTAAATCATCTTTCACAATATCAAATGACTAAAGTAAGTGTTTTACCGCACCACTGTTTGTATTTGTGTTTCCCCTTCATTTTCTGAATGAGCAGCTTGGCTCTGGGCTAATAATATCTGCGTCACATATTGATCCGTAGATGGCCAGCGACAGCACTGAGACCAGTGAGGCAGGGGAGGAAGAGGAGGAGCCCGAGGGAGACAACGAAAGCAAGGAGCGAATCCCTTTTATCCACTAAACAGATCACCGACAGATTGAAGACGACCCCCTCCACACAGAGGAACACACAGTGTTGTGCATTATGTGTTAGTGTACCTGTGTATGTGTGTAAGTATGCATGTGCTGTACTCATGTATGCATGAATGGGCCTCAGATGTCACTTCCTGACAAGCAGGTGTTGGCATTAATGAAGACTAAAAGTGTGTTTGTTACCTAGACAACAAGTGCAAGTGCCCTGCATCACACTGAAATTGTATCATTATTTTATTGTATTATGAAGAACTATTATGCAAGCACTGCAGGTTTGAGTTGATTTTAAAGGCAGAATTCCCCAGTATGGCATTGAAATGTGTTGTATTTTGTTGACTGAATTTGAAAAAGTCCAAATGAGCATAAAAATCTAACATGAATTTTACAGTTAATGAAGGTAGGGTGATGTGTAATACTTAATGTTACTGTTTTTGTGGTTGCAGAAACAAGTTTACACCTGTTAAAGAGAACCGACCCTTTCTTAGGTTTCATCCATCAAAGTAAACATGAAAACAGTTCTATTCATATTCACCGAGTTTTGGTTTCAGGTGTTTCAGAAGTCAGCTTGCTTTTTTTAAAATTGGTATCGTACATGTGAGAAACTGAATGTGCTACCTGATTAACAGCTGCTGCATCCCAACACAGACCTGGACCATAAACTGGTGAAAGAAAATTTGTTTCATTAGATTAAGTTTAAAAAATGATAGGTAGATTTTTTTAAAGAACTCACTGAGGCCTTTATTGTCAGAGGTGTGTGTGTCTGTGTGCATGGTTGTGTGTGTGTGTGTGTGTGTGTGTGTGTGTGAGAGAGAGAGAGAGAGAAATAAGTTAAAAAAAAGAAGTGTAGCAGATTCTTTAATGTTGTAGTTTTCACATATATTTGGTGGTTTACATGTAGTTATATATTTTTGTCACTGTGTCTATTTACTTAAATAAATGTCTCTGCAAAGTCATCTGTCATTTTTTTCCCTCAATTTCACGTTTCAGTTTCTTTACTTAAACATTTTCTGTGTCACGTCAGTGCCTTTAATCTGGGGGTTGATGAATACTTGTATCATGTTTATATTTAAATCAACTTAATTAATTTTTTGTAGAATTAAAACGCATGTTCACTTTTATTTGACATTCTGCACGATTCCTTAGTTTGACACCAGATGGCAACAAACAGAAGGCAAATCTTGTAAATCAACTCTGGAGCACAATTCAAGATTTTTCACTATAACAGACTGTCAGCAGAAACTCAAAGAAAGCAGCAAAATATAAGATTATTATCTAAATTAATCACATAATAATTCAACTTATCCTCTAACCTCATCTATAACTTGAAATTGAATGAAATTGTTATTTTAGGATTCATGTTTATTAAAAACGCCACAGTTTTCACATCAGACGAAAACATGATTTTAAGGTATGAATCATTCACTGAATGTGATTCTCAGAAATGTAAATATTGAAGATTCTAAAATAGGAAAACATACATTTACTGGGGTGTCTTGCCCTTTTCTAAACTTTCCAGTCTCGTCTTTACACGACCAGTGAAGCTAGAAATAACCTGGGCTGCAGCAGGACTTCATCAGGTCTGTCAGAAGGTTTTCTTTATAAATATTATACAGGTGAGAGATTGGAAAGATAACTGGAGGAACAGCCAGGATCCGTTTTCCAGCTGTTTACTGTTTGCTATAAAGACTTTGACAGTCAAACATTCAATAGATTTCCAGTTTGTGGAATTAAATGGGAATATTGCTCAGTGCAACTTGTTCCGAGTAAATATTTTTGAAAAGCCAGACACAGGGGGTTCATTATTTACCGCTCCACCCTTTCACCTCTCTCACCTCTTCCCGATGGTTGGGCAATAACAAATCTCTGGAGCCAGTGCATGCTGGGTAACCAGAGAGGCACACAGGGGACCACTATATATTCATCCACCTCGTGTGTGTTTAGTTCCTTCCACAACAGCACAAGGTGAACCCCTGTGTCCCGTCGTGGAGGATCCACAGTCATGGCGCGCCTGGGCCTCCCCGTCTTCCTCCTCCTCTGCTTCTCTTTGCTTCAGCTCAGCTCCGGACATCCATCCCGCACCAGGAATGAATGGACCAGGAATCCCCGTCAGGCTGGAGGTAACGCGCACATAATCCACAAATGTGGCTCTTGCCAAACTTTTTTTGCGCCTCTGTTCACCAGACTTGTGTGTGGATGCTTCTCTGTGGGGGTGCAGCTGCAGAGGGAGACGAGGTGAAGTCCCAGATCGAGAAGCTGTGGCAGGAGGTCAACTCACTGAAGGAGATGCAGGCTTTGCAGACAGGTAGTATTAAAAACACAGTTTAATGATGTTTTAGAATGCAACGTAGCCCCTTTTTGCTGAGTGGTTTGACTGCCATGAAAGAGTTCTAATTTAACATTTCAGTCTGAAATGTGTCAGATTGGATCTGAGAGTTTACTGTCGCTGTACCAAAAACCCAATGGAATTCAGGATGAATGCAAAAACTGGGCTCAGTCAACATAAAAGTAAATAAATCATAAATGCCTTCATGTCATATGATGTGATGCTGCATCTCCAGCTGAGGGGAGCAACATTTATAATGACTAGATGGAAGTAATTAAAATAAAATATAGAATTATGTTAACTTTTATACCTCACTTTTATATCCCCCCCCCCACACACACACACACAGACACACACACTATTTTCAAAAATTATTCTGGCCGTAAGCTTATAAATCATGTTTTTTTTTTTTTTTTAAGACAATTTCTTGTGTCACGAATAGTGAATGATGAATATTGATGATTCATTTGTTTCCAGTCTGTCTTCGTGGCATCAAAGCGAATAGAAAATGTTACCTGACCAGTGAGGAGGCCAAACACTACCATGAGGCAAACGAGGACTGCATAGCTCAGGGAGGAACCCTGGCCACGCCACGAGACCTGCTGGAAAACAATGAACTGAGGGACTACGCAAAGAAGAGCGCTCTGGGATCCAGGGACTTCTGGATCGGGGTGGCAGACATTGTAAAGGAGGGCCAGTATGTGGATGTCAACAGCCTGCCAGTGAGCTTCTTCAACTGGGACCGCTCCAAGAAGCAGCCCACGGGCACCAAGAGGGAAAGCTGCGTGGCTCTGTCGGTAGCGGCGCAGGGCAAGTGGCACGACGAGGTGTGCCGCCATCTCAAAAAGTACATCTGTGAATATGTTATCCCCTGAGAAGACCCAGCATGTGTGAAAGGAGAGAAAAGGCAGGCCTCACGATTGTGTTTTTTCATGGCAGAAATTTGTGCTGCTGTGGCCAGAAGTGCTGTGCTATTCTTCACATCATATTTTGAACTAAAATGCTGCCATTAGACACTGTAACATTTCCAACCTGATCTACATTAAATATTGTCATGATACTGATGACGTCTGGTATTGTGATGGCCTGCCTGCTTCACAAATTTATCAAATGTGACCTCTAGGATGTAAAATGAGACAATAACAGTATAATTTGTATGTTTTAATTAACTATAATGTCACAGAAACAACAACAAAAATGAATTAATTTCATCTGTATCAACTTGGATGAGTCTTTATAAATAACCTACTAATGCAGAAATTATAACAGTACATTAGAAGAAGATGAATGTGTATTCTGCTGCTGGCTGACCTTATTTCTGCAGACAGAAACACTCTGAAGGATAATCAGCAGACTATTCTTGGGAACAGAGAATGGATGTCTGCAAGGCAACACCCAGAGAAACACTACAGCCTGAAGTTTTATTATAAAAGATGCAAAAATACAAGTTATTCACAGAAATAATATACGTTTAAATGAAGTGTTACCATCTCGTTGACCCCCTCAGCAGTTTCTTATCTAATTTGGGATACCTTTATTTGATAACTTCGCTAGACAATATTTGCATTCATGATTTGCGTTCATTGATTGAACAAACACACGTTTCGTGTTTTCGGTGAACTCGTTAGAATAAATCAGGCTGAAAAAAAAAGTCCCGAGGAGAACCATCTAAATAATTCAAGCCGTGTTTTGTGCGTTTCTGTCATCGCTGTCCTTTTAAAACCACGCAGGCGACGTCACGGTGCCCCCGCACACATCACGCACGTTTGTCTGGCTGGAATGTGATGCTAGAGTGAAGTCTCGCGGAGTAAAACACCGGCCATTTTTCTCCATTTATAGCAGGACGCTCCGTGCTCGATCACTTTGATAAGCCCCGCAAGTTTCGGGCAAGTTGAATGTAGCCACCCGGAGTTTCTGAATCCAAGACAAACGACGCGCAAACTATGTTTGTGTTGGTGAATGCAGAGTTTTTTCGCTGACATCCTCGTTCGGATAGATGCTCATACTGTCGCACAAATGGAAATGGTGCCTAGCGAGGAGAACCAGTTCGTACCTAAAGAGGTGAGGTTAACACGTTTGTAAGACGGGGGGGAGGGGGACAAAAATCAACCCTTTGCTGTTAGTAGAGCTGTCACCTTTGCGGACCACGTTCATTAATAGCCTGGACACTTTTACAGGCAGCTTAAGGACTTTGTGACCTCGACTTGTTGTTTACAGGCTAACTCTGAAACGCTAACAGTTACTTGGCCGGCCTAGCCTAGCCTCGGCTACATGACTTATCGGCTAGTTTCACAGCATCTTTTATAGAGTAAGTTTATGGAGACAGTGCCAACTGGTCCTTAACCACGCATATCGTTACGTTATCTAAACTTCTAAACTCGAATTGGTTACATTTTTTACGAAAACGTCACTTGTCAACATTAGTTACCTCGTTGCTAATTTGCAAGTAATAGTAGCTCGTAGAATCTAGCTAGCTATTGCGTTAGCACTTTAAGTCTTGTTGGTGGCAACTATTGCCATTGTAGAAATATTTGGATTATTTAATCAAATGGCACTGACCTATCAGAGGGATTAATGGCAAAGATGGGCTGAACTTATCGTTACTTTCGAATGTAGTTTTCGTTTACACTGTGCACAATGATTCTTTCGGAGACCCGATTGCACATTGTTTTGAATTATACTTGTAGCTTTAATATAACATGGTCCAAGGCTAATGCTAGCCGATTTTGACTAGACAGGAGTAAACATGAGCAGGATTTAGGGTTAAATAACGTGTCTTCGGTTATTTCTTCTGCTACTAAAACGAAAGCGTTCCCTGCTTCTTTAAATGTGATTGACGAATTCACGTTGATGATTAATTAAGCGCATTTATGTTTATCCTCCACAAGCTGCTGGTTCTCAAATTACTGCGATCTTTGTCTTCTGTTGACAAAACTACATGGTAATAAAATACAGCAGACATTAAATCTAATTTTGTTATCACATGCGAAGACTGAGAAAACGCTTCGAGTAATCCCCCCCAAAAAAAAACAAACAAACAAAAAAATACATTTGACGTCACCGTAGCTATTATTGGCAAGAAAGTCATTGAATTTCTTGTTTAATATTTTACATGGGTATATCTGGAAGGTTACTAGAAGCTGCTTCAGCCGGATTTACGTCAGCGGGAGTATTGCGTCAAGCACAGGACGTCAACAACAGACATCAGGCGTGAAGGGAAAATTAGACAAGATCAAATACTTTTAGACGAATTATTAAGGCGTAAATATAAAATTTTATTTTCTAAACCTAAAAAATATCCCCATTAGTAAAGTATTTATTGTAGACAAGATAGCATTTAGGAAGTCATTGATGGTGCTAAAACAGTTATTAAAAACATCTATTAGTGCTTTCTGGAGTAAATTGTGCCCTTGTTTTCAGAGCTCTTTGGCTAAATTAAAAAAAAAAAAAAAAAAAAAAAAAAAACAGGGAAATTTTCCTTGTTTGTTGTATACAGGAAGTTGGTTCACTGGTTGTTTTCAGGTAATAACCTCGTTAACACCCACAAAAAAAACACATACTGGTTCCATTAATGGTGGCCCCAAATGTATTCTCCCGCAACTGTAAACAGACCACATTTGACCATTCAAATGGCTACCATGTGCATTTATAATGACATTACGTTACTGTAGATGCCCATAAATAGTACACAACATTACAGCCAGTCATTATTTGTGTGGTATTTATAATATGTTACAGCTGTAAAGTGCTCCGCTGTGCTCCACAGCACTCATTGTGTGTTACCATTTTGTAATTATATGTGCAGCAAAAATAACCTTTAGTCTTTTAATACACTTGTGTGTTATGTTTTTAGCGGTAGCTTCTTTTTTGTGCCCCAGTCACATTTTGGTGAGATCACAGACCTCTCAGAGGCTGCAAAACAGGAACGATAGAACTACAGCATATCCCTGTAATTATCATTATTTCCCAGCAAAGAAGCTGATTTACCAGGCAGATGGTGGCAGAAAATGGCTTGAATTTGGCTAGATAGAAATATATATTAATAAACCCCCTGCCCCAACAGAATTTTGTATTATTATAATAAAAAAATTAATTATTTTTTCTTTTTGTTTTGTCCATATAATATCAGGATATGTTTTGGAGTTGCAGAAAGAGTATTTTTGATGAAATGAAGAGGAGATCTCAGGTAGCTGCCTCTTGTTTGGGGAGAGTGCTAAAGCATGAGTTTAAATATGCATGAAACAGCATTGTGATGACTGTTCTTTATCAGACAGCACACCTGGAGTGAAATAATATCTGCATACATGTTTAAATGAGAGGTGTGCTATTATTTTATAAAGGAGCACGCATGTCTGACCTACAGTATTAATGTTGGCCTTGAACCCATAGTCCAGACCTGATGAAAATGAATGTTTGTTTTTGACGGTCCAGTTCAAGGTAGATTTAAAAAGCAGAATTCAGGTTTTATAATGCATTTAGCATTTTGTCAGTTATGTCAAAAACATTACATTTTGCAGCCATACTTAACTGAATTCAATATTCCGTAAATGTTAAGTATATTTGAAATCATATACACACTTTTTTAATTATTATATTTAGAAAATTATTGTTGTATCAGAATTTCTCAGGCATTTTTTCTTTTACCAGCACATTTTGTATAACTCACACTGCCTGGCAAGGCTTATAGCCATTAATTGTATTGATCTGATGTTTAAAAACGCGATGTAATTTATTTTTGCAATACATTTTCAGATCCACAATGCTGCCGAGGAGCCTCGAGTGCTGTGCATAATACAGGACACCACTAATTCGAGAACGATCAACGAGCGGCTCACCTTGAACCTGCCTGCTTCCACCACCCTCTCCAAGCTCCACAAAGATGTGGCCCACAAAGCTGGATATATGAACGGCAGTTTTGAGCTTGTCTGGGGAAACGCACCAAATATGGTTCGGAGAATTATTCCATTTATTCAACCAGCTGTCAAAATCCAACCATATTCTCTGTTATTGTTCAGTGTTGCTTCGCTTTATGTACAGTTTGTGTTGCCCCACAGCAGTTTCCTGCAATGTTGGTATACCAACCAACACTGATATCATAAGTGAGTAGAGACAAGTGATACTGAACTCTTAGACTTTTTACACTGCAGATCTCCCAGTAGTTGTGCAGTAAAAAGAGCCAGTCACCTCTTTATGACCTGGGAGAAACCGATAGGCTCTGAGATAAGTCTGAACATCAGGCACATACACGGTTGTTCTTTTATTTGTTTTCAGGTTTTGAACAAATCATTTTATCAGCGTTGTTCTCAGTCATACAGGAAAAGGAATGCCAGAAGGGAGCAGTTCATTGAGATCAGTCATATTACATTCAATCCTCTGTGTGTTTACTGGTTGTTGGTGTGAGGTTATTTGATGTTTATGTACATTTGTATGTGCACATAATACTCCCTTTTCTTAAATGCGAACAGCCTAATCCTGCTGCGACCCAGGCCAAAGCCCAGGTGCTGTCTCTGTTGTTATCTCACTGAGTAGGTCAGTGGATTAAGCCACTGTATATTTCCACTGCAGCACTCTGCCTCAGCTTGCTGTGGAGAAAGACAGCAAGTCTTGGCTATGCAGCATCTCATACATGTTAGCTTCCAGTTGCTTCCTTCAGTGCCAAGAACTTTGGGTTCAATGGGAATCTGAGTTTTGTGAGTTCAGCGTGTAGTCTGAATAACATGACTTGCTTTTGAGCTGTGGTTTTCCTGTCTTTACCAGGAGTCTTTGCTCAAAATGTTTTTGTTGCAATGTGTCTCCCTCCAGGCACCGCTGGACCACCAAAGTGAGATGTCCCTCTCTGATTCTGGGTTTGAGCCTGGTGGGAAAAGGAATTTTCTCCATCTCACTGACAAAGATGGGGAACAGCCCCAGCTTGCATCTGTGAGTCTTTTAAGGTCTCCACCCTGAGTTTCACAAACAAAAAAGTCCTCGTTAATTTTATTTTTTGTATGTTCAGGATGAATCGGGAGCTGCTGATAGCACTGGGCTAGATGACAGCTCTCAGGAGCGCTTCATCGGGCCCCTCCCCCGGGAGGGCTCTGTAGGCTGCAGTGGTGATTACAGCAGTCCAACCTATTCCTACTCATCCATTCTTAACAAATCTGATACAGGTGCGCTTTTACCCCCTGCTGGATATACAGGCCTAAACATGACCCATTTAACGCACTTGCTTCAATATCCTGTCTTTTGCTCTTATCCAGGTTATGTTGGTTTGGTCAACCAAGCTATGACCTGTTATCTCAACAGCCTTCTGCAGACACTGTTCATGACTCCAGAATTTAGAAATGCACTCTACAAGTAAGAAATCAGGGTTTTTGTGAAATTATTCATGGTAACATTTCACAAGAATAAATGTGTTAAGTTTTCTTCTAATTCCTTTGGCACATTTCAGCTGGGAGTTTGAAGAGTCTGAGGAGGATCCAGTCACCAGTATCCCTTACCAGCTGCAAAGATTGTTTGTTCTCCTGCAGACCAGTAAGAAACGGGCAATCGAGACCACTGACGTAACACGGAGTTTTGGCTGGGACAGTAGTGAGGGTGAGGGCTGACACACCTCTATTATTAGCATTCATGCATGTGGTCAAGTGAGACACGTGTCTTTGCATCTGTAACTTTAATTAAATTTTTTTTTGTGTGGGTTTTTTTTTTTGTTTTTGTTTTTTAGCTTGGCAGCAGCATGATGTGCAGGAGCTGTGTAGGGTCATGTTTGATGCCCTGGAGCAAAAGTGGAAGCAGACAGTGCAGGTAGGAGAATGCAAGAAATTCAGCAACAGTCAGGTTGCACTGCAAGAAATCTACTATAGGAAAAGTGAAATGGGTCAGTAACCCCAGGGTCATGGTGACGGTCTAAACTGCAAATACTTAATCCTGTGTGTTAGCCTCCTCTCCTAGTAGTGTTCTTCAGTCGGAACTATGTGAAGTTCTTTGACCATCATGCCCTTTGAGATGCAATGCAGAGTGAGAAACATGCCGTTTCTCACTCTGCATTGCAAAAAACGGCTACTGCTCAAACAATTGTTGTATTGTGTATTGTATTGTAAGCCTGACTGTCATGCTTTGGTATCCTCAGGCTGACCTGATCAACCAGCTGTACCAAGGGAAGCTAAAAGATTACGTCCGCTGTCTGGAGTGTGGCTATGAGAGTTGGAGAATCGATACTTATCTGGATATCCCTCTCGTGATCCGACCCTTTGGAGCCAGCCAGGCCTACGGCAGTGTGGTGTGTGTCTCTCTAAATATTTTTTACCAGTCTTAAACCTCTTTAGCATTTGCAGCAACAGCGCCTTAAATTGTAGTACTTTTTTTTTTTGTTGTTGTTTTTTTGTTTTTTTTGTTTTTGGTTACAGCCTTAGTGTTTAGTGTAAACACAGATGGATCTGAAACCTTTTTACGTTACAGGAAGAGGCATTGCAGGCATTTATCCAACCAGAAACTCTGGACGGTCCCAACCAGTACTTCTGCGAGCGCTGCCAAAAGAAATGCGATGCTCGGAAAGTAAGTGGGTTGTAAATGTCTCGTGGGAGTCATGATTCATGAAGATAAGGCTCTTCCTTGACCTGCCTTTCTTGACTGCATTTTGTGTAAATGCATGTCCACACAGGGTTTGAGATTTCTGCACTTTCCCTACCTGTTGACACTCCAACTGAAGCGATTTGATTTTGACTACACCACTATGCATCGAATTAAGCTCAACGACCGCATGACTTTCCCAGAGGAACTTGACATGAGCCCGTTCATTGATGTGGAAGACGAGGTATCAAAAGCCGTAATTGTGTCTGTTTTCTTCATACAGTCATAGTTGTTTGAAAAGTGACACCATTTTTGTCTTTTTTTTGGCTGTTTATCACATGCAGAGTTTCATCCCTGGGATGTTTTTCCAGGCATTTAGAGCAGCCACCATCTGTTGCTGCTCTTTTAATATGCCTTTCAGCAAATGAAACTCTTAGAATTCATCTTGCTGCTTGTATGTGCTTTCACAATGTTCCGCATGTCATTTGCTATAGAAGTCACCTCAGACGGAGAGCTGCACCGATAGTGGGGCAGAGAATGAAGGTAGTTGCCACAGTGACCAGATGAGCAACGATTTTTCTACAGACGATTGTGTGGATGAAGGCATCTGTTTGGATACCACCAACAATGCAGACAGAATGCTGAAGCCAAAGGTACATTCTTTTGCCTGGCTACTGTACAGAAATTGATTAAGCCTCCTTCTTTGTTAGTTGTCTGTTGGGTGGAATGTCTTAACTTTATTTTGATCAAAGAAATTTCCAAGTTTCATACCATACAGCAAAAGTTTTTTCATTCTGGTTACAAACTAGGAAAACGTATATAGGAAACTTATGATTTACACACTTCTATGATCCCTCATGATAATGTGAGTCAGAAAAGGTTTTCAGTAAACACTTTGCTAACCATTTATTGATTAACAATTGTTTACCTTCCCCCTTTCTGAATTCTCAGAGTTTGCTGACGTTTGAACTGTTTTCTGTTATGGTCCATTCTGGGAGCGCTGCTGGTGGTCATTACTATGCCCACATTAAGTCCTTCAGTGATGGCCAGTGGTACAGTTTCAATGATCAACATGTTAGCAAGGTCAGCCTTTGGCTTTGAGTAACTCAATTACTCTGAACTTGATTTAACAAAATATTCATATTCGCTGGATCGTTTTCAGCCTCTCTTCTTGCATTTTTATTGGACAGATCACTCAAGATGATATCAGGAAGACATATGGGGGGTCCTCAGGGAGCAGAGGTTATTACTCCAGTGCCTTTGCAAGGTTGGTTCTGTACATCACACGATTTTTACGAATGACTTGGGAGGTACAAGCACAGTGGTTTTCTGTTCATTGTTCTTTGTTGCCTCTGCACCTTTTATAACAACAAACGTGAGCCAAATCCTTTGTGCTGTCCAGATGTTCATCCGTTTTTTTGTGAAAATTTCAAAGCACGTCAGCAGATTTTTGGCTGAAACAACTTCATCTCTTGGATTTTATAGTATATGCTCTAACAGGTCCTTATCTTCTTTCCATGTAGCTCTACAAATGCATATATGCTGATTTATAGATTGAAAGACCCCTCAAGGAATGCAAGTAAGACACTGATTTAAGAATTGAATCAAATATGAACAATCTAGATTCTTTGTTGCCCCCTTGTCCTGGAGTAAGTGTGTATTTTTATTGTTACCCATGTGTCATCTCTACAGAGTATTTATCTGTGGAAGACTTCCCAGAACACATAAAGAGTTTGGTTCAGAAGGAGAAGGAGTCAGAGGAGCAGGAGAAGCGACAGAGAGAGATTGAGCGAAACACTTGCAAAGTACACAATCTTTCTGTCTTAACGCAATTTCTGTTGCCCTTTTGATCTTTAAAACAAGCCTGATATTTTCTGTCTTTGTCCACTTTCAGATAAAGCTTTTTTGCGTTCATCCAATAAAGATGATGATGGAGAGTAAGCTGGAAGTACACAAGGACAAAACTCTAAGAGAAGCAACAGAGATGGCATTCAAGGTGCGTTATTTATTTTTTTTTATGTCCGGCTGCTGCATCTTTGCGTCTTGAATCATTGTTTTTAAATGCACCAGACTGGAACTTACGCAATAAAATGCTCAAGATTGCAGTAAAACTGCTTCTGCTGAACTTAAACCGATGTTGCAACATAAGGGGTTTATGTACTCATTTATGTCGCCCCTGCCACAGCTGATGGAACTAGAGGGGTTGGTGACTCTGGACTGTTGTCGTTTGGTAAAGTATGATGAGTTTCATGAGTACCTGGAGCGCTCATATGAAGGTGAGGAGGACACGCCAATGGGTCTCCTGCTGGGGGGAGTCAAGTCTTCGTACATGTTCGATTTGCTTCTTGAGACCCGCAGGCCTGACCAAGTGTTTCAGCCTTACAAACCTGGAGGTTAGTAGCCTGCTGCTGTTAAGTCAGAGACTTTGGTAAAAGTTGAGAAAAATAATCGGGTATTTCTATAATACATGCAATTATTTGCACTTACTACTCAGAAAAAACTTGGAATATTGATTTATGCAATGCAAGATGTGAGCAATATTCCTAGCAGAATAACAGATTTTTGACATGTTTCTGGTTTTCCTTAGAGGTGATGGTGAAGGTTCACGTTGTGGATTTGGAGAGCAAGACCATCGCTGCATCGGTCAGTGTCAGAGCTTATCTGAACCAGTCCATCACGGAATTCAAGCAGCTTATTGCACAGGTTTGCTCCTCGCCTTGGCTCCTTTCCTCTCGACTGTTGTATTTTTTCTGCTTAAAGAGTTAAACAAGTCTCCTGTGCGTGTTTTTCTACCCAGGCTACAGGGTTATCTGCAGAAACCATGCGTGTGGTCCTGGAGCGCTGTTATAATGACCTTCGCCTTTTGTATGTTCCAAATAAGACACTGAAAGCTGAGGGCTTCTTCAGAAGCAACAAGGTCCGTTTACTTTATTGCTATACACAAAGATTGATTCCTGTTGTGGATTTAAAATAAAAATGTTAATTTCCTGTCATTCTTTTTTAATTGGTCAGGTTTTTGTAGAGAGCTCAGTGTCAACAGATCATCAGGTCACTTTCACTGACTCTTTATTGTGGAAGCTGTTGGATCGTCATGGAAATACAATCCGGCTTTTGGTCTTGCTGCCTGAACAGTCTCCAGGAACACTGACCAACAGAACTGTTTGCCAAAAAGTAGGCGCTGACTCTGATGCATCCTTGGATGGGTCAAAGGATGACAGGAAATCAGTAGAGGCTATCCTGGAGGAGAGCACAGAAAAACTGAAGAATCTGTCTCTCCAGCAGCAGCAGCAGCAGCAGCAGCAGGGCTCCAGCACCAGTGACAGCCAGAAAAGCTCAGATGCCAGTGACTTTGAACATATTGAATCTCCCACCCAAGACGCAGATTCCAACTCTTTACTCTGTGTGGCTGCAGACAACAGGGAGCTGGAGAATCGGATCAGGATTGCCGGCAGTAGCGGCGCCTCCTCCGATCCTGAGAACCACTTTGCCTGCGAAGAGCGGTCAGACTCTGAGGTCAACAATGACCGCAGCACGAGCTCAGTGGACAGCGACATCCTGAGCTCCAGTCACAGCAGCGACACACTGTGTAATGCTGACAGCGGGCCCTTGGCACTGGCCAATGGCTTGGACTCACACAGTATCACAAGTAGCCGTCGCTCCAAAGCCCATGAGGGCAAAAAGGAGACATGGGACACTGCCGAAGAGGACTCTGGGACAGACAGCGAATACGATGACAATGGGAAGAGCAAAGGAGAGGCTCAGTACCTGTATTTTAGAGCTGAGCCTTGTTTACAGAGTGACTCCACGTGTGATCCACAAAAATGTATGAAAGTGTTTCGTGATATTTCTGTGACTGTTTTCCGTCAGAACATTGACATCATTGTGTAGTTAATAGAATATTCCTTTCGTGTGTCCTTACTCAACTTTTGCTAAGATTGCATGAATGTTAAAATGTATATTTCTTTTGAACCTCTCCAGGTTTAGTGATTTATGTGGACAAAAGGATAACATTAGCAGCATTTAAACAGAACTTGGAGCCTTATGTGGGAGTCCCCTCCACTCAGTTCAAAGTGTTTCGGGTTTACGCCAACAACCAGGAGTTTGAGAGCGTACGACTCAATGAAACACTTTCATCATTCTCTGATGACAACAAGGTCTGCCTCTGTGCTCCTTTTTCTTGGTGATGTCAGTTTCTGCTGTGATTGAAAAGGTGACGTTAACATGGACTTGTCCACATTTTCCATAGATAACAATCCGCCTAGGTAGAGCTCTGAAAAAGGGTGAATACAGGGTGAAGGTGTACCAGCTACTAGTGAATGAATTGGAGGTAACGACTCTCCGCGCTCAACGACTTTGGCTAAACTTTGCCACTTAAAATGCTGATAATTTTATTATGCGTGTTATGCAGCCCTGCAAGTTCCTTGTGGACACGGTGTTTGCCAAAGGCATGACTGTCAGGCAGTCTAAGGAGGAGCTGCTCCCACTCCTGAAAGAACAGTGCAAACTTGACCTCAACATTGACAGGTAAGTTTAGTTGTTCCCACATATTAACGATCATGTGTGATGTATACAATGTAAAGTAAAGGAGTAGGAATCATGAACTAATAACGCACTTTTCTGTTTTAGGGTCCGTCTTAGAAAGAAGACATGGAAAAACCCAGGCACAGTGTTTCTGGACTATCATGTATATGAAGAAGACATCAGCATCTCCTCCAACTGGGAAGTTTTCCTGGAAGTTCTTAGTGGTAATTACTGATAACCTACATTTATGTTACCATTTGTATACGATTGTATTGATGAAATCTTCTGCATAAAAGCCCAAATGTAAAATTAGAAAACTAAACAAGAAAACGTGTCATTTTCATCAAGAGGAATTTAAGCTTCAAAGTGATGTTTTTTTGTCTCTTGATTTTTTTTTTTTTTAGATTCGGAGAAGATGAAGTCCATGTCACAGCTCGCTGTTCTGACCCGGAGATGGAGCCCCTCTACAATGAAGCTGGGGCCTTTCGAGGAAGTCATATTGGAGAACAGCAGCGTAGATGAGCTAAAGGAGAAGGTTTGTCTTTGTTTGTTTTATATATGGTTGTTAAAAGCCATTTGATTGTGAATGCTCTTTCTTTTCTGTTTTTAGCTCAGTGAAATGAGTGACATTTCCCTTGAAAACCTGGACTTTGCAAAGGTTGGTGCGAGGCGTTTACTTTTACTCGACATGGATTTTTCTTTTAATGGTTTGTTGCTTTGCGCTTTCATCTTTTTTATTTCTTTGACTCCAAAATCTGTCTTCTCTTTGCAGGGCAGAGGAACATTTCCTTGTGATATTTCTGTGCTGGAGATCCAGCAGGATTTGGACTGGAACCCAAAGGTCTCTACTCTGAATGTGTGGCCTCTGTACATCTGCGATGATGGTGCTGTGGTCTTTTACAGGTTAGAATCAAAACGGATGCACCCCCCCCTTTCCCCACTGAAGTGATTAGGGAGTTTTATTTTCTTCTGAATTTTAAAAATGTGTTTTGTTCTCACACACACTTAGAAACAGCACAGAGGAACCAATGGAGCTGTCGGAGGATGAGCGCAATGAGCTCATGAAGAGGGAAAGCAGCCGGCTACTGAAGACTGGACACCGTGTCAGTTATTCGCCTCGCAAAGAGAAGGCCCTCAAGATCTACCTGGACGGAGGCCCTACCAAGGACCCAGGACAGGACTGATGCACAGAGTAGCACTTGTTGTTTATTCAGTCATGCCACTGTTGCAAAGGAAGGAGCAACGGGAACTCTGCGTGTCAGGCCTGGCGCTTGAAAATCAAGCAGCGCTGTGAGGCTGGTGTGCGGTCTGAGCCTCAGGACCGGCTCAGAAACTCTGTTGTGCACTATAGTGTATTGTACTGTAAAGTTTAAAGGGAAGTGTGAAAGCTTTTCAATGCAGACACCAGAATTATCACTTTAGGACAAATGGATTGAGCGTGAAAGCTCCACGGATGGACGCCGGAAGAAATCACGCAGGAGGTCATCCGCTCGGTCTATTTACGTCTCCTTTTACATCAGCCTCTCACTGTTTCTCTTCCTCTTTCAGCAATATTGTTGATAATCAGCTGTGACCATCTGACTAGTGTGTGACGCACTCACACAGAGAACCGCATGTATTTGATGCCACCAAGGACTCTGAAACCAACAGCACAGCAGTGACTTACTCAGACTTGCCTCATGCAGCGAGCCACATGATGTCCACACGGCTTTCATCAAAATAGGCTCCAGAATCAGAGAAATTGTAAATCATTCTGCTGGTCGGGCACTTCTGTAACGGTCTGTTGCACCTGTACTGCTGCTCCTCTGTGCTTTACAGGAGCTTTTACCTCTGCTGAGTCACTTCCAATAGTCCCACTGAGTCTTTGTACAATTGCAATGAATCAAAAAGTAGAATATGTCATAAATCTTTGTTTATTGTAAATTATTTTGCTCCGGACTTAATCAATAAATTAGGTCTTGTGAGCCACCAGACATGTGGTCTGTAATAATCCTTAATTTGAAAGTGTTATCTTCCTCTTTCCTCACCATATTAGCTGGGGTTAGCGTGTGTGAGTGTGGCTGTGTGACAGGTTGATCTGGGGGCTTCTACCTGTTGGCAGTGGAGCATAAATGCCCACCAGACTCTTCAGTCTGTAGGAATGCCAATATCCAAAGGAAATATTGTATTCTTTGAGATCTGAAACGTGTGAGAAGTGTGATTTTAGAGATTAAAGTACTTTGTTCCCCGTAACTTTAGTTTTTGTGGTTGTATGTCAAAGTGAAAAAACAATATTTGCTCCCGTAAATTAAAATGTCATAGCTTTTGAATGGCTCTAGTGTTCGGAAAGTGCAGAGCTCTTTGATTGGACTTGTATCGCAGCATAATTATTTGCAGCAGTTGGGTGATGCTGGCTGTGTTCTGCTCGAGGTGCTGCTCCTTTGCAAAATAAGAATGAAAAGCAGCAGTGAAATTAAATCATTAAACAATGCCAAGCGTTTTGTGATTTTAAAAAAAGAAGGGAAGAACAGTAAGTACGTGTGTGTCTGTCCTTTTAATAGGCATTTTCCACAGCAGCCATTTTGAAAGTAAATTGACAGGTGATACTTAAGTTAAACAGCACTGCATCATTCAGTGTAGCATAGTGTCAACAGATCTTAGTACAAAATGTTTTTACAGCGATTGCAACATATTGTGAAGCCAAGATGTGCAAGAATACATTCAGCCTAAGTACAGACTAGACGGTTAAAAGGTGTACTTGGATACTTAGATCCAAACAAGTTACTGTCCATTAAAATTCTTCTGTATTTTTAGCAGCATTTGGTCAACAGAGCATCTGGTCAGTTCTCTTGTGGAAACAGTGAGTTGGGTTTTAGTTCAGAGCAGTAAAAGCTTTAATGTCGGCTCATTTGTACGTACGTCATCTCTTTAGTAATCATCCATGCTTTTGTCATTTTTCAGTAAAGCCAGCGACCAGGAGCCTACACAATAAACTCAGGTGTTGACCAAGCCAAGTGAAATCTACCCACACCGTTTCTAAATGATATAGTCTATATCCGAGTATAAGGAGTCTGCCAGATCTTCTTCGCTGGAATCCTCTTCTTTAAGGCACATAGACCCTCGCCTGGCAGGACAAAGTTGCGTATTTTAGGATCAGTCACTAAAATTTATCCAACATTTCAGATGAAGACTCACCCCAGATGCTGACACTGGAGATCTCCCGCACACGGACAGTGTTTCCTGGGTCCCTCGTCCCGGGCGTCCCAGGACAGGAGCTCCATCACATGGTTGGGGCCACCAAAGCAGCGCTCACGCTCGATAGGCTTGGCCGAGCAAACAGGGAAGAGCAGGACTAAAGGCACAAACAAGAAGCACCGATCTGTTTTCTAGAGAAGCAAGTCGATTCCTTGAATGCAAAATGCAACGGCGTGCGCTGGACTGTACCTGTGTGGAAGGCACAGCAGAGGTCAGGGCTGCAGTCGCTCTGGCGCCAGCACGTGCTGCCAGCCTCTCCTCTGGTTGCATTGTGACTGCACTGACCCCACATGCACAGCTGTTCGTCGCAGCACTCCTCATCCTTCGTACAAGGCTGGGAGAAGGGAAAAATGTGTTTGTTTGGGGTTTTTTTTAAATGTCACGATGTGTGTTTTGGGATTCAACTCGGAGCATTAAAACGACGCCTCTGGAGGGACAACTGCGGTCCGACATTGAGACATGCTGTCCTTCTAAGTTAACCTCGTTCGTAAAGGACACACTCCAGTTACACTTGTAGGCACACTGCAATGCAGTCAGAGTGTAGCTGCTGCCTGGAAGTGATGGTAAAAATGAAGGACGCACACGCAGTCCTTTTGAACGAAACCCGACAGAAGATCTGATCAGGAAGTTTCACTTACCACATCCACTGATTTGCAAGGCTGACACCTGGAGTTGTGTGCATTTTGAAGGCAATACTTTCCCTGTCCACAGTCCTCAGCACTCACACATCCCTAGAAAGACATGACAGGAGGGATGACAAACAACAATATAAGGAGTGTTTTGAAATTTCAGAGCAGCTAACATGTTGAAACAAATTCTAATTCCAGCACCTGAGAGTAAACCTACTTGTTCAATACTGTTCTCCAGGTCACTGGACCGGTCATCATCTGTGCTGATTCTGTCTGTCGCCTGTGTAAAGGTGGGGCACCAGTTAAGTTTCGGACATTCAAGGAACTATTGGTCTCTGTTTTCTGTGTTTACAGACACACCTGTTCTACCAACGTGGTTTCTGGCTCAGTTTCATTCTGAAGACTTGAAGGTGGAGGAACCAGTCTGTTGTTCTAGGTGTGCAGAGATTACCAAGGACAGATTTCGGTCAAAGAGCACCAGGTACTCAGACATTCCAGCTCCTTCTACTGCCACATGTGACAATAATATCTGCATCATAAACTTCACATATTCTCATAATACAAACCAGCATCTGGAATTATAGCTTACAGTGTTGAGATGGGAAATGAATTAGTATAGAAAGCAAAATGCCTACGGGCTGAACCGCATCCTCGGTCTTTTGCTGCAGATCCTCTGACCGCTGCTCCACTTCTACATACTCGTCATCGAGCTGGTTTTGTTCCGTCTGACCGTAATAATCCCCCAGGATGTGACTGATGCCTGGATGCACTATTTCGGGTAGGATGCCATTGCAGACAGCCGTAAGAGCCAAAAAGAGCAGAGCGACCCGCATGATGCTGCAGCTGTTGTTGGTCCTGCTGCTGCTCTGCGGAGGGTGTGGCGACGATGCCGAGATCTGCGAAGCAGTCTCTGCCACAGAGGGGAGGTGTTGTCCCATCATGGTCATCCCCACAACTTCTACATCCTTTTTCTTGTCTTTCATTCAAAATTATGGAATTATGGATATTTAATTTCCACAAGAGTTTCCGGACAGACTAATTTGCTATTGATTTCAAATCCCCCCGTCTTCACGATTTTTAACCGGATTAAGCGCTGGAAGGGGCGAACTTTCCCTAACTTTGAGCAGCCCCTGGTTGACCGCATACTGCAGTCAGGGCTACCAGGACAGTTCCACAGTCCCTCCACAAGAGGGCGACATTCGATCCTGTAGGAAAAACTATATATTTTTTTCCACCGACGCCGCAAAGCTGAGCAATTATGTGTTCAGTTATTTTGTACAATATACTCTGACTGCACTTTTTAATATGTATACCGTGTTGTCAAAGTTAGGCTCACTACCCTAGAGAGGAAATCACTGCACCTGGGCAGCCTCTGTATTGTTGACTTTCAGAATACTTTTGAAACCAAAGTGAGGAAATTCTTTCGGTGTAGCCTCGAAGGTCACCAGAGGGCGGGCAGCAGCCAGTTTCGGTGGTGGGACGTGCATTTCTGTGAACAGCAGCCACCTTTAGCTGCAGAGCCGGCTGATGTGTCAGAGCACCGCCCTCCGACCGCCGGACTCAGCTGCGCGGTGAAAGTGCAGCCTGTCACACTGGCTGGAGACCGACACGACGGTCACACACACACCATTTCACCCCGGAGAGGAAGAGACTTTCTACCCGAGACATGAGGTGAGTCTCACACCTTCTTTGAATACTTTCACCCGAGGTTCACACCTGACAGCAGCTGATTAAACCCTGCTGCGGTTGCTTTAATCATGACCGTAGTATAGTAAACAAGGTGTGGTGAGTTTAGAGGTAGGATGGCATCTTGCTTTGGTTGACTGAACTTTGTCATACTGTGGTCAGACAGTTTTTCTTCTCGTCAGTCTTTAGTTTTGAGCCACTCGTTTGCTGTGATGCTGTTTCCACCGCGAACCGCCTTTGGTTGCTCTAGAAGTCAACCTACCAATGCAAACGAGTGAATTCTCAGTCTTTTTCATTATTCTCAAACATTCCTAAGCTTGACACCACCTGCTCACACAGTGAATAACAGTCAAACCACTATGAAACTAAAAGGTGTGTTCACAGGCTGTAGCCTGTTCACCATATGGAATGTGGGCCACATGGTCACAGATAAGAAAACAAAACCCTCGGATCTGGAGGGTTTTTAAAGTTCTTTCAACATGACTTGTGGACTCTGTCTAAAATGACTCATCTGACTTCAAGGATGAAGCATAGTTTGTGCAACATTCTGAGGGGATTTGCAGTCACACAAACGTCGGTATGTCTTCTTCCCGATGTATGAGCAATCATTTCCTGTTTGTGTTTCTGGATACCAACAGCCGCTGATGGTGTGTCTCTCACAGTCGTTTTCTTTTTTTATGTCAGTCATTGGCTTTGCTATAATGTATGGGGAAAGCAAAGTAAACTTTGGAACATCCTCAACGGAATGTGAGGATGAAAGAGCATCACAGGAGCTGGTCTGGGCTTTGAAACCAATTCTTAGATTCAATTCCTAAAAAAAACCAAAAAAATCATACTAATCACTTATGCCCTTACGATGTATCGCATATGTTGGTAGAACATTTTAACCTGTGGATGCAGCTATAACAACCACTGAGTTCACTGAGGTCAGACTTCAAACTGTTGCATTAGAGAGTTTGACATCGACACCGTTAACATCAAAACTAGTGTGTATTTGCCGAATCAGGGTGTTCACGTAAAAACAGAAACTCGAGCAAGGCAGAGCAGAATATGTCTGAAAGCACAGCAGACATGGATTTCATTTGAAAACAGTGATTAACACTCACTCCAGTGGTCTTGGATTTAGCTGCATATCTGTTTAGCCCTGGACTCCAAAGATTGGAACCCACCCGTTCTCCATCAAACTGTTGAGTAATGAGTGGATGTTAGTTTTTGGGTGAACTACCCCTTTAAGAATTTACTAAAATGATGAAAGGGTGAATCCTCTGGTGAATGAATAACTTAGATTTCTTTTGAGAGACGGGATGCTAACGTGTTTCGGACAGCTCCATCATCTCACTGAGGGGAAGAGTCTGCTCATAACTGCCAGAGAGGAGTTTTATAAACGCTCTCCTTCCTCCCTACAATACGCTTCCTTCCTAGTTGCACAGCATAAAAATGAACATGTGTAACCAGGCATGAGCTACACAAAAGAGAGGAACTTTGAGAGATGGGTGGGGCGAGCTGAGCTGTTCCCTGTGGCCTGTGGGTCTGTACCCAGAAACATTTACCGCCGTGTCCAAAATTGAAAAAAATACCAGTATCAGCTGCTCTGGTAACATATCTCATGTTGACATGTGAGAATGAGCTGTGGAATGAACCAGTTAACACAAAGGTTTTAAATGTATTTGTGCTTTACTGTCACATTTTACAGCAGAACAGGAAACCAGACGCTGCGCAGGGAGAGAAAACGCCTAAAGGCTCTGCGGGCATTTTAAAAACATCACCTTGACTTTTGTGTCTTTTGCTCGCTGCTTCGCCACGATTTGTTTTGGCGCCACAAACATTTGACTGTGTGGTTTATAATGTTTAGTTTTGTAAGAAGATCCTGGCGCGTCCTCTCAGGAGGACCTGCTACCGTGTCTGGCGCCTGAACGGGAACATGTGTCGGTTACTGACGTGAACTCTGTGTGATTTTGTGCTCGTCTGAGACGGTTTTGTTTACGGGTTCCGGCTCTCCCTGTATGTTTTCAGGTTATGTATTTCTGTTTCAGAAACGTGACCCTTGTCTATTCTGAGCCTGGCTTTACTGGTGAATTTATTCTCCCTGCCAGGCAGTAATCTAAAGCTACACTTTTTCGCTCCCCATGCGAGTCGGATGAACGAAATGAGCCCGCTGACCTTATTTTTCACCTCTGTCTGTTTAAAAAAAATGGAAGAATCACATGTTTCCCACTGACTTTCCACATTATTATCAGTTTGGATTCTGTTCAGACCTAGCGGCCAAATCCAAGACATTGTTCATCTGTCTACATCGGTTGCTGGGGCAACAGTACTGCGGTGACTTTCAGCTTACAACAACAGACAGATAAGAGAGGGTCGTGCTGCACGTCCTCCAACTTTCCATTTGTCCGTTATTGGGATGCAAACGTGTGTGGTAGAACTTTGCTCAGTGGATAATCTGACAAGGCATTGCGAGAGAAGTATTGAACATCTTCAAATCTGATGGATTGGTTAGGAAATTAAATAGATTAGGAATCAATGTGCACAGCTTTGTTGTTCAGGGAACTGTTGAGTGTTCTTTCCAATTTCAGTGATTATATTTCTGTCCTGATGGTGAGAAGGATCTCATCAGCGTGAAAGTCTTTATCTTTGCTGTCTGAAGGAGACTAACATGTCTGCAGGAAGTACAAAGTACTGAATAAATAATGACAATGTGTGTTTTAAGTCGGAATGATTGCTTTAGTAAATCATCCTGACCTGGGCCAGGCAGAGCTCCAGGCACGGTGCCTTCAGATAAATCACTCTCGGCTCGGCTCGGCTCGGTGCGGCGAGAGCAGCCTGCAGAGTCAGGAGCTCCGCAAGTCTGCACCTGTCTGAGGCAGGTTTCTCCCCTGGAGGTGACTGACATTTACGGCAATCTCTCAGTATCCCCCACCACTTTCTTGTCAGCTCTTCTTTTGTTGTGGCAAAGCTGCCCGGACATGCAGTCAGATTTCAGAGAGCTGAGATAATACGGGCCAGAGGGCCCTGTCGGAGGGCAGAGCCAGAGGGGCCGAAGTCCATGACGCTAATGTTTGCTGAGGCACTGTGCCTGCTTATCAAACCCACAGAGGGTTCCTTCCTGGTTTTCTTCAGTCTGGTCTGTAATTACTTGTGCTGGCTCATTACGCTACAGCGTGCACATTTCCCAGCACTCCCAGTTTCGTCACTTTCCTATTGTTTCTAGATAGCCTGAAGCCTCGTTCTCTGCTGCCAGACATGAAGACACGTCGCCGGATTGACAGTTGACAGACTTCAGTGGCGTGTATGTTTTAAAAAGATTTGAGAGGTACAAGAATCTCAGACACGCAAACATTTCAACTGAAAAACATCTGCGCAAAAATAAACGGGTCTATTTAAACAAGTGTGAATCAACAAACAGACTGATGAGATTAATGAGCAGCGGTAAGAGAGCGAGGGAGAGCTCAGACAGTGTTCTGACCTGGGATCTGCCTAATCAGGATTTGGCTTTGAGTCAGAGTTTTAGGTTTTATTTGTGGTCAGAGTAATTTCCTGCACAATATGAACTTCACCAAAACTATATATCTAATTAGCTATGAAAAATGATCCTTAACAAATATACTTTTTACTTTGGTGCCCAGTAAATAGAAAAAAAAATAAATAGAAAAAAACCAAAACAAAACAACCAGTTCTTTGGTATAATGGATCTTTCACAGTGGAGCAGCTGTAAGTCCATTCTGTTTAAGAATTTCCATTGTCCAGAACGCAGGTTGCAGTCCAGCCCTCACTGTAAACCAGTGCAGACTTAGTGATGTTTGTGTTCTCCGAATTGTGCATGTTAAAGCTCAAAGCAGTCGCTCTATCTGACAGGTGTGTTTTCCACATTCCTGACATTCTCTCTCTATCTTACTGGAGACGGAGGCCAGCTCCGTCCCTGACACGCTCATATCTTTAAGCATCATGAGACTGAAGAAGAACACCAAAACCACACATCATGCAGCAGAAATTCTTCACTGCACCAATAAATAGCCGCCCTTCATTTTGTTTGATTTTTCTTCCCTGATCAGAGAAGTTCCTGAAGGAACAGAAGAGTAAAGATCTTCAGCTTTGATCCTCTTAGGTAATATGGAGCTTGACACTGATGCAGAATGTGTGTGTGTATTCCTTCTGCTACGTCTGTCATTAGTTGTATTTACAGCCATCCTGTGGGTTTATTCTGTCTGCCCACAAGTGACTTTCCATTCTGTCAGCCTGCGATGGTGAAGTCATGCGAGTCTGTCAAAGACGATGTCGTCTGAGTGTTTTAGCATCGCTTTTGACTGAAAATATAGTTGCTGTGCATTTTCTTTAATGCTCACAGGCTTGTACAACAGATGGTTGCAATAACTGTGTGTGTATATGTGTTTGCGTGCTTGTGTGTGTGTGTGCCTGCTTTACTGGAACTGAGATATCAAAGCTAAAATACAGTAATTGTGCTCTTATTTGAACTTTCCCCCAGTGGCTTCAGAAATATAAGTGAATTTCCGCAGGCTCAGATTATTTTTGGACAGAAATTTTTATCTGTCAGGGGAAATAATAAAATGGCTTCTTCTTAAGTGATGATTTTTATATTTTTTCAAATGTTTTTTTCAGTCATTTAGCAGATGCTTCTGTCCAAAGCGACACAGTGAGAGACCATGCAATTAAGACCTATGCGTAAAAGACTACCTTCCAGCCCTAAACTATCTAGTACAGGTGCAGCTACCAACTATCAGTGTAGCGCTATGGAAAAGGGAGTGAGGAGGAATTTAAACAGGAGAGAGAGGAGAGATAGATGACATATATGGATGAGTGAGAATCTACACAGACATATATATGGAAGGTTACACACCTAAACTACAGTATCACACAGGATACACAACAACTTTCCCATCACAGCTGCAGGCACGAAGGATTTAATCACCTTATATCAGGTTTGCGTCACTCATCGCTATGCACGTTTTAACAAATCTCCAGAATTGAGCTGGTCCTGGTACTACGTGGCCGGCGGGGCCAGTGACAGGGCGAGCTGTATGTCGGGCTCGTGCTGATGAAGCAGTTCTGGCTACGCTGCAAAGGAATGTCGGCTCGCTGAGGTTGAGGCTGGATGTTTGCTGTGAAAGGCCTCAGGGGTCCAGGGACCGAGCTGTTTGAAGCCACAAAGGTGCATGAAAGAGGATGAATGCGCTGCAGTTTCAGTTAAGCCTGGACTCTTCTATGAGTTTAAACCTTTTCTGTAAATGTGAAACAGCGGCGGCAGCAAAACAGGATGCAAACTCGCAGCCAAACAGGAACTTGTGCAAATGATTATGCTAATTTTAGCACAGGAAGAAATGGCACTGCTTTGAAAATGACATTCAAATTGTCGCTACAGTCAAATCTCAGCCATCAGTCAGCAGTGAATAGTCCCTGTGTGGAGCAAATATCTAAGCATCCATGCACTGGCACGAGATAGGAGCCCCTATCCGGATAGTTATACTAGGGCGGGGAGCAGACTCCCAGAAGATAGCATCAGTCCAGTCATGTCTCTCTGGGACACAGTTGCTGATTAAATGTAATCTCAGCCATTAATAGGTGTAAAGTTAAAGCTGCTTTAGTCCAAGTTACAAACTAAAGCTAATATAATAACTCATCAGTGAGAATATCAGTTAAGTAAAACAACAGGAAGCCGATTCCTATTGGGGTCTGTTAGAGCAATCCCAGCCTCAAAATCCTGACCATCCTTCTTCATGGAACATTAAAACATCAATGGCTGCCGTCTCCCAGCACTCACAGAAGCCACGTTCCCCGCCCAAATGAGCCTACACATGCTCCATGTCAGGGAAAAAAAAAACTTCCACATTTTTGCTTTGATGCTGAGTTTGATGGGTGCAGAGGAGTAAAGAAAAATGTTGCATCCACATACTTCTGGAGAGGGAGGACTGTTAAGTATGCCCAATTCAAGTTAATCAACCTGTGTAATTGTTGGTTTGGATTAGAGTTGGTCTCCGAAGCATGAAAACATAGTTTTGGGGTTTTTTTTTTTTTTTTTTAGACAAATGCCTTTCCAGTCTGGTTGCTCGTAGTCAGAACTGCTCTACAGGAATGAATGAGGTGCTTAACAGAACCAAACAATGTGGTTTTTTTTGGGAATAGCAACACCAAAAACGCCACAAGAAGAGCTTTATATTTGTATTAGTGCGCTGCGTGCCTATATATATATGTATATATATATGTATATGTATATATGTATATGTATATATATGTATTTTTACGGTCTAATACTATTCATTAAAAAAAATGCATCTGAATGCTGGAGTTTATACAAAAAAGGTGCACTGCCTATACTCCATCACTAATTGCTGTAAGTTAATAAGCTTTGGTCAGTACGTTTTCTTTACTCATCCTCCAGTATAATATAAAGGAATTATCTTTAAACCTTGCCTTCTTTATCCATGTCAGAGGAGAGAAATGAGTTTATAAATTTCACTCTGACCAATGAAGGACCAGTACTGATATCTTTTGATAAATCAGTAGTGAACACTTGCGTAACAATGATAGCAGGCTGGTTGTCTGGTAACTATTTGATTAAAGCCATTATACCTCTACTGACGAAGACAGAAATAACCTAAACCTCGGGACGACGTCAGCCTTCTGTGTCTGTCCTCCTCAGGCTGGCCGTGACAGCGCAGGTCAAGCTGAGGGTGTAGCCACATCTGGCAGAAAGCGAGCCTCGGAGCACCCAAAGCATCTACCACAGCAGGAGATGATGGGCGAGACGGAGGAGGAGAAGGACAACGTGGGGAAGCTGTTCGAGAACTTCATCCAGGCCTCGACATGTAAGAGCACCCTCCAGGCCTTCAGCGTCCTCTGCGGGCAGCTGGACCTAGACCCGGCCGACAGCAGCACCTTCTATAGCAGCCTGAAGGCCAAAGTCACCACCTGGAAAGCCAAAGCGCTGTGGAGCAAGCTGGATAAGAGGATGTCCCATAAAGAGTACCAGAAAGGCCAGGCCTGTGTGGGCACCAAGGTAACGGAATATTAAAGCCAAGTGTGGAGAAGAGAGCACTTTTCCTTGTGATCTTTTCACAGTCACCTCTTTGCTTTATTAGTTCTTTTGTGCAGGATGGTAGAATGTTCTTTGCTTTACAGCCAGAAACACTGTTTGATCCCAGCACCAACTACAGTAGGAGAGATTTGAGATTTTCAAATGCTCAAACTGCAGCCAGCTGGCAAATCATCGGTTGATGCTGATTGCTAAAGTGTACGCTGAATTAAAAAAAAAAAAAAACAACCACAAAAAACATATGCTTCAGATAATACTATAATAACACTATTCTTGTTATTGGTGAACAGAACCTGTGTTGCCATGTCGGTTTTTCTCAAGTGGGGATTTGTTCCTACATCATTTTAGTTGCCATTTCATGATTTCACCTCTCGGGTATTCCAATAGTCCATCGTTTTCCTTTTTTAATTTTTTTAAACTTTGTTCCTCTTCAGGTCTGTTGATGTACACTGGAGATTATTGTAGATAAGTACTGTAGCTAAGGCATAAGTCACGGTTATCACCACGACGTCCTGCCTGCCAAGACAGAGCACACATACTCCATAAACACGTACGTTGTTACTCCAGCAGCTCAACACATGGTGACAGTATATTAAAAGGATGTGCTTTGCTTTATGCTGATTCTCTGGCACTTATGCCTGAGATAAAAACAGAATTAGTTCATTGGACAAATGTGCGACTGAGCGATCACTCTGTTGACTGTTAATGTATTGAGCCATAGAAGCAGTGAAAATATGAGTAAAGCCTGCAGCTAAAGTCAATGAGAGTGCTGGTGGGAGCGTGATCAAGTGAAAAATTAGGAAATGTTTAAATCACTCTGAAGAAAAGCAAGCGAAAAGGCTGCCTTTTCTAGTCAGAATCAGGGCAAATTGATGATGGTTGGAAGCCAGGCTGGAATTATGGTATGAAAAGACGGCAGCCGTGGAAGAGGGTGTGGTGGTGCGGGTGGATTGTTTTCCACTTAAAGGGATGAGGGAAAGTAGAGAAACCTGAAGTGTGCAATGAAGACCGCTCTGGAATAAGCTGCCACCAACCTGAAAGGGTGTTTTTTTTTTTTTTTTTTATTGTGGGGAGAAACAGACAGCATCACTCAGCAGCCACCAATATACGGCGCAGCTGATACCGTGGCTCTGCTCGGCTTTTTATGGGCTCTTCCTGACGGGTTGGAGCCCGGTGGCTTATTAAAACACGTCTGAAATAAGTTTTACAGGTTCTGTCTGATCTGTCTGAAGGTCAGCGTTCAACAATTCTAAGGTTTAGAGTTTAGGCTCCATTTAAACGTTTAGACCATCCAGATTTTGAAATTTTGCAAATGTTTTTTGCAGCATTGCTTCAGTCGCTGCAGAGACGATCAGCTTTTTAGTTCTTTTCTCTCTCTGGGGAGAACATCAGGGTCAGATCAGATCTTAAAAACGACACATGTGAATTCACTCAACACCTCGTATACATATTCCCGCTGTGGAAGCGATCTTTACAGGACGTGACATCATTCTTTTTTTTTTTTAATGGTCTGACACATCTGTCCACCGTGACTCTTAACCACAGTGTGTTGTGCCCCGTAAAGTTTTACTGCACATGAAAATACTGATTGATTGTAAAACCTGTAATTTTAAGTCATGCAATGACTCAACAACAGTTTCACCTTAAGAGGGTGCAGTTTTTTTTTGTTTTTTTTTTGCCAATGTTTCAAGGACCATCTGTTAAAGTGAATTTTTCATTTTAAACTAGACTGTTTCTTTAATCATTTAAAAGACAAACATCACCAGGGTGAAGTGAAGCGGAGACAGCGAGGTCACAGGTCGGAAGCTGAAAGGAAATGCGCGTGCCCTGATTCAACAGAAGGGGAACAAGCTGTCCGGAAAAATTTGGAATAATATATTAGCGAATGGGAAAGGGTTGGAACAGTCTAATGGCTGATGGATACAGTTCCATAAGATTAGGCAGAAACTGTTGTTATCTAAAGCCAATAAAGGTACACACTGTTTGTCAGGAGGAAAATGAGGCTGACAGGCAGACTTGTCCAGGCAGCCCCTCAGCTCAGCACGTGTGTCCTTCACACCTGAGATGACTTCACTCAGACAACCTGAGGCAGCACGCAATGACACTTTGTCCCCATCAAACACACTCCCTCTGACCCCCCTTTACAGTTTATATGCGCCCTGTCATTTACAAGCTTTTCAGGGATGGTTTCTGTCTGGCTGCAGACAGTGTTAAATGATTCCCAGTTTGTTAAATACAAATACCATCTCTGTCTGTCCATCTGAGGCCAGCGTGTGAAGGATGTTTTCAGCACTAATCTGGTGAAGCTATCGAGACAGGAGTCCGTCCACTTTGTTGAGCACAGCAGGGATGGCCGTCAGGAGTGGTTTGGTCCCGGGTTCAAAGTGAGCAATCAAGTTAACCACCAAGCCTGCCTTCTAACAATGTTTAGAGGGAATGAAGGAAAATTTGCCAGCACACACTCATCAGCTCCTTTCATCACTGAAAAGATGATGTCATGTTTAAACCACACATTCTCAGACAGCCTGTAATATAGTTTAACTGACTTCACACATTTTTGGTTATGGTGATGAAGCAACATCAACACACAACTATGTCGAGGTTGTACTAATGGTTCAGATGGATGGCTGATGTTCATACACATTATTTGTAGGTGTATGCAAACTGTAATTGTGGTGTTACACCAAAGTCTGTCTCATCTGTCTCATTCTCTTATTTAGTGCCTGATCATCGGAGGAGGCCCCTGTGGCCTGCGCACGGCCATCGAAATGGCTCTAATGGGTGCCAAAGTGGTGGTTATTGAGAAGAGAGACTCCTTCTCGAGGAATAACGTCCTGCACCTTTGGCCCTTCACTATTCATGACCTACGAGGACTTGGAGCCAAGAAGTTTTATGGCAAATTCTGCGCTGGTGCTATTGACCACATCAGTAAGCATCCGACTACTGAATATCACTGATAGGGTCACATGTTTTTTTGGTTTTTTTTTGTCTGTCATAATAACAAAAAAGCAAGGGCTCAAACTGTTCTGAGGGTCTTCAGCGTCTGCAGAATCGACCGTGTGTGCATCTTTGCTTGCAGGTATTCAGCAACTGCAGCTGATCCTGCTGAAGGTGGCCTTGATCGTTGCAGTGGAGTTTCACATCAATGTTGAATTTGTCAAGCTGCTGGAACCTCTGGAAGACCAGGAAAAGGAAGGTATAGTCCTTCCACACGTTCTCTACGCGCCCCAGTCCAATGAACCCGCAGATGACCTGCAAGCTTTTGAAAAGGCAATCGGTGTGAAGGAGCAAATCTAGGACTAGAAGTAGGACGAGGCTGAGAAGATAATAGGGTGAAGTTAGACCTTTAGCTGTAGCTGCCAGTGTGTAAGACAGATAGCGTGTGTATTGACAGTCTGGATTTAGTCTGTTACTGTGCAGTTTGGTGCTCCTCTCGGAGAAGGAAAGTCTCTTCTCATCCAACAAGAATCAGTTTCCTCTCATATAAACAGGAGCTGGACACTGGCCCCATTCTAGCACTTTGTAATGAGCTCAAGTTAAGAGAGTTGAGGGAATTCACGATGCCACCATTAGTGTTCACAGGAAGGGAAGAAAACGAATTGCCTCTGCTGTCAGGTGTTATCTCTTCGCTGATAACCAGTGAAACTGTTCCTAAAATTAGGCACAACTTGTCCGTCCTGACCTGCCATGGCAGACTCAGCTGTGCCCTTGACATCACGGAATACATTTTCCACATGGTGTTGTTACAAAAGAAACTGTGACAGCGATAGGCTCACTATCCCACCACACTCTTCTCCTAATGGCTAAAAATAACCCTGGAACAGACACTGCAAAATCTAATATGTCCCTGACACAAAAAGCCTCATATTCCAATTACACACCCACAAAAAAATAGAATTCCTGTGATTTAATTGTTGTTTTTCTTGACTTGGAAAATTATTTTTGTTTCCATGTCTCAGGGATTGGGTGGAGGGCTGCAATCCGACCTGCTGATCACCCCGTGGCCAATTTTGAGTTTGACGTTGTGGTGGGGGCTGATGGTCGAAGGAACACTCTGGAAGGTGAGGAAGCTGGAAAGTTTAGGGGACTATGAAGAGGTCTCAAAGATGCAGCAATAGTTTGGAGTTTTGTCGCAGATAGGCACCATATTTTCTTCATGTTCTTGCAGCATGTGGAGTAGAGAGTGTTTTTGTAAATCTGATCTCACATGAAGCATTGATCTCCCCCTGGGGAACGTTCAAATACTTAAACAGGCAACCTGAAGAGAGCAGATGCATTTCTGCTCAACTGTCTCCATCTAAACCAGGTCATTGTTTCAGTCTCTGGTTTAGGAAATCCTATCAACTGATATACAAATTCTCAAGAGTTTTTTTTTTTCCTAAATAAGGTCCCTCTGGGCAGAAAAGAACATGTTTAGCTCATTCCTCAGTGATGATGCTGGGGAAACAATTTTCCTACGCGCTCAGCCCGTTTTAGAACCGCATTTCTGAGCTATCTATGGTAACACTGAGTCAAAAACAATCAGGGCTGATGTGGTGACACAAACTTTTGCTACCAGACACATACTGTTTCATACAAACGCACAAAAATAAACATTAAAATTCTGCTTTACTTTTTCTGAACTCCTGATGAAATTATGCTTTTACTTCAACGTCATCCGGTCCTCAGTGTCACGTCTGGATTTCCACTCATTCGCTGTTTCCTTCCTTACATTAGTGCTTTTAATGTTCTCGCCCAGGTTTCAAAAGGAAGGAGTTCAGGGGAAAGCTGGCGATCGCCATCACAGCCAACTTCATCAACAGGAACACCACTGCGGAAGTTAAAGTAGAGGAGATCAGCGGCGTGGCGTTCATCTTCAACCAGAAATTCTTCCTGGATCTGAAAGAGGAAACAGGTGGGAGAGAAGCACCACCCAATTCTATAGTTCCCCAACAGAAATGTTGTTTTATTATCGTTGCTGTGTTTTCAATCATTGGCCATTGATGAACAGATTTGAGTTATAGCGTTGCAAAGCAGCGGCTGCAGATGTCTTATATTAAATTTCTTGCACGCTCTCCGCAGGTATTGATCTGGAGAACATTGTGTACTACAGAGACAACACTCATTACTTTGTTATGACTGCCAAGAAACAGAGCCTGCTGGATAAAGGTGTCATCATTAATGTAAGCAGAATAGCTAAGATAGTATATTGGATTATTAGCAACATTGACAGAACCTCAAACCAATTCTGTGTGAGCTTCTCGTGACTGTCGGGTTTGTGTTCAGGATTACACAGAAACCCAAATGCTGCTGAGCAGTGAAAACGTCAACCAGGAAGCTCTTCAGTGCTACGCCCGAGAGGCTGCTGACTTTGGCACCAACTACCAACTCCCCACACTAGATTATGCCATGAACCACTGCGGGCAGCCGGATGTTGCCATGTTTGACTTCACAAGCATGCACGCCTCAGAGAACGCCGCGCTGGTCAGGGAAAGATTTGGACACCAGCTTCTGGTGGCACTGGTTGGTGACAGTTTACTAGAGGTAGGGAAAGAGCACATGTTGTATGTTCTCCCTGTGTTGCTATAGGTTTTCTCCACATATTCCAGTTCTTTCACATATGCAAATTGGGATGAGTGTGACTCAAAATTGCCCTCTCGGTTTGAGACCTGTCCAGAGTGCTTAGCAGTGCTGTTCTTACACCATCTGACTTTGGTCTCACAATGTTGTGAGCTCTTGTGATCTAACTCTAATATTAGCTTTATGTCCAATTCCCCCTGTGGTGTTGATGTTTTTCTTTTCCAACCACAGCCTTTCTGGCCTATGGGAACGGGCTGTGCCCGAGGTTTTTTGGCTGCCTTTGATACAGCATGGATGGTAAACAGCTGGGCTCAGGGTCAGACAGTTCTCGATGTGCTGGCAGAAAGGTACTGCAACTGAGAATTGTGTGTTTACATACTTTAAATATACAGTATTTATTACAATTTGGACAGCCAAATTTCAGTATTCTGCAAGTGTAAAAGACAAGCAGTGTGACATTAATATAGTGTGTTTGACACCACTTTTTTTTTTTTTTTTTTTTTTTTTTACAGGGAGAGTATTTACCGGCTACTTCCACAGACAACAGCCGAAAATATTGCCAAAAACTTTGACCAGTACACCATCGACCCCGGGACGCGATACCCCAACCTCAACTGCTGCAACGTTCGGCCACACCAGGTGAGAGAGAGGGCCCTTAACTACATTTTTACTGCTTGTTTTTGGCTGATAGCAAGTAAGTTCCCCATAAATCACTGTTCCAGGTGCGTCATTTATACATCAGAGGAGAGTTGAGCCCCTGCACTCTGGAGCGTGCTGCTACCATACGCCGACCTGTCAATATTACTATACGAGGTAAGTTTAGTAGGCTGATAAAGGCTGGGATTTTGTGTTTATGAATGAAGACTTCAGAGGAGTGCTATTCCACTAATGTGACTGATAAGAGCTTCCTGTCTGGTAGTCCCTTTGACCGCTGCCTTTCTTTGTTTTCATTTTCTCACTATGAAAAACAGTTAAACAGACTTTCTGCTGACCAAATATATGACACAAAAATGAAACATTCTTTAACAACAGTAATAATAATAATGCTACAGGGCTGCAGTTGAGGTTACATACAGGCGTTATGAAAGTTTACATGCACTTATAAACCTTATGTATATCATGGGAGTTCAGAGTTCCAAAACTTCCCACAGCTCTGAGTTGTGATGACTTTGTCACAGAAAAGACTGAAACAGAGACTGTAGCCTCCTACTGTAACTACCGACTCTCAGTGACTCATAGCAGCAGCCCTCCTATCTAGGTCAGGGATCTTTTGATACATCAGTTAGACTCACAGTCACAGACACTACAATAGGAGCTCAATGATCTGAAGAACTGCATTATTGATCTGAAAACATCAGCGAATCCAAAGCGGATCAGCTGTTTAGTCAGCTGTTTGTCAGTACAAAGTGTACCGCACGAAAACAAACTGTCAGCTGCTGCTAAGAGAACCTTGGTCAGGATCATCGACATGATCCCTTAAACTGCATGTCTGCAATCAATTGTGTGTTTTAAATCAGTGACTTGGATTGACTCGTTTGTGTTGTTTGTGTGAGCAGTGAGGATTTCAAGTCTTTGGTGCAGCTGATGTACAGTCATCCTAATAAAACGCAAGAAAAGTTCAGTAAAGATGCGCTTTCTGTCTCTTTCTTCTTTTAGAGTCAGATAGACCGTCGAGGCTTCTCACCTGGTGCCAGAAACAGACGGAGGGCTACAGGAACGTGGCCATCACAGACCTGACATCCTCCTGGAAAAGCGGCATGGCCCTCTGTGCTCTCATCCACAGATTCAAGCCCCAGCTGATGTGGGTATCAGTCCCGGCCTGCAGCGCTGCGCCTTATCTCTGTGCATTCACTAAGTATTTTAGTTCTCTGAGGACTGCGCCTTATCTGTAACAACTAAAACCCGTCTCTCGCGGGTGTGTTACACATTCCTGCTATGACAGCCGTACTTGTATCCATGTGCATTTTCGCCTCCTTCTCACAACCTGTAAAACACTTGAATCCTTTCGGAATGCTGGTAGCTATGAATGTATTTCAGATTTGGCTCTAGCACACTATGTTAACGGCGTCTGAAATTCCAGATCATTTTGCGGTTTATAAGCCTGAACTAAACTCTTGTACCTTCAAGTGAAAACCATACCTTTTATGGTTTGACTTTCTTTCACAGCAAAGGATTACAACAGTACCTAATTAGGTCCTCTCACTTGTTAATTGCTGCTCTCAGACCTCGCCTCATGCCGATATAATTTCATGTGATCTCGCAAGGTTCCAGGAACCGCTGCTGTTTTTTTCCCTCCCTCCTCCATATGCACGCCTGTCATCGCTTTGCTCTGCAAAGCGATGAAAAAAAGAAGTGAGGAAAGAGAGGGCCTCTGTACTTACAGAATCACACACAAGTTTGTGTGTGCCGCTGCTAGGTTACCGCTGTCTTCTTGCAATTATTTCTGATGGTGTCTGCACATCGTCAGCGCAGGTCGAGACGTCGCGGCTATTTTCTTTTTTGCTCCTGCAGTTTGAGAAACAAGGTCCAGCTCTGATCACTGATTGAGTTCCTGTGTAAAATTCCATTACATGTTGCTTTTGTTAACTATGTTGGTATTAGAGCCAATATTATTTCACACTCTGCTGTCAGTCACCTGATACCTTCATGTAGGCATGAAAGTCTGTCAGGAAATAATCCTTTAAGGAATCTGTGTAACAAAGCTTACTGTTAACATTCCTGTCTCACTATTCAGGGCGTCCAAAACCTGCACTTAAGGAACAATGAGACATGAAGATAAACCAGGGAATATCTGCTAAGTAAATCTGCGATCTAACCCTTTTAAAAAAATGTTTCTTTCAGAGATTTCAACTCCTTAAATGAAGAAGACCACGCCGCAAACCTACAGCTGGCTTTTGACGTCAGTGAGCGTGAGTTTGGGTTCCGGCCGTTCACCTTGGCAGAGGAGCTGAGCCAAGGCCAGGACCTGGACAAGACCAAGATGATCACCTACCTGTCCAAGTTCTATGAGTTGTTCCGGGGGACGCCCCTACCTGCCTCGGGTAGCTGACTTCCTTCTGTTGCACTGTCCTGTGTCCTTCACTACCCGATAGTATCTAACCGGGCCTTACAGATGAGAATCTTTAGTTCAAATAAATCTCATTTTTTAAAAAAAAAAATGCAAAAAAAAAGCATGTTATGAATAGAATAGATTCAGATTTGGATGTTTTTTCTCGAGTGTCTTCAGCACCACCTTACCTCAGTCCTCTTCTTCCTCTCAGACATGCAGCAGAATGATCAATGTCACATCTCTACACAGATTCTGCATTTGGCTGTTTTAACCTCTATATGTCTTTTTTACTTCTTTATTTGGCAACAATGAAAACTTCAGTGTGCTTGTCTGTTGTGCAGATTCCAGAGGAACAGATGAAAACAATCAAGATTATCTATCAAAAGAAGTCAGAAGTAATAATTTCCTCAATCTTACATCAACGAGAAAAAGAGTACCCAAGGTAACTCCTGCAGTATTTATGACTGACTGATTTATATATTTACCAAAGAGGATTTATATGGATACCGCTTTAAACTGCTTTTGCACCGTGTGCTTGCCCCAACAGGATGAAAAGAAATCAGAAGGCCTGGACCCCCTTCATAAGAGAAAGCGGAAGTTTTACCTGGAGGAGGTTTGTCGATGATATAATAACACACTGTTTATTACCTCTAAAAATGTTGGAAAGAATTATTATATGTTTTTTTTTTGTCTCTCATCAGGCAACCAACCTGTCAAGTAACGGCTCCTTACTGCAAGACACGCGAGAACCCAAAGAGAACAGAGTGCGTTCGATGGCCACTCAGCTGCTGGCCAAGTTTGAAAGCACACCCAGCTATACTGTCCGGAATTCACAGGTTAAACAAAAAAAAAAAAAAAAAAGATGCACCATTTCGGCATCTTTATATGGCGTGTGGTCACCAGTCTGTAAATCAGTGGAAATATTGTCAGCATGCACCTGTGGTTTATTTGGGTTTCTTTCTTTTGTGCTAATGCTCCAAGTCTTCTCTTGTCTGTTATTTCCAGCTTTTCTTTTCTAGCCTTTTCTATTTCCTCTGCCTTTCTTATTAATGGTCTTCCTAACCTTTCTGCAAAGACGTCCTCCTCGCCAACTCTAGATGTGACTGAGAACGTGCACGCTAATATCAGGCCCCTGGTCCAACCTAAACCACCTCCTGAGATACAGGTAGTCCAGAACAGTCGAAGTAATAATCGTCTCTAACACCTCCTACAACATAGCAAGAAACGCTAGATTAGGCTCTTCCTTCACGTGTACACAGACTTAAAAATGTAAAAGACCACAGCCCCTGTAGGAAAGTTCAGATTCACCCAGTGCCATAATTGTATGTGTTTTAATTACAAAGCATCCCTGAAACATGCATCGAGGTTCAGGGCTGACACTTAAATAAGGGCACACGGTTACGGATGGATTTAATTACTGAAACGGATGCCAACTTTAAAACTTCAAAAGTCCCACAAATTCCACCAAAACGGAGATTTACGATTTGTCTAAACGGCATTTAGATTCAGCTGGAAAGTGAAATGGGAGAAGATGTCAGAATGACATCTGGCAAGCGTTTGGACACATTCCAAGTTTTAGCTGCTATTTGTGCGTTCATTTAAAAGTATGAGCAGAGAGACAACAGCATCTAAATGACATCTGCTGCTTATTAGGGCCAGTTGATGCTGTCGCCTTTAAGGCAGAGGCCTTTGAGTAAGCGCAGCATCACCTGAGATCAAATAAAAAGCAGCAGCTCATTGTGGCGTTGCTCTGTGTTATTGCTTCCAGTTTAAAATGAGTCTCAGCAAAGCAGCAGAAAACTTAGTCCACCTTCCTCCAAAATGCCTGCGCAAACCCCAAAGCCAGCCTCAGCCCCAGGCACCGTTTCCCGTGGTGAGGCTGAGACACGTTGAAGGAGCGCGCCGCGAGGCGACTCTGCATCCTCCGTCCGAGAGCGAAGAGGCCTCAGCTGCTGCTTCGTCCTGCCGGTCAGCTGTTCGGTTCATGTCGAGAGTTCTCCAGCGCCTCAGGGAGGTGGACGAACACGTCTCTGAGGTGATGACTGCCTCCTGCTGCTGCTGCTTCTTCTCTCCTGTTCATGTTTCTGAGCTCTCCACTGCATGTTTTGACCCCAAAACAGGCCCCAGGTTTAATATGACAGCTGAATATACACTAAGACTGTAATATGTAGTCAGAATATGAGGTCAGCTCCTAAATTACCCATCATAACATACAGAGTAAGAGCAGGCAAGTAGACCTGCCAGGAGCAGATTATTGGCCAGTCTGGAAACAGGTCAGTCTGTTGGCACCTGGCTTATGTCTGCAAATGAGCTTTTTAGATTAATTTTTCAAAAGGCCGCTCTCACCAGCTCAGGTCAGCATGCAAAACTTTACTACTACTCCACTGAGTTCTTGAATAACAAACCAAATAAGTGGACCATCCAAGTTTTTATTGTAGGCTAATTTTTAAGATTTGATTAAGTCTTTAACAAATGATTGGTCTTTTTTTGTTATATAAGAAATGAAGTCATTCTAGATCTCTTGGCCAATCTTTTCTGTTCCACCACAGGCTGAGAAACCAGGTGTCATGTGAACTGAATGTAAGAATGGAGCCTTTCATTCTCCTCAGTGATGTAGATATTCTAAAAATGACGATCCACCAGAGCCTGCTTTTAACTGGGAAACTCAAAGAAAAGACTCTATTAATGAACACCTAAATATGGGTACATGCACTGTAACATCCTGAGGTGGTTTTCACTCTACTGTGATGGAAATGTCACAAAATGTCATCAATTATCTCTGTATGTAGAGCGTGGGACTAAAGATAAACGTTGGCCAGTAGGTAGCACTAAATCTAGGTGATATAAAGCTAAGACTTTTTACTGGAGAGAGTGTTTGTTTTAAACCAGCAACTGAAGACAGATGCCATCAAGTTTAAGTCAGGTAAATGTCCCTTTGCCCGTTAAGGCTAATGTGACTTCCTGAGTACGTTTGTCGCTGCAATCAAAGACGGGACTGACGTGTTTTCTTCCGCTTATGTCCTGTCATCCTGCAGAAAAAAGCACAGGCTCAGCAGACTAGAGAGTTTCACAAAAAGAGTATCAAAGAAAAAGCTGTTCACCTTAGCGGCCTATTCACAGGAGGCGGCCCTGCTGAACTCAAGGTGACTGCTGGATTTGTGATCGCACCCCTGGCCTCGGCACCACCCGCTGTCCCTCCCCAGCAACCTGCTCATCTCCATGTTGAAACACACCATGTGGCACGCAGCTTGTCTTCCCTCTTGCTGGTGGTGCTTTCTGCCCCGCCCCCCGCTTACAGCTTCTTCTTTTATCCCACCACCACCACCTTTAGACACCCTGAGCTCGTTTATGTCATCACAGTGGTGCATGAGTGTGTAGCACAGCTGACATTCCGTCCAAAACTTAACCATAGTTTGCTTTCTGACACACCAACAACTTTCACCAAATATAGCTAACTGGGCGCATAAAGAATTTAAACATTATTGGCACCAAAATCACCCAGCTGAGTCAGTGACAGTAACTCGGGCTTTTGCGGCATCATTCATTTATTCAACTTCTGAAGTATACTATACTATACTATACTACTGATAGTTTTGCTTTTTTAGTTACTCACTCTGCTTGTGTCATTCTCACACTATATAAAACCTACTAAATGGCAGGACATGATGATGTGTTTATGTCCATCTCACGCTTCATAACTTTTGAAATGGAGCACATAGAAAAGCTTTGTGTACAAATATGGATATTAATGCCCCTGAATCCAAACTTTTACAGTTTTTTTTTTTTTCCTTTTTAATGTATTTTATAATATGAGACAGATTGAGGCAAATGGCTTCCTGCATCAAGCCAGAGGTTTTTAAAAGCCCTTTCTGCCTCTGGTGCTTTTAATTACCAGCAACACTTGCAGAAGAAAACACTTTTTTTTTTTTTTTTTTGTGGCGGTACTAAGTGGGGTTTCCTGCTCCACCCATTCCAAACAGCCTCCGCAGCTCCACAGTCAGATGTTAAAGCAGCAAAGAAAACTGTCAGGACAACTTTATGGGTTTTTTTTTTTTTTTTTTTTTTTTTATGACAGTAATTAAACTGCTAAACATTTTTAACTAAAGCCTGTACTTAGTCTGTAAATATCTTCTAGTCCTTTAATCGTGTCTGGCCCGGGTGGCTCTGGCACATCAGCTGCCACCTTAAAATTACACAATAATACCGTCATGAGGTAGCTGTTGCTATTGACAGCAACAGTAACGCTGTGATTTTAGTGAAAGAAACAGTGTGTACTTTATTCACGCCTCATGCGAGTGTGTGTGTGTGTTCCATGCTGTCAGCCTGTGATGAAGTCATGGTGTAGTGTGAGTGTTAAGCATTGTTTGTGCCTAAGAACATAGTTATTGTCTTCATTAATCCACACACGCTTTCAATAAAGAGTACACACTGTAACGGCAAGGTGGACATTTTTTCTAACTGAGGACATTTTGGCTGATTCTCACCACTTCAAATGGCTGTTTCAGGGTCAAAGTTAGAATTCACTTTATGTTCAGTTTAGGATAAAGTTTATGGTTAGGCGTTTAGTTGTGAGGGTTAGGGTATGGGTTTAAAAGTCCTTACAGAGGTAGAAATACATTATACATTTTAATAGTTTTGTGGCCTTCAGATATTCATTCGCGCTGGTTTCTTGGCAGCATTCTTCGCTTTGAATGAAGATTGACTGTGATTGTCTTTATTGTGATTGTTTTTATTTTATTTTAATTGTCACCTTGCCCGTGCTGTTTCAGGTTCCCTCGACACGAAGGGCATTCCCCACGTCAGGTGACAAGTGTCACTCGTGTGAGAAGCGAGTGTACATGGTGGAAAGGCTTTGCGCGGAGGGACTCTACTTCCACAGGGAGTGTTTCCGCTGTTCCACGTGTGGCTGTACCCTGCGCCAGGGAGCGCACACCTTCGACTCCCAGCATGGTTTGTGTTCTGGAACGGCGGCACTGGATTCATATGTGACCCACGTCCGATATTAACGCGACTGCTTTAACCTCACAGGTAAACTGTACTGTAAGCTTCACTTTGATCGGCTGAAAAACGGCCCAAACCTGCACAGGAACCTGTCCTTTCGTTCAGTGAGTCCTCTTTTTAAACATTCCCACAACGCTAAAGCAGCTTTTGTTGTTGAATGTTCCGTTTTCCACCCCATCATCTGCTCAGAGTCGCCACGAAGCTGCAGTTCAGGAGTCGGTTGCTGATGAGGGTCAGAGTTCAGAGGACAGCAGCTCGGATGATGTGCAGAGCCAGTCCTCAGCAGGTACCTTCAGCAGGTTCATAAAGACCCACCTGAGCCGGCCCCTGAATGTGATTGGTGCTGTGTGTGGCGCCCCCCGCCGTCTCTGCCGCGGCATGCGCTGCGCAGCACAGGCTCTTAGGGAGCACCTGAGGAACAACGCCCGGGACTACGCATCTCTGTTTGAGCTGCTGAGCATGGGCTTACCGCTGCTGCTGGTTTTACAGGAGGTACTGCTGCAGATGTACTTGGAGCCTGCGCAGGAAGGACCTACCTCCCTACAGCCTCTGTGGCTGTGGCTGCAGGAGAACGTCGGCCACGGGCTCGCCTAGCCTCTGTTTAGCCGTGATGTGCCTCCTCTTATTTGTAGCTGCGCACAAGCACCTTTTTGTTTACCTGCCGTTTGTGGCGCTGCTGTTAGTTTACTCTCAGTTTGTGACACACGTTAGCATCAGTCAAATATACTTTTTTAAAATAATTTATTCCAGGGAATTGGGAAAAGTTGGATACACTTTTTTGCCTTTAATGCACAAACTGTAAAGTGTGTAGAGCCCATCAGGCCTCATTAAAAACTGCTGAGATGCCTCATCATCAATGCTGTACAAAGAAAAATAAACAGTTGGATTTTTAATAGCTTTAATAGAATGAGAATGACTGACTTGATGCACTTTATGTGTGAGAACCACCTTGTGAACATCGTGTTGGATGAAAGCCTGTCCTCATGTTAATGCTGAGGAGGTCTTTGACTGTTTTTATCTTACATGTTTGAGTTTTAAAAATGGCGAGAATTTTGTTTAAATTATTTACTCCAAACATTTAGGATGTTGTGCTTTTTTTCTCAATTAATAAAACCAAAGACGACGTGGTTTGCGTCGCAGTATTTAGTTCTACTTTGCTGCCACCTACTGTTAACTCAGAGAACTACAAAGAAATAAAATCCCTGCCTCACTTTTTTACACCTCTGTAACTTGAAACACTTTATACTAAACCTCAGACGAGTTCTGAGATTTAGTACAACAGTAACTGACAAAAGGAGCTGGTGGCCATACTGTAATGTTATGGAAAGTTTGCCGCTCTTGATTTTGATTTTACGTTTTAAAGACCATCTAAAAACCTCTGACAGGTTTATTCCAATACACCGTCTAATGTTGCTTCAACTGATTTTTTTTTGGTTTACATCTGTGTAACAATAATCATACAGTTGGTAACTTATCAAATTTTCAAAAATTGTTTATTTTCCATAAACATTTTCTATCTTCCAGCTGTATGATTGTTCTTTGTGGCTTTTTCTTTTTCTTTTCATTCAGCAGAAGACTTTTATGAAGAGTCAGATCCAGCTGGTTCTTTTGCCAAAATGACATTTTGAAGGTGATATCTTGCATGGTCACGGCTTCATGTGTCTGAGTGAACTTTTAACAGCATTTTTACACAGCTGGACTAATTCAAATGACAAGACTTGTGACTAATGATCAGCTCCAACGCTGTCGTCTATCTTTAGGATGAATTTGGAATGAACTAACTAGCGTGAAAATCTAATACAAGTAAAAGGTAGAAAATAAGTGACACAGCAGAAGAAGCAAAAGAAACCAAAAAAGAGAAAAGAATACAAAAACATCCCCATCTGAACTGTGTAAATTAGTTGAGAAGCCATCTTGCTTGGTGTGACTGCAGACCATGGTGACACTGATCATCTCTTCAGCGTGGTGCCTGGGATAGATCAGACCTTTAGAGTTGACGTGTTAGAAACAGGAAATATGGACAAGTAGCAGGATTCGACCTTGGCATGGGCCAAACAGTCATGGCTGGACAGCTGGCTCAGCTTGTCTTCAAAGCTGCAGCTCTTGTGGGCTGTTCCTGGTGTCAGAATATGCAGATGGGTCAGGCTTGCCATGGTGACCCCTGTCCACTGGCGAACGACACACTAGTACAAGAACTGGACCACAGAGCGATGGAAGGCGGTGGCCCCAGTTCCCAGCTGACTGGACCTGAAGGGTTTGCTGCCAACCTGCTGCTTTCAGATACACAGCTCACCTATGGGGTCAAGAGGAGGGCTTCTTTAACACAAAACAGTATTAAGCAGGTGGTCATATGTTTGATCGATGTTGAATCTGTATTAACTGCAGACAATACTGCATCGAGACTGCAACAGTGCCATTCAGGCGAGCTTGCCTTTTCAATTTTGGTACTTGAGTATCTCTTAAAAACTGAAAGACAAAAATGAAAAAGTTTCGTATCTTATAAAAGTGTGACGTCAGACTGGATCATCTTATTTGTTTCCTTTTGTTTTTCCAGTTAGAATCTGGGCACACGGGGGCACTGTCTCTCTACTCTGTCCGCACGAATGACGCTTCACGACACTGATTGTTTAGAATTGATGCTTATTTTCATAAAATGTGTCGGGCATGTTTGTGTTTTATATGTTGAGTTTAAAATGGAAAACCTTTAGTCACTGACTGAAGGTAGCTCCAGGACTGGGTAAAAAAAAAAAAAAAAAAAAAAAAAGTTTTCTAATAAATTTTAGACCTGACTGATCTAAATTACATCGCAATTACAGATTAGGAGTGCAGACAAGGCTTTTAACGTATTTGTTTCAGGAAAAATATGGAAATGTTGTTGCTTTTAAGCTGATATGAGCAAGTTGAGTTAAAATTTAGTAAAAAGTAGTTTTGACCTTAAAAAAAAACAAAATTACATTTAATCTTCTCTGTCTGACACCACCAATAATAATGAAGCGCTACCAAACTGAACATGAATCTATTCATTTAAATAGCACAAAGCTAAACCAACTGCAATGACAGGCATCTAGAAGACATTTTAGCTATTTTAATTGTTCTGAGATGTTTGCTTTTGTATACAATAAATCAAACCAATCTGCAAGAAATTGATGGGATTTGTTCCACTTTTTTACATTTTCCTGCCAATATTTATCCCCTATTTTTTTAGTCTTGTTATTGCACGCGCTTTTTCCTTTTTTTATTTATGTTTCAATGATCTTTCTAGAAAATGAAGGCGAGCAGAACAGGAAATAATAGAGGTGATGAGTATTCAGGAAAAAAGCAATCAGCCTATATCTGAATGGAAATGACAGCCACTTTGCAAGTTGATGAAAAATACCACAAAGACGAGACGAGAAGGGACAATAAATATAATGTCATTATTTCAGCACTTTGGGGCCAATCATCCTCTTAAATGCAGAATTTCCCAATGTCAGAGGGGGAGACTTCCAGACTTTATTATTTTTTTTAACGTAACCTCTGAGAATAAAAGTATGCTTTTCCACGACAGAAGGGAAAACAAGCAGCAGTGGGTCAGAAGGCTGTTTGAGAGTGTGAGGATGGAAGAAAAACATGACAAGTGTTTAAGTTTGTAATCTGACTCCTTAGCCAGAGGAAAGGCAAAAAAAAAAAAGGTTTTTTAAAGAATAGTTTGGACTTTAAATTAAAAACCTGTACGCGTTACTGTTAACCTTCCCTTTTAATTACTGCAGACCTGTGAGGAGGTTCTTTTTGCCTTATTGGCCATTAATCTTCTCCAGCGTTTTGTCCCTTCAGTAGTTCAAATTCTTGGTCAGATATGAAAGAAGTATTCAGTAATCATTTGACAAATCTCATTTATAAACTGGAAGAATGTTACAGGCTCCTGAACAGCGTGGCTGATTCACCCTCCAACACTACAAAAATGAAGTGTTTGCTTTCATGCCGCAGGATTCCATCATTCATTTCAGAAACGTCACCATTGACTTTTTATAATTTCTTCTGTTCAGGTTTATTTTATCACTTAGAAGCATAGTTGTAATTTTAATATTGCCACAGAAACTCCTCCTTTTTGTCTAGCTACACTGATAAAAAAAATATCTATATGAACATCAATTTGTGCTACAGGTCTTTTCTGAAAAATCACACAAACTGCAGACACAGAGCTGGTTTTTGGTACATTTTCTGTCCTTTTTTCTTCTAAACGTGTACATTTTAGAGGGTTTCTCATCAGAAACGGGTTGGATTTGACATTCTGGTAAATCTGTCAAAAACAATCAAACAGAAATGTTGCAGAAATCTGCCTGAATATAGCCACTTTTGGGGAGTTAACCGCATGCTGCTTATCATTTGGATTGATTTTAGAATCCTTTGTGCATCAAATTTAAGTGTTCTTTCTTGTGTTTGAGGTAATAGGAGTTGGAGGACGTGCTTCATGTTCTTTTCAGCACACTGTCTTCCATCAGTCATGGTTTTAGAAAGAAATGGACTGCAGAACCTACCCAAAGAAACACAACATTCTCTCAATACAGCATCAGAAGTTTAAGACCAGATTATTTTAATGTTTCAAGCTCTGACGAAGCATTCAGTCAAAACTGAAATGTGGGCTCCACTTTGAGGACACCACAGTGATGCAGAAAGCTGGAAAACTGGCCTCAGTTTCTCTCTATCTTTTTCTTTTTCAGCCTCAAAGCGAACGTATGTCTCTGAGAAAATTGCAAGCCATTACATAGCCACATCTTATACAGACGGCTAATTTTTCACCATCCCAAAGTACTGATAATGGCAGGAGTGCAGTTTGGTTAATTGCCTGCTAAACTTTTACTCTCTACAGTCGATAGCAGGGACTCGCCTGCAGACCTCTGCAAGAACACTGGCACATTTTATCATCAAGAGGGACACAACAGCACCGACGCTGCCCGGCCCTTTATTGGAATCACAAACACACTCCTGCTGTTTCCATATGAAGGCTGCTGATGCTGTCTGTTAGTTAATGGAGGCCAATGTTGTGGCTTTTCCTCTGACTGTAGCCATACGTTTACGATAGCAGCCCGGTCTTTTGTGAACAGCAAAGAAACTGTCATGGTAATAGTTAAACTTCGCGTGTACTATATTTGTGCATATACTGTATGTTCCAGACATAACTTTGTGCTGTAGAGTACATTTTTTTTATATTCTGCATTATTCATTTGTGTTATTCATTGGGATATTACTGTGGCCTTGTGCTAAAATGTGAGACGGCTCTGTATGAAAATAAAAACGGATCCCCCAGTTATTGTGAAATAAAAAATGTCTGCACACACGCTCTGCATATACATGATTTTTTATTATCAACAATATGATTCAGTTTGAGGCAAACAGCTGCTGAATGGCCATTCCAGGTCGCAGCGTAATTCCAGCTGCGCTTAGCTTTGGCTGAGGATGCTGGCTGAAATGAGCCCCTGGATTTCTTGTCAGCCGTATCCGCTGACATTTAAGCCAGGACAGTGAGAATGCATTTCAATAACCCATTGTCTGAAACGCTATCATCGGTAAAGCCCCGGACCTCTAAGCTCTGCTTTTTCAACCAAAAAGCAGAAAATGATCACCCATAATCAGACATCATACACCAAGATGTCTTAAACAGGAGCATTTCCAGCCATTAGGGGTAATTACATGCCTGTATCTGCCTTTATATACCACTATTAATACCAAATAAGCCTCTCTGCACATGCTAAGACCATTCCCGCATCTGTCTTTTATATAGGACAGCGGCAGTTAACAAAAACACCTCTGGAAAGGTGGAGGATGCTGGAGGTGAGCCGTTTATGGTTATTAGTGGTCCAGGAACTCATTTGTGATGGCTATTGAACTGTACCCATGCTTCAGAATCTTTCAAATATGCTCTGCACTTCTTTATATACCTGGTGCACAATTTCCTTCTCCTTTTCTTTTCCTAATCTGTTTTATTTTTGCTGAGACTTTTGTGCACAAAAAGTATTTTAGTGTACAGTCATGAAGGTCATATCTTTTTATACTTCTCTTCCTGTAGAAGTCATTCCATGTAACACTTTTCATCATGTTGTGGAGGGTTTTTTTTTTTTTTTTTTGGTGATGACGGTTTATTCTATTTGTTTCTGAGACAGCAGCATGTAAAGTTCATTTCTGAAAGCATGCATCTGTGCGATATCACAAAATCCGTGGCCTCAGATATAATCTGCATGCACATCTGGTTATAATCACATTTTAAACATTGCTTATGCAATAATCTGTTTTTAACGTCTGTGTCATGCTGGCAGAAACACCCACCAGCAGACAAGTGAGCTGCAGGGGAGATAAAGAGATTTGCAGTGGAGTAGCAGGTATGCCGACTGTTTAAAACCACAATAAACACATGCAAACTGCTGCAGTAGCACACAGAAGCATCTGAAACAACATTTGGGAGAATCTGAAGCCTCAGATCGTTTGCATTTATGCTAGTTCCTGTCCTCAGAACATAACCTCATCAGTTTTTTTTTTTTTTTTTTTTCTGTTCTTGCTGAAAAATAATGTCATTTTAATGGTAAAACAGGGCAGATGCAGCTCAGTCTGACCTGGGATTCAGCGGGTTTCTGGTGTACGTCCAGGTTGTGGACTGAGCCCTGCTGAGGTGCCCTTGAGCATCGCACAGACTCCCCCCAAAACCAATGAAAGACAGACAGGGCGACAGATTTAAGTTACAACTATGTACAAAAGTCATCAAATAACTACTGAGTTAAAAAAAAAAGTGGACTCTGTTTATGTCTCCAGTGCTAAAACACTGGTTGTGACGGGCAACACTGACCCAGTCACTGATGTCAGTCAGGCATTAGGTGAGCAGCCACAGCACTACCTGCTGTCTAAAGGAAGTCTGACCAATGAGCAGAGTGGCGGTTTTACTGCACACATTTGCCATTTAAAACACACCTTGACAGACAGAAAAGTGGCAGTCCATCTGAAAGCTGCATGCTGAAATTTGTACCTGTAAATTCCTGTTCATAACTCCTTACTTTGACTCATTTTATCTGCATCTGTGTTGCGGAGGAATGGTCATTTCCAGGGCTAAATACTGAGGAGATGTATGCTTTAAGTTCTGGTACAAATTGTGTTATATTCAGCAGGGGATGGAAGCTTCTGCTTGGTGGTTTTTGTTGAGATTTCTTATACTGATGTTTTTCTGTACTTCAAGGGCGACTAAGTCCTCTAAATAATCTCTACAAAGTCTTCTTCACTTTTACAGAGTTGGAATCCTATAAAAGACAGTTATTACCGCAAAGAAAATTTCACTACAGCAAGTTTCATTTTTGTCTTTCAGTTCAGTTGGACTGGTGAAACGTTAGTTGTACAGTTTTTAATACAGTCCAGGCCTAAGTGGTTGAAGAGCTCAGCCATAAAGATGCGGCAATATGGACTGACCTCTGGAATAAAGTTTCAAAAAATGAATCTCGTTGATGGGAGAACAACGAACTCATTGTGTTGTAATGACATTTCAGAACTGTCCCAGACAAATATGACAATAAAGAAAAATTCATTTTTATGAATATTTTCATAAAAAATAGGTGCAATAGGTCAAAATAGCAAATCTAAAAAGTCATTGCTCAATTTGAGGCTGAAGAGGTCATTTCTGCCTTTAATTTACATTTCCTATTCTATAAGATGTTGCAGCCACTGCACATAGTAGAAAATAAAACATAGATACTGTATATGCTGGGCAAGCATCCTCGCACACCCTCATTCCTTTCACTAAATAAATTCAGCAAATTTGGCCATAATGGCTGTGAATGAACAAAGTATACATTTAAAAACAAGTCACATTCACACATGTGACATAATCAGAAATTACCATTGTGTGCTCCCATTTCATTTAACCAGTAACTTGTTCTCCTTTAACCTCCCAACGAAGTGAATCAGTGATGCTGTCTGAGCAGTCAGAGCAGAGAGCCAGACAAGCACCTGGCCTTCCACGGCTATCTGATTACAGGAGGACACAGAGCAGGCTGAGCCAGACCAGGCCAGGCAGCAGCCATGGCAGAGCAGCTCTGGAGCTAAATGGACTCAGCCAGGTTAATTCTATTGCACTGTGGCCTCCCTCCAAGGCTTGAAGGGGGGAGTTCAAATCAGAGCCCACCATGGTCGACCCAGAGGTCAGGAAAGAAGAAAGGAGGACTTCAGTCATTCAGGACGGCAGGTTGGTGTTCTCCACAACACTTGTTTAACCATTTAAGAGAAATCAGAGAATGCAGAAATGCCCATGTCTGCAGCAGTTTGAATGGGGGAAAATGAGCAAATGAAGAATAATATTGTGACAGACATATGAACAACGGCTCACCTGTCATTCAAAAGTGTTGTGGCATTTATTGGATTAATCAGACTAATTACTTATAGTGAGTTAAAGATAATTATAATCATGATGTCTAAACCTGAAGACCTGAAGAAGCTGTGAGGCACAACATTAGAACAGCATTATTCCTTATTCCATAATTTCTTCTTTCTGGATCAGTTCCATTAGTCTAGTTTTGTTTAGCTAGGGCAGGGGGTGGTGACCATTTGTGGGAAAAGTGTGTAAATAGTGCAGTGTAGCAGCCAGGGTGATTGGAAATCAGAGCAACACCATGCTGACCCTGTCATGATGGAGCTATTTTTTCTTCAGTAATGCAGGTGGTGCAACTCTGAACGGATGAATGCGTTGATGTTAAAGTGCAGTAAAAAAAAAAACAAAAAAAACCCCCCACATGACAGTATAGTAAAGTACAGTGTGATGCAGTGCAGTATAGTATAATGCAATAGTGCACAGTGCAGTACAATGGTGAAGTATTTATAGTGTATATATTATAATAGTGGTGCAACATGGTCATGAATAAGTAATAGCTATGTACACTGTAGTATATATTCAGTTAATACAGTACAATAGTGTACAACAAAGTACCAAATACTATGTAACAGAATATTTTGTGAAATACTGTATAGTAGAGAATACCATTCATTTTCTGTTGTATTGTATAGATTAGTAGAGTGTGATATGTTGTGGCATGGAAAAATGGATATTTAAGTATACATACCATACATTAGCATAGAAAAGCAAAGTACAACACAGCTGAGTGACACAAACGGGATAAGGAAAGTTACCCAACAGTTTACGCTTATAATTTCTCAAAAGTTCAAAACATATGCAGCAGAGTTCAGGAGCCTCGTATGAAAAGAATTAAAAAAAGCAATCAAAATGGCATTATTAAAAAAAAGTAAAACAAGCAGGATCAGCTGTGTTAGTTTTGACACACTGAGAGATCAGTTTGTCTGTCCTCCCATTCATCTAGTAACTGGCCTCATCAGCAGTGCTGTTTGCAGGGTAGGTGAGATGTTTCAACATGTAAAGTTCTGTGTTTTTCTGCACAGAGTTCAAGTCCGTGTGACAAGAAGAAGAACAACAAAAAAACAACAACAAATAAATAACTGCAGTGTGCACAGGAATGAAAACAAGGAATTCAAATACCAAGTAGCTGTCACAGAAGGCTTTGTCTGACTCCGACACACACCAGTGATGTTCTGTGGATGTTGCAGAATGTCTAACATTTCAACCGATAAATTATTGCTCTTAGGCTCCAGGCACTTAGATACTTCTGCAATTATCTTTAGCAGCAGAAAGACAGAAAAACAGGAGCAGAGGAGCGTTTCAGGTGCATTGCATGGCTGATAATTTGCTATTAAAAGAAAAACCTCACAGATGAGTATTGAGTAGTTGCTTCTGCAAGGAAGTTTAATAAACATAAAGGCAATACAAATGTCTGGAATGGCAGCCTTCTATGAAGAATATAAAGGGGACACCTCCCTCTGTTTTACTCCTGGCCATGCATGCACAGACAGGTTTAAAAAGGAGCTGATGGATGTCTTTTGTGGAGCAGTCGTTCATCTTTATAGATGCCTCTGTTATGAAGGATCGGTGTCAAAACATAGGCTTCTAATGGATGACTCGTTCAGACAGGACCGCGGCCGTGTCTTTGAGGAGACTTTCTCTTTATAACACTGGGAGCTTGCACAAAGTCAGCCTTTACACAAATCAAATCAAAAAGCAGCTTGGTGATGATAGAAATGCCTGCGTTTCATCTGAACTGATGGATTGTAAAAAACACGTCTGTATTGTGACAGTAGTGGTCATTCTTTTGAGATGGCAGCTGTTATGATAACTACATTTACCAGCTTTTGGTTAAAGAATATAAGACTTTTCAGGCAATACAGAATGTGTGAATATTAAATGCAACAACTGTGGGCTCCACATTCATGCAAAGGGTGTGCAGACACATTTAATCTTGAGAGGATTTATGCATTCCATAAATGTGGATGTAGACTTTGTTCCAATAATGTGGTATTTCAGTTGAACACCTTCAACTGAAATAATACACAAGGGCAGAGGGCACAGTGCAATGCTACTGCTTTCCACACCATCTTCCACATACAAATGCATTTTAAAATATTCTTCTGAATTTAAATCAATTTGTTGTGGGTTGTGACCTGATGCTACCTTTGCAAGGCCAATTATGTTTAAAGGATAATACAAAGATATCATCTATAAACTCTAAATAGTTGAAAGTTAAAAATAATTTTCTGTTAGGACAAATTGTGAAATATAAGAAAGTGATGGAAATCAACCTATTAAATCTTGACCTACGCTTGAGGTCATTTGAGGAGGGTTAAAATGGACGAGGGCACTTCCAGGCCAGTGGAGCTGTAAAATCGGAGTTTCGTGCTGTCCGTGAAGGCGTCATTTCCCGGGATGTTTTGTGGCTCTCCTGCGCCTGCTGCCGCCTGCTTGCTGCCCAGGCTGACTGCCGGGCTCCGGGATGACGCCACCTCTCGCTCCGCCCCGAACGCAAACTCGCTCTTCGCGTTCATTTCATTCCTGGTCTCATTCCGAGCATTCTTCGAATCTCTGTCAGTGCGCGAAGCGATTCACCTACACCTTCCTGGCTGGCCCAGAAACAGCAGAATAACTTGACATAGTGTTAAAAATACCTGACACCCCATTAACTAAAGAAAGGGACATTTTTATATGAGATATCAATAACGAGGTAAGTTTCAATGGGAGTTACAGGTATCCAAACTGCTTGTAGACTTCTCTTCGTGTGGGGCTGACGTATTTTAAAATAGTGATCAATTGATGAAATACTGCCGGCTTATTTAGGGTGTTAACTAGTTATCCCACGGTGAGTAGTAGCGTTTGGTCGTGTTTCCATCGCTGTGATGGTCGCTGCTGCAACAGGGTGCTCCACTTCGAACACTTACTGTTGTAGCTTATAGCTTTGACATGGCAGCGAAAATCTTTGGCATTTTTCACATTTTTTCTGTAAAGAAGCCCGATCCTACGCCCCTACAAGAGCATTGGGTGCCGGTTCCTCCCGCGTTAGCTTATCGGAAACTCCCAACGGAATCTGGAATAGACTAAATCTACATTTTACACACACTCGAAGATTTACGTTTTTGGACAACATGACGACTGAAAACGTTGCTGTTTTCCTCTCCGTAGTTGGCACCGCTGTGAGTTGCCGGAGGTCTCATCGGAGCGTTTTCGGACCACCTCGAAGAAAATCCACTCTCGGGAGACTTGTTGCTTCAACACGTTTGACGTTTCCCCCATTTTCCCCCCTTTAATCGCCGGCAAAGCTTTGCGTAAGTAAACGCTGTTGTGTGCATGTTTGTCGGTACTCCCACCGGTGTCTGCTGCTCTCCATGTTGTTGTTGGTGCACTCGGAGGGACATGTTAGCCAAAAACAAGGGGGCAAAAAAAAAAACAAAAAACTGTTTTTGTTTCAGGTTGCTAGGCGGGTTAAACCTTCTTTTCTGTGCCGTCCTTTATTTACAAGCCATGTCTCCAAACTACCGCTTCGACCCGGAATATTTCACTCTGCCTTTTGTAACACTTTAAGCTCTTAAATTGGCTCAAAGGAGCCAGAGTAAAGTTACCATTGACGTGCTTCTGACTGGGGCTCTTCACTGTTTTCCTTCTCCCTCCCAGACTTTGGGAATTGCCTACTCAGCTAAACTCTCATCTCAACTGTGTTCCAGCTGTGTCACAGAGTTTTTACCCCTGACAATAATTTCACCCTCATAACTCTTTGTGGAAATTAGAAAGACCGTTGTGTAAACTTGGGGATGAAATAAAGACAGACAGAGCGCTTTCTGGTACCTCTGTGTTGCTGGAGATCTGGACCACACTTTGCTTAGTCTCTGGGTCACTTTAGTGAACGTTTGTTGCTTTAAATTGTCAGTTTTGGTAGAGTTTGAACAAACAACCCTGTTCAGTCACTGGGCCACAGTTTACACAGCTCAAATATTCAATCAAGGAGCAGACACACTTAGATTTACCGTAGGGATGACTGTATCTAATTCATTCTCCTGGCTGCTGTTCTGTTTCAGTCAAAACTCTCATTCTCAAGCTGACTTTGACTTTTACTGACTTTGTATGACATTCACATGAAGAAAGAACAATTATTTGGATACCCAGCAATTCATATTTTGAAAAAGTTAAACACAATTCATCATTATTTGATGTATATAGCAAATGCAGCTTACCATGGGTAATTATAATCCATGTTTCTTATGATTCTTATCTTAAAGTGATACAATATGTTTAAGTAAGTTAAGAATTTAAAAGAAAAGAGAGTGAGTGGAGCATTCCCACAAAAGGCAGATTGTGAATTTCCTAAGTTGTGCTGTGCGACAGTTGGACTTTTTGGTTGACAGCTGATGGTTGTGCAAGAATAGTGCGCTGAAATATTTGCTCCACCTCTGAGGCTTTTTTCCATTAAGTATTCTTCAAATTTGAAGAAAATATTTAAGAAATTGTTCTCCCGCTGTTGGAGGGAACTACGAAACGTCTTCGTGACACGAGTCGTATCGCCGAATTTCACCGGCACGCACATCTGCACATTTTAGTCCTGATTTCTAAATGTCATATTTCATTCGCAATTCATTTTCCACCTCACGTATTTCCTGTTTCCATTTGTCGATCAGCCAACTTTTCGACATTCCTCCAACATAAAAAAAAAACTTTGTTTCTTCACATTTTTTTCTTTTAATACACATTAAAATTGGCTAATGGAAACCTACTGGGAAGGTTTAAAAAGGTTCAATCAGCTTTATTACTTATAATTAATGGTGAAGTGGAAAGGTAGAATAATGAGCAGGACTGTGACAGCAAACTGCGTAACCTAAAAGCAACCTCAACCACACAAAATGTGCTGAACACTCGTTCTTCCATATTAATCCAACATTTACTGAACGCCAACGTCAAACTGTAACTGTGACACTGTTGTGATGCTCAGCGTGCCTCTTTTAATAGTCAGTTGTCTGCTGTTTCAAAATCACATGTTTGGGCTTTGTTCCGGCACCGTTGCAAATGCTGTCGCACAGAGAAAGACCCTCTTTGGAAGCCGCAAAGGTGATCTCTGCTTTTTCCACGTTTCCTTTTACTTATTGGTTAATTTCAGAAATCTTTCTTTTTTTTTTTTGTACGGTGACATTGTAATGATGACAAATGTCCTTTGCCATGTGTCAAATAGTATAATAATAATACATTCCATATAGATTTGCAGACTAACAAGGATACACTGATACACACAGGTTCATTTTAACTTTCAGTGTTTGAATGTTGTATAATATCCAGATCAAATTTAACATTTTTACCATTAAAATGTTCGCAACAGGTGTGATTTGTCATCGTTTAGTGTTTGAGTGTGTGCAGAAGTGAAGGCTATGATGTTATATGCTTTGTGATGGAAATTCGGGTCTTTAAACAGCAGTTGTACAGCGGAGGTAGAATGGCAACAAAAGATCAACGTGCTCCTCACTGGAAAGGAGGACAGCCTCACCGGCTTCCAGGCTGCACATGCCCCAAGGTAACCCTTGGTCTGGAAACATTTTTGAGCTGCTGCTCTGCAGTTTGAGCCACTCCTGCAGAGGCCGGTGTCAGCGCCACCAAAACTGAAAAGCTGGGCCAGAGCTGACTGACGTCACCAAAGTAAATCTGCTCTGAGTATTGCAACTGTAAAATGACTGCCAGCTACCGAATGCACTTTGCCCTTTGCGAGCACGTCGGTTTCTGTTTGCCTCCTTGTGAAACTGTGTACAAATCCAGCCCAGTTGTATTTCCAGTATTGCACAAAGCCTCAAATGATTGAGCTTCCTGTGACCCTTTGAAGTCATCCCAGTTAAATATTCCTGCCATAATGTCTGCCATATGGGAGTTCGAGTTGTGTGTGTGTGTGTGTGTGTGTGTGTGTGTGTGTGTGTGTGTGTGTGTGTGTGTAAAACAACGTAATGCCATAACCAATCATAAGAGTTGTCACAAGTTATTTTGGGCCTGGAGCAAACCTGCATTTTGTCTTCCTAGTCCTAGTGGGAGAAGAAGACCCCAAAAAAAAAAGAAAAACGATCACACGGAGATGGAAAGCAATATGGACTCCAGCAATCACTGGATGAGTCAGTTTTCTGAAACCACTATAAACACTTTGAATTCTTAACCACAGTGAAAGCAGGAAATCTCAGCTTCAACAACTTCCCTTCTCACTGCTGGCTGTGGAGGCAGCGGTGGCGTTAGGCTCCCTGCTAGTGAAAGGAAAGAAGTGGAACAAAGGCTCACAGTCACTTCATTTACTGAAACAGTGTATAATTTGTGGCCTGTATTCAAATGTGGGTTATTCTGACTCTGGCACTGTACGCTCCAGTCACTGCTCACAATAAATTTCCCACAAGACCTTTCATCGGTGATTGCTCTATGGTTGTAAGGGTCGGCACAGATCGGGCAGCCTCTTACTGCCCCGAAGGTGGCCTAGACTCAGTCGAGCCAAATGCAGATTGGAGGGTAAAATTAAAATGCAGGCCGTAACCAGTAGTTAGTAGAATTAGTGGAATCTGATATTTTCCTCTGCATTGAAGACCTAAAAAATCTTAAACAAAGGGATTATTGTTGGATTATCATTAAGACTTGGACAATGGGGAACTCTGGTATCAAAATGCATTACGGTATATCTTTTACTGTTTAAAGCATCTGTATGATTAATCTCTGTGTTCTTCATCTAATATGGACTCAGATTCATTCATCTTTCTGTTACTTGTTTCCAAACATCCAAATGACAGTGGTAGATGCTAATTCAGACGCTGGACTTTTTAACTGTTTCTAGCTTTTAGTTGATAAACATACTGTATATTCAAGAAAACAGATATACATCTTCAGAGTTCAGCCAGCACTCTGAAGATTGCACATTAAGTGTTAATAAAAGCTGAAAAAAGCAAACTTTAGAGTTTCATTTCTCATTACAGACCAAATGTCCTTAAAATTCCAATTCCTGTAGGCTTAACAAGTGTGTCTGACTTTCTGCTTCTTAAATATTCTTTTTTTTATGAATAGGATTGTATGAATAAGAGATGTAAGAATGTTTTTTGTTGTTCTGCTTTTGTTCATCCGTGTCTTGCACTGGAAATTTAACTCTTGATCAGTTGAAAGATCTTTTTGAGTTGGGATCTGGTGATTTTTGGTGTTGAGGGTGATTATCATCCAGGTCTTTGCATTACTTTTGTGAAGATTTTATGTTTATATATTTTATGTTTATATATTTTTTCATTATCTAGTCTCCTCCAGTCTTGAATAGCTTCTGTTCTTTGTTATTTTTGTGTTTTCCCGACTTTCCGTTTGGAAAAACATTTAAAAAAATTAAATTGCAACACTGCTTAATTTGTTACCTGGGTTATGGTTACTAAGTTTCTCTGCAGTTGTCAAAAGGAAAGGGAAAAGCATGTGTCAGTGAAAAGAGGAGTAAATGATGGAAAAATATTGGAAATTGGCAGGGCCAAATGTAAACCTCGGCCTTCGTGCTCATCACAATGATTTGTTTTTTCATGCCCGTCCGCACGCGTCCTGAATGAGCTGACAGCCAGCGTTCAGCTTACCAGGCTTTCATAACTGTCAGGAGATCCTTTATCTGACGGACCTTTATTTACAGCTTTAATTTCCTGAGCTTTATGTGTTCCGCTCACACTCCACCGTGACGAGGGCGTGTGCTGTCTGGAATGCACCGCAAATTTTTGATAGGCAAATGTCTGTGAGGCTTTCATTACATATTATGATTGAATGGGAAATTGTACTTCTTATAACAGGGTATCACTGGCAGCCCAACCAGCATCCTCAGAGATTTTTGTCTTAGATTTTGTCAATTTTTTTCCATCAGTGGAGAGACCGTTAGCTCTGCCTGTTTTCCAGGCTGCCAGCATGTCTGACATTGTCCAGATCATTTTGTTGTTGCCTGTTTCTCAGTCCGAGGCAGGTAGAGAGGGCTGCTTTGACAGAACCTGTAAATCAATCCTATTCTCTGGCAAACACAGATTGATCCCACAGTGGCTTGATAGTTGAACGGTGGTGGTGGGATCCAGGCCTCCGATTTGACTGGGATGATATTGGACAGATTCATGGCACCTAAGAGGGCTGGTTCAAAGAGGCATGAAATAAGCACAATATTGTCGGCAGTAACAGTAGAATAAGCTTTCTATCTGTCCTTATGAAAGAGCAGCTGAAACCTTATTTACTCTCATTTCTGAAGATGTGCACAAATATAACATATATATTATGTTGTGTTATAATCTGTGTTGTGTTATAGGCTGTAATCTGTCCATCATGTAATTAATTTTTGTGAATTGGAGAATTTTTACAAAATTGCAGAAGGTCATATTTGTTGCGTGTTTGTTTGATCTTTGTTTAAAGAGTGACCTCAGCAGAGTGTTAGGTCTTTAACAAAGATGAATTCAAAGTGTATTCACCTTCGTTGCATCCCCGGGACCTGAATGTCAAGGTTCCTAAAGATCTGCTACGCCTTCTCATATAAACAAGCCTTTCACAAGTTAATTAATTTGTTTTTTAAAACCAAATTGAATTTCCGTCATTTCTTACACTGTAAATGTTGGTACACTTTGCTGAAGATGGAATACTGTTGACATTGCTGTTATAATTATGCAAAGGCCAGGATATGTCTTTGAGTTTTGAAATCACACGATAATTATAGTTTTACACACTGTGGCCTTAACCACCGTGGGCCATTATGGAGTGCACAAAAGTCATTCACAAAATCATTATTGCACTCTCTGAGATAACGGCACAAAAGAACTCCACATGGAAAATTACATTTGAGACCTCTCATCTGCTATTTCATTACCTTGCTCTGTCTGATGGGTGAAATGGGTTCTCTTAATTTAAGGAGCTGAATTCCAGCTTGGCGAGTGGTTTACGTAATGTCACAGTAAGTGTAATTTCCCATAATGCCATGTCACAGCTATCCCTCTGCTTGCTTGGCTACCGCATTCACGTCTTGCGTCGCGAGCCATCTCCACCCTACATTTCACAAATAAGACCATTTCTATGGTGTACACCCCATAAAGACAGAAGTATGCAATTATCCCTGAGCCACAAGTATTTCTGGGGGTGACATTCATGCCTTCCTTTGAGAGAAATAATTAGTCCACAGATTCTGCAGCACTAAGAGACACACTGGGTTGACAACTCCGACAGGTTATTCACATGCTGCTGGTTGCACAAGCATCCAGCTGATGTCACCGGATGCAAACAAAGGATGGGGATGTCTTTAATCCCACGTTTTGGCTTTTGTGGTTGACTGAACAAATCAAGTAATCCCCCATTCATTAAACATCAGTAAATTGTATCACATTTATACATTTGTAAGTTCCTTTTTAGTGATAATATGCGTGGAAAGGAGAAAAGACTGATTTTCTCTGTTGTAACTTATATACAGCCAATGTTTCATTTGAAATAGTTTATGTCAAGCAGAGAAATAATCAATGAAAAAGGTAAGGACTAGGCTGGGAAAAAAAAAACATTTTCTGCTGCCTTGCACTGACAATGTATCAGGAGCACTTAAAACTCTGCTCTCCACTGTGCTGGAGGTTACCGTTTTGTGTTTTAAAATTCTGTAATGCAAACATTTCTTAAAAAATATGTCAGATTTTGAAGGTGGGTTTAGCCTGAGATGACAGATTTGTTGTGTTGCTTGTCTGCTTTGGTTGTAGTGTTTTGTTTCAGATAATGATCCAAGGCTCTTTATCTCATTCCAGAGAAATGGGAGAACATTATTTTTGACATTATTAGGAAAAAGTCTGAGTCATTTCAAGATAGCTAAGTGAGCTGTGTTTTTGCTGTCTGAGCAGTGTGTATTTTTCTATTTTTTGTTATCTTTACCAATCCCAGACGGACAGTTTGTGAGATGAGAGAGTATTTGATGTTGCGTTTTAATAATTAATTGCATGTTAGTCTACCAGATATTGGGATCAACACAGACATGCTGTTACTTGTGGTGTTTTACAAATGTGTTATCACTAATGTTAACCTGAATTTAGAATAAATTAGCATTTTTTTCTGCTGTCTGATGGAAATGTAATCTGGAAGTGATTACAAGTACAGTTCGGCTGGGATGAGGAGAGAACATCTACAAGAGGCCCTGCCTCTTAGTGGTTGAAATGGCATTTTTTCCTCCCCTCCCTCATCAGTTTGTGAGTTTGTTCTGCAGTGTCAGCAGTCGGCACACAAAAACGGAATTCAGTAAAAGCTCTGCTCTCTGGAAGCCTTTTTTTAACAGCTTGCTCCCATCCCCCCTTTCCCCTCCATGAACTGACATGCTGGAAGAAACATATGCTACTCTTTCTACTTCCTGACAGATTGTGCTGCTTGAATAGAATCTTGCTCATGGAGGGAAGCAGTTCCCTGGAAAGAGAGGAGAGATTAAGGAAGGCTCAGTGAATTTTAAGTAAATGAGGTCAACTGTGAAGATGATTTTGATTATGAATTGTTTGATTCTCAATCGCGAAGTTGAGGGTTGAGACAAAGTATTTTTTGTTTAGCTTTTAGCTTTGCTTGTGCTTTCCAGTAGATGTGTTACTGTCCAACAAGTGCAGAGACAAAGCAATGGACAGTGTTTGGTCAGTATACCTGACAGATGGTGTGTAACGGTTGAACTGAGAAATGTTCCACTGTCCTCACTATAATAAGCAGAATAGTCATGTTCTGATCTTGTTTGGAAATACAGTTTTACACATTGAGTCTAAATAAAACAGTAGAAAACAGAATAAGGTAGCTCAGAGAACCCAGTCTGTAGTTCTGTTGAATTGACTGAGCTTCGCTTTTTTTTCTCCATATTATTTCTTCTGCATATTTCTGTCAGTGTCTGTATAACGGCATGATTCCAGAATTTATTAAAGTTCAATCTGATGTTTTGACATGCGAATGCAATGCAAAGTATGTACATGCGTGTATCTACTGACCTTGCTTGTTTTTTGCCTTTATCCATCAGTGCACCTCTGCCATCCAAATCATATAATAAGCAAAACCAGTGCATAATAAATAATCATTTTTCACTGCATATCTCAACACAAAAAAAACATTTAAAGTGCCTTGGATTCCTGGGTCGAAGGCTGTGGATGCCAGTTTATGTGCACAGAATGCGATCTGCCTGTGAGAATGGCGTGTCTTCATAACACACATATTTGGTACCCTATCAAATACCATGATTTATTTTTTCATGAAGTTTTCTGTAAAAGTATTATGCTACAAATAATTCCTCTGAATCATTTAGACTTTCCACTGGCTTGCTCTGATTAGTCAGTTTGAAGTTGTGTCTAGTATCAAGTGTTTTAACTCTATCCATCTCTTCTAAATCAACAAAATTTTTGGCAATGACCAAGCTTGTTTGGCCGTTTCTGGCACACATTTAACACTCTGCTAACACTGTGTATTGTGTTGTGTTTTGGAAGCAAATGTTCCCAGTTCTGTTGTGGAAAGTAACCGTTTGGTGTGTTGTGCATTTGGAATTTCCAGGTTTCTCCCTAGTCAGCTCCAGGCTCCAGCTTGGAGGGCCCAACCGCCACGATTGATCCCAGCAGCTGGAGCGGCAGCGAGAGCCCTGCCGAGGACATGGAGCGGATGAGCGACTCGGCAGACAAGTCTACAGACAATGATGCTGAGGGAGTGTGGAGCCCTGAGATTGAGCAGAGCTTCCAGGAGGCCCTGGCCATCTATCCTCCTTGCGGAAGGAGGAAGATTATCTTGTCTGATGAGGGAAAGATGTATGGTGAGTACAAAGTTGTAGTTGGAATGTTTTCCCAGCACCTACAGGAGAGGAGGAGGATGGTAACAGTTAAGTGGGCTGCTGTGCTTTTTTAGGAGGTTGTGTGTTGAAAAAGTAATAAAGGATGCTAACTAAAGTGTAGTATTTAACATTTAAATACCCTCATTTAAGGAAAAACACTAATAAAATAAATGTACAAAATGTTAAACTGCTGCTCTCAAGACTGTGCAACATAATAGGTCTCACGCACTCCTCTGGTTCACACAAGTGCAAGATTATAAGTAAAGCAGGGCAAACTATTAGTCAGTAGCAGATGGTACTGCAGCTGCCACCAGCTGTGCCCCCTCCTTTCCTTCCATTTTCATCCATTCCTTGCTGGGTGATGTCATGGAATATTTTCGCTCGGTAGTTTTAGGCCATCTTTCTGCCTGTCAGTGTCAACGGACGTTAGAAAGCATTAATGTACAGTTGACCCCCCTCCCCCCCCCCATAAAATGTCAGTTTTAGGAGGTACTCTGAAAATATCGCAACTGCCACCGCAAGGATGACTACTCCCTAGTTTTACACTGCCTTTGTCCGATTCCCTTGTCTCCATACAGAGTTTACCAGAAGAAAATAGTCCCTTTATCAAGGATCATAAAATTACTTTTTATATTTTATAGAAATTGTAAAGGAGCACTTCAAAGGATGCTGATGTTTTTTTTTTTCCCCCCCTCTAGACTTTAAGATATGGTTGCCGAGGGATATTGAAAATTCCAATAATAAGCTCAAATCAAAGTTTGGTTTTGACTATTGAAATCTACTGAAGAGACAACTCTCACATGAGTTTCATCCTGCCAGATGTGCTCTGCATGTGGTTTCATGTTGCCTGTATCATCCGTCATTGAGTCAGGATGATTTGGCTCAACTCTAAAATGAATTTCATTATGATTTTTTGTCACAAAATGATGCTGGCTGCCTGTGCTTAGCTATGGTCTATAGGGTTTATAATTGTCGCTGACAAACACCACACAACGCCTCTTATGGCATCTGAGTTCGCTACAAGGAGACAGGTATTTTGTACTTGAGAGACCCTGGGGATGGCATATTGTTCCATACACAGAGCTCATCACAGAAGGAGCTGCCCTGAGTGCCCTTAGGTCCTTTGTTATCCCAGGGTAGAGTGCAGTTAATTAGCAACAGTCTCTATAGCAACTGTGTTGCAGTACCAAACAATTTCTAATTTCTGCTTCTTGGCTTATTGTGGTGTTTACCTGAAGTGATTCAGATGTGTACAGACCAGCGCCGGCTGACACTGCTGCTGTCCTCTGAGGCAGTGCAACCACCACGTTCACATATAAGTCAACACATGATATAATCCTTCTAGTTTACCTTGAAGAATGTTAAAAACAAAAGTACAAGTAAACAGAAGGCACAAGTCTTTACCCAAAGGCCAAAGACTCTGTACTTGCATAAATCACCTGCTGCGCAAGGCTGCATTCATTTATTTGAGAAATAGAGTTGATAAATGAAACAACACGCTTCAGCCACATCATATGTTTATTCATTGGCTTGAATTTGCGCTTGCCCTGCAAGCTAACTATATTTTCTATTTTTCTTTTCTTTTTTTGCCGCTGCTTTTATTTCATGTTCTTGCAAAGAAAAATGACAATATGTGTGTGTGTGTAGTATTTTTCCTACAAGTTATATCTACAAGGCCTCTCAAGTGTGTGTAAATTGCAGGGCTCAATACAGGTGTAAGTCGGTAGTTCTAATGACGTAAATAATTCACCACCGCAATAAGTGCAAATGTTATGCATTTATTGAGCCCGGATGACCCTTGTATATATGGGTTTGAGGGACACTGCACTGGTCGGCACTTACGTTTTGAATAAAAAGCTTTTCCATTTCTGCCATATTGTTTGCTCCGTCATCTCGTCAGTGATCCAGCCTAGACCCCTCCTGTGGGAACTAAGTGGCACTTGGTTTGCAGAGATGCCAAGGATGAGTTAGATATAATGAGCAGGCCTTGCTTGCCCCCATGGCCTAGCACAGTGCTCCTCTGGGGCTCATCTCATTGGGCCACACGTGCTCTGCAACAGAGGGAACGGACCTGATCCACCCCGCTGTGCGCATAATGAGGAATTTTGGGATCAGCTCAGGCTCCCTGAGTCACCTACATTCACTCAGAATGGAGTGTGAGGAACATCATCGCAGGAGAGACATCACACACCTACAGAATAATCCCTCATTTGTTCCCCAGCCTTTGTCAGAGCAAGGCTACTGTGTTTTCACACACCTTAGTGGCAAAAGACCAATTATTTTATGTCTTGGTCAAAAATAGTACATGTTAAAAGTGTAAATAGTATTTGTGCAGGTTTCATCAAGACAGTCAAAAATCTCTGAAATTCAAGTTTTCAAGGTAGAGTGAAACTGGTTATTTATCAGGGTGTTGCTATTTAGGTAATAGCTTTTAACCAGAATTAAATGGATCTAATGTGGGTTGCCATTGGACTTCTGGAGACATTCTCAAGAGGAGTAAAGTTTGATATTTAACTATTGATTCATCAGTGTGGTTTACTTTGAAAGAACACAAACAGTCTAATGCATAAACACAGAACACTTATAAAGAGTGAGAGCTTAGCATAGCTGTGACATTAACCTCATAACCAACCTAGTGGCGTTACTCACTGCTTTTAAAGATGTATAAATAAGAAATGGCAGAATCCATCACGGCATCTGCGTTAATGCTCAGCCTGTTTACTCAGTGGTGACATAATGGTAATTTCAATTAGCATGCTTGAGAATTAACACGTAAGCTGTCCATATTTTCTATGCTCTATACAAAGGAACCAGCAGCTATGGATTTCATCATATGGGTCTAAGTAGCTATAGGAACCTGCAGCGGGCTGTAGAGAGAGTGCATCCTATTCCATTAGTGTCTGTTCAGCAGTTAGATTTCAGTTCTGCTTCATTACCATGTTGTGTTGATCAAGCATAGCATGTTGTGACTGATGTGTGAGGTTCCATCCTCCTGCCCCACGTTGTCACGGGTTCACACCTCTCAGCTGTACGTGCTGCAAACAGAGGTCAAGGAGGCTCTGGTGTAAGCAGTACTGACCGTGACCAGACAGTGTGGAGGTTGGCAGGACTTTAGGGAAATGTGGAAAATAATTTTCAAAGCTGTAGTTTTGAGAATATATTTCAACTGTTTATTATATAATCCCAGGCAGACCTGGTTTACAACACCTATTTTCAGAGGTGCCTTGGATATAAACTGGACAAAACGAGGAGTACGTCTGTGTTTGTGGTTTTCTGTCGTTCTGTGCATGTTTGCACTGAATGGTTGGATATCTGGCTGCCAGAATCAGGAGTACATGGGGTGTGTCCCTGCTCTGAGGTCTGTGTGAGGCCCTTTGAGGCAGGCTTCTGGTTTCAGGTTGCACGTACCCAATTGGCTGCTTTTGTTGGGCTAAAACACAGTGAGGCTCTGGGCTTTTTAAAGAAGCAGTGTCACTTTTGTGTGTGTGTATGTGTTTTTAAATTTTTTTCCAAGGAATCATCTGCTTGATTCTGATTACATCATATTTCTCGGTGAAACACTGATGAGCTCAACTCACACTGATGGCTGATTATTTTATGTGTTCAACATATGAATAGAATTTGAATGCCAGTGTTATCCAAAGAGCAGATCTCTCTCTCTCTCTCTCTCTCTCTCTCTCTCCCTCTCTCCACAGTTCATGCAATAGGAAAAAGGTCAGCATTGAACATCATCACTGGAGTGAAGGAAGACTCCATCCACAGACATACAATTATCCTACACCGTGATTTGTTGCAGATTGATACTAACATCCTGAACAATGAAAGATATTGTAATCCTAATTTAATTGTCACAATATAATGAACATGCACAGGAGTGCTTCAGTTAATTGTTTGGGTCTCTGCTTCTTTCGCAGCTTTTAGTTTTCCAGCTTGTGCTCATGATTATGACCGAACGTGAGACAGGTCCATCATGACAACAGTGTTTGACTTTTATTCTTCCAGATCGGTCTTGGCTAACATATCTTCCTTTGTCCTCAGATGCTTGAATTGATCCTGACAGATTGAAAATATTGACCGAACATCTTATGTTTTGTATGTGTGTTTGTGTGTGTATGTGTGGGGTTTTTTTGGGGGGTGGGGGGGTGTAGTGCACCTTCCTGACTGTTAGCGTAGTGTTTGCACATTGGATTTGCCACACCGCTGTTTCCTCAAGAGACTCATAATTACAACTGTCCTTTCGGATTAGTCCAGCAGACTGTCCAATTGTGGCTTCACTCTTGGGGCATTTATTTCATCCTTTTCTCCCTCTTGAGAGACACACCTCAACACAATGGTCTGACCAGCCTCTACAATAATGCATGTGATGATAAACACGGTGGCTCCTAATTGATAGAGTGATTCAGACAAGGGCTGCCTGTGCAAATTGGTCCCCTGTGAGTATATTGCCTGGAGTCAGGACTTTCAGGTTTTTAGCTCTCTGTGTAGCAGAGAGAGGAAATAGAAATAGGCTGGGCCTGCTGAGTGATAAAGAGCCTGTCTTTCCTTCCTCAGCCCCTTCTGAATTCAGGCACAGTTCAGCAGAGGTTGGCTGCTGTAATCCTCTCAGTGTCTCCAGGAAGGCTCAGGTTAGTGACCTGCTGCTTTGTGATGTCTTGTAAGATTTTGAGAGAACACCTCACCTTTAATCCCCCACTGTTCAACTAACACATTATCTCAACTGCTCCTGACCCAGCCCCTGCAATAAAGCCTTTTATCCAGCTCAATAAGGTCGTTCAAAGTTAAATATTGATTTCTTTTGGTGTCTAGAGAAAAATGGATTTTAAAGAGCTGTTAATTTTACTTATACTCATTCGTTATAGAGGAAATGTCATTCGCAGCTGTTTTTATGCACATTTTCATGTTGTGCATTTAAAAGAAACGTGCCTTAGCAGCTCAAAAGTTTGCTGCTGCTCTAATTATACAGGAATTTAATGTTCATTGAAACATTCACTACACTAGATAGCAAATTAGTTAAACTCAGATTTCTCTGAGTGACACAAAATAAAACTTTCTCTCAGTTTAGTTCTTGTTTGCCATCCGTTTATTCATTTTTAAGCACTTAAACAAATGAACAGCTCCCATTTGTAGACTTTAGTTATTTCTGCATTTGTGCTTTTGTTTTTTTTTTTTTTTTTAATTAGGACTTAATTGAAACCTTTTCTGTGATTAATAGAGTAACACTCTGCACATTAGGCCAGATCAAGAGTGTGTATAAATCAGTGTGTTGTAATGAAAAAGATTAACTGAAGCCCCTTTACTGACTTGCAAAAATCTTACATTAAAAACGGTTAAAAGCTAATTAACAGATGTACACCTGTGAAAAGTTGCCCCTGTGCACATAGCTTTTAATTATGAACCACAGGTGAATAGTGTGCACCAAGGATTAGCTTTGGTGTGTGATTATTCCACTTTGCCACGTAGAACTTTTTGTTATTGACCCAGTCAGACAATCCAACATTACAGGAAATTAAGACATTAAAGAAATTAAGAATTTAAAGACATTTTATGGAGCCTATAATGGATTAAACTCCAGCAACTCTGACTCTCAAAAGACTTTTCACTCAAGGGTGTGGGTAGTTCTGCTTAAAAGAATAAAAAGAATGTGAAAAGACTAAGAACATTTTGTTCACAGGCACCATTTATGTTTAGCTTCATTGACGTGAAGTTAAATTTTCTCATCTCGGTTAAGCATGTGTGACTTTTTCATGTAAACATTTTAATGTTAAAGTAATGCAGCCATCTGCGGTGTTAGCAGACAGCTACTTTATATGTAACACTTTTCTTTCAGGATCAGTTCAGACAAGCAGTAATTTTCTTATTGTTGAAGGTAAAAAGCTTCCTCAATGTCTGCTTTCCCCCCAAACCTGGAATGAAATCAGTTTATACTGTTGGATTAATGTTTAGCGATGCTAATATTTATCTGAAACCCTTGAGTCATTTATTACTGTTAATACTAAAGCAGGGGCCAATGTGCCGATACAGGCATACAAGAAAAGGTAAAAGGCTGCAGTAAAAATGAAATTCCAGTAAAAACATGTCCACATTTTGTGGTATTTTTTCTTTAATTTTTTTTTTTTTTTTCATATGATAGCAAAGCTTTATTTTAAAAAAACATTGAATCAACGATGGATCTGTCCTTAGGATCGGGGAGGTTTGTCTTGTACCCTCTCAGGCCCCAGAGAAAGAAAAATGGAACCGAGTGTAGAAGCCACACACATGTCGGCAGTGTGCCGACTGATTGCTGGCCAGGCCCAGAGCCGTCTCATGGCAGAGCACAGGACCAGATGTGACTGTGGTTGTGCCTGCATTAGAAAAAGTGCTGTTACAGGAAATGGATGCGGAAAAGGGGGAAAAAAAAACTGGAGCAGAACAGAATTGTTCTGAGTTTAGCTGAGGATGCAGTCAAACCAGTTTAATTTGTTTAAAAAAAAAAAAAAAAAAAAAAGTGTTTATGGTACACAGGTGCTTAGTTAATGACAAGCTGTTTGTGTTATGGATTTTCCTTAATTCTCTTTCATTTTGTCTCTTTCATTTTGTTCTATATTGATTTAGTAAATCCTGCTTTTTTGTACAGTTAGAACCGTAATTATAGGGTTATTAATAGTATTTAACCTTTATAAATCATGAACCTTTGATAAAGCCAGTGTTCCATGTTTAATTTACGGATTTGCAAGAAGCCCTCACACGATGATCAACTAAAGTCCCCAGAATTCCCCCTGGTTAAATGTGGAATCTTTAAATCAGGGCTTCGAACGGTTTGGCAGGTGTGGTTTTTGTTTTTGTCTGTAAGGGGAAGGGATCCAGTCTAAAATAGACAGAATAAACCAATAAAGGGGACAGGTCCCCTCTACTAAAATTACCATTAAAATTAATTTTAAAAATCAGTTGTAAAAGCTCCAAACTTGCTGGCAGATGTTGAATTAAACCCCCAAGGTAAAATAACACTGAATAAAATTGCTACCAGCAAATTAATTTGCAGAAAAATTAGGAAATTAGACTCTTCAGTTTTGTTTTTGAAGTTGCATTTTTGTCAGCAGTTGATGTTTGGCAGTGCAAACATGGGCAAAGGAAAAAATGCCGAGTAACCAGGACCCACTGAGCTTTTCTTCCCAGCCTGGTGTAAAGAATGAATTATTCAGCAGTAAGCAAGCTGTCAGCTGGCCATTTGTGGGCTTTGATCTCAGAATCAGGAGTTTGCATGAATGCCTGTATTGTCATGTTGCTCCTCGTGTGTGCAGATAATTGAAAATAGCGCTGGCCCCCTGCTTCGTCTGGTTAAGTTTGAAGCTAAAGCAGGCTGCAGTTGTAATAACCCAGTATCTTTTATTTGAGCAGCATAGTCGTGATTGGATTAACTTGGGGTGCTTTTGCCAAAACGTTCTAAGTGAAAGAGCGTTGAGGTTTAATCTGTCCAGCCTGGTTCGGAAGCCCGCCTCTCAGTGAAGCTGGGAGATGGAGGCAGGTGCTGCATGTGTCAGACTTTATGCTCATTGATTGGATATAAACTAATTTGCCCCTTTTGTGTTTGTCAGAAGCATAAAATGTCTAAAAAAATGGATTAATTCAGATAATTTTATATTCATTATCAGAGGCTTATTTCTAATTTGTTGGCCTTTGCATTTATAACTGCCCGTGCTTTTACAGTTTTTATTTAAAGGTAGCAAAACAAACATACAACCAGTGCATCCATTAATGTATCCAAAAAAAGTCCATTCCAGTATTCTTTAAAAGGACAAATAATAAAGCAACCAAAAAAGAAAGAAATTCTGTATCACAGTGTTCAGCAACATGGTTACGTTTGTGTCTTTCTCTGTAGGGTTGCACAGCTTTAACAGAACTGGGCCACTTTTATCACACTTGAGCCAGAGATCATGCCAGAGAAGAGGCTTTACACCCGCTCAACCATAAAAGCATCAAGCAGGCAAAAACACATCTATCGGTGTTTTCTTGTACTCAGCTCTCTGCCACACGCCTGCTCCTTTGTATCTTTGAGATGGTCTGCTCACACTCTGTCATTCATGCAAACAGCAGATGCCTTTTCTGCCAACCATCTAAGATGCAGCTCATTAGCACATGCGTTACTTTGTGGTCCCATTATGTTATAATAAAAACCAGGCCTGTAATTGATGATAAGGTGAATGTAGAAACATTTCCACCATTTTGAGGATGCATTTCATACAGCGGTCATACAGAATGGTGGCATGGTTGGCTACAGCTGGACACATAATTAGAGCTTCTCCTTACCTATAATTTGTGTAATAGTTTTGGTTCACGGCTTGCTATTACCATATGAAAGGGCTAAGAAGAGGTCATGTGCATTACTCCAGCAATTAGTGCAGCACTGAGGGCACAAGAATGTTTGGAGCTGTTGTTAATTGGAAATTTCTACAAAGCTGCGCTTTAATTTTAATTTAGTCAGAATGTCACTGTTTTAAGCCCAGTATGGTCCGTTGCCATTAGTTTCTGTAATAGTTGCAGCGACTAGGTCTATTTCCTTTTAGTGTGCTGCTTTGAGTAGATCAAGATGGAATTAGATTAATTTGTAATGCTGTGCTTTCTTTTATGCTAATGTCAGCCAGTATTTCTACACACAGAATAGATCTGTGTGCTCTGGTAATGGGAAGCACATCAAGTCAGATTTGCATGCTGACAAAATATGAAACTAGTTTATAACTAAAATAAAAAATTATACAGACATTGAAAAGTTTTTTCACTGAATTATTACAATTCGTGCCTTTTAGGTGTAGGTTTCGCTTTCATATGTGTTTATATGCTGTAAAATATTTTCTGTATTTCGCCTTTTTTTGAAGCAGTAATTTTGTTATTGTCTTTCCTAAAAACTGATTTTCCATACTGGTTTTGCAAGAGTTAAATTTATATTTTGTGTGATCCAAACATCTGAATGGGTGCCACTACAGTATATTTTTTTTCTCCCACATTCTCCATTACCGTAGGTCGGAATGAACTCATAGCCAGGTACATCAAACTTCGGACCGGGAAGACGAGAACTAGGAAACAGGTAAGACCACAGTCGCCTCTGCTGCATGAGTGTGTGGGGGGGCTCCCAAGTGGGAACCTGCACGGGGTACAAACCTCGGTGCCCCTGTTCCATGTGACGCTCCAGAATTGCCAGCCTTTACAAAAGTTCAGTACAGTTTAAATTGTTACAGTTGCGATTGCAAAAATACTGTAGATTTACAGTGCGAGCGTATCATAGCGGGACCATATCACTATTTAATGGCGGTCTTACACTTACAAAATAAAAGCCTTCAATCAAAGAAAGGTTTGGTTTGTTTTGATCAGAAAGATTCTTCACCGCAGGGTGTGTTGAAGAGCAGCTTCTACCTTCATCACACATCAGGATTTCTAATAGCTGATAAATTAAATGGCTGATTTTTGTAGTCAGATGGCCTGATAATGAGTAGCTTTGGTGGGGATTCTGTAACTTGGCGACAGATCGTCTCTTTTGAACAGGAGAATCTCTGCGTGACCAGTGACAAACAAACCAGGGTCTATAGTGACATTCAATCTTTGTTTCTGCTGATTGATTCGTCAGAACAGAATGTCTGTAGGGGTCTCTTTCTCTCTCTCTCTCTTTCTTGCTCTCTCTCTTTGTCTTTCTCTCTCACTCTCTCCCCCTCCCCCCCCTCACACACACACCACCAGTTTAAATGTATCTTGTTTGTTATACAGTACTACAGCTGCAACTAACAAGTATTTTCATTACAGCGATATATTTTAAGCTTGTGAAAAGTAAATGGCTCATTTAATTCTGACTAGCAACATTTTTAATTAAAAACATTTTGACCAGCGTTGGTGCAACATTTCTTCACATCATTTGCTTCAAATTTGCTTCACCTTAACTGTTTTGAGCTGATTTCAATAGTTTACTTGTGCTACAAACTAAAATTTTTTTAACACCTGTTGGCGGTAAAAGTGAAGAATCTGCAGATGTTTTCTGATTTCCGTAGAATGTCTCTTTCCTGTGAAATGCACATTTTAAGCTGTTTCTGTTGAAGTCAACTGAAGCGTTAATACGTTAGAAATAACAACTTTCGTGTTTCGCAAAGGTGTGAAAATAGTTTAGTTGTTGCCCCATTTGAACATATTGTTACACTTATGCTGTTTTGATATGTCTACCCAAATATTGTATTGTTCTACTTTACTCTTTTAACTTTTTTATTGATAGATTTATCTGAATGATGTAATGAAATTAAAGATGTTGAATTTTCCCATCAGTTCTAATCCTGCTGAAACTTAAAAATGTTGCAGATGTTGGATTCGTATTTTTTTTCCATGCTGGAGAGACTTAATGAGAAAATGAAGCAGTTTGATTCCAAATGAAATGAAGTGAAATGAGACGACATGTCTCTCTCTCTGACCGTCAACAACACTCACAACTTGCTGCCACCCTGCTAAACATTTCATGTGAGAATATTAATCTGGATCTCTATAAACATATGTGGCTGGCGAAATGCCTCGCCGAGCTCCAATTAGAATAGTAGAATAGTCTATTCTCATTCAGCACACAGCAGATCGCATCTGGGTGCTCCTAATTCATGCTAAAGGCCTGCATCCTCCTTAATCAGTTCACTTAAGTGGCGACGACACGCAGCGTGAAGCTTTATTGGTCGGATATGCTCCTGTTATGCACATGGAGGTCATCTAATTCTTCTGAAAACATTTACTTTTTTTGAGTTTTTCTTGTTTATTTTTATTTTCTCTGTTTTGAATGGAGGTGTCTAGTCACATACAGGTCTTAGCAAGAAAGAAAGTTCGAGAAATCCAAGCTGCCATTAAGGTACGTCTGGCTTTGCCCAGTTGCAGGGGGCTTTTCATTGCCATGGTTACAGGCTCTTCCTTTGTTTTCCTCTCCTCCCCTACCCCGCAGGTGTCTAGTCACATTCAGGTTCTTGCCAGAAGGAAATCTCGTGAGTTTCATTCCAAGCTAAAGGTATGCGCTTCTCTGCTTTTGGGCTTGTTGGTTGCTGTGCATCTTCACTTCCTGTTTCCTGTGGCGAGAGTGAATGCCTGGTGCCCCCTCAACCCCAACCCAGATCCACTACTAACAACAGTCTGTTCATGTTTCCACATTTCTCCTACACAAAAACCACCTTCTTAATCCATCTCTCACCACAATCATAAGCTGTTCCTTTCTGTTTACCATCACCTGCTTCATTCACGTTGTTTTTAGAACAACTCAAATACGCCCATTAGTAAATTTTTTTTTTCACTAATTTAAAGTTCCTTTATGAGAAAGTTTTTCTAAAATGTTTCTTTATAAATGTGCAAGATTAGTAAGACTAATGGCTAAACAACAGAAACGGCATTAAAATATAAAAATATTGTCGCCAAATCGTTGCTACCGTGCCAGTGTCTGTGCTACTATACTGCTGATGATTCCAACATAATCTAGTGCATCCAGTCACATTTAGCCATACAAAAACCCACCCACCTATGTTGTGATAACATCACACTAGTCACTAGTACTGTTAGAATCACTATATTATTATATGTAAAATATTGGGAGAGAATAACAGAAAGCAACTTTACTAAACGTATGACATGTAGGATTACATTTCCAGAGGTCAAACTGGCCAAATCAGGCTAAAAAAATACCAAAATCAAAATAACAAACCCAAATCCAGAATCGCGTAGATGTTCAGAGGCATGTTGGCGCAGGCTGTTTGCGAGCGGCTGAGAGCTGATGGTATGGTGAAATTGGTTCAGTGGTGGCTGGCTGTCTTCTGAAGCGCGCATCGCTTTCTTGCTCTCTGATAAATCTATCACTAACTCAGGCCTCTCACAATGCCGCGGCTGCCATCCCCTTTGCTTCCACCCTGTCAGGAGTCATCAGGTTTAGTTTTTTTTTTTTGGTGTGCGTTTTTAGTTAATTTAAAACTAAATAAGGATTGTTATTCTTTGTTAAACTTACCCATTTTTTATTTAGATTGGTGTAAATGGCAGTTACTATTTTCTGTGTTGCTAATTCTGTTTGTAATTGCATAACCATTCTGGGAACCATATGTGCATTTGCTGGGATGTAAAGTGAGAAACACAAATTAATAAGCCTCTGTGTGTTAATCTGTGTGTGAACATACTAGAGGGTTTGTGTTAGGAAACAGACTCAAATAGCTCGCCACATGAAGGGTGGATCTCTCAAGGGCGCAAAAAAAAAAACAAAAAAAAAATAAAAACAGGCAGCGTAGTTACGAGTCCCTGCCTTTTCTCATTTTAAAGCAAACTAGGGTTCAGGGGCAAAGAGAAGCATAACTGTGCCCTTCATGTGAGGAGCATGATTGAAAGCCTGCTGTCTGTGGCACTTTAGTGGAATAACATTCATTTGGTTAGTGCGGCGTAGCTTTAGTCTCATGTGACGATAGTATTCCAGAAGTCCCTGATGTTGAATACACACGGCTGGTCGTAAACATTAAAGTAGATTTCTTCAATCTTTGTTAACTTTGTCTACTCTGATGATGAGTAGACGCAGAAATTGACATTAAAATCATGTTTGTTTCTATGCAGGTCACAAGTATGGTAAGTACAGCAATGATTCCAGCTTTTACTGACGGCTGCCTCGTTCCTCACCTACTAGTTAATTCATTTGTGTTGCTTATATGTGGTAACACAATGGCTGCGTTCCACTCTTTTTCCTTTCATCATTCCAAAGCCTGACTTTGCTCTTCACGTGTCTGTTGCCTGCGCGAACACTTTTATCCTCTGGGTTTGCTGCTGTTAGTGTCAGACAGATTAGCAGTTCACTGTCAGCAGTCCAGGCATCTCTGCCTGCTTTTGTCACAGTTCAGTGTTTTTATTCCATTGTGCTTCCACGTACAACCACGCGACTAAAAATCAATTTCAGCAATGTCTTAATTTCTTCATTCTGTCCTTTAGGTTTACTTAAGAAATTCTTCACAATATTTAGCTGCGTGTTGACATGTAGACAAAATCAAAGATAGGAGTGCTTTGTTTCTGAGAGCTTCATCGGTGGGTTACACCACAAACAAACTTCCATTAAGGGCATTCCTCTGCCAGTTATTGTATACTGGAATCCATCAGACACATTCCTTTAAAAATGTTAACAATTAAATAGCTACACAGATTCATCTCCTTTTAACCTACTTGCTGTCTGCTTTTGTCAGTTGTGCTTTCATTGTATTGTTGGGAGTCTAGTTGCTGTTACTTCTGCTACATAAGTAACCCCCTCCTCCTTTTTGTGTGCGAGCACTAAGCCTTTTGTGACTGCTGTTAAAGGACCAGGCAGTGAAGGACAAAGCCCTGCAGAGCATGGCCTCCATGTCCTCGGCTCAGATCGTCTCTGCCACGGCCATACACAACAAGTTGGGCCTGCCAGGTATCCCGCGCCCAGCCTTCCCCAGACCAGAGGTAAACCCATCACTAATGGCAGCCAGCCGCAGAAACACGCCAGATAAATCACAAGGCACCGCATATCTGTCATTTATCAGATCAGCACATGATCAAAAAGAGCACCGGTCAATAAAAAAGATAACTTCCCCCACGAAAATGCACCATTTGATTTTATTGTCATGTAAGCAACTGCTCCCATGTGGATGACCTTTGGCCTTTCTCACTGTCTTGTGTGTAGTTATGGCAGGGAATGATATCCACCGGTCAGCCTGGATCCTCGCAAGAGTAAGTATCACACCTCCAAACTGTGGAATCAGAAAAGGCTGCTATGGAACCTTCTTGGCAGTCTCTTTTTTGCCCCCAGTATCAAGCCTTTCACCCAGCAAGCCTATCCCATCCAGCCAGCGGTCACAACGGCCATTTCAAGTGAGCCTAATTGACTTATTCTTTGATTCATTTATGTATTAGGCGGCTGTAATAAAAAGATAATCAGATACTAAAATCCGTGAGTTTTTTTATATATAATTTTTTGCTAAACACAGTTTTGATTGTTTATTCTGCTGTTGCTGCAGGCTATGAGCCCACCACAGCGCCCACTCCCACGGCACCAGCATGGCAGGGCCGCTCCATCGGCACTTCCAAACTCAGACTGGTGGAGTTCTCTGCCTTCTTAGAACAACAGAGAGATCCCGAATCCGTGAGTTTATTTTTTGTTGTTGTTTTTTTTTTTTTTTTGTTTTATCTTTTTGGTAATGCACAGTTCGACATCAGACATTATTCCTACTTTCAGCTATCTTCAATTTTTGTCCTCAAGGCTGAAAGCTGCTGTCATAGCTTTTAAACTCCAGTTCAGACACACATGATGGAGATTTCTTTCAGCATAGTCTGAACAACCTGAAAAAGACAAATTTAAAATTCCCGTTTACATCAAGAGTTTGACCTCAGTTTTAATTGCATGAGGACACACACGTTCTTACATAAGTGATGCACTGAGTGGTCTCTTTTTGACTGCTGTTATCCTTTTTTAGAATTCTGAAAAATCAGTTTCCTAAAAATGAGCAACTGACAAAACTAAAGTTATATAATGACATTTCTGTCTTACTTGAGGTGTAAAATCAGATTTTGACCTCAGCAGAACCGACTAAAGTAATTCCTCAAATAAAAAGACGTTATTAAGGTGTGATCAGCCTTTTTTGTATTATGGTAGATGACCATCGAGATCCCGCAGAAGTTTTTTTCCTTGTGTCATTTCACCTTGTGTTTGTCTCATTTCCTCCACAGTACAACAAACACCTGTTTGTGCACATCGGACAGACAAACCACTCTTACAGCGACGCCCTGTTGGAGTCGGTGGACATTCGTCAGATTTATGACAAATTCCCAGAAAAGAAAGGAGGCCTGAAGGAGCTGTATGGGAAAGGTCCCCAGAATTCTTTCTTCCTCATAAAGTTCTGGGTGAGTTTCACCAGATTTGACCTTTGAGACGTCGGCGTTACAGGTCAATCGCGATGTAAACAATCAGCATTAATATCACTGCGGTCCAGTGCACACGGTGGACGCTCGGCAGCAACAGCCGGTTCAGTTTTATCTTTAGTGATTAGGTGTAATCAGGCTACACAGAGAAGATTGCTCTCTTAATGTTGGCAGAATGTACTCGGCTTTATTTGGACTTGCATAGCAGGAGAGCTTTTGATCAAAGCGCTCACTAATTCAATGTAATGCCTCCAAACAATGAAGTGACCTGGTTGCACCTCTAATGGCTGTTTAAACATTGCATGTATTTCCTCCCTGATGCAAAATGCTAACTAGCGGCAGCCAACAAAGTAGGACCTTATGTACTTGGACCAAGTCCCCTCGAATTCCTTTTGAAGTGACCGTCCAATCTAAATTTCAAATGAAAGACAGAATCTGCACAATAATGGATATATAACTGCTTTGCCTAATGAAGGAGGAGAATGTTGTAGGAGGATGTCTCCTCTTTTGTATCCATAATGAACAGGATGTTGAGGGCATAGAAAGGCTGCCCTCCAAGAGCGGACCAGTTCAACCTTGTAAATCAGTCTTTTAATGTAACTTCGTTTAATCCTCTTTAGAATCTTCTTCTCCAGTATGGACACAATGACATGCATATCCGCTCTGCCATGATCTTTTAATTTGATACGAGCTGCAAATGTTTCATCTCAGCGGTACAGAAGATTATTTTTAGATTTATCAAAGCGCAGATGTTAAGCTGTCGAGTATTCAATGATACTTGTACTGTCCTGTTAAATTTCAGTTTTTTTTTTTTTTATATAGAGCTGATTCACAACAAATATAAATAATCTTTACCATGTAGTTTAGGGTTTATATTTACTATTTATCAGAAATTATATTGCACATAAACATCAACAAATCAATAATCTTAGGCTCACAAATTTTGTTTTTGTGCATATTTATGTATGTATGTCCTGGCAACCACCAAATCCAGACTTGTCCATCAGATTGGCAGATGGAGACGCACGATTCGTCACTCCAGAGAACGCATCTCCACTGCTCTAGAGTCCAGTGGCGGCGTGCTTTACACTACTGCATCTGACGCTTTGCCTTGCACTTGGTGATGTATGGCTTGGATGCAGGTGCTCGGCCATGGAAACTCATTCCATGAAGCTCTCTGCGCACTGTTCTTGAGCTAATCTGAAGGCCACATGAAGTTTGGAGGTCTGTAGCGATTGACTCTGCAGAAAGTTGGCGACCTCTTCGCACTACGCGCCTCAGCATCCGCTGACCCCGCTCCGTCAGTTTACGTGGCCTACCACTTCGTGGCTGAGTTGCTGTCGTTCCCAAACACTTTGTTTAATACAGAAAACCACGTCGTTATAATACAGCTGACAGCTGACTGTGGAATATTTAGGAGCGAGGAAATTTCCCGACTGGATTTGTTGCACAGGTGGCATCCTATCACAGTTCCACGCTGGAATTCACTGAGCTCCTGAGAGCGACCCATTCTTTCACAAATGTTTTAAAAACACTCTGCATGCCTAGGTGCTTGATTTTATACACCTATGGCCATGGAAGTGATTGGAACACCTGATTCTGATTATTTGGATGGGTGAGCGAATACTTTTGGCAATATAGTGTATCACCAGCAGGACAGTTTGAGTTGACCTCAGGATGAGGCTTAGTAAATAACTCTAATGACACTATAGTATACAAATAAAGCTTAAAACTCTGAGCAGGCGCTAACAAGCTCGGGTCAAGTAGCTTCTATCTGTATGAGGCATTTGAGTAAAGAGCACAGCTACAAATATATATGGGATGTACGGTGAAATGAAAGCGTTCATATTGTCATTGCTGCATTCATATTTGTCAGGAGAGTGCAACTAGGACACTCTGTTTCTGGGAACAAAGGCCTTTTCAATAAAGAACAAGTGAATGCGCTTTATCACTGAGACTTGATCATGTTGTCTCATTTTATTCGATTGTTTTTTTTTCCCTCTGATGTCCTCTGGCCTATTCTGCCTGAACTTTCAGTAATTTATTAAATGCACATGGGGGGATTCTGCTTACCAGGGAGTTAGAGCCAGCAGAAATTCTACCCTAGTGCTGTCAGTGCTGACCTCCATCTTTGTTTTAAATATTAAGTTTGAATTTGTCCGTCAAGTGTCCTAAACACCCTGTAGCATTACATAGGCTTGGCTTTGTTTTGGGCTGAGTTATGTGGTTATTAAACCAAGCAGCTGTAAGCAGGAACTACGCTGATCCCACAGTGTTGTGGGCTGCAGTTAATTCTGCTTGGCTGCTCTCTTCTCATGCTCCGTCAGCGGAGTGTGTAACCATTTAGCAGTTATCTTTGACACAGGCTCAGCGTCTTAACTGGGCAGATAGAGGAAGCTGTCATCAGCATAAGTCGACTTCACATCCTGAATGCAAATATTAGCATCAACTCAACGGTCTCTGTGCTCCCAGGCGGATTTAAACTGCAACATCCAGGATGAAAGCGGGTCTTTTTACGGGGTCACCAGTCAGTACGAGAGCTCGGAAAACATGACCATCACGTGCTCGACGAAGGTCTGCTCCTTCGGGAAGCAGGTGGTGGAGAAAGTGGAGGTACAAACCCAAGTCCTGTCAGTCAGAGCTGATTGCTGCCTGCATTTCCTTCACACTGCACTGTTTCCTTCCCCCAGACCGAATACGCTCGGTTCGAGAACGGACGGTTTGTCTACAGGATAAGCAGATCCCCCATGTGTGAATACATGATCAACTTCATCCACAAGCTGAAGCACCTGCCGGAGAAATACATGATGAACAGCGTGCTGGAGAATTTCACAATCTTATTGGTAATCAGCTCACTGACCTGATCCCTCACTAGGATTTCTCTACTTGTAGCTGTCATGGATGGCTCCAGTTAACTGAATAGTGGGGTGTGGGGGGGTTTCTTGCTGGTGCTGCATTGCTCTCATTCCACAGGGGATGAGATCCAGTGTGAGGAACCTCATTATCTGCAGGGGAGAAACAAGGTCTTTATGGGCCATTTGCTGATAGACAGAAAAAGATGTGCAAGATCTGATCATTTTGTAATTGGAACGAGAAGAGCAATTTATCTGTGAGGCTTAAACCTGCTCCTGTCTTGCAGGTGGTGACGAACAGGGACACCCAGGAGACGCTGCTGTGCATGGCCTGTGTTTTTGAAGTTTCAAACAGCGAGCACGGCGCCCAGCATCACATCTACAGACTGGTAAAGGAATGAGAAGCTCCCCCATTGCACACTCCCCTCCCCCCCACTATTGGCCTCTTTTCACAGAACTACCAACCTCAACACAAGTGGCAGTGCCTCTACCTGAAAGTCCCACCTCCGATGCTTTTTGCTCACAGTATCGGGTGACGTCAGCTCTTATAAACGACTTTTGATATGATGTGTTTGTTATTCGACTGCAGCTGTGATTTGCGGTACAGTTGTTTTATGTTTAAATATGGGAATTCTTGTTTAAAGTATGCTGAGTTGGTCTCTTTGGGCGTAAAATGTGGCTGTTTTTAGAGAGTTTACTAGCTTGACTTGGTAAATGGAATGGTAAATGGTGTCTTACTGCTTTGTTCTGTAGATAAAAAATGGAGTCTGACCTTGGCTATCAGTAACCTCCTGTGGTCTGTGTAAAATGTTTGAGCGTGTTCTGTACGTCTGTAGTAATCCTTTTGTGAGCAAATGTGTCGATAATATACAGACAATAGAATTTCCAAAGATGCGGACTAACAACACTATTTAAAAAAAAAATAAATGACACTTGGACACAAATATACTAGAAAATTGGCTCTGAATTGTATTTATTCTTTTGTTTGATGCACTCCAGGTCCTACGACACTAAGAGAATGATGCACTGTGAACATCAACAAAACCTTTGACTTTGCCCCATTTCTGTTGAAGTCTTAACCACTTTTTTGTGGATGAAAAGAATTTTAGAATTGATAGAATACTTTAATATATGAGAGGGAATTCTCAGATCAGCTTCAACAGTACTTTTATTTACTCTAAGCTCAACACCGTTACAGCCCTAAACCCCCTGACTGATTAGTACCAGGGGTTCTCTGTCCCTCGCAGAAACTCAGAATTTCATCCCTTTGTGGGTCCACACTGCCTTCACACGTGTTTCTGCGGCCTGCACCCGTCCCCGCCTTAAACATGTCGCAGCTGCGTGAGCTCCAAAAGATGCCACTAAAACTGTGACCACCGCCTGTAAAGATGAATTCAGCACCCGTGCAAGAAGTTCACAAAGTCTACTGAGGTGTAGGCGTCCAGTGCCTTAGAAGATGCTCTGACATTACCTGCCGCCGTTTTCCATCAAAGGTCCGTGGATGAAGCAGGCAGAAATGGATGACTGGCATTTATGTGGTACATATTCACCACTCTTCTAATTGGTACACTCTTAGAATGATGGTGGTGTTGTTGTGGAACACTCGATGAGTTAGCGGTTGGAGGCCTGTTTCTGGCGGTTCTGAAATCAGCCTTTTTTAAAATGTAAACACAAACTGCCTTTGCTGTTGAGATAGACCAAAAACACACAAAGACACAGTCGAACTTTTGATTGTCCTGCGTGCTAGAGAGGAAGTGCCTTTGCTTCAAAGTGTCCAGCATCAAAGCGAACAAACGGAAATCAAAAAAATTAATCCCGCGAGACCAAAAATGAAACATAAGTGAAACTAATCACCACATTGCCTTTCTTATTTTCAAAGGATTTATTGACAGCAGGGAAAAGCTGGTGGCATGAATGAACGGATGACGTATTATATTTTATTTTAAAATCCTGTATTAGGCGAAAACCTGTTGACTGTGTTTTAGGTCAGCGACTGACAGACCTGCTGATCATGTACAGCCACCGACTGCATGCAGGGCGTCAGCGCAGAAACCATGCAGCCGGCTGCTGCTCGCACACTTGCAGGTTCAAGTGTTTTGGGGGAACTTTTTTTTGTTTTCTTTGTTGTGAACTGAAAAAAACAGAAGCAGCTGTGACGTCAATTAAACGGGGACAAAAACAAGCATTAATTTCAACTGTACAAACAAAAAAAAAAGTGATTAAATCTCAAAAATAGGAACTGCCAATGTGGATGAGGCCACCTAGGTTAGTGTTTTAACTGTTAGGGTTGCAGCTACACTAAATTTCACACTTTCTTATAAAAATGAATAAAATAATTACAGACAATATGCGGTGGATGCACACAAATCCAGTCGTTCAGTATTCTCTCACAGTTCTGGGGAGCTGTGGGGCTTTAATCTTTTTTTTTTTTTTTTTTTTTTTTACTTTTTCCTCTATATCTGTTCAGATGTATTGATCCAGATGGTCCTGTTTACCTGTTGTTCTTGTATACAGTTGTATTGGTTTTGTGACAACACTGTCTGTATATTGCAAGCCCAGTAAGATGGTAATACTGTTGCTGCTGGTACATTGTGACACATTTCAACACTAAAACTACAAGAATGACATCTTTAAAGTGTCTGTTGGCCCATTTGAAAAAGAACACACTAAAAGAGAAATTGTGCCGCATCCAGGGGAGGTTTAGCTCTCGAGTCGGTCCTGGGACTTTTGTTTCCTGACCATTTTCACTCTGTGGCTTTAAAGTGATTTCTGTCGCTCCCTCCCATAGTTCACACATGGATACCAACACACATTTGAGTTACATGTCTAGAATTGTTTTTGTAAAGGAAAAAAAGACAAAAAGGTGCTTTGTACAAAATTGTATCTTCGCTTTTCTTGGTACAGATGTGTGATATCTTTTCGTATTCATGACAGTAAAAAAAATGTTGGAGCACAGGAGAAGAAAAGCAGCTCTGCGGTGTTTCTGTGTTCTGCATATGGTCTTGTCTTTGCTCCATGACATTATGATGCCTTCTTATAATAGTAGATATTTTGTAGCTTTCTAGATACTTTGTATGTACGCAATATTGAACTCAAATAAATCTGGGGGAAAAAAAAACTTCCACGTCCGACATTTTATTGATATTGTATTAAAATTGTAATCTATGTTGACGCATTTACGTGCAGTAACTGCAATTCAACAGTAAGTGGAGCCCATGAGCTCATTGTGTTATACACAAATGTAGTAGGTCTACATCAACACCAGAGGGAGACATTGTCAGACTGCAAATACAATTATTTTACAGTGGACATGAACGTAATTAATTGCAATATAAAACCAAATAAGATGAATAACAAGTTTAAAATCGGGTGGTCTGTTGAGATCTGATTTTTGTAATATTAATAACTGCACCAACGTAGCAATAAAAGGTCTTATTTGGAAGTTTTCTACCGATTACGGGAAAATAACACTCGTTTCGTGTCACAGATATGACTTATTATAATGAAGAAATTTTAAAATAAGTTTGTAGATTTCACCGTCAGAGAGAAACGTACTTTCCCTTTTGAATAATCTTCGTAACATTACAGATATTTCTAGCCCATCAAATATCAGTGCATACACGTCCATTTTTGCATCATCGCGGTGTTTTAACAAGTATTTAACAATTCTTCTTCTTCTTCTTCTTCTTCTTCTTCTTCTTATTATTATTATTATTATTATTATTATTATTATTATTATCATTTTATTATTATCAGAATTAACAGGAGCTCTGGATTCTGTTAATTCCTCGTGGCTGTCTGGATTCTGATAATTCCTCGTGGCTGTCATGTGATCCCAGCAGTGGCCTCGTGGGGGGCGCAGTGAAGCGCTTCCTGGACCTACCCGCACCGTAAAAGTGCATTAAGACACTCATGGACTTCCAGATCTCCTCAAAGTTTGCAGCGCGGCGCGCACGCACAGCTTGGAGGTTGCACTTGTCCCGATGCATGTTTCAGTAAACAAGAACTTTTCTCAGTTTAACAGACCCTGACGATGGCGTCAAAGGAAAGGAGCGTTTCAGTGTTCGTCTGCCGAGAGGAGAAGCTCGTGTTCGGCCTGTCAAAGCGCACAACCTGCGCTGATGTTGTCAAAGTGCTCCTGGAGGACCACAACTTACAGCGAGGCACCGGCGCGCTCTCCGGATGCGCAAACTCCTACTGTATCGTGGAGAAATGGCGAGGTTTCGAGAGGATTTTACTCGACAGGACTAAAATGTTACGACTTTGGGACGCGTGGGGAGATGAGCAGAGGAACGTGAAATTTGTGTTGGTGAGAGGAGAAGCATCGATGGCCGACCCCAGAGCCCGGAGCGCAGAGGCGCGGGTGGTCCTCAGCAAAGACAGTCCGTGTGTCAGCGGAGGAGCAGCGCAGTCCACCGTGAGGGCCATCTCACCCGAGAAACAGCGACGGGTGGTAAGAAAAGCCTTCAGAAAGCTGGAGAAGATCAACAAAAAGGAGAAGAAGAAGGCGCAGAATGACGCGTCATCCGTGGAGAAGATGGAAACTTTGGCCCACCTCGTCATTTCCCAGGATCTTACGGTTCGCCAGCAGATTCAGAGAATCGCGGAGCTGGACTCGGAGATTGAAAGTTGCGAGAGGAAAGTGCATTTTGACAGAATGAAGAGACACGGGATCAATTACGTCCAGGACACGTATTTAGTGGAGGCCGACTCTAGCCCTGAGGGGGGCGAACGGCGCTCAGCTGACATCCTGGCGGGGTTGGAGGAGTACGTGTGTCTGATGGAGGGGGTGGTTCGACTGCAAGAGGAGCTGAGTGGGAAGGAAGCCCTGGTGGAGATCATCTCAGTGCAGATGCAGGAGGAACTGGACCACCGCTGGATGCAGCGGAGGAGAGAATCCCAGCACACACCGGCCCTCATCAGCACCGAGAAGGACACAGCAGCAGGGAACCAGCTGCTTTTGGAAGCAGAGAGGCTGAGGACAGAGCTGGACGCCAGTTCCTACATCGGTCTGCGCCTCTCCTCGGATCTAGAAGCTGCGAGGATCGATCTGGAACTGACTGAGGAGATCTGTGCTGCCATGGAGGAGGAGATAAGTGATTTAATGGACCTTCTGGAGCCGGATGGAAAGACCGGCACTGAGGAGGGATGCAGCCAGGAGGTGAAGGATCAGAAGAGCACTGCGGAGAGCAAAGGAGAGTGGGTGGAGGCCCAGGGTCTGTCAAAACATCCAGACACCGTGAACGACGACGACTCAGACACTGGCCTAAGTTCCCTCCACAGTCAGGACTCAGACAACCTCCCGGTGTGGGAGTCACCAGTTTAAATCACTTCACAGTGAAAAAACAATCTTCTAATCTCAGGAATTAGAATCGCGCCACAATTAACACTTGGACTGGAACAAGAGCTTTTGTGCTGATCTTTTGACATTAAATGAAAAAGAAATCTGCTTTAGTTTCTTCTTTATCTTTGAGTAAAACATAAATTGCAGCCTGTCGTGTTTTTCCCTGACAGCTACTGAATGTTTGTCACACAGTTTTGGGATCTTAATCCGTTAATACGGACTATTTATGAATCCAGACACATGAAACCGAGAGTGAAATTAGCCTCACACTGATATCAGTGACTTGATGACATGAGAGAGAGAGAGCTTTTCTTCGCCCCCCCTGCCCCCCCTGCCCCCCCCCGCCCCACACACACACACACACACACACACACACACACACACACACACACACTCACACACACACTCCTCTGTTTTGTTTGTGGAATTGAGGTCAGCATCCCTGTCAGACAGCAGGAGAGGAATTACAGCCCTCCGTCTCCATCCTGCCCTCATGTGGGTCTGGTTTCCCCACTTTGTCACACAGAAGAGCACAAATTCCCCTCATCACTTTATCTCATACTAGCAGATGTAGAAGCAACATCCCAGCTTCTCAGGGGAGCGTGTGACCGAATCCCCCCTCTTTGTTTCAGGGTTGTCCTGAAACAAAGTGCTGTGCTGTGTTTCCCACGGCGCTGAATGGGGGATCTTGTGCGAAGGCGACGGTTCGATGCGCAGCGTTCGGCCAGACTTTTGCAGCCACTTGATAGGAAATCCAGGAATGTGAAGTGTCCTCAAAGGCTTGTTCAGCCTGCAAGCATGATTAAGACTTGAGTTGAGAATTGCCGGCCAGTTACACATTTTTCTCTTTTTTTTTTTTTTTTTTTTTTTTTGTGGATGTGTTCAGAGTAGATCTGCACGGGCTGATTACTGATAATCATGGACAGTCACACAGAAACTATGCTCAAAAACTTTCAAAGATGTGACAGTGTTTGTTCTGGATGACTGCTCTGGTCATAGGTCAGATGATCTGAGGTCAAAGGTGAGTCTAGAAGTCGAGAAAGTAAACAACAGGTGGTTTGTGTGTGTGTGTGTGTGTTCTACTCACAAAGTCAGGCTCCTGTAGGATCACTAAATCAATGTGTCGCCATGGTTGATGCTGAGAAACTGTTTTCATGGCCAGACCAGACTTTGACGCATCAGTGGGTGATTTGTCGGCATTAACGAGGATCAATAGTGAGTCAAACTTTATAGTTGTTATTAATGCGATTAATTCTTTACCAGAATTTCAAGAAGTTCAAACAGATGAGAATGAGAGTGTAGGAGGTCACAACAGTGCAGAGAAAACCCATCAAGGATCAGGTTAGCTAGTGCTCTTCAGTGGCCTGGGTCATTAGGGTCATTAGGGTCATCGAGGTCATTGAGGTCATCTTCAGCAGAGCAGATCTGCAGCACCTGGAGCCTAGAGGTCAGGGGCCGCATGCACAGGAAATTCAGTCACTCGAAGCCCCCGAATGAGCAAGAAGTAACTGATTTGAAACAATTTCTGATCATCTGAAGCTGAATCAGACTGACTGTACATCAACACTTCAACCATCAGGTCGAGTGGAGGAACATCTAGTGAGCCACACTCGAACTGACTGGTTTTCCACTTGTCTAGGCAAATTCCTCACATTTCAGGAAACTAAATGAACTTCTTTGAATGGCACAACCTGCCTAATCCCTGGAATGTGTCTCTCCGTGTTCCCTTGTGCAGCCATTGTCCGATCTGCTGTGAAATCCTTAATGAAGGCACTGACTGGAAGCAGGGTTTCAAACCAGTGCCGCTCAGAGAGCACCGGGCCTGCTGCTAACCATCCGCGGCTGCCGGTGCGAGCTCATTAGAGCTCGTTGGGCCGGTGGCAGGTGTGTTAATCCTGTGAGGCTGGGCGCTGACCCCTGGGATCCTGCCGGCGGGACACCGGACAACCTCTTTTTGAAGGTCTGCTGGCCCGTCACCTCCTGTAGGAGCAGGAGGAGAATCTCAGCTCTGACGCTAACAGGTTGATTTCCGTCCAATAACATTGTTCAGGGGAGCTAAAGTCACCAAAATATCTCTATTTAAGCAGTTCAGTAACTGACCTCAGGTGGTTTATGTCACATCTGTAAAAAGTAAAGTCAGAAATTGAAACAATATACCTTTATTATTATGTCTTTTACTTTTGATAACACATGCTCAACCAGTTGCAAAGAATGGAGTAAACATCAGCGCCAAGTGACAAACAAAACAAGAAGAACCTGCTGGCCCACTCAGTGGGAGCTGTTAATAAACATGTAGTGACTCGCACGCACAGCAGGAACAACATGTGTGTGCTAATCTCTTCTGTTCCACTAGAACAAACAGATATAATTTTAACTTATCGGATACAGTCACTGGATTGTTATTCCTCGGAGCCACCCAGAGTTACTAGCAGACGTGTCATCTGAAACATGACACCCGGTTGGTAACGTGAAGCAAACCTGCAGAGCTTTTGCCGTGCTGCCGATGACAGACTGAGACCTGAGGGAGTGAAATATAGATGGGAAAGATTGGCTTTCGGACTTTAGAATGAGTCTGCCGAAAAGCTCCTTGCCTGAGACGAGTGGAGAGAATTATGTGATCAGAAATAATCTGGTAAATCACTGCACATGCTTGGTTGATCATGCTGCTGCAGAGCATTCTGCCATTTTGCAGATTTTTGCTAATTCACTAAATACTGAACAGTATTTATCACACGTCTTTGCCTGAAAAAGAGATGATTAATAATGTTATGTTACACACTTGACCTTTCAATACAGTTGTTTGTTGTCTATATTATGACTTCCACTTGATGGTTGTGCTACAGTTGATATCCAGACGTGTTACAGTTCAAAAATACACATTACAGAATTAAATTCATTTAAAAAAAAAAAAAAAAAAAAAAAAAACTAACCAAACTGTTCGCCATCAGTAAGACAAGCATCTGACATAACACAGCTTTAACACACACACACGCATGCATGCACGCACATCTTCTTTATCATAAGGAACAGATTATATTGTGTGTATTTGCTGTATCAGTTGCAGAAAATAACATTAAGACTGTCTGGGTGTTCCTGAAATTCCCTAAAATTGGCGTCTCTTATAAAAGGAAAAGGATTCTTCTTTTCTCCACAACAATTGCTGCTAAGTCACCTGTCTGATTCTCTAACAGCCCAGCTCTGTCTGTGTTACAATAGGAGGGGATCCAGTTTCGTCAGCTTTGTGGGTCACACGTTTCTCCTTCTGAAACACCTGAAGGAGGGAAACATGAAGGACGTTCACACATCACCCATGCAGCTCTGATGACAGTGAAGAAGACAAACAGAGTTACAGGAGACTGTGATGCACCTCAGTAATAAGATGATATCAGGAACTTCTGTCTCAAGGTCATGCTGAATCATAAACATTGCACTTAAGTTTTTTCCTTAAATGGTTTTATTGAGTCTTATAAAAGAACTCACAAAAATAAATTCTGGTTCAGGTTCACGTAAAAAAAAAAATGACTGTGCTTTTAAACTTGAGCGTCTGAGAAATGATGGATAGAAAAATTATGAAAACAAATGTGAGTATAAAAGTGGGAAAAGATTGTGTTTTGACTGGTTTTTGATCAGATAAACACTGTGATTCACTATGTTCACCAGCGTGACCTCAGGAAGTCAGCACTGGCGCCCTGATGGGTCGGTCTGCAGTAGAATAAGGTATTTAAACAACTCCGATACTTCATGTGTCAGTCCTCACAGACTGCTTGTGGCTCTGGCAACAATCCGCTTTTAGATCATCCAAGACAAGGATGTAAATGTCTGATTTAAACATTTGGAGCGACGGACCTTTAATCCGAGATGCACAAATCTGCATTTAATGTTGGATTGTTTTTGTTGTATTTTGTTACCTCTGCCCAGGAGGTTATGTGACCTTGCATGCCTCAAATTTATCAGTACTCTAATCACAGGTTTTATTAAAATATGAGCATATATTCTCAAATCCAAAAATATTGGACATGAAGAGAATTTAAACCAAGTGTGAATCATTTTTTTCCATGTAGGGTTGTCATAAACAGACACCTTTTAACACAGGAATGAGCAGATGGTTGGAATGTCTCCAGGTTTATTAGACGTATTGTGTTTCCTGGCCACCTTATTGTTCCTGAACGTTATTACATTTGATAACACCAGTGCCCACCGTCAGACATCTGGCAAAGTCTAGTCAAATTTTCCTTCCTTTCCAACGTAACATTTAATATTTGCATGTTTTGTTTTTTTTTTCTTTTTTTTTGGGGGGGTGTGGGTGGGTGGGAATAATATTCGACAATACTACAATTCTGGACGTTTTGTAGCCAGTTAAAAAATAAAATCTAATATCTTGCCATTATTTGAATGTATGTTCCACATCGGCGTGGTTAAAATAGCTGTTTGTTTACTCTCTCCTGCCACCGCGTGGTCATTTTGCAGTAATTATATGTTCCTTTAAAATACTGTATGTTTAAAAATCAATTCATAATGTCGCCTAATAGAGTTTTAATGATTGTCTGGTACAATAAATCCCTCTGTTTTCTTATAATTTGACTTATTTTATTATTAACAAATTCAATCTTATTTCTGAAATTGTCAAATGAGAATCTCTATTTTGAACAAAATGTTTTTATAACTCGTGTTGTTTATAATTTATTTATATCTTGCATTATATCTTTATTCACCTCACAAACTAATGGAAAAATTTAATGAATCAATTTGTGATCAGAACGTGACAGCCCATGTACAAAAAGTGTGTAGATTGCTATGGCAACTGTGTATGGACTCGTGCTTTAATGTAGTTTCTGTAGGGGGGATGATAAATGGCTGAACACAGTGCTATAATTCATCTTCTCTGTGGAATGCTCATCCATTAGTCTCCCTGTCTTTGTCCCAGTGTGTCCTGCTGTAAGTGCTGCAGCTGAGACAGGAGATCGATACAGACTCGCTGCAAGTTTAAAGGAAAGCTGGCTCTCCTGACGCAGAGGCCTTGAATATCCTCTGAGAAGGAAAAACTCAGGGTTTCTCTGTTCTCACCCACAATTTAAAGCCATGCACATGGACTCTGAACTACCCCAGACATTACTGTTCTCAAATATGGAATATTTGTCTCAGCCTCTGCTGCTGTGAACATGCTAACACTGCAAGATTTAATCGTGTAAAACCTTCAATTGCTCTCATACACACACACACACACACACAGTATATCAACGTCTTTGATTAGTTTTACTCATTTATTTTGAAACAACAATTTCAAGCTTTGCACAAAAAGATTTGGATGACGGCACCGTGTGCCCACCCTGTGCTCTGCGACTGTCGGAGGAGTTATAATAACTTCACATACCAGGTTCAGCCGACGAGTGATTACACGATTCAGAGACATCTGAGAGAAGCTGAAGTGGAGATCATGACGGTATGCGGTGATGACCGATTCTCCCTTCAGTGAGTCTTGTGTTCTTCCCCCCTTAAAAGCAACCTCAAAAGGGTAAATCCCCCCCAAAAAAAATCCAACTCATCAGTGAAATAAAACATGTGAGGAAACGACACCACAAGGGTGCTCAGCCAAGCCCGTCAAATGAAAGTGGTACATGGTAAATGATAGTTAATATCACGTGGTTTACAGATCCTTTTCCCAAAACAGAAAAATAAATTCCTTTGGTAGAGTAAAAAATAAAACAAAAGTGAACACTCAGATTTCCCAGTCTCACGTCCCTCATGTTCTACACTCAACCAGATGCTTGAGGCTCTAAGGCTGCAAAGGAGGTGTCAAGGCAATATGGTAATGGTGCCCCTGGTGCTCCATGCTGCAGCATGCTGGGAGAAGGACTGGGGTAGCAGAGGCATTGAGAGAGGACCGCTGCGTCCTCAGACGGCAGGTGAAGGTGCATCGGGATCGGGCTCATTACTGTAGTTGTTGCTGTAGTGATTCCCACTGGGGGGGTGGTTGGGCAGGATGTCCAGTTCGTCCACTTGGGGGCCTGGGTGCATCACCACCAACTGGTCCTGGGGAATGTCTGCCGCTGCTGCTGCAAGGTTGGTGATGGACTTGGACTTGACACACTGGAAGTCCACGTGGCGGCTTTTACCCTCCTCCTTCTCCCAGGACATGCGGATGAAGGGCCTCTGGACATAGTTGTAAATTACCTCTGGACGACCTCCTGGGCGTTTTTTGACCTTTTCTTTATAAGTAGGATAACCTGCCAAAATATCATGAGCTCAGACTGTGTCCACAAATACCACAATCGTGAGAGAAGATGACAAAAATGATGATGTCATAATGTCTTTAGGTAGATCTCACACACCAGCAGCATGCCCACCCCCCCACCCAGGACACTGCTGTGGCTACACAACAGCACTTCCTGTGCTCCATGTCAGCTGTCAGGCACTGACCTGATCTGCCCTCGGTGTTGGGGCTGTTTTTCAATCATGAAAGTGCCCATTTACTGTGGCTGGTTGTTATAGCAACACAGTGGGAAAACAGCTGTGATGCTCCAATAATGGAAACTACAGAGACAAGTGTGTGTTCTGACACGTAGCGTCCCCCCCCCCCCCCGCCCAAAAGAGGCCGACGGGAAGTAACAGCAGTGGTAGATTGTGCAGCATTTTCTCAGTGATTGCTCATTAAAAAGGTCAATGTGGGTCCTCGGCCAGCTGTGACTCAAGGACGTTTTGGGCTGGTTCAGTAATGTTTCCTGGAAGCGCCTCAAACTTTGGTGCAAGATTAAAAATGTGAATCCGACTAACCTTCAATGCCCAGTCTTATTTTCTTCAATCCTCTCTCCTTTAAGACCGATTTGGCCACATCTCGGTTCTCGATATACTTGAAAAATCTGTAAAGCTTCGTGCTGTAGATGACTGCAGGCAGGGAAAAACAAAGCATCTTCGATCATACCGTTTTTAGTGCATGTGTGTGTGTGTGTGTGTGTGTGTGTGTGTGTGTGCCTGTCATGAAGCACTAGTGTCTACATACTCTGAGAATACTCTTCTCCCATCTGTGGTGGATATTCTTCATCCCAGTCCACTACATCATCATCTGTGAGGACGACAATGTGACACTCCCTCTCTCCACTCTGGGCACTGGCCACCATCAGAGGCAGAACCATTTCCTCCAGGTAAAACTCAAACTGTCTCCGAGCACCGTCATTGGATAGCTCGTGCATCAGGGCACCTGGAGCAAGAGAAGACGACACGAGCAGGCTCGTGTTTAGAACATTTGAAAACGACATGTGAAGGACATTTCTTTTGCGTTTGCGACTGGAAACTCGCAGTTTATGCGTGCCCATTACTGGAAACCAATAAGCAAACACTCACTGAGGTCTCTGCATTTGATGGTGCTGTAGTCGAATGAAATGCATAGATAGTCACAGGCTTCCCGCAACTCAGGGATGGAGATTCCATCAGGACAGCGGATAATCCCAGATTTGTAGTAATCCTGCCCAATTAGACAGAAATCACACAGAAGGCTGCCATTTCTCACACACACACACACACAACATGATGCACATGTAAAAGTATCTGTGAATTTGCACAGAGTCCAGCTCAAGTCAGAATTCCTGGATGTTTCCCAAGGATTGCCCAAATCACTGATCTAACTGTGTTAAAGTGAAACGTAAACTACCGAGTTTACATCCACCAAGACTGACCAGAATGGCTCGGAAAACAGTGGAGCTGATGCCCTCGGCCACTTCAAACTCCCCCTTCTCATTAGGACGAGTGAAATTGTGTTCTCTTCCAGAGCCAAACATTCTGAAATATAGATAATTTGATTTATTTACTGAATAAGTGGTTTTTATATATTGTTGGGTTATGATGACAATAATGAGCAAGAACAGAATCTAGCATACCTGCCCAACATGGTGTTGGGTTGTGCAGTGAAGATGGAGGGATCTACCACAAAGCGTGTGTTATCAACTATCAGAGTGACTCTCTCTGAGGTCCGAAGGTTTCGGTTTCCAACAGCTGCACTTGCTCCAGGCTCCTTTGGGTTCTCGTAGACAAAGACCATTTCTCCGACTTCTAAGCTTTTGAAGGTGCCTTCGGTACTGGACAGGCTGCTGTTGCGACTGCTCACCACTCCGCTGCTGCTGGAACCGCTGGGTGATACTCTCTGTGGCCGTGGGCTACTGGGCCTGGATGATGGGCCGCCATCTCTCTCCCGTTCTAAAGATGGACAAAAAAAACATCATATTATTTTTTTACATTTATTGTGGCCCTTGATTTTCTGGATATGTGAAAAACAACATTCGGGCTTTGATTGGAAAACTCTGCTGATACTCTTAAAGTGACATTCAAATTTGCCCAACTCACCGCTGTTGTGCTGGCGGGTAGGTGAGGTGACGTTACGAATGCAGGGGGTGAGCTGGCCTTCCCTCTCATGTGATGAGTCCCTGGAACGATCACTGGAACGGCGGCGGTCGCGCGAGTGCTCACAGCCTCCGCTGGCACCATGCAGGCTCATCTTCCTCTGTTCGGCCTCCCCACGAGATGCTCGGGCCTGGCTGCTGCTTTTCAAGACAGGAGAAGACAGGACATTCGTCTCTGTTTCTCTGGGCCAGTGGACAGTTGTACAAAAGAGGAATTTACAGATTTGGCACATTATTCATGTGTATTTTTAACAACAAAAACAAAACGGAATAATATTACAATGGATTCTAAACAGTGGAGTTTTTTTTTTAAATATAGATCTACTTAATTCAGTTGATTATTTGCAGCGATCCAGCTGAAGGATTTCCACTATTTCCTAACAGTCTTTATTTTCTGGCCTGCCCTCCTCAAGTCTGGACTCTTGATAATAAACAACCACACATGCTAAAAAGGCATGCAAATACTACACGTTTGTGACTGACTGAATGTTGATTTACTTTATAAAAAAATAATAAGACGTGATAGACAAAGTTACGGGCTAATTTGCATTAGAAACGCCAGTTATACAATTCAAGCACAAACCTAATGAAACCGTGTGACCAGTGTTAAACAGAGTCTGAGTCATATCCTGTCAGTGCTAATATGATGACTTGGAGACTGTCTCACCCCGAATGCTTGCAGAATTTCCGAGGCCGGCTGATTGCTTTTCGATCCCAATTTTCGGTGTCGCTGGAGTTACTGTCATATGACTGCAGACGCGCAGCCATCACCCATAGAGAGGGGAGTCGGGTCTGGATCTTTCACTGTTCATAATCTGCCAAATGACGAAATCAACAAGTCAAATCCAATTAGCACCCACAACACAGGGGGCCAGCTGTTGTCGGCTGAGAAAACAGTTTTGCCAGGAAGCTAAACTGTGCCGTCTAAATACTATAAACAAAACCAATGTATAGTCGTCACTGTCGCTGATTGCTAGTCGAATACACACCCAAATAAATTGTTTGACGTTGCTGTAAACTGAGTCAGATTAGGTTAGCTACTATGCTACGATAGCATACCTAGCGAAGCTAACATCAGCAAGCGTTGATATCGCTTCGACATCAAAATAAACAATTTACATTTTGTAACAGTATTGATATATATACTATTTTATTCTAGTAAAATATGATAAAATGCGAAAAATATACCTAATTTGCAATATTAAACGATGTAACGTAATCCCAGTCGCTATCCAGCAATCCCACCATGTCGTCTCTCAAAACACTGACGTCAAGACGTTGACGAGTTGACGCAAACAAAAGGAAAAATACAAATTTAGCGAATGTTATAAATCCTCTTTCTGAAAACTTGATTTTATCCTACGATTCGAATATTCAAAACTTAATCGATTTTTAAGGAAAGGTACCGAAAAGGTAAGATCTGTTTTAGAATTTCTTACCTAAAATGGACAAAAACCCTTCAGACGTTCATTAAGTCTCGCGATACAAAGCGAGAACAACGTTATTTTAATTATGTGTTATGTTTTTATTTATTGCAAAAGACATGCATCGCACAGATTCTCTTTTTTTTGCGACAATTATTTGAAGAACCAAATGGGTTTTTTTTATGAACAGTAAACTGCATAACAATAGTTTTGTAAATTCAAGGTTGAAACAAGGACATTAAGACTCGGGTCTTTTTATTCCATTGATGCTTAAAATCAAAGTTTTGATCCGTGCATTTGTCTTACAGGGTTAACAGCTACATGAATGTCGTTTTAATCCCATTTTTTCCCCTACTTTTGATTGGACAGTTTTTGAATTCAAGACTTTAGCTCGTAGAAAATGGTAACATTTTATATCACCATAAAACTTCAATATCTATCTTTATAACGACACTGTGCACCAGTTCATGCAAGATATGCTGTTCAGTTGGTCCTCATTTAAAAATTACAATATTATACAAATATAATGTATAGATGGGAATTTTTTACCGTATATTTAGTAAAAAATTTAGAATGCATATTGGTGCATGAAACCGTAATTTGTCTCCTATATGTTGAAGGTGATTAATCTCATTATCTTATTATTATTTTGTTACATGTGGCAATAAAAATAATAATAATATATTTAAATAATTTAAAAGAAATTATAAAACAAAGTAAACAGAAATTAAAACAAATAAATAGTAGACAGCTGACACAATCATATAACATCATTCTGTGATTTCTGGCTTCTCGGTGATAAACCAACATTATTACTTGCATTCAGGTTTTCCACATTTTTGACCTCAGAACATCGTCGGAGAAAAGACTTTTTGTATATGTGCGTGTTGTGGTTTGGCGCTGACAACAATAATGTTCTTCAGCTTCTCCTGAAGCCAATCCTGTCGTTCTCCAACTTGTTTGTGTTCCCGAACGTTATGCATGAGCTGAACCTCACTGATGGTTCTTTTTCTGCAGAGACAACAAATGCCGCTGTTAACTCAAGGACTGCCACAATCCTCAGTGAATTCATCAACGATCAAGAGCAGCATTTACCTCAGTGGTTTAGCCTCGATGTGTAAAGTGCTGAGGAAAAGTACCAGGGTCAAAGTTTCAAAGTGCCTCAAGGAAAACATCTTAACTAAAACAAATCCAGTCAAATTATGGTTAGAAAAGGTGTTTGACTCCATTAAAACATTGACGTCTGACTATTGTTCCATCCTTACCTTGTTTTCCAACCGTGTGTGGAGGACAAAAAGACAAACTGTTGAAGATTTTGTTGAAAAAGAGTGGTATTGGTACGGCAAAGAAGTTGGTTGGTCAACCTTTCGTGTGAGGAAGGTCCTCTCCTTTATATACAGGATAGCCCCTCTAACCCCCCCTCACCCCCACCCCCTGCTCATCAATGAGCCACCTTCCCAGTTGATGTTGCTGTCACTTTTCCAATGCATCGATAGGGACGGGTATCTGCATGACACTAACGCTCACTACTAACTCATCTTTCAACACCTCTGCAGAGCGCCTTGTCTATCATACTGGTTTTAAATCTCAGTTTCTGTCTTTGTGAACAATATGACTAATTAATACACAGCCAAATGTGTGTTTGTAATGTAGCAGAATGACAGAGAAAACTCAACCTCTTTAGAATTACAGTTACTGTCAAGCCTAATATGATAACAGGGCAATCTATTTTATAATTGACCTCATGCAAGGGCCTAAAATTTAGCCCAAGAGAAAAGAAATTGTCATGAGAGAGAATAGAGGCAATATTGGTGACATTTCAGTGCAGGAAATAGCACACACATGCTCTGGATTATCTGAGAATGGGAAATATGCATATTTGTGTCTTTATTAAATGTCATTTTGAACATTTTTGGTGTTTATTCCCTGTGAGGGAGTGTATGTGTGTGTGTGTGGGTGTGCTTTCTTTACATGCGTATTGGCCTCTGCATACTGTAACTTGTACACAGAGCATCCTAAAACCTTATGTGCAATTAATAAAAACTGCATCCTTATTTGACAACATGCAGTTAGCGTGTTTTAATGCATAATGCTGCAGTTCTATGATGTACGGGTCGTGGATCACCTTGTCACAGTGTCACAAAGTGCATTAGGTAACCATGACAGACATTTTCTAAATGCGGCAAAGGAATGGCCTTGCCATGACTGAAGGAATAGGTGGTACAGGATGATCTACATCCTTCTGTCATTATGGTTCCCAGCACAACACAAAGACTTTGGATTTGCTCTAGCATTTCTAGCATTTTCAAATGTTCTGAAGAGACACTGCTTCTTTTATGGAGGTATATTTCAGTGTAAACTCAACCACTCACCCGTTGGTCATGTTGGCTCATCTTTAGAATATTACCAATCAATAGCAACACAAATCCATATATGGGTTTAATAGGTCAATACACCTGCCTCAGAGAGGTTCTCTAAATAGGGCCATAATAGCGCCCTTGATGACCTGAGTCTTTATCAACACTGCTTCATGGTCAAAAACGGCACTTGCCACAACTTGTGGCTTTAACTGGGCTAGATTATATGTGCATGTGTAGAAGTTGCTCCCATTACCTCATGTGGTCACAATGTGAACCATGTCAGTCATGGAATGCAGCCGGTGTGCAGGAGGGCCTGACATGGATTAATGGGAAGAACTGCACACAAATCATTATGCAGGGTCACCCTCACGTCACAAAGAAAGTAATGCACATAAAAGTTACTCATCTCTTTGAACTATATATAAGTGCACAGGCTGTAAATAGGGAGCTTCTAAACACAAGGAGGATTTTAAAAAGCTTTTGCTGATTTTCAAAGGGATTATATCTACCACCTCTCCACTTTATTCAGCCTCGTGCTGTGTTCTTACATCTATACTGACCCATTTCACTCCTTTGCATGTTTATAAATATGGGGGACCACCAGAACCAAACCACACGTTCTCAAAAATCCATAAACTGGACTTCTTTTTTGGTGAAATAATGTCACCTCACTCCAAGATCTCAGTAACAAAATGGGTAAACTTAGATTTGACATCATCCCCCCTTTGCCTGTGAAGCCGCACCAACACATAAAACGCATATCTAAATCATAACGTGTACATAGTAATTTAGTTGTTATGAGCGAGGCAGTAAATCTCTCTCTCAGTTGTGCTTGGGCCATTCGAGTCCTCTTGGACCTATTCGGCGTGCTCGCTGCCAGTCCGAATTTGTTGGTTTAATTCCACTATAAAAACAGATGTGCGTGGATGCATGACAGTCCTGTCAGTCTCATTTTATGTGAATGCACATCAATCTATCACATGCTTTTATAATGTCCATCTGACTATCCAGCATAGGTGACTGCGGTGTCAAGTAAGTAGAAAGCAAACGCATGAGTTTTGAGGCACAGACTGTCAGGGTGGTAAGCAACATCATCTTTCTCATCATCACTGTCACATGTTCAGTATAAAAATCTCTGAAATCCTCTCTTACTCATTTTATAATCTTACATGCAATGTTACTGGTGCCCATCCAGTTTCTCTTAACCATCATGGTGGGTGGGGGCGGAGTCTATCCCAGCAGGCTGTGACCAGGTGAGAGGCAGGAATACACACTGAACAGGTCACCAGTCAATCACAGATCACACACATCATTAACCCACTCAAACTGAGGGGTATTCCACACTCTAATTGTCATAATGTTTATGTTTTAGGACAGTGAAAGGAAACTGGGTAAATCTTACACAGGGATGAACATGAAAAAAAAACTTTTCAAAAACACCTCTTTGTTGGTATACTCGGATGACAAGTAAAATTAGCACAAAGTGATCACCATAACCTGTCCTGCATTATTATTATTATTATTATTATTATTATTATTATTATTATTATTATTATTATTATTATTATTATTATTATGTTAAGTAAAGTTCAGCTTTTGTCCACATGAGGACACTGTTGACCAACATATGATGTCAGCAGGAGAAACGTCCGGAGTAGTATCTCAATAACAGATGTTCATGGACTCAAACCAATTGAGATTAAAATATGCAATTAAAATATGCTAAGTATTAGTAAACGCTTAATAATGCCATGAGATGTTTTTTTTTCCAAATTTTACTCCACCTTAACAGTAACCTGCAGATGATCCTGGAATTCATCTGATCCACCAATAACTCTCAGCTCATCTCAACGTTATGATGCAGCTGTAGACAGTCCAGTATTCTAGATCATGACCCAGTTTTGTTATCCTTACACTCAAACAGAGTTTCTAGAGGGCAAGCTGGTGGAACTGAAAACAAACTTATGAAAAACTGAAAATTTTAAAGAAACATTATAAGGACCACAACAGCTGCAGCTGCTTGTTTCCAAAATCCTGACCAAAAAAACAAGCTCACACTGGTGTTTCGTATCATTTTTCAGAGCCCAGAGCAAAATTCAGAGAAGTACTAAAGAAACCAACACAGTTCCTGGCAGTAATTAGCTGTGATCACTGTTTTTAGTGCCCGAAAACAATGTAATTGATTTTCCTGCCTCTCGTGCCTGGAGTTTTTCAGCAACATTACAACCTTAATCGATTAGCAGCAAACACAAAGCTGACCCACAGGACCAGGCATCCCAGTTTGGACAAACACTGTAAAATATTTGATTTGTACTCAGACTCAGTTGTGTAACAGTGTTTAGTTACAGAGTTCTGTTGACACAACGAACAGAAAGCAGACTCAGCCACTGTCTGCGACTCATAAATGAGCTCATGAGCATTTTGAACATTTATAGATTTATGAAACGCCTACATCTGATGCTCTGTGTGGGCTTCCTGTACTTGCAGAAAGTCTTGACACAGTTTTCAAAAAGAAATGGAGATTTCTGGTTTCTCGCCAATGAATATTTAAAGAGGAGAATAGGGAAGGTTGATTTAGAAAAAGAGTTTTCAGGACAGCCAAAGACACGTTTGACCGAGACTGTAGAATATGAGCTGGTGCTTACTAAAAAAGGCAAAGTGGGGGAAAGGGTGAGGCGACACTGGGATATTCAGACTCATCTACATGCACACACGGTTTGAAGTCACATCGGATCTGAAATCTGTAGGTTACAAAGCAGGTTCACAGTTCCGGTATTGGACTGTGGCGCAGTTTTATTGATTTAACTCTCTTACATCATTACAATGAGTTTGAAAGCAGACATTACAGATTGAACTGACTGTTCTTGACTGCAGTTAGGTCTGCAGTTGAGTTGAGGTTTTGTTGCGCGACTGCGGCTTTCTACATAGGGAACAAGGAGACGGTGATGTAAGTGCAGTGGGCCATCTTTACAACAAAAACACATTGAATCTATCAGAAAGGAATGAGTAGAGCTGTTAAAGTTAAACAGTGTTAAGGTGAAGTCAGGTTATGCTCTAAATGTAAGTTCAGATATCTTAAACTAAACTGGTTCATTGTGGTCCAGTACTGCCACACCAGTTAAAGACCAATGGTGCGTAGGTGTAATATGCCAAACCATAGTCACTCATTGTTCCAGGCACTCTGGTGAATGCTGATGTAAAGGTCAAATTAATTCAGTTTCAGGTCTGGCATGCATATTGAGTCCCATCCTGCCTATGTCATGTGCACATATTTTCGGAATTTTAAAAACATGAGAATTTTCGAATTTCAGACAGTAATATGCTGTCTTAACTTCAGCAGCCAGACTAACAGAACATTGAATATCAACTAGGTGATAGTGAGCACTGAAGTGTTCATCTGGAATAAAACATGAACAATTTTTCCTTTGCCTCTTCTTGTCCCATTATATTGAAGAAGATTAAATAACTGTGAAAGAGGACATACAGCAGGGTGCACTTCAAGGAGTTTCTTCATATCAGCACGTCTTCTTTGGAAATAGATTCACATTGTAGTAAGATATGTTTAATTAATTGTTGCCCTCTAGTGGTCTTAGTAATTATGGCGGACGTATTAAACAGGGACTGCAGAAACCACAAATCTACATTTTCCTTCTTTTTCCACTTTTTCTTCTGTTTTTTCTCTTTTTTTTTGTATAATAACAACATGACTGGACAACAGGAGATCTGGAAATAAATTTAGTGAAATGTATATACTAACAGACATTTTAGATAATTAATTATTTTTACTGGTCAGGCCAGAACATAAAATCATTTTATTCTCTGACCGCTGCTAACATGTATTCTCTTAACTGCCCCTTTGATAAAGTGAGCCACGATAATCTGATCCCTCATTGGTGACACCAAGTCCACCTTCACTTTCCTTCTATGTCAGGTCCCTCAAGGGTTTTTTTTTGGCGGGGGGCACTTTTATGATGCCTTTACAGCATTTTTTCCTCTTGGTTCCATACTTACAAAAGCATAGCATTGTATTCAGATTGTGAAAGCCCCACACAGGTTGCGCCCTCTTCTAGCTATATGGAAATAAAACTGAAGTTTTCCACATTTGAGCTTGACTCCATCCATTTTAGGATTCATTGTAAAATTCTTCTTTCACTGTGGGGGCCCTCAGGGGCATTGCCCTACCCGACCCCTCTGAGCTGCTGTAACCCTACACGTCCACACGCTGTCTCAGGTCAGCTCATCAACTCCTGAGTGTGCCTAAAACAAAGCATACGCTTGGAGGGGAATCTGTCCTTTTTGTGGCTACTGAATTATGGAATGATTTGCCCCTGCACGCTTTACAGCCCACTACACTGTCTGTTTTTAAATCTTATCTTAAAACCCACCCCTTTACAAGACCAGAATACACAATGTTCAGGTTCACTCAAGTGTTTATTGGGGGTTTTGCCCCAGGATGAGGCAGTTTTTTTAAAGTGTTGTTGGTTCTGATGGTTGGTATTGGCTGCCTGTTCTTCTCAATTGCAGTCTAATTCATTTTTTGTTATTTGCGAAGCTACAAAAATGTACTGTGCTCTGAATGTCCTTTATCAAATACCACCATAAAATACATATTTTCGTTTTAATTTTCTAGCAAATTGTGCCAAACTTGCAGCATTTCACGGGATAATAAACATGCAATTAAAGCAAAAATACAGCAATTAAATGCAGAAGTTAGTGCATCTTTGGATTAAGACTAGAGCTGCACAAAACTCTGCAAATGACCAAAAAAATGGGTCAAATGCAAAAGCTTTTTAAAAATAACAAATCCCCCTAATACATGCAGCCAGTCAATTATTGTCTCATTATGGTACCAAGCAGCATTTCTCAGTGAGAGCCCCAGCTGTTATTCTTCAGATTAATCCTAATCTTTAAACTGAAAGACAAAAAGTAAAACTGTAATGAACTGCAGCAGTGCACACTAATAGGCAAAACTTTCACTTTTAAATAAGAAGAAGTTTACCGCAAACAAATATTACATATTGCAATGACAGAATGAGACAAAAATCAAATTCAATTCACTTATAATTCCAACAACCCTTATCTGACACTCAGTCAGCTTGTAGTTGCTGTGTATATGAACTGATATTCATCAACATATTTCAGGACAAACTTTGCACAGCGAGAGGGAAAATAACTTGGTTTTGTGCAGCAGAGGGAAACTGGCTCCTGCTCTGTAGGTCAGTTTCACTGCCAGTCTACAGGGGGTCTGTCTGACATCTGAAATCATAAATGACAAGACGTCAGTTGCACTTTGTCTGAGAGCCTTAAGGAAAAGAAACAGATTCTCATATTCTCTTCAAACAGAAAATTATCCAGAAAAGATGACAGTGACTGGGATTAAAGGAGACAGGTACCCACTTTAGCTTATTTTTAAGATATTACCATCTGCCAGTCGGTTCTTCGTTTCCCCAGAGAGGGCAGTGCTGACTCATGACACTGGTTTCTGAGGGAAAAAAGACCTCGCTGAAACTAGGTTCTGACTGGCCACGTTCATGCGCTGCTTTTGGTTTTCTTGTGAACCAGAACTACATTAGCGTCCACTTACCAGATGACTGAAATGCTTCCAGTGGTTGCACTTATGAATGTTTTATGGACACTGCTGTGGTTGTCCAGTGGACGAATGACTGTGGCACCAGTAAAACAAACACTGATGGAATCCATCCGAAAAAGCTGTGTGTTAAACACATGAAAACACGTGTTCATGTCTCATAAAGTTGTGATGTTTGTGCTGCGCATACAGTACCTTTGTAATACCAGCCAGGACTGTTATTGGGTTCTGTCACAGCACATGTACACCCTTTTTTGTTTGTTTGTTGTTGTTTATAATGTTAAAATTAGTATTTGGAGACCATCCTGACCTCTGAAATTAAGATCCTCACAGATAATAGCAAAAATATAGTTCATGAAACTTGGTTCATGGGAAGACCTTATTCCCACAAGGTGTCTGAGCTGACACTGCCCTCCAGGCCTGAATGCAAGAAAGACAGGATATGGTATATCTTTTTTCCACCGGTATAAGCTGTTTCTGGAAGGAAATAAAAATAAATGAATTAACAACTGAATGGTTGAGTGAGCAGTGTATTTAAAGTTGTAGAAGCTCTTGTACTCAGTCTCACCTTTGGAAAATCATTATTCCTACCTTGGGGCAGAAAAATAGTCATCAATAGCGTGCTGCAGAAGCCTCTGTGTGGGGCAATTTAATGAATTACAGAGAGGCAACGTGTCGCTGGTGTTCCCACATCTTTGTAACAGCAACATGAAAATGTTCAACATAAAAATAATTCAACGGGGCAATTATCAACTCTCGCTCACGCTTTCTCAATTCAGACACACTGGGAAGTTCAGCTGTCTGGAGTCAGCGAGGTGTGGAGCCAAGAGCTTTGAAGCTTAAGATGAGGAAATCTTAATGGAAATGGAAAAAGTCAAATGAAACAAAACCTGTCTGAAGCTATCTGCTTCGGTCAACAACCCCACAGACATCGTGTACAGAAACTCAGAATGGCCCTGAGATGTGCTCAATGTCATTTTAAAGCATTTCCGACTGATACCCAATCCCAGTCCTCATTGCTCATGCACTAGAACAGGTTTTCTGATTTTAAAAACTGCCATGTTCCATTCCATTACTCTTTACTCCTTTGAATAAAGCAAGTGCAAGAACACAGTAAAAGCTACCTGAAGCTACTAATACAACCTCAGTGTCTCTTCCCTGATCGTTCCTTCTAATTTTCTGTATTTTCTCTTTTTACAGGCATTTTAATAATTGCAGCCTGCAGCCTTTTCTCAAACAAACCACACTGCTGAAATACACATTAGGTTCTATGAGGACAGAGCACAATACTGCATGTTCACAGCAGGTTGTTAAATGAGATGAAGGCGGGACTGAGCACTGCAAAAGCAACTGCTGGGCATGATTGATAAGGTGGAAAAGAGTAGCCTACAGTCGCCTATAGGGGACGGTTAATGATTGCTGCAATTACCAAGAAAAGTCTTTTTTTTCTCCTAGCTGCACACAAAGTGAAAGAACAGACATGAATGTCACCTGCAGAGCATTTCAGAGCAGCCTCTGCAGTGGTTATGCTAATTATGGTCATGGTTTAGTTTGTCTCTTTGGAGCTTGTGTAAATTTTACGATTGTTCTGATGTACCAAAAGATCTTAGGGAAAATTCGGACGACATTTACTTTAGGAAGGCATAATTAATGTTTTGATGGAATACCTTTCACATACAGAGACTTGTAAGGTTGCATGACCAACCGATCCAGCATTGGAGAACTGACTGCAAGAGCTCTCTGATCACCATTAACTCTCCAAAAGTCTTCTTCTTATCTAACTTTCAACCTTCACTTGTTTTAAGTGCTAAAAAGAACGGAAAAAAAGCTGTCTCTGTGGAGCATTATCAGCTGATGTCAGTTAGCAGCAGGGTGACAGCTAATTAGCTGCTCAGCTGCACCACATTTAACAGCTTGTAAATGCATCTGAAAATGTCACTTTGGTCCATTTAGCTGCTGGTCCAGTCCTCAATCTTTCTGCCCTCTGCTGACAGAATTTTGATTAACATGTGCTCCAGGAGAGGGTCCCCTAAGAGAGGGTCTAACTAATATGGTGGCTATTTCACAGTCAAAGAGAATAATAAACCACTTTGTGTTCCATGAAATGCCTTTTATATATCGATATTGCTTAAAGTTTCAGTTGACCTAGTTTAAGTTTAGTTTAATTGTTCGGTGCTGAAGCCAGCCTACAACAGGCAACATGTACCGAAAGAGGTTTTATTTTAGAGCAACCTGATTTGTATTGTCATCATTTTGATGCATCAAAATGTGTCAGGCATGATCCGACACTGTTGGTACTTAAAAATCCCGCACTGCGGCTGGTTTCGCTCAAGAGGCGCCGCACTTGAGATGCTGAGTCACAGCCAGGCTCCTGTAAATGCCACTGATTCAAAAACCAATAATTTCAGAGAACCCATGAATGTCCTGCGCAGGTTTAAACGTTCTCATCATTCACCTGGAGTGCCAGCCCAGAATATCCTCTCTTACCTCGCTTTAACAGCCTAAAACCTCATTTAACGTTTATCTGAAGGAAGCTGGCTTCCATAAATACTGTCTGTCAAAAAGTTCATTAATCCTGTGAAGCTCGTTCCAGATACCTGTTCCAGTGTCCTGGAGTGTACACGAGGGGCACCGCAGACTTTCCTCTGCACGTTTATAATATTTTTAGTTATTTAAAAACAATCAGTCAAAATGATTCATTTTCAGGGTTGTCGGTTTAACACTGATTTTACTGGTACATCATAGCCAGGACCTGTGATTTCAGCCAACAGAATTCTGATGCTTGACGGTGAATTATAGCTGCCTTAAGGAAACAACAGAGACCAGAGAGTCAATTTTTGGGTCTTTGCCGAGGTCAAACGTGTCTCGAAGAAAAGGTGGTTTTCAATTTTACCAACAGAAAAAAGAAATCCAATAGTTTCGTTTCCTCAGACGATAATGTTTGAAAGAAGCAAGTTCTTCGGAACTGAAATGTTTCCCAACACATTTGTAGCAATTTTGTTACAAAAGTCTCCTCTCCTCTCCTCAGTCCCCCCCCTCCCCCCCACGAGGCTGGTTCTGTCATGGTTTTATCTTGTGGGAGTTTTTCCTGCTACTGTTGCCTCTATGGAGGTCAGGCTCTGGGTTTCTGTAAAGTGTCTGGAGGCTCTCTTCAGACACTACAGTGTCTACCTGACATGAGGAATGATCTTCATCTTTCATTCTTTTTTCATCCAGATGATTCAGCGCTCTTCTTTTTCATTTGCTTTCTGATGAGACATTGTGTTAATACACAGGTCATGCTGGGCATGGCTGGCTCATTATTCCGGTGTGTCTGTAATCTTTCCTTTGACATGATGCTGTTTTGCAGCAGCTGCAGGAAGCAGACGCTTGCATTTCCCAAAATGATGATCATACTTCAGCTTCTGAAGATTTACCCCGACGATGCTGTGACAGCAAAGACCAGTTAAGCAGATGTTCTTGTCCCACTGATGAACAGAGAAATGATTTAATCAGCTTAAGGTTTTGAGTGAATTCATTTCGCAGTGTCAGCTCTTAACCAAGAGATTCTGCTTTAAAGTACTCTGGAGATTTAAATTGTATTCTTAAATTTGGTTACATGATGAAAATGTGGGCACAGTTGACTGTGCTGACAGTTACGGAATGCAAAGCCACTATTATCTCTGGAAAACCATGCATTGACTTGTCCACGAAGGTTTGTATTTATCAAGGTCATAGTCGTTTGAGGTCTAGCAGAGAGGAAACTTGACTGTTTTATACCAGCAAATTCATTACTTTAAAGGATTTTTTTCTTAGCAGTAACAGTGACCCCTGGTGGCAAACTTACCTTAGAGCAGCCTCTCTGTTATCTGTTTATCTATGAAATATGAAATATAATCTCTTTATGTTTCTAATATGTTAATATGCTCATGTGAACCCTTTTAGTTTTTAATATTCTTTAGGCTTGAAAAAAAAAACAGCATAAATGATGCACAGTACCAATAGAACCTGGATGCTCTAGGAGTGAACAATGAGGCCTGAAAGAAAGCAGATACCTTTGGTTGAAGTTCAGTAAGGTCCTCCTGTAGTGGTGGAGAATGTACGGTGTCAGAGGAATTCAGGGTGGAAACTCTCTGATGACCTCTGTTTTCCACACAAAGGTGAGTCTGTTTCCTCAGCAATTCACACAGACTCATGTTCTGTCTTCATTAACATGTAAAAAGCTAGGGACAGGCACACCTGTTATCAGCTCTGACTCAGGCAGGTGCAGTAACATGATTCAGATCAGATTAGGCCTGCAGCAGTCCCACAGGTCCTTTGTGAACATTGTATATTTGTTTTAAATTCAAGCGCCATCTGGCGGTCGCATACGTAACAACATACTTTTTTTTCTCGTAATAACATTCTTGTATACAGAAGACAGAAGATTATTAAATAACTTTATACCAAATACTGAAACCCCAGTCGGGAATTCTTCATTCATTTAAATTCAAAACTTCGACTTGCTATATTTTGTGCTGATAATGCACTACTCTCATGCTGGACTATGGAAAACAATAAAAAAAAATCATATGTTGATGGCAACTTATTTCTGAACGTGTGATTTTTTTGTTTTTGAAAAATTGACCACATTTTTCAATAAAAACCTTTCAAATTTAACACAAAATTCAGCTCAAAATTCAAAATTCAAAATTCAGAGCAGCTCTGCAGCGAACATCCAGCATTTCCCCGGTGTGTGAAAAACTGTCTTTCAGAAAAAAATCAGGCAGACTAAGGTTATACAGAAACAGACAAAATTAAAGATGAAACAGTTGAAATAATAATAAAAATAAACCAGTGTGAACATCAACATAAACAGGAGGAGAGAGAGTCAAGAGAGGAATCCAAGTAATGTGTGGGGAGGGAAGGAGTGAAAATACACACAGGTTATGTTGAGGTTTTAATCCAGGTGAGGGTTATTTTTCTTCATGCAATGGATATTTCTGTGCAGGCGATTTAAATTTGAGGGCTTGCGCTGTAAATCCTTCTCCTCCCAGCCACATCCTGAGCCCAGGATCATCAGGACAGGACCTGCCACATTAAGCCTGGCCTGGTTTGGCAGCTCGGCTCCTTGCCAGTATTAGGGCTTTGGAAGACCTGAAGGAACGCAACCCTTCTCCTTCCTGATGTTTCCTGCTTCCCTGACTCTCTTTAGATGTCATCCATTCCTCCCTCTGTCCCCCCCAGCCACTCACACCTTTTTCTAATTGTGTCTCTTCAGTTTAACATAACATGTTGGTGGCATCTGGGGGCCCTACCAGCAGGCAGGGGCATCACAAGGTCTCTGAACCTGGGAGGGATGAACATGGCAGGATGATGCACATGCACACCAAAATATTTTGTCTTCTTCCTCAAAAACACGTGTTTTACTATTTTCACAATCAGAAATTGAGTACAGTGCATTATGCACAACAACTCATTACTGAAGTAATAGAGTAGAAATGCACAATAATCCCCTTTTAGATTAATTCTTCTTGTGTGTGTCTTATTGCTCAATTTGAACAGACCAAATCACCCATGAAAATGAATTAAACATCTAAGCTGAGTGCTCCAGTATTTTAGCTGAGTGCTCCAGTATTTTATTTGAAGTGCCCTGTAATACTGAATTTGACACATTTCAATTTGTGCAGTGACAATTACATTAGAAAATTGGAAATGACAAATTCCCCACCCTTTAAACCGTAACACTTGTGCTGTTGCTTATTTTTGCAAAATAAATCTAATTGAGCCGAGCACATTTAAATTACCCCGCAGCTGGCGGCTGCATGCATGCACAAAACACAGGTAAGTTCCGGGTCTGTCACGGCATAGACCAATGGCTTTGACTGATGGATTGACTAAATATCTGTGATTGGCTGGATGACCATTCAATCAATCTAAACGGGCCAATAGGCTTTCAAATGGGTAGAAAGGAGTTAGTGATCTTCAAAGCGAGGAAAAAAAAAACGAAAGGCAAAGGTGAGGGGTAAGAAATGACGTATCTTTGAAATTGGGGGGGATGAGACGTAAAGACATTGAATGGGTGTGATGCCCCTGATCATGGCAGATGAAACAAAAGATGTAAAGAAGAAGGAAAAGACCTCCCTCATACTAACTATTACTACAACGGAGCTATGCAGGAAAGTTTACTCCAGTTGGAATCCGCAGAGAATCTTGATGCAGCAGGGCTTAGTGGGAAAATTATCTACATTCTAGAAAGCCACCGTCTAGGATACAAAAAGAACCTGGTTGGCCGAACATGTGACGGGGCCTGTGTCATGAGTGCCAAGCATTCTGGAGTGAGGTTTTGAACATTTCTGGACAATGTGGTGCAACACCACCAGCTGCAAAGAGAAAACAAAAACAAAACAAAAAAAAAAACACTTAGCGAACATTGTGTACTGACTGACTGTTGGTCAGAAAGAGTCTAATCAAGATAAAAACAGCTTTATTTTCTCTACCCTATACTTGATCAAATGCTCAGTGAGATTAACAGAAGACATATTTTCAACCGCCAATGGTCTGAACTTGCTGTAATCTGAATTTGTTAATCTGATGTCTGACTGAATCACGATGCAATTGGACTAAACATCCTGACGGTCAAATATAACATCACTCCCTCTTCCTTCTGACCTCAGCACTGAAGATGGTCTGGTGGTTAAAGGCAGCGGCTCCCACTGTGGAGTCCAGGGTTCAAATCTCAGCTCGGATGGTACTGGAGGTATGTGTCACGCAGCTGGTTTCTGTGTGTGTCTGTCCAACAAACCAAAACTTACATTGTGTGGTTCATTGTGTTTGCAGAATTTGCTGTCAATTTCAGAAGAGGACCAAATTTTTTTGTAATTTTCTTTTTAACAAACAGAATTCAAGAAATATTTCGATGACAAAAATGACACCTTTTTTGTGCGATCAGGTTCTTGTTTATTTTGGCAATTTTGAGCAAATATGTGGAAAGTTGTTGATCCAGAGTTAATATGTAAAGCCCAAAGGTGAAAATATGCTTTTATCCAAAAGGGAGCGCTGCAGAAGAGTTTGGGAAGCAACCAACTCAATTTTAATTAGATTTCAACGCAAACGAAGGTTTTAGAATAAAGTTGCATTTTTTTTCCTGCCAGCATGAACAACCCCTGACTGCAGAGAGAACTCGGTGCACTCCAGGTTTGCTCCACAGATACAGGTGAAATTGAATTTGTTTTCTTGGCCCTTGTCCAGCCATATTGCCAGTGCAGAAGGAAGATCACCTTCCCCATCGGCCATCTAGAGGTGGAATTTCTATTCAAACATTTTCACACAAACAAGCTCCTAACAAAACCTTAACCTACTAAAAATAATGTCAGTAGAACTATCATAGATGCAGATGGATGTGTAAATTATCTTAGGACAAGATTTGCTACATTAATACTGTCCAACAGATTCGCCCTGCTTATGAGCCTCTAATTACTGTGAAAATATGTTAATACGGACCCTGCATTTCATGAGCTGCCAGAGTTACGAACTCAAAGTAAACTAATTAATGAGGGGAGACAGAATCCATCCTCTGTTGCAGTGACCAGATTGCATGAAGATTACATCGCATCACACTGTAATATCAGAGGGCGCTAGGAGAAGCACACAGAATGCCTGCTGTATTATCTTCCAGTGGTAAAACACATGAAAGCAAAGACCCAAGTTGTAAAATTCAGATTGGGCCGAGGCGACTTACAAAGAAGAGATTCTCTGTCGCTTCTGTTTGATTTAACAACCGTTCACTTTACCCAGTGGAATGGAACTTATGGAGCGTGAAAAATAGCTGAGGAATCAAAAACACTATACAAAAATACTACTTCTGCTATACTTCTATACACTGTTTATTTGTGACATCACAATCATGTTCTGTTCTCTTTCTCTTTGATATAACCAACCAAAATGTGTCAAAATATATAGAGATGTCTTGTTTGCATCACTGAGCTTTTCAGTAACGTCACTTTGACAGGACTAAACTTGACAGTAGTTATGCTGATGTTTGTGTGGCTCTTGCTGCGTCAGTGAATTTCCTCCTGCTTCCAGAGTCAAACACATCAGACAGGATTGTTGCTTCCTCAGGACCTTACTTCAGAGGTTGGATTATTAACTCATCTCCTGCAGAGTCGATTTCACATTCTTGATATGATCGGACATCATTGTCAGAGGCTCCTGTCGCGCTTTCAATCGTCACTGCTCACTAATGTAATTACATTTAAACTCTTTATCTTCCGCTTTATGATGGTTTAAATCATGGAGCGTTTTAATTTATATTCTAGATTTAGCTTTTTTTGTGCTTCCAGTAGGATTTCATCATTCTGTATGTCAGGGTCCCTGCCTCAGTCTCCACGTGCTTGTTAAAAGAGGTGTTTTCCTCTGTGTATTGTGTATCATGGAGCTGTGTGCCTGCAGTTTGACCTACTTGTGCAAATTCACACCCAAACCGTTCTCCAAATCAGACCTGCACCCTTGATAATAGTGTTGCATGGAGCAGGTGTTCATGAGTCCTGATTAACAGCGTTCAGACTCACTCTGCTCCTTTTATAGCTTCTGAGGAAAAAATGAGGAAGGCTTTTTCAAGAGTTTTTATCAAATATCCATTTAAATATCTCCTTTGATGGTGAGCTGTTGAAAGGAGAAAACATCAACACCTCAGCCTTGCTGATCAACAGGAGTGATTAGAGAAAGTCAGAGTCCTTTGACTGTGCTGTTGGCTGGAAAAGTCCAACTGGAAATTTGAGAAAATCCATGATCCTTTCACAATTTTGTCTAAAGGACGAGAGCTGGTGCTACATACGTGTGCACGTGTTTTTGCAAGCCAAGACTATTCTTTGGCCTGAGACGTCTCTGAAGATTGTCACAACAAAGAGACCACAGAAAGTTAATAATAATTAAATTAATAATTGTTTATTACACTGTGTCTGCCTGTGATCCATATAGTGCACTAACTAGGGTGTATGCTATTTTGTCGGGGTGTCTGAATGTTAAGTGAAGATTGCTGTACCTTATTTAGTGAACTCAATGTATCTCATAATGCATTGTGAAAAGTAGCCTACAACAGATGCTCCCTAACCAAGCAATATATCCCATCATCCTTCGCGGTTGCACACGAGAAGCTAGAGTGATATTAGCGTGACAACTGTGTGATTTTTGGCACAACTTACTTTTCACAAAGCGGGTCCAGCGATCCTCATTTTTAGGTTCTTCTTGTAGAGTAACGGTGATGAGAACTAAATTAAAAAACAGGCATGGAAAAAAATGTTCAAAAGTTTGACCTTGTGATGAAAATGATAACGTCACAGTACTTTTTCAAAACGTACCTATGCATCAGCAAAACAAAGAGCAAACAGCCAACTACTGACTGTATTGTTCTCGCATGGATGAGAAACGCTCTTCAAACGTTTGTTCTCATTAACTGAAGCTAGTTTGATGGCTTGACTTTTTCCTGGAATAATTTCTGCTGCAACAAAACTTTAGAAACACTTGAAAGAAAATCCTCTCTTTCACCCAAGGACTTGAATTTAGATGAGCTATTTAACATGGCTCTGCAGTCATTTGTAAGCATCTTCAGCTGCAGTTTTTGAATTTTTAACAATATAGCAACAACAACACCGGAAAAACAGACTTAAAGTTAAAAATTCTGGTTAACATAGATTTCTGCCTCATCAAACCACCACAGAAGAGTCATTCTAGACGAATAGAACCATACATGATTCCCACCCAATTTCTTCAATTAATTAACTTTATAAAGAACAACAAAAACCAGCGGTGACGAAGGCTGAGTAAAAATGATTTATTAAGAAGAGAAAGCTGGCAGTTAAGACGTGAACAATAGAATGTCTGAATGCAATTAAGCAAAAGAATGAAATGTCTTTGCATTGAAGGAGAAATGTCCTGCCTCAGTAGGCCCCCTTGTTAATGCAGGGGAGAGTATCTTTATTGATAAAGTAAAGCCTTTTCATTCCTCTGTGTTGGGGCTTCCTGGTGTCCAAATACTGAGGAGAGTTTCAGACTTCATTTTCATGCCGAAAGCTGCGAGCTCCCTGTGATGTGTGAAACAGCTTTTTGCATTATTTTCCATCCTGAATCTGCAAAACAGTGTCCTGAGAAATTCATTTCTCCCAGTGTGCACTGATACATGTAACCAGTTTTACCGCCAGTAAAGCTTATAAAGCACATTTAAATGAAACGGGCCCATTCCATTTAAGGAATGTGGAATTCAGGTTTTTGTTTTTTTTTGTTTTTTTTTAAAGAACTACCACACTGAAATGTCTCTAATTAGTGATGGTGGACAATATGATCAGTTCTATTCAGGCTTTTTTTATACATCGTCTGTTATAATTGAGATGGTCTGTAGGCACTTCACAGAAAGCAGCAGGACCAGACTAAACTGACCATAGATGTGAGTGTGAGTGTGAATGGTTGTCTGTCTCTATGTTAGCCCTGCGGTAGGCTGGCAACCTATCCAGGGTGTACCCCCGCCTCTCACCCCCTGACAGCTGGGATAGGCTCCAGCAGACCCCTGTGACCAATGTGGGGATAAAGCAGGTACAGAAAATGACTGACTGACCCTCCTGCTGATGGTAGAGAAGGAAAAGAGAAGCGAAAGAATAGAGCAAACATCACATGTGCATTGGTGGCCTATGGTGATCTTAACTGAGTTTTCTGCATTGATCTCAATTTTTGTTTCTACATCATAAAAATGTTAATACCCACTATGATAACAGGCCAAGTGGGATAATGGGATTATGTCAATATTTTTCCGAAGACCCTGGCAACATGATAAACTCACCCACATACTGTATTGTTAAAAAGGAGCATGAGTTGGTGTTATATCCGGTTTTATCCTGTTAAACTGTGCTAAATGTCGCTACATCCCAGCATGTTAAACATTGAGCTCAAGGACTGCAAAATGGATTTCAGCTGAAACAAGCATGGTGTTAAATAAAAATAGAACCTTTCAATGGAATAGGGACAAGGTAAATATACTGTATATACATGATAGTACTATCATAAACAGTACGATGTAGTAAGATAAGATTGTAGAAAATACACAGGGGATATGCACGGCCGTGCCTTGATATTTTTCGCTGATTGAGTTAATATAAACAAGAACACGTGTAAACAGCACTGTGACTATATTCTGTTTGATGCCTAGAGGATACAGGAGAAACAGCTGGGGATTATTTGTGCATGCATCAATTTGCTGTAGAAAAAAAACACAGCATTTCTTGGGGGAATAAAAAATGATTGTAAATATGTAGAAAGCATAGAGCAATCAAACGCTCCTGCTGAACCTACAGAACGAGCGTGCTGACACTGCTGATTGGATGAAAAAGATATAAATCATCAGAAGGCTGCATTGAAGCCTTTTGCAGGATATCAGCTGTGGGGTTTGTGAAGTTCGGACCTGTGGCTCATTGTGTTTCAGGAACAATAAGTGCAGCAAAGAAAGGTACTAATTTACTTCATCTCAGTAAGACATTTCCAGCAGAAGGCGATGCACAAGCTGGTTAAAGTGGTTGGTTTTGCAGAAATGTGTCAGATGTAAACGGTGGTTATACACTGCAGCTTTGCACCATTAACCAGATGCTGTCAGGAATTACAAAATCCAGCCTGGCTAAGCTCTTATGTTTCAGAGAAAATAAATTGAACAGTTTCAGTTCAGTTCAGATGTTAGAGGACAGTTGGTGGACTCAGCAGAATCAGGGTGAGCTATGCATGTGGAAAATAGATTCTGATAATTGAAAATAAATACTCAAAGCTCAAAGCTAACACTCTCAGAGTCTCTCCCCCCCCTCAAAAAAAATAATACAAAAAAAAAAAAAAAGTTGACAGAACAGGCTGTCCCCTTTGGTCGTGTGTGAGGTGATAACAATGTTTGACTTTGGTCAAAAACATTCTCACTTTGAAAATCCCTTCCTGAGCACCGCCATCCTGAACAAAGCTGAAAGGACGTCTTTTGTGGAGGGGCTGAGCTTTAATGCTCCACACTTAGGGGATTAAAGACAGGTACAGCCAGGTGAGAGAGGCTGTAGGGTTTAGAGGGGTCCACTTCTGAACTGGACACCCACAGGTCAAACACAGGGCACTGGTCCATTAGGAAGAAAGAGAAGGATTGAATGTGTTTCATTTCTGCCGTGGTTACTGATGGGACGTCAGGTGCTGTAGCTTTGCTTTCTTAATGAGATGATCAATGTTGTTCACTTCATCTGGGCTCACAATAGTAACCAAGGACACTTTGATATATGCAGGAGAGAAGCTCCTTGCTGCTTGTAAGTGTGTGGAAACATATTGATTTATCAGTGTGATGCATAGCTTAATTTAGTTAAAAAAAAAAATCACTCCATCTGTTTGATAGCGTATGCCACAGTAAAAATCAATATGCAATCACCTCCCAGTGTATGTTAAAGGTTGCTGCTCAAAGACTTTCTGTATCCTTCTAACATTGGGCCGTTTGCGTCGGCAGCGACACAAGAACATAACAGATTGCCCTCTGTCCTCCACATCTGTCTCCATACTTGGAGAGGGACAAGCAGATTTACGGGCAGGGATGGATTAATTAGTTTGATAAGAAGTACACGTCAAGGTCATCCTCCAGTGATTTTCATACGTGTGCTGACTGTAAATCTGATTAATGTATGCAGCGTCAGAATCAACCATCTGCAAAAGAACATAAAGAAATAATCATGGGTTGCGTGCTTTGGTGATTGCAGGGAGAAACAGCTGAGATCAATACTGACGTTCTGTCAAACCATGAATTTTAAACACCTATTTGGTCTCCTGCAATGCAAATAGGTCCACTTTAAATCATACTTTTCTTGTCTTCTCATGGTTTTTAAAGCTTTCTGTGTGTCCAGTAATTTATCCGTGCATGTAAATAGATAATGCAACCTGTCGGGTTGTTGCTAAGTAGACTGTGCATCCCACCAAACCACAAATGATATTTAGTTCTTGAGAAACCTCATGAAGAGCAAAAGGCTTTTACCTGGTCTACAAATGCCCTCAATAACAAACCCAATTGAGCACGATGCAATGGAACAATTAAAAGAATACAGCCGCTACAGGACCCTAAAGATTCACGGCCAATATCCAGATGCTAAGTACCCAATAACGCCCACAGAAACCATCTGTGTAGGGTTTAAAAGGTCAAAGCCACAGCAAGGTTAAGAAGGCAGATCAGAACTTGTAGGCAGAAAGAAAGATTTGAAGGTGGAATTGGCTATTTTTAACTTTAGTAGTGAATCACCAGCGGCGGGTTAAAATATATTTTAGCAGCATGTTATTAATCTTTGGTGGCATTGTGTTGCACATCAGAGAGTTTAACCTCACGGTGCCTTAACAACGCCCGTTTTGGTTCCACAGCTTCATCTTTAAAATCCCATTAGCAGATATCACAAAGGGAACTCAGATTTAATTAAATCCTCAGATGAAATGTTCACCTGTAGTCACTACCACTTTCCTTCAATGAAAGACAGTGCCACCAACTGTAAGGATTTCATCGATTGGTGCCAGGAAAGTAAGAACTTTCGCTTTGCTCAGCAGCAAAGTGTCCCAGATTCCATCCTGCAAAGGTCATTAGCTCTCTGATCGGAGGGAGTAAAGACAGACAGCTTTTATCAAGGTTGAAGCTGATAAACAGAGTCATTCTGTGGGTTGTGTGTTTCACTGATGATGCTACTGAACATGCTGAAGATGTGCAAAACATCAAGAAGTTCAGAGGAAGTGGCCATGTGGCTATTTAAGCACATATAGCAGGAGGCACCCTGGCATCCCATTTGTAAACAGGCTTTTCCACTGCGTGCCGTTGTTTGAGGGAGTCAATTTGATTTTATTGGACCATATGCCTCAAGGACAATGCCAATTACTTTGGTGGGAGACATTAACTGCATGTGGTGCCTCTAAACTGCCATTTCTGTAATGTTTTTGCTGGATTTGATTTTCCATCCTTTAATGAGGAACCATCTTTAGATGGTTCTTGAAGCAAAGGTCTGCAATTTTGTTTAATTGGAAACTGACTATTTGATAATGTGGGGGTTCAAATAAGAGTTGACTGATCACGACTTTAGTCTTTTTGAAACCTAAACAATACCTGTAATGGGATAGTCAATCAGGTATATATCAGACCGAAAACATTGCAATTTTGTAAAATAGTGGAGCAAAAAGTCAAAACAAAGGTTTAGAAATGCTGCCTTTTGTGTCTTTTTAAAAAATATCTCATGGTTTATTTAAAACAAATCCAGTTACACTGTTTAGTTTATGGCCTCCAATAATTGTCAGCAGAAATTTTAATGAGCATCTCAACACAGTGGCAGCATGTTTTTCCTGTTAAATTGGCAGCCTCGTAAATGAACTCTTGATGCAAATGTGGAGTTTTGATGTTTTTCAGGTTGATTGGAGACTCTAGGTGTGTGTGTGTGTGTGTGTGTTACATTACTGAAAAATCAAGAGGAATTGCTGCTGCTTTCAGTATCTGGTGGGGTAGACACCAGTCCAGCTACAGCACCATCAAGCATTTTAATGGTTACATTTAAGCTCTAACAGTTCATTTAGATGACTGAATTATGATGTTTTCTGTAAAACTGCAAACTCGTGTGAAAATGAGTCCTATGAACCCTATGAATCAAACTAATGTTTGAAGAAGTTTTTTTTCTCTCTTATTAAATCTGGTAATTGAGACAAATAAAGAATATAACTTGTTATTAAAAGCTGTTGACTTTGTGTTCCAAACGTAATCATAAATTCAGAATAGAACAGTAATGGTGATGAATGCTTTCTGCAAACGTGTAAGGGAGATAACCCATTTCTTTCCCCCATAAATACTGCAGCTGTTTGCTGCCCCATTTCCTCTTGTGTGCTGAGCTTTCGTCAATTAAGTTTCGCTACAAACGAGCTCTGCAAATGACCTTTTATGATCCATTGTGTTTTTATAGAAGAAAATTTGAGCCTGAGCTGACAGCAACACAGTCACCTAGCTTATGGGACCCATATTGTTCCTCTGTGGATGAATGGTTGACTGTACTTTACAGGCCGCATTAATGGATTAACATTTGACTATAATTTTAAGGAATTACCAACAGCTCTGTGATTTATGGTGTAACACCACTTTCTGTAGCCTCTAATATTCAGGAAATGTTGAGGTCAGCAACCTACAAAACTGGTCCTGATGCCTTACCTTGTAATGAGACATGATTTTCACTGGTGTGATCATTGGGGAATTGTTGAAAAAGCACAGTAAACAATGCATAATTAAATTATTCATGTTGATATTACCCCGCAGCGCGCAGCATCAGAACCTCCAGAGACAGCAGCGCATGGTGGGTGAGCGTGTGCTAGCAGATGCAGTTTAATTCAAATTAAATTATTCCTGCTATTTTCGGAGTGAACTCAGACCTATTTTAAGTGTAACCAGGCAGCTCTTCATCATGTCTGAGCTCAGTTTGGGGTGTTTCAACAAAGGGGACACTTTACAGTTGTGACTAATAGTAGGAGGCAACGTGATCTCAGATTACAGATCCGGCAGAGGCAAAGGTGAGGGGCTCGGTCCCTCCCTTCAGCAGCAGCAGGGGAAATAGATGGAGAGAGCGGTGTGATGGGAAACAGGAGGTCTGGTCTCTAATCAAGTCGTGCCGGGATCTGTAACTCTCACCAGCCGAGCACGGTGAGCTCTGTCCCGGCTCATCCTGGCGACAGGTGACACACTAACCTGCTGTGACCCCAGGGAACAAAGATTCACACTATAATTTATTTCACTTTTATGTCCTCTTGCGTAATGAAAATCAAATCAAAACCAAGCCAGGGGGCCCCTGGTTCTGTTTCACTTTCCATCTTCCTTCCTTCTCCCATCTTTTCTTCTCCTTCTCCCTTGCTGCTTTCCTTTGAAGTGTTAATCAGATTCTACTGATGTATGAAAGTGAAGTGCCGACTGTACATCGGAGACCACTTTACAGCACCAGGGCATGCAGGGTGCAGCCACATCTAAATGCATCTTTTCCAGCAAATCTATAAGTCTCGATCCAGCCCCGTGAATGCATGCATTTACATGCACTCACGTGTTGGTTCAGGGTTAAACCCCTTTTTGTTGTGTCAAATGTATAATATCCTTTAAGTCATGCAGAGTTTAGGCTACAGTAATAATCCAATAAAAGCTCTTTATTTTAACATGCACATATTTAATGATTGGCTTAATATAATCTTTCAAAATAAACTGTGGCATTATGACTTTACAATAGTGTTGGTAAAATACAATTACATGAAAGACAATTTCACAGGGTTTCCCACCATTGCCAACAGCAGAACAGTTTTCAGTGAAGTCCAGTTCTGGGTTTAATGTCGTTTACTCCAACATCTAATTTTTAGGGTGTCTAAATTCTCCAAATCTTTTTCTGGCTTTGACGGACAGCAGTAACATCTCATTGTCTTGCCTTGCTGTTCAATACATACATGCTGGTCTGCATCATCCGTTGGAATGAATGATTATATCAGTAACTGTCAGGCCACCTTCATCTGCCAGCAAGTAGTTATAGTAGTTAATTGTTAAATGTCTTATCGTGACACTGATTTATTTATTTTTTTTGAAATCTGTACAGTCAGCAGTGTGACTGTAATGTTTCCATGGCTGCTTTTAGTGTGAATTTCAGTATTTTATAAGCCGTACAGCATGCAGCAGAGATGTAGGAACCTTTGTTACTGCACCATTCTTGGAAATCTTTTTGATATAATTAGATCAAAGAAATCAAAAAACATTTTTCCACCAAAACCATTGTATTATGTCATTTAGGCCAAATGTCTCTCTTATTTCTTTTGTGTAGATCTCTCTCTTTCTCTCTCTCTCTCTTTCTTTCTCTCTCGCATACACACACACACACACACACACACACACACACACAGTTTTCCTGACACTGTTGAACTTATTACAAAATCAGTCACCCACAGCAAATACTCATCACAGCTGATATCCTTCAAATAGTGATAAGTGGATTTGCAGGATGATTTTCTGCTTGTTGCACTGCATATATTAGACTTTCTTCACACTACTTTACTTTATCTTAAAGGATTAGAAACAAAGAGCTTTTTTTGAGAGTTTTTTGCAACAGAGGTTCAATTATTAGGAATAATGCAAAAACTCCTTAGGAGTCATTTATATTAATGTATAAGTTATATACTCAAAATATATCTAAATGAAAAAAAGTATCTTAAAGAATAACTCTCACAGAGCTTGCATTGCTCAGTTGCCACTTGCTGAATGTTAAAATGTTATTTAAGAGAATTTTGTGCTTTTGAATGTTTGCTGACATCTTATCATTATTTATGTTAGACTAAATTAATTTATTTAGTGCATTAGCTGAAAAAGAGTCTCATATCATGCCCGGTTCTCGTTCTTGTCATTGTGTCAAAAGTTAAAGAAAGAATGTCTTGGAGCGATAATTTCATGGATTTCATATTAATGAGATAAAGCAGTTGGAGGAATACTCAAGAGTGTTTTTAAGTTAAACTCTTTTTTTAAGTCTTCCTGAGGCTGCAGGATATTCAGGAGGTTTGTGCTTGTATCTACAGCGTGTTTGGAGTCTTAATATCTGCTGTTCTTCATTTTCATATTCATTCAGTTCAGGCTCAGCAAATAAAAAAGACATCAGTTATGCTTGACTAACTGAGCTCGTGAATATGGCACAGGTGTTGATGGTGATGATTCCATCGCTGTCCTTTTACCCCACTCTCACCCTTTAATTTCATTATCATGGCATCGGACTGAGCATGACATCATTTTCTCTGGAAGCCCATGGTGGATTCTTCTTCAGGGAATTTTTACTTAAATATTCTGAAAAACTTGGCTGCTTCCCCTCAAACATCCTGCCACCGCCTGATTAATTCCATAAAAAAGAAAAAAAAAAAAAAAAAACTCAAGTACCTTAATTGTTATGGCCACCCATTCGAAAAAATTTAAAAATGGTCCCACTGCTGTGAAACCATTTTGGTTCATTTTAATCCTTCTCCTCACTTATTTGTTCCATAATTCCTTGCCAGTTCAGCAGCTGGGCATGCTTTTCCCTTTTTTATCCATTCCGATTGTGAATGAAAGCCCTTAATTTCAATATGAAGCCGTGCTTATTGAGAACGAGCTCCTGTCTGCAGTTTCAACGTTTGGGATAAGGCCAGCCTTCGTGCTGATGCATCATTAAGCTCTGCAGAAGACTGACTGTAGAGGCTTTAAACATGAGTATAATCAACAGGTCCTCATCTGAACATTATAATTATTATTTCTATTGCTTGGCCCAACAGTGTCAACCTCTAACAAAGAAGATGCAACTGTAGCATAAAAAAGTGGAAACAGGGTGTTGATTGGAAACACCGATTTTAATATAAAGTATTAGATCGGACTTAATGCTTTAGCATGTAGAAGCTACATTTTAAATCAATAAATCTATAAGAATTCTGTACTGGATCCACTCAGTTTGGTCCCTGAAAGCAGAAGGTTCTCTTCTGAAAAGGAAACTTTGAACACAGGTGTTAGTTCTTGCAGCCTGTTTCCCGTCTATTTTCTGAACAATTTGTCTTCAGAACCTGTCTGTCACGTCAAGCAGCAGCAAAAACTCGACATCCTGATGCGAGACTGTGAGAGTTTATTTATAGAGGCTTGACATCGTAAGTGTCTCACGGAGAGAAAACGTCAGCCCTTCAAGATCTCTGCGATCTCACTCACATAGGAAAGTGAAGCACTGCAGAAATAATGAAACACAGAGCGCGTTAGACTCAGAATACCTGTAGATGGTGCGTCTAATTAAAATAAAAGAGAGCCGGACACGTTGTTACAGGTCCTTGTACTCTGTGATGCAGCCTAATTCTGCAGACCTGGTTTTCCTGCAGTCTTATTTCTAGCCTGTGAGCTGTGGAGCTGTACGTCTTGCAATCACTAAAACAAAAGACAAGACTGAAAGCTGTTGAGAAACAGAAAAACAGCAGTTATGCTCATGTCTGTTGCATCTGTTTGTATGTTATTCTGCTGTGTACATGTAACTAAAGTCAAGTCAGCTCAATTCAAGACTGAGGATGACATTCTCCTGTCATCAGACCCCCTGGGGATTTTTATGCCAGAGCTCTCATGCGTGAAGGAAAAAGAAAACAAAAGTTTTTCATGAAATAAAATCGTCAGATATTGTTACAGATGAATGCAAAAGTCGTCAACAGAAATGATTAAAAAACAAAACCAAAAAAAAAAAAAACACCATTATGTCTCACTCCAGACAGGCGATCCTCACTGAATGTGCAATCACAACAGTAATTACAAACCCCCAGATAGTTAATGAGTTCTTCTAATCTAATTCAGAACTGCCTGAGCAAAAATCAAAACCAATCAATCTAAAACGCACTCTAACACGCATGAAAGTCAACAACGATGCAGGACACATTCAGTCAAAGCACAACTGTGAGACAAGACTGTAATCACTTCTATTTTAGATACCATGGCACCCCGCAGAGAAAACCCCTAAATACCCTAGCCTATTGCAAACTATAATACTAATAGTTCTGCACTTGAGTTTCTCCTAAAAACAAAACCTTGACCATAATAAACCTTGTTATTATTCTTTCCACCTCAAGAAAGTGAACAAATTTCTCAGTTTCTGTCAGAAGATGACTCAAACACTTACACGCCAAACATAAAGGTTTAAAATGTTTTGTGTAATTCTGAATCCGCTAATGTTTGACAGACAGACAGACAGACAGAGTTACTTTATTCATCCCCGAGGGGAAATTCCCTTTGTTACAGAAGCAATCCAAACCAGAGCATGAGATAAAAATAAAATAAAAGATCACACTATAATTATTTACATTATTTACATATTTACACTTATCTACAATGTGAATTGTAAGATTTGTATTTATTTATTGATTTATTTATGTATTTATTTTTTCTTAACTAAGAGTTGTTTTCCGTAAATTGAAAGTGAGTCTTCGTCTTGCGGGAATCACTAGAGGGTTTATTCCAAAAGAAAACTCTCTGTAGTTATAAATAATACTTGAGAGGCATTGATAAGGTTAAAACGATTATTTACTCACCTGCTGTGTTGTCAGGGCTCGATGCTTCCACGTCACGTGTGTGGTTTGCTGATTAATGACCCCTGTCTTTACATGTGAGCAGATTACAGTTGAGGTCTCTTTGTCTCGGCAACCTCGCACCAGTGATTAGAGAATCACCTCTTCACACACTCTAATTAATCAGCCCACATGAAGGCAGCTCATTCAGAGGAAATGTGACAGCTGCTCGCCTGTAGGGACCATTCAGGAGGAGGAAGGACCCCCCCCCACACACACCAGCCTCAAAGTGTCTGTGAGGCTCAGGATCTGTTGTAAAAGAACTACAGATGTAAGATCTAACACGGGTGTTTACTTCACGTCAAATAAATGTACACAGCGCTTTGAGGTTGTCGCCGCGGCCAGACTTTTACAGAGACATCCAGCGATTATTCTGACAAGGACGAGCTTCAGTGATGTCCTCGAAACACAGAGTAAGATCATCGCCAGAGTGTAGCGGAGCTAAAAACGGCCTGCCGGTGACTCTCATCATCATCATCATCATCATCATCATCATCATCATCATCAGTCAGAGCGCAGTCTCATCCTTCAGTCTCTGTGACTGCCTGCAGAGAGCCAGCGTATCATTGTCTCATCATTATTTCAGTCCACTTTAACCGCGTTCCTTTCTTTCAGTCCGAGGAGATTGTCAGATGTCTCCATTTGAGGATACTTGCTTTAAACATTTAGGACAGGAAAAAAATGTTGAAATCCTCACGCTAAAGATCCTCAATCTGATATTTGCAACGTAAAGGTCCACAGTGTGAGAGTTTCAGGATTTACTGAGAAGCAAAAACTCCAGAACACATCAATATAATGCCTTTCCTTTCCTTTCCTTTCCTTTCCTTTCCTTTCCTTTCCTTTCCTTTCCTTTCCTTTCCTTTGACAGCTTCAGAACATACCTGGATACAATGATGTTGTTACCACGGCAACCCTGAAGATAGCTTGATAATGTCTAGACGTACTAATTTGATTTCATTGCAAATATTCCCTTTTCCTGTCCTGATGAGCCCTCTCCCTCAATTCTCTCAATTCGTCAAACAATGAAGCTCACTGGGACCATAACAGATCTATTGAACAGCATAATCCTGCTGTTTATGAACCCAAAACACTGTCACGACTTTCAGATGGATGAATGGTGTGTAGATAATCTAACTGGCAGGACAAAGATGTGGATTTGTGTGGGACGGATGACTCTGTGACACTGACTGACAAATTACACTGAAGACAATGAGACAGGAGTGAAGGTTGAAAATAGAGCTGGGAATTGTATTTCTTTCATATGTGGAAGTCTATTCCAAAGCTGTCAACACAATTTACGTAGTTTAATGTCTCCAGCGAAACGCTACGATAAAGAGTCCACCACAACAATAGAGGAAAAGTGACAACTTAGTTGAAATTTGCTCTGAAATGACAGTTCTTGCTGTGAACAAAGGAGCTTGTAGCTATTTCACAAACCTGCTGTAATTATCTGGGAGAAATATGCTGGAAACCAACAACAACAGGCTTTATTCTATTTGTCAAACGTTACTGGTCTATTATTGTCAGGTTTAATTCACTAAGAAGTCTTTCCATTTAAGGACCTTCAGCTGATGCCCTATAGGACTTAAAAAACAACTGAATCAGACAGAAAATCTGCAGGATCGGGCTGCAAGTTCCTGCTGCATACAACAGTATTCTCCTCCTCAGCTGCAGAACAGAGGAAAAGTCAAGTTTGAAACAATAATCTCATTGCACATCAGATCTGTCCTGCGCAGGTCTGATTCCTGCTTCTACTCCGGATGATACATCCTGAGTCTCACACCGAACTGGACCGGAGGCAGACTTCTGCAGCGACCCCACCACACCTTTCTTTTCTCCCACAGACTCTATGTCGCGGCTCAGAGCAAATAAATATACCCTGCATCAACTCCAAAAGTGTCTCTACTCGTGTGTAACTGAGCGTAGGTTCGCGCACACAGCGCGCACGGAGTGCGAGGTCGCCGCGGCGCAAACGTGAAGCTGCTTGGACGGAAATGTGCACTCTGGTGCTGACACTCGATCCCGGTGTTTGGAGATAGTCCGGGGGAGATCCGCTTTCACGGTGAATCAGTGCGTTGCGGGGACGGCTGTCAGTCCTCTCCATCCTTCCCATTGGCTGAAGCAGGATGCTCCGCGTGTCTCCTGATCACACAATCCTCAGATGCAACCGGAGCCGACGGAGGTTTGCCATGGATCGAGAGAGGGAACCTTCACTTGTAGATATTTGACAGCAGCCATGTATATATAGTTATATTTCCCTGGCCACAAAACAAACGCGCGGCGCGTTCCGAGTGACGCTTTTACGCTTGTGGATCTCACGTCGCTGCAGAGTCATTTACAGTAACTTCGGGCTACCTTTGCGGGCGACTGTCGCTCTGTCGTTCTGTTCAGCGGTATAGCGCGGGCTGTGGATGGAGGCATGTCGGCATGGCTTGCACCAGGAAAACCAAAACTTTGGTCTCCACATGCGTGATCCTGAGCGGCATGACCAACATTGTCTGTCTGCTCTATGTCGGATGGGTCACTAATTACATCGCCAATATCTACATCAAAGTGCCCATGCCTGTACCGGAGAGAAAGTTAGAAGGCGACAAAAGAGGTGACACTGTCCGGATCATGGAGAGGCTGGATCGGCTGGAGAATGTGGTCAACCAGCACATACAAGGTAAAGCTTCCTCCTGACCCTCGAAACTTTTAATACCTGACTTCCATTCATGCTGTAGCCATTTGAAAATAAGATAAAAGACTGTTAGTATTTAAAATATACAGCGCAAGAATCTCGTGTTTCACTCGGTTAAATAAATGCATAGCGTGAGACAGGAAGCGCCAGGTCTTTCCTGAAGATATGGAATTGTGCGTTTTGTACTTGAAGTGCAGAAATATCCGCAGTTAAAAATAGTTTCTGTGCTGAAATGTAGCCCCATGTGTCATTAGGAATGTGAAGGACCCGATTTTCTCTTCCATCCATTTATGCATCTCTGAATTGTAAATTTCTTAAAATATTTTTTTTTTTTGCTTTTTCAAATAATTAACCCCAAACTTGGAAACTGAGGAATGCCTGGAATCCCATTTTCCTAAATCCCTTCAAGCCTCCCCTCCTCTCCAACCGTACGGTTCCTTTACACTTGAACACACATTTCATTTCTCTCCAATCTGTGCCTTTAGAGGCAATTCTTGTCACCACATGCAGGGAGAGCACATTTTGGTAGATATGAAATAGCACTAAAGCTGCTGCGGCTGTAAAAAAAAAAAAAAAAAAAAAGGGGGGACATGCAGATGGAAATCTGTTGGAAATGCTCAAGCTAAGCTTGGGTAAACATTCCACCTGGCACACAGGTATCCATTTCACCTTGGCTGTATGAGCCTGAAGGGGTGGAGCTTTTGTTCCACTCACCTCCACTGCATGCTCCAGCTGTTCCAGATTGGCACTCAAGATTTTCTGAAACACTAAACTTTACTCTCTGCTGGGCTGCAAAATAACAGTTTACCTTTAAAAAAAAACAAACAAGCAAACTAATTAACACTTCTTGGAGTTAAATACATGCAGGCAGGAGTAGTCCACAAATTACCCACCATAATTTGAGCAAATTAAACAGGACTTAATTTGTTGATCTGTCTTCAAGGTTGGAGACATGTGGTTTTCAGAGGAAAGATATCAGTTTTCCGGTCTTTTTTAACTAAACCTTAGCTAAACAGGTTTTGTTTTTTTTTGTTTTTTTACCCACGTAACAAAATAACCAGTGAAACATCTAACTAGTCATTTCAATCACGTTGGAGATCCTTCTTTATATTTCTTCCTTAACTAGGACATTTCCATATTTTTTTAATCACTCCATTCTCTCATGACTCAGCGAGCACTGTGATTGGATACTTTATCTTTTTGTCCTCTTTTCAATTTGTGGACCTAATTCTAAGAGCCCCTGATGTAAACCACAGGCTCACGTCACAGAATAATCCACCCTAATGCTGTTATTGTCATATATTTTGCAACAATAGTGGAAGAAAAAAAAATAAATGAAAGGAAGCTCTCACTTTAAGTGCAAGCCACATTGTCTGGCTTTTCCAGATAATTGCTCTAAATGCATCCACTGTGGCCATAGACCCACAGTTCGAACCGGTAAGTCGCCAAAGGCATCAACATGGAGTCAATCAGCTCCGGGCAAAGCCAGAGTCATTTCTGCACTTTCGACATCTCTAAAAAATACATTTTCTCCCAATATCATGCTGGTTGACAAGAGCAGAAACCAGCTCCTGCATTTTTTAATCCGGCTGCACACTCAGAGGGTCCTGGTGGACTCCACAGCCAGCCACATGCACTCAGCGTCGGTGCACTGTGTGACCAGTATGAGCTGGAACACTACATTAGTGCACGTGAGGGTGGAACATTTAGTGACGCCAGCTGTCTACAGACAGCCAGAGGACAGGTCTCTGCCTGGGTCTCAGGGGAGAAGGAGGTAATATTCCATAGTGCTGTAACAAAGTAAAGTGGACTGTTACCAAGGCAAAATTATGTTGCACAACACCCAAAAACCCACTGAGCTCCTTGTCGAGCTGGACACGTTCACACATGCCCAACATAAGGGGGATGCATGCTGCAAAACCAGTACTCCTAATAACACCTCTTTAAAGACAAACTACTCCTGGCTGGTGTCCATGGGTTTATTAGGATTTTATTAATGAGATGGGAGCTGTCCTCCTGGCTGCCTTGGACTTCTCTACAGGAGCATTTTCAAGCAAAGTCGTCATCATTTAGTAAGTAAATCTACCAGCCAAAAGTCACCCGAGACTGTAAGTCAGAGCTTCTGCTAATGTTCAGAAGATAGTTGTGTCTGAGCATTTTTCTGTTTTGATATTCCAGATGACCCATGAGTACAGGGGCAAGATATTTAGGCGAATATGCATCCGATGTCTGCATGTGCTTGTATGCTTGTTTGTGCATGCACGCATCAGATTTTAAGTTGTAGAGAATGCGTTTTAGGGTGCGCTGTCATTCAGAGACAGAGGCAGTAAAAGGCTCTTCATAGCTGTTAGAACCAGTGCCAGCCTGGAATTTTATGAGATAATAAGCTTTTGACTTTTTTTTAAATTGAACTACAAAATTGGCTTTTAGTGTGATCTAAGTCTGGCATTTGTTCTGGAAGAAATTGTCTCTTGAAAAAAACAAGAGCTAATTTTTCTTTTTTATGGTTTGACAGATGCAGCATTATGGTTCATATCTGAAATAAATAAGCTGAAAATAGGTGTATTCCAGTGCCTCCCCCCCACCCTTTTGTTAATGAAGCAGATCGTATCGAGAGACATGGCAGGTAATGATCAAATACCTGTTTCTTTTTTTGCTTCCTTTGTGGGGGACAGAAATGTCTGACATTGTCTGAAATAAACTAAAATAAACTAAACTAAATGACTGATCAAGATGAGTTTAAAGCTGGAAGAAAATCTTTTGAATGCTCTGGAACAGGGTTTTGTGTATATTAGATGACTAAATTCTGCTAAAGAGATACTGTGCCTCTGAGCCCCTTTCTCACTTTGTTAAATGACTATTAGAAACACAAATGCACCTGCAGCACCTCATTTTAAATGAAATCTGATGTTAATTTTCACACAATAAGATCCATGGATAGATATGCTGTCCCTGAGGGTGGGTGTGGCAATGTCTAATTTTTATATACTGCTTTGTCTTTTATGGGGGGATGGAAATGTTACATCTACTTCAGTCACTGGATAGTACAGTTGGGACCTTCTACTGGTCTTTAACGTGCAACAATTACTTCCCCTGTGGGTTCTTGTAGCTTTATTCATGTCCTGCATGTGAGCAGATGTGAGGTGAGGTATAAATTTGAGGTAATGAAGTATACATTTTTAACTCTAAATGCTTGGTGTCGTGTACAAACTCTTCTCCTGCCACCCTATAATTAATTATATTCACAGCTAAATCCTCCCATCTGTTAACAGAGGCACGTGTCCACGTTTTTAGTTTGTACTTTTAGAGCTTTACTGGACAGAATCTTAACATTTCATATCCACAAACCTGTATATAGATCTTCGGTCTTTGAGAAGTTTTGATAATATTTACTGAGAGGATATTTCAGTGCTGCTAGTTTGGCGGAATGTCATCACTTATTCAGTTGGCTTCCATGCAAGACAGAGGACACATTTAGAGACAGAAAGCTGCATGCTTTTAATAACTGACCTGCTTAAATGACTTTAATTCATTGCAGTGGCTTCACAGCATTGATAGAAAGTAAAAGAAAAGAGGATTTACTTTTCTTCATGATCTGTGAACAAAAATATGGAGAAGTAAAGCTTTAATACACATGGCTGAGACAATACTCATCTGTCTCTGTCTGAATGGAAGGTCTGAAAAACTCTACTTGTTTTGAGTGGTTTTTTGAAATAGCAGGAACGCTGCTGCGCTGGGGAATAATTCATAATGAAAACAATTAATTATTCTGACTCCAGAGGACAAAATAATCGTGAAGAGAATAAATTAGACACGTGAAAGACACAGGGTTTTGATTCAAAGGCCGCCCCCTGATGATTTTTAAATAAATAGATGAGTTCATGTTCTCTCTCTATTTGTCTGTCTGTCTGTCTGTCTGTCTGTCTGTCTGTCTCTCGCTTTGTGCCAAGAGGAAATATAGAAACAACCTCTGTGACTAAAATTCAACCATATACGTGCATAAACAATGTGAAATTTGCAGCTCAAACATCTCACATGCAGTTTAAAGCTTAGGTCTGTTTAGTTTTATGTAACCCAGCCTGTTCCATCACTGAGACGGCTCCAGTTTTTGCAGAACATGTAAAAATTGAACCCATAAGGAATTTAAAGCTGTAGTGTCGCGCCAAATGTGAGATCTGAGCTCGTTTGGCAAAGGTTGTAAAGACCTGATGTTGGCTATTTCATAATGAGAGCATGAATCTTAAAGGCAAAAACTGGCATCTAATCTCAAACTTATGTCCCACAGATATAGATGTTGCAGTTAAAGTGTTTTTAAGAACTGTTTTAAAGCTTCTGAAATCTATTTTTTTTTTCTGGTCAGTGCTGCCTCCGCTGCTGCCGAATTTGCTTCATGTCTGGCTGGTTGTGTTCATTCAGCTGCCATCTGCTTCGATTTCTCCTCCTGAACAATGCAGAAGGCTGTGCTGCCTGCCCCAGTTGTAATATGCAATGTGAGCAGCCACTTTGTAATGTCAATCTGTTCACAATCCGAAGAAACCGCAATAAATTCACAGAAAAAAGGAAAACTATTTCGGACTGCAGGAATTTGCAGAGAAGAAAGTCGTTTTTCATGCATCACGTTCTCGGGCACATCTCGCTTCCAGGAGACGGCAAACTTCTGCTGTCAGCGTTCCATTCATCTTTATCGAATCAGCCATGAGGGTATGATGATGGGGGAGGGCGGAGATGGATCACAGGGGCAGAATTGATGAGACAGAGGAAAATTACCATGGCTTCAAAACAAGATTAATCAAAGCTAATGGCAATTTAGGATCAAAATATATATTTCCAGCCTTCACTCATGACTTCACTGTGGTGATGAGATATTTTTAAATCTGGATGTTCTGATTTTACCATAAAATAGTGGGAGCAGGACTTTCAGGCCACATCTATGCACACCAGACTTTATCTCACTGGAAACAAACCCAGAACCTTCTTGCCATGACGATTACATCACCATGCTGGCCATTTCATTTGACCCCAATGAAGTCTGGTGTACTATACCAAAAACACCATGAAAATAACATGGTGGACAGAGAGGCTCTCTCTACAGCATCCCTTTATTATGGCTGAACATTAGGAACATGTGCTCCTAATGGAAGAAATATTCCGTGCAAATTTGTCTGGCAGATTACTCAGGACATCCAGTTACACTTATCTCCTCTTCCATTATTTGTACAAGTTTCCAAAATGAATTATGCAGTGAAGATGGAGGTGCTGCCCAGTGTGCTTCAGCTCACCGGCAAACTGCAGCTGCAGCACAGACGAGCCATAAAAGGCATATGAATACTGCTCTTCACGTGAGGTGACTCGCTTAAGTGTAGTCAGTCCTTTCACCCCTTCACAGAGTAAATGACGCAGTTTGTGTGGTAAAGATGGCAGGAAGTGGCTCACACCACACCTCCACTTGGACCCAGGCCCTCCATCAAACCCAGAACACTTCCTGCTATGCTGTTCTATGGTCTTAATTTAAATCTTAAATAAGGAAAGAGCCGTTTAAAATGCTGCCGAGTGTGGTTACTTTATTTAATTTAAATAAGTAATTAGCTGCATGACTTGTTACTCCACATTAGTAGAATTATTTTCAATTCTTGCCGATGGTTTTTAAATGCACAATCCAAAGCAATTTGACATAGGAATGGAACTTTTGTCAGACATTAGATATCAGACATCAGTAAAGATTACATTAATTCAAAGTATTACTGCATTAGTTAATGAATTGTCTATGAGGAGCAGGTTCATTTGATCCTAATAGACCAGAAGCCAACAATAACCTTAACAATGGATGTCTATTATTTTGCTCTATGAGAACCACAAAAATATATTTTTACAGTATAAACCAATTTTTCCCCCCTCAAAACATCCATCAAATCTCTTAGAGCCTAGCCTTGGGATTTTTATGGCTTTTATATCGCCGAGAAATACTCATTCAGCAGTGCACAATGGAAGTTGTGCTCCAAAGAGCTTTTCAGTACTTGATTTAGAATCTGTAAATTTACTATCAAAGAGCTTTTTTTAGAGTCGGCTGAGAGCAAGGATGGGTTTTAACAGACTCACCTCTCTGCTGCTGCTGATGATACAAGCAAGTTTCAAATGCCTCAAGTTTTGGCAAAGAGTGAGTAAACCTGACCAGCCAGTACGAAAACCGATGAAAACATTGGTCTGGTGTGGAGTTTCAGTGCATTGCTTAGCACAGACATGACTCGAACATTTGTGGATATCTGACAATAATGTGTAAACTGATTGAATGATGAAATATTTAAGAGATAATATTCAGTGCATTCTTTTTCTTTCTACCTTGTAGATAAGGTTCTGTTTCCACTGATAAACATAGGGAAAGCAGCAGCTTTCAGTGAGAAATCAAACCCAGAACCGTCTTGCAATGAAGCCAACGGCTGCATCACCACCAATGTGTTGGAGATCTTCCTCTTCACTGTACTGATCTCACACCCCTTGACGCAGCCATCCATCCCACACGCCTTGCAGTGAAAACACTCAAAAGGAGGCATTTCAGACTGTAGCATATCTCACTGAAACCGGCTGGTCCGCCGAGTAGAAATGCAGCATCACTGAGGACTTGTTCACTCTAGAAAATGTCAAAATGCCATTTAGTTTAAATTTGCCTAACAAAAGCAGCAAATTAGGAAATGCACCCTAAAGACTAACCCCTCCCTCCCACCCCTGCAAATCAATTTCACACTGCTACGAAACTGAAATGAATGACTTGAACTTTTACTATAAACCAAACCAAATCTACAAACAAGCTATTTGAAGTAAGTTAAATCATTTGTGAAGCCCCCGTTTGCTCTAAAGAGGAGGAAACTGAGCAGGCTTCTTTGGGAGCAGCTGATGCCTGAAGTTCTGTGCTGCTGTCTGTGCCTCTTCCTGCTGAAAATACAGCCCATTAAAAATTCACAAATGCCTCACAGCTTAGAAATAAAAGTAGCTCCAGTTCATTTTAGGGAGCTTGGTTTGTATTTGCATGTGGATGTCTCCCCTGAATTATATGTTAAGAACAACAAATGGTGTCTGACAGCCCCAGAATGATCTTTTTATAACAGTTTTCAAGCCATGTGGTGCCTTTGTTGATATTGTCAGGCGTGTTTGTGTTTCTGTGTGTGTGTGTGTGTGTGTGTGTGTGTGTGTGTGTGTGTGTGTGTGTGTGTGTGTGTGTGTGTGTGTTTGAATTTGTTACATAGTGAGGACCAGAACGTGTACTTCACTAGCAAAGTGAGGACATGTTGGCTGGGCCTCACAGAAGGTTGTTACAACAGATTGTTAAGGAGATGAAGAATTGTTGTGATTTTTTGCAAGAATTCCTGCTGATCATCAATACATGTTTTCATAAACATGGATGTGGATGTCAGAAAATGTTTTTTTGGCTTTTAAATCTTAAATTTAATCAATTTAATGATGCAGTTCCTTGTGTAAACTGAATGGTGTGTTTGTGTTTCTTTTTGGCCAGAACATCTGGAATGGCCAAATAAAATTCCTGGGTAAAGTTTCCCTTTAAGTTCACCTTTATTCTCAACATAGTTCATTAGTGAGTACTTTTAAAAGAAAGTACTGAAAAGTTTTTGGTAGGTGTTGGATTTTCTGAAAAAGACAGAATATAGACATCAGGCAGTGCTTTGTCAGTCTGGTACAGCATCTGTCAGTAGCCGCTCAGCTCTCCTGGCCTGAGGAGCAAAAACTCTCACATCTTTTGAAACTATGGGGCATCTGTACTTTGATTTGACAGTTTCGCCTTTTTTTTCTTGTAAGCCAGAACTATATTTTCACTTCCTGCGTATATCTTAGTTGCCCTTTTGTCAAATTTCTGACAGCTCTTTTCTTTGCTCAGACTCATAGTGGTGTGTGTAAAGACAACGAAAAACTAAAAAGCCGATAATCCAAATGAAAGAGCACCCCTGCTACGCTCTGATTATGGAACTAAACCTCCATACTTTGGTGCCAGTGCCTCTGAATCAGCAGCCTGAGCATGGTTATCTGAACACACTCTGCTATCTTTGTGGCTCTGTGGGCTGAAGCATTTACTTTTGTTTGGAGTGTGTATTTTGGATGGCATGGTGAAACAGCTCTACCTTGCCTGGAGATGCACATGGCAAACACATTAAATTACTTTTTTTTTTTTGTTTTTTTTTTGGGTAAGAGACATTACAGGGGTGTCATTTTCCCTTTGGTGTATTAGAGGTAGATGTGAATGAGACAGCTGGGCTGTGACATTGTTAGCCACGGTTTCTTCCCCTCTGTGAGTCGACTTATCTGTATTCAGGACGTTATTCTGTGTCCTGATATGAATCACTGAGCGACCTGTATTCTGGAAGAGCCAGTACTTTAAAGTATTACAGGACATTCTGTGAATGCTCTGAATATTATCATCTGCTGTCATCAGAACTGGAGCCAGGTAAGAAAGAAAAGAGGGCAAAGCTGCAGAGGACGCAAAGCTCGACATCTAATTCCAGCGCCCACTCCTCACTGGGGTTAATTGTAAATTAATTGTGAACGTGGGCACAACAATAACGCAGTGGTCAGCATGAAAGTTCTGAGATTCTTTTCCTCTGTCTGCGGGGGTTTTCTCCAGTTACTGTAGCTTCCTCCCACATCAACATTACATTGACTGGAGACTCTAAATTGGCCCTTGGCGCGAGTGAATGGTGTGTGTATGTTCCTGCCCCTCTCCCAGTGACTGATGGGATAGACTCCAGCTCCCAATCACCCTGATTAGGATTACACAGCAGTTTACTGATGATGAACTGATGGAACTGTAAATGTATGGAAACATTTCGTTAACATCTATACTGGAGTCACATGAATTAGTCTCCAAACGTAAACATCATTTCTTTTGTACATTGAAAAATAAGTACCTAAAGTTTTTTTAGGTGAAACTATTTTCCATAATTCCCTCTGGTGATCATTTGATGATTTCCTCCTGAGTGTTGCCAATGGGCTGAGGAAATTTGCTCTAATAATTTTATTACAGAACTTTTATAAAACCCATAACAAATTTAATAGGGCATCATCACATACATTTTTTTCTATGTTGGCTTGTTGAAATAGAAAAATAAGATGCTTCTAACCATAATATAGTTTGATAATAACAGCACATCTCCCAACAAATGTTGGCACCAAACTGAAACGTGTCCTTTGAAGTTGCAGTCTCTATATTCAGTGAGATGTTTCCTATTAACACAGTGAGGGTTTTTTTTTTTAAACCAAACTCAGATTAACTATTTTGTAACAGACCCACAAACACAGTGGTTTGTTTATCACGGTGTGTCATTTGTGACTGGAGGGAGAGCATCTCTGCAGGCCTCTAGCTTGTTTCTTAACTTTTGTGGCTGATCTGAAGGTTCAGCAGATTGAGCCGACTGATGGTGCTAAAGCAGACGGCCAGAGGTTGTTGTCTTCTCCCTTTCCTCACAACTGAGCTCGCCAGATTAACCTGCCTCAGGGCTGAAGTACCAGAGGTTAATGGCCCTTAGGTGTTTCAGTTTCTCTGTTTTTTTATATGTATTTTTGCATTATTGATGATTGAGGCCACTCAAAGTGTGATCAGCTGGTTTATATCTGACATTTGGTGATGGGGAATAAACTCTTGTAATACAAAAACACTGGCAGCACTGCATGCAGTACTCCGCTGTACAGCAGATGAGGCTGCAGCTTCTACCTGGTGTATAAATAGATAAGCGAAAAGAAACCTCAGAGGGCTCATTAAAACGCTCTTCATTAAAGTCAAAGTCAAATAATGATACTGATGGGACTGAAAAAACAAGTAGACATGCTGTTGTTTAGTGTCCACGAGCTTTAAAGCAAATTCCTGGATGTAATGTAAGCAGGGATATAAGCTAAAGTAAAAGAGTTCTGGTGACATTTCATCTCCGGGTAATTGAAAAAATCGATCTCCGCATGTCTGTAAGTCCTCAGTCAGTCAGGTCGGGATAGTTTTAAGTGCTTAAATCGAGTTGACTCTCAGGCTCTTGGAAGATGTTTAACCTCGCATCCAAAAGACTCACGAGTTTTTAATGTTTGGAGGTGTTTGTCACCTTGGAGATGATCTCTTGGGACCTCATAGCTACGATGTGGCATATTTCACTCTCTTAAGATCTGACATTATTATGTGCTGCTGCTGCACAAACTCCTGTAAAAAAAAAAATATTTGCAAATGAAATGATGCCTCAAATCTTTGTCTTCCAGCCTTCACCACACAGAAAGTACAGGCAGGCAGCGAGAAGTAAGAGATGAAGTACAGGTCAGCCACAGCTCTTGATTGGCCAACCTCAAGGTCCAGAGAACAATCAGGAGCATGACCCCGGCACCTGGAGGGAAAAACTGAGGTGTGGCGAGAAGAAAACAAGTCTGTTTAGAGTAAACATCAGATTACATTAACATCCAGGTAATTCTAATAAAATTTAACACAAAATTAATTAGATAGATAAGGTAATCCTAGGGGAAATGGCTTGCTTTTACTTCTCTTCAGGCTCTCTGGAATTGACAGCAACTTTATCACATCTGAAGCAGTTTTCCTCTGCTGGCTGACCCAGAGGTAATTTGTCATCCTTCAAAGAAGAGAAAAAAAAAATCCTGATGAGCTGATGAGAAATCCTGATGGATATTGCTCTCCGAGCCTTCAGCTACTGGTGCAGACGTTGAGAAAAGCGTTTGGTCATTAGTTGTCTGAGACCAAAAGCCCATTTCTCTTTTCTACCACTTGTCTCATTTTTTTCAATGCTTCACTTTTTCCTCCCAGTCAGGATTTGCAACTGAAATAACGCCACCGTTAGCTCCGCTCCTTTTAACCTTTGACACAGGAAGATGGGTGGAGGATAAAATGCTGTTGTTTGGCATTGAGGACAGGTGTATGTTACATTTTGGTGTAACCCATGTTAGCTCTTCTGCCAGGTCAAAGTCTGTCAAATCATCTGTCAAAAATCCATTTTTTGCTTTTCTCACACACAGAAGTCTGATAAGTGACCTGATAAGTGACCTAACTCCATGAATCAAATCAAATCAAGGCGCTCCATCCATCCATTTTCTGTACCTGCGTTATCCAACTTTTTGGGTTGCAGGGGTCTGCTGGAGCCTATCCCAGCTGTCAAGGCGCTCCCCGCATGAATATTTGATAGGTGGCCCGTACCAGCCACGGAGAGGCCGTGATCAAAAATAAAACATAAAATAAGATAAAATACTTGATCTCTGTCTGCCTTCCAGATCCGCACAGACTTCATTAATATAAAACAGCGGGTTTCTTCCATGAGGCGGGCAAGACAAGATAATCTCAACGCTGTTTTTGAGATTCTCTTACGAGTTGTCAGTGAAATATTAAAGAGTGAATGTCAAAAGCTTTCACTCATCATGAAATCTTTTTCTTTTTCTATTCATTAAAAACCCTTTTTTTGTCTTGTCTGGGTGTCGCTGTAGGTAACTGTCTTTCTGTTTTCATGTTGCTAGAAAGACAGCTGATAAAATATTGAAGAAAAGAAATGTTCACAGAACTGGGCTGGCCCACTCACCTATGCGTGTAGTCATTCTGTATTTGGAAGGTTAAAATAATTTATGGAAATGTCGCAGCATCACTGACAGGTCATAACTTATTACTCTGAAAATACTTACAGTTGCTTATTTAGTTAATTGAGACCCATTGAGATTAATGTAGTGTTTTAGTTTTGTGTTTAGTTTTACTCTTTGTGCGTATTTCTGGATTATGTGGCAACCTCAATTTTGACTTCTTTGCCAGTTTGGAAATGACTCCTGAGCCAAGCACATCGTTCACAAGTGATAATGAGCTACCAGTCGGGATGTTGTCAGGTACACCGCGTACTGCTGTTGGAAGGACACAAGATTTGCCAGGACAGGTGACAGGATCACAGAAACGTGTGATCAGCTCTGCAGAGTCCATTAGCACCTCATTTATCAACTGGTCGCCTCATAACAAGATTCCAGGTTCAGTTCCAGAGTCAAGACCTTTCTATGTCCTTCAGTTTCCATGTTGTCCCTGTGTATGCATGGGTTTTTTAGTTCTAGGTCCTCCACTTTCCTCTCACAGAATTTTAATGTTTGAACATTTTTATGATTTCAGTCTTAATTTCTTATCTCAAACAATAATCCCATGATGCTTTATTTTGGTTAACTGGTACATTCATGTGCTTTGGATGCTGAAAAATGTTTTTCAGATGAAGTTCAAAAAAATGTCCTTGTGTCCTCTGTGGGGATCAGAGCTCTGCAGCTGTTGATGTTGCTTGTTGGTCTGTTACTGGGTGTGCTGTAACTACTGATCCAGCCTCTGCTCAGGAACCTATAATACCTATGATAAGGACAACATGACTCTTTTTCCTTCAGAGCTGTCTCATTGCAAGCAATGTTCTCAACCCAAAGTCATTAATAGTTATAATGATGAAAATTTCAATCTTTTTATGTATTACTTTGGGTGGGAGGCATTTCCTTCATCACATTCTACATTTCAGCATTAAAGCAGGTGAAAGTTTAACTTTTCTTTTTTTTGACCAGGATAATGGTGGGTTGAGAGAAGAGAGAAAAGTAGAGAGGAAAAGAAGTTAAAACAAATGAAGAACTTAAAACAAAATGTTGCCGCTCCGCATTGTTGCAGACTGCAGCTGACTAAAGACAAAAATAAACTGCTGAAAAAGGATGAAAAGTTTCCTTCAAGGTCCTTTTTTTCCCTACTCAATCAAGGGCACGGGTGACTCATGAGAAGAGAACAGAACAAAAGGGACGGCGAGTAAACATGGTCCTCCCTCTGAATCCTGTCCCTGCAAACAATATCCCCTGTTTAGGGGGGAGGGGACAAAGCCGATCACCCGTCCGAACTTTCAAAAGGAAATGTCAGAGTGATGTGCCAGCCGCTGATGTCTCCTAATGAGAGAATTTCCACCCTCCTTCATAGACATTTGCTGGGGCTCAGCACCACCGTGAACTGACTCGTTGTTATCTATATTTGCTGTACGGAGAGTGCAGGGTAATGGTAAAACAGGGTTGTCTCAGTGTACATAGGTGATGACAGGGAGCAGAGGTGCTGCAGTTTGAAACAATTATCTTCTATCTAACACACTTAACACCACTGCGTAGAGCGAGTGGTGGTGTCACAGTGTCAAGAGTTGTTAAGAAAAAAGATGGAAACAAAAGAGCCCTGACCGAAATTTGTCAGTTGTGAGTTTAGGTGGGAGTACAAGCCAGATTTCATTTCTCCTTCCATCTGAATGCTGCTATCCAAAAATCCCTGAAAAGCTCTGCGTTGTAATGACCTCGTCAGCAGTTTTCAACATTGGCACCGATTGATTATAATCGGCTGATGCTGGAGTGGAACACAGGGGTGTGATTGATGTTTCAAAGGACTGAGAGCTTTGTGTAAAGGTACATAGGTTCTCCCAGAATGGTTCTGATTCCACTTTACCGGGACTCTGCGGATGACAAACCTGTTCAATAGACTTGACTTGGACGCTGTTGGTGGGTGTGTTAAAGGTCACACAGCTTCTTGATGTGGATGGATAGATCCTCCTGAACCATATAGCTTTTATGGCTCATTTATGCTGAGATCCAGCTGTGCTGCATCTGTGTGAGTACATGCCAGAGTTCAGAAGCACAGATAAAATGAAAGTGGGGCCAAAATGGCACAGAAAAAAACAACTAAAGTCCAATACTGTTTGTATTTCAGTAAGACACATTATGTTTTTCAGATATAGCAAGATTTCCAGTGCTGGTGGTGAAGATGATGTTACTTTAGGTAATCCTGCCGCCAAAGAAACACGCTCATAACTTAATACAGCGGCTGGGTTTTATCTGAGATGAACCTTTTCTTTCAGGTGTATCCCAGAGGAACGATAAAGCTCACAGTGTCTCTGAGGCCCCCATGATTGGTCACAAGGGGAGAGGAGAGAACACAAATAAGAAAACAGTGCCATCAGAGAACCCTGGTTACCCCAATGACCAAACAGTATCAAAATCAAAGTGAGCATTGGATTTATGGCCTTTAGTTGGTCACATTAAGATATGAATCTTAATTAAGTCAGTCTTGACAGAGCCTCTGTAAAGAAGACTTTCACAGAACTCTTTCATGTTCCTGACTCTCATAAAAATAGCACAAATATCTATTTTACTTTTATTTTACTTTGCTGCTTAAATCAGTTATCCAGATGTTGAGCTGAAGTTGTAGGAGCTTTTTGTCCAGACCGTTGAGGACTGCGATATAAGCTGGAAGGAGGTGATGCTGTGATCAATTATATGTATAAATTGATTCTGAACCTCAGACAGGGCCTGTGCAAAGGTGATAAACAGCAGAGGTAATATGTGTCGTTTCATTTCTGCTGCAACAAAAGGTTCAGCCACAGTTAAGGCAAGATTTAATTATTGATTGAAGAGACTGTAAGCAAAAACCTGTAGGAGCGCGAACCTGAGACCAAAGTGGAGAGAGAGAAATTTATATTTGTAACCTGCTAAATTTGTTATCTTTTACAGTTTACACTCTAAAAAAGATGTGTTTATATACATAATCCACCACTTATTAATAAAGAAACTACGAGGAAGAAGACGGTAAAAACAGCAAAGGTTTAAACTTTTAAGATGAACCTGTAAGACTTGATATTGTAGCTGAGAGCTTCCTGAGCATCCTGAAATATTCACAATGGTGTATTCTTAACGCTCAAGTCCATGTGAAGCTCTTTCCTCACCTTTGGGTGTGATGAGAATGAATTTACAAAGAATATTTTGGCTGCAGCATGGTGTTTGAAGTTGGCTTTGGGCGCCACTCTCATTAGTTTGCAGCATGACTCAAGATTAAATCTGAGATCAGCTGTAAATGGAGGCCAGTACCAAACCACAGAACTGCTTCAGTTTAATGGTTGTCTGCTGTTACGCCGAGATCTGTAACCTGATCTCGGTCGTTTCAAATTTTTCATTTAGTGTTGTTTAGTTTGCTTACATAGATTAAATTATTGATGGATTACACTGACATTATTTTGATCTGCATGCTTTGGTCCAGTTCTTTAGATTTTAATCAGTTTACTGTTGAAGTGTTTTAGCTCTTAATCACTGTATTCAAGAATCCTTTTAGGTACTTTATTATAAAACATTTACTCTCTATAATTGATGTTTTATAAGTACACACTGAAGAGCAAAATACTCATCCTACTTAAAAAATAACTTTAGCTACTTGTTGCCAGAGAAATGCAACTTTACTCTACATTAGAATGCAACTTAACATTTTCTTTTAATACTTACATTGCAATTTTTTGTGCTAATACATGATATCAGAGTACTTTGTGTACTTTTCACCCCAGTGCTCAGAGCATCACTGATGAAGTAGGTGTTTCATATTTAGAATTAGTTATTTTGAAAAAAGCTTCGAGTGCATAAAAGTGCCCAGCTAGCATATTGATTTTTATTAGAATATGCTAATGGCCAGCATCTGCCCTCTCCTAACCCAGAGTTCAAGGAAAAGCTGGAAAAGGAATTCTGCCCCCTGCCTTTTTATCGAAAATTTACATCTCCGTTATTCCAGTTATGACTCGCATGTAGGCGCGTTATCTTCATGATTCAGAGTTGAGTTTGAAAGTGTGTGCCTCTCTGCGTACAGCGCCCAGGTGAATAAATAGAATTAGATACAATCTTAGAACAGTTCCATCACAGTGAACTATCTCTGATGGGGAGAAATATAGGAATTTAACACCCGCATCTATGGAAAATGTGCATAGAACCTGGGTGGTTGTTCTCTGCTGTCTCTAAGTTTGTTCTTTGGTGATTTAGATCTTTTTTTTTCTATGTTAATGACTGTGTGCAGTGATGAATGTGCAATTTTCTCTCTTTCCGTTATGACTGGCTGGAAGAGTACGTGTGCCTGGAGTGCTCCTGCAGCCCAGGGAATCCTTCACCTGTCTACACACTCACACGGCCGTACATACTCGGTTTTGCCAGAGGAATTTAGAGCTGAGCTTAGTTGACTGAATGTGTAGTTGGGTGGAAACTAGTCCTCAAACAGCGAGGACACAAGGAAACATCTCAGCTGCTAGTCAGGGAAAGATAATGATGTAGTTTTGTGTGGGTTTTTTGTATTAAGATTGTTGCCCTGAAACAATGTGCGGTTACAGTATTTGGAGTAAAAACTACAAAATAAAAGATTTTTTAGAATAAAATTATCTTTAAACTAATTTCTAGCAAAACTATTTGCAAAGGAGACTTTTTGGCCAAAAATGGTTTGTTAGTTCACCTTTATTGGTCAACACCCTACTAGTGTGCTGCTGGCTATATTCCTAGAATATGTTTCTGAACATTTTGGCTCCATTGAAGGCAAATGTTACGTTTTGAGTGTTGCTGCAGGTTTAGACTTTCCTGAGGTCTCTGCTGCAGGTTTATACAACACACAGAGACACAAGACTCCACATCTTGTATCCTTACAGGAGATGCCAATCGTAACCCCGGCCCTGCAGAAGTTGGTCCTTTTGTTTTGCTTCATGACATTCCATTTATTCATGCTGTCTTAGTTCAGAGCTGACTGTCACTTGGTTGGTGAGACGGTCTGCTCATGAATATTAACCTTTACCAGTCTCCTCAAAACACAGACACACACACACACACACACACACACACACACACACACAAACTAAAATTAAGTCTTGGCAAAAGCCAATGCACCAATCCCATATTTTAACACTGAAGTCTTCGCTAACCCCAAAACTGCAAAATTATTTGAAATGCATATTAATATTACTGTTCCTCTGTACCACATCAGACAAAAAAAATATCTTTGTATAATTTTGTAATGGCTTATATGGATATTCTTTTGAAAGACATGTTGTATCACAGGGAAATATTAGTTATGATTTGTCTTCGTTTTACATGCAATATGGAAAAGAAACCAGCAACAGACACTTACACACACTGTGATCATGCAAGTGCAGTCAGCAAACGAGACTGCTGCATTTTTCATATGTCATTTTTGCACTATTTTCAGAATTTCCAACGATGCTCCGTGGGTATGTTAGGCACACTTATGTTTGCCTCTGAAGTGCTTTAAAGCATCCTGGGAGCAGGACGTAACTTCCAGCAGACAACACTGGTGATTTATGGAGCACTGGCATGGATTGAGTCTTTGCATACGATTAACTCTGCACGTGTTTGTCGTGCTGAGTGTGTGTTTGTTAAATGCAGCACTGCTCTCAGTGCTGCTCAGCTACAGTGTGAAATTAGTTGTGACTGCACTTATTAAGAAGTCACACATTTTCAGCTGCCTGAACACAAAGACAGGCGCTCTCCACTTCATTTTACCACCGCTGGATTATAAACGATTTACCTCATGACATGAGAGGATACTGTGGTTTGAGTATTGTTTTAGCAATACCTCTACCTTCATGCCTGGAAGAATAATGTCAGATGAAGATAATCTGCCCCCCCTCCCCGCATAGGGATTAAACCTCTTGCTCATGTACACTGCAGACATACTGCACAGTCCATTACAGCACAAGGAAAGAGGCATTCATCACAGCTGTCATATTAGTCTCATCGTTTTCCTCCGTTTCTTGAATGTGACCTTCTGTACAGCCTCACCACTACGGTGAGGGGCTGTGGCCTAGTCTTATATTCATGCTATTTGTCTTCCTGCGCCTGCCAGAGACTCCAGGGAGGGGAGACGAAGGTCAGGCGGACTCCTCATTCTCTGATTCATCGCTGTTTGCTCACTGGGGTCAGGACCTCAGTCCGGACAACCGGCGGGTTGCGCTGAAGATGTTCCAGTACTACGGATATAACGGCTACCTCAGTGATCGCCTCCCTCTGGACAGACCCATACCAGACCTGAGGCCTGATGGGTAAGACCGCTGGAAACACTCTAGAAGCTCATTATAGTGTTTATGAAGATCTGTGAATCTGTTCAAAGTCACGCTGTAATGGAATGGTGGATGGACACGGATGAACATTTCTGTCCAAAATTCTAACATGATTAGTGCTCACCAATTCAGGTGTTTATGTAGCTCAGCGTAAGGTGTGAAATTGCTGTTAGATGATGAAATAATAGGGTCGAACTAGTTTACTGGCGGCCAGTAATACAAAAATTGCTGGCAGTATCCTCCACTTAAACTTTCAGTATTAAATTTAAATTGATATTCCGGCAGCAAGTTAAAGGCTAAGCTAAGCCCATGACCCAAAAGTGGAGACAACGCTGCAATATTTTTAAAATTTAGAGCATCTATTTGAAATGCAATCCAGCAAGCTGTTTCCCTCCTTATTTTATCAAGAATGGAACCTGATAAACCTACACATATTTCAAAGCAAAAAAGTAAAAGAAAATCCCATCTATCATCCCTCCCTATGTTCATATCATCATATATCTTGAACTACCTGTCTTTCAGACCTCCCGCTCGCACTGAACTGGTTCTGTGCGTTCATCCTCAGCCCTTCTGGTGGGGGTGGGGGAGGCTCAGCCATAACTATAATGAGCAGCATGAGGTGGTAGCAGCAGGATACCAACCACTTTCCCAGCAGTTTAACCTGCACTTCTAAATTAATGTTAGTGTGAAGAAGAGCATCACGCCTGTTAACGGGGGACGTTTTAACAGTTAACACAAAATGTTCTAATCATTTGTATGAAAATGGAACCAAAAAGGGCAGTTACAGTTGAATATGCATAGGCATTAATTTCTTCAGGCAATGACAAAACATTTATTTAAAGAGCAGAGCAACTTGACCTATTAGAATATAATGGAATAAACCATCTTGGGAGTGCAGTGCAGGTACAGTGTTCTTACAGTTCTGCAGTTATATACCCCATTTTGCGCAACACTGATGTCGCTGTATCTGTTAACCCTTCAGATAAATCCAGGAGAAAACACTGATTTAAGCACTAACCCACAAACTTTTCTTGTTTTCCTTGCAGGTGCAGAAATACCACTTATCCTTTAAGCCTCCCTCAAGTGAGCATTGTGTTCATTTTTGTGAATGAAGCCCTGTCTGTGATCCTGCGGTCCATTCACTCCGCCATCAACAGGACGCCATCTCACCTTCTGAAAGAGATAATCCTTGTGGACGACAACAGCAGCAACAGTAAGGAACAGATCTACACAACCAACCAACAGCAAAATCCAATCAAATATGGCTTTATGAATGTGAACAAGCATGAGAGCCCCGACAAACTTCAGATTTATTAACATGGCCACGATCTCCTGCAGATGTGTTTACAAAAATCCTCTGCAGATTTTAGGCAGGATACACACCAAATCCATTATCAACCATCTGACGTGGTTGAGAATCACGGAGCCCATCGGCAGCACAAGTAAGATGCTGCACTCTTTGGCTGTCACGGCAACACATATGAACAAAGACCAAACTCAAGAGGGCACACTCCCGCAGGGCTCATTTCTCTGGAATTAGCTACCACCATTAGCAAGGCTCGTCACTCAGTTTGGTGACTTCAAACCAGTTTTAGAACATCTGATATTTCTACCATATGTGGGAGATGGTCCTGGATGCTGGAGTACGCTAGCATTAGCATCACCTCAGCCAATGTTCCACTGGGTCTGTTTACATGACCATAAAAATCTGATTATTGTCCGATTTTTGCAGTCATCAGATTATTTAGGTGATCGTGCAAACACCATGATGCGATATACTTTATCACACGACAGCACACCTAGGTTTTCCCAAATTGTCTGATGTCTTTGTGCATAAATTGTAGAAAACAAAAGTTGTGTGACAAAATGAGCAGAAGATAAATGACAACAAGCATGGTGTGCAGCATTGAAAAACTGACAAACAGCCACCTCTGTGTGGCCCAATGAAGCCAGTTTTTCTATGCTTTTACACTCATTGGAGGTGTAATCACCCATTTTCTTTTTATCTTTAAAATCCAGCATTTTGTTGAGTAAAATGTACTTGTGCATATATTAATTCATGGTGACTACAGGGAGTAATTTGGGTGTCACTGCCGTGTTGAAGGACACTTCGATCGGCAGCTGCAGCCAGAGATTGAACCACTGACCTTCTGAAGCGTAAACCTATGAAGCTCCACCTCTGAGATTCAGCTCCAGACTAATAAACGCTGCACACAGAGCTATTTTTATTGTCCAACAGTAAACATGCCACTGCATTGAGGAGAGAACGTTTAAAGCAAAAATACCGATACTAAACCTTGGATTGTTTATACATTCTATAAAAGCTCATCTTGAGTCTGACATTAGGTCTACTTCATTTGCTTTACAGTAAATGAAAGTTTAAATGCGTTCCAGCCATTAATTAATCTCTTACATTCTTTTGTTTTAATGAAAAAGCAAATCACCTCAAACTAAATGTGATTCTCCACCTCTATTTTGTCAGTAATGTGCTTGTTCACACAGCCTGTGGGTTGTGTGGCCATGATGAGCGCCACTCGTGTGTCTTCTGGAGGTTGAACACATCTCCTCTTCCTGTTGTGATTCTAATTCCTGCTCACCTGCTCGTCCATCAGCTACACTTAAAAATTTGCCAGCCAAAGAGTCAAGCTCTGGAATGCCCTTTGTCATGTGTAGTGTGATATTTCCGACTTCTCCAACAGCGCTAATGAGCTGCAAAACTAGGAAATTTGCCCTGTGGTGAGCACTTTTGCATGTGCACATTTATTTTCAGTATATGTATGCGCTGGACATTGCATAACTGTTAAAACAGACTTGTAGTCACCAATGAAAGCGGATCTATAATTTACATTCTAACACTTAAACTCTATTACAAAGGCAGAAAGCGTGCCATAAAAAGGTAATGATACCATGCCAAGGTCATTTATATATGACCACCTTTAAATGGGTTACGCCGTTTATAACAAGGACAGACACAGCCATTACAGGCAATAAACCTGGGGAATACGCTGGGAAGAATGTGGGTACATGATTCAATAATGCAAAACAGGTAATCTGATCTGTAGCTGGCGCTAACAGAATTCAGCTCCCTGACACAAGACAACTGTGTCCCACCAATTCATGTGGTGAATGATGATTTTCTCAGCTGGCCACTGTTGATCGCATTCAAAAAGTTTATAAAAAGTAAACACCCAATCCTTTCATTCTTCTGATTATCACATCAGATCATACTGTTTTTTTCACATTTCATCTCATAATAGAGAGCGAGGGAGCAGCCTTGTTTGGCACCTCCTGTGTCACGCGCTGACATTTCCCCGATGGCATTTCTCCTTGTTTGACAGCACGTTCGGTTACACCGTGTCTGATTGGGGCCTGGTGTTATCGTTATCTGCACGCCTGCGAATCTTTTCGGTGCTAAATGTCATTAGCTTGCTGACCCGTGACGCTGGTGCGATTGCCAGACGGGGTCGTTGCACACGCCAAACCTCCTCAGCACCCACAGCTCCATATTGGCCGTGCTTCTTAGCCGCTGCTTACCCCTCAGATGCATTAGCATGCAGGAGGATGTGTAGCTATCAAGGGAGGGAAGGACAAATTGACCTACGTGATTCCTCTTTAATTGGTTGGTGTCCCAAGTTGTGTCCTGAGAAAGAGGAGGCATTTGGGTGGGTGTTCCTTTAGAGGAACTGTGGGAAGAATTGTACTTTAAGGATTTTTTAGTGATTCTTTTTTTGATGAGCATCTAACTTGTGCTTTCTGTTGCCACTGGGAACCTCTAAATCTGCTTCTCTGGTTATTATACTGCCCATCCCCATGGGGCCCGGGTATAATGTGGATTTAGTCAATGCCTCAGGTGTCCAGACAAGTTCCAGCAGCTGTCTGAAACCATTTGGACATCCAGCAAACAGTCGCCAAAGATCCAGCCAGTGAAAGCTGGAGGGTACACAAAAGCTGGGGTGAGCAGAATCAACCTACAAAGCTGAGTTTACAGGATAAAGTGCCAGCTGTAAAAAAAAAAAAAAAAAAACAAGCAGCGCAGGAACTTCAGCCATGTGTGCTCTTTGTCCCCCAGACAAAGCTTGGATCCAGGATTTAGACACAAGACAACTGTGGAGTGTGGGTCGAATAATCTGAGCAGGTTTTGACACCTGCAGAGCTGCGTAGTGAAAAATTGCCAACTGCGGTGATGCAAACCACATAGCAACCGTGAGACCCGTAACCATGCCGATCAGCCATCTGCTGTGCCAGTTTTAATTCCTGTGTAATAAATGGTGGAAAGTTGTGGAATCAGTCACTGCAATCACCTCCATGCACCAATCCCCTACATATATGCCTCACAATATGGCATATACTGTATATATATATATATATATATATATATATATATATATATATATATATATATATATATATATATATATATATATATATGAAAAAAATCTGGAAGCCAGTGAACACATTTTTTTTTATTGACTACAAATTTCAGCTGTCTTTTTGTTTGATTCTCATCTCTGTCAGTTTGCTGTTTATGGCAATTCCCAGTTGGCTCCTTGTGGTCTGCGGGAACTTCTTCATCGTCGCTTCTACAAAAAAGACATAATGAGAAGACATCACATGAACTCCACTTGTAAAAATGACAGAGATAATCAGCACAGGCCGTATACTAAAACTAGAAGAGCAGTATTATCTACCTGTCCGCTGTTACCGTCCACCGCCCAGGTAACTGTCTTCGTCAAAATCTTGAACACAGTCTATCCGGAGAATGCTTCGTAGTCCCTGTTCTGCTCCTTCTGTCCACTCTACCAAGGCAAATGTCATCGTCATGGCAATTTCATAAAAGGTTTGTGTGTAATCTCAGTTTTACGATGCTGCAAGAGGACTCTGGATGTGCACGCATATGAACGTGATGACGTCATAAACGCTCATTGTGTCGCTGTCCTGTTCCTCAAGTCACATCCCAAATGAAAAATATGGGGGTGGCAGCATCATTTTGTGGGGTTGTTTTGCTGCAGGAGGGACTGGTGCACTTCACAAAATACTACTGAAATGTATGTAAACTTCTGACTCTGAGGAAAGTAATAAATAATTGTCTGAAAAATTCTCCCTTTCGTTATTCTGACATTTAGCAAATAGAAATAATTTTGATAGTCCTAAATGACCAAAAACAGGGTGAGTTCAATCTGATTTAATCTTAGGCATTAAGAAAAAACGTTATGTGCCTTTTTATCTAGTGTAGGTAAACCTGCTTTCAACTGTACATATGAGGCATTATGTATGACATATATGCTGATATATGAATCAGAATGTGTCATATATGTATGTGGCTATATAGGACACATATATGTCCTATATAGCCACATATATCCACAAAATAGCCACATATATATGACTCTGACTATGGCATATATGCTGCATATATGTGGCATATATGGCATATACTGTATGTTCATATAGGTTCTTTCCATGTGGGCAGGCACCCACATAAGCAAATAGCAAAGTTTTTGATATGAAGGGGAAATGCAATGACTTCTTTGCACAGTTTTCCTAGAGTGAGGTGAGCTAAATGGCAAATTCTCCATTTTTAACATTTTAACATTTGCACGTATTGCATTATGAATGCGTCGTAGATTTACCGCTTGCTCGCACAGTGCTGTTGAAATCTTGGAATGATGCAGATTCCATCCTTTAGCCTTTTTCCTCCTTGGATATAGAGGTGGATCAAGAATGACTACAGATACAGGCATCTCAGCTGCTCACATGAGTAACAGCATTAGTTTAAAGCCTGTGAATCAGGCTGTGCTACATCTGATCAGGCTCCATGAGCAGATTAAGTGCTACTGATCCAGGCCGGCAAAAGAAGAGCAGATTACACCTGAGATGTTGGATGGTTGGAAGGATGCTGCTATTAAAGATTATTTTTCGATATGTTATGTAAAGAATATCTTTAATGCCCTGTGGAAAACAGTAGCAGCAGACCAGAATGGAATAATAACACTACTAATCTCTACATCTTGCTTTTATTAGCTTTATTGACTGTGTGGTAACGATTACGATTAGTCAGTTGTGTTACTCACATTATGTACTGGGATGTCGCCTGCAGCAGAGACCCTCAGTTAGCGGCCCTTTAACATCAGGCTCATTCATCATTTCATTGGCAGCATGATAAGCACATTAATTAGTTATGTGTCTTGTTAAGCAGAGATTTTAAGCAAATACAAACATACATCAAATTCAGTCAATTAGGCCTACAGCTAATATCTTCATGATCTGGATGCTTATTTTAACTACCGTACTCTTCAATCATTTTTTCTAGTGTTACATATAAAATTATAGCTTCTTTCTTTCTGTCCTAGTGGTGAGAATTAAAACACATTAACATGATGATTGATGTTTATGATGATTTAAGATTATGATAATTTGTCTTGATAATTTGTTTATATAATTTTATCTTAATATAAGTTTAGTCTAATAATAGTTTTATGATATATTTTTTTCATATAATATCATAATTGTAATTTGTTTTGCTAATGCTGGGCCTTTTCTGACATATTATTGTAAACTTGTTTTTTTTTTTTTCTTTTAAAATATCATAAACGCCAGAAACAGCTGTATTATGATATTGCTTATAATGCTTTTATTTGATTTCAGATGGAAAAGAAAATTTTTCTTGCACATGGGTGTAAAAAAATATTTGATTTAGCGGCTTATAATGGGAATAAACTTTCAAGTCAGACTCAAGAGTTAGCCGGTTTTCCCAGGTTTTTTTGACAGTACGGCCTGAGCTGCTCATATTGCAGTAGCCAGCTATGGTAACCGTTGGGGAAGTCTGCAGCTTCCTCTCTGGTCCAGTGATCAGAGAACTGAAGCATGAGTAGTGCTGCCCTCCTGAAATACTGCCCAGTGGAGGAGGACGTGACAGCCTGTGGTAGGCGGATGTTGCTCACATGTGGCTCACTTTTGTCTCGTGTATCACACACACACAAAAAAAAAAACACCCTCTTCAAACATCGATTCTAAAGTCAGTGCTTTTGAATTTAATTTTAGATGAGCTGAAGGAGAAGCTGGAGGATTTCGTGTCTCAGACAAACAGCCAACGTCCAGGATTTATTAAGGTGGTGCGGCATTCGAAGCAGGAGGGTCTGATCCGGTCGAGAGTGAGCGGCTGGAGGGCCGCCACGGCTCCTGTTGTTGCTCTATTTGATGCCCACGTTGAGTTCAACATCGGCTGGTGAGTCACTCACAAGGAGAGCTTCATAATGCTAACACTCGATGGCACAGTTGAGTCATATCACTATGTGGGTTTCAAATAAAGTGATCTAATTTAAAAACAAGGACTGTTTTGTCTAGTGGATGTAGTATTCGCAGAGAACACGCCGCACAAGTAGAGAGGCGCCAGTCAGAGAGAGGAAGTCAGAATTTTTCATATGAAATGACAACTAGCTGTACATCAACTAATCCTCCAAGATACACCAATATAAAACTGAATTAAAAAGACGTTTAGTCCTGTTTTTCACTCCAACCCAATTACTTTTAGCAGTATATTTTAGCTGCCATGCCTCACCCAATGAATCAGATTTAGGATTAGGACTTTTTGTTAATTACAAAAGAGCAGTTCAGTTTAGCCACCTTCCCGGCTCAGATAATATTTAATAAAAAAAATAAATCCAATTTCGTCAGAATGCACAGAGCAGTCAGACGCCTCAGCTATCCATGAAGCATTTAAAATTGAACACCGCAACAACAAAACACATTAATGTCTGGGCAAAGAGAAATTACTGAATAAATCAACAGATCAGGCAAGAAAACATCTGTAAGACCATAAGAAAACATAATGGACTGTGCTGGAGGTTCAGCGTCTGATGGCTGCGGGGATTAAAAATTGCATATTTATTTGTTGTGCAAGTAAAAAAAAGACTGGGGGATAAAAGCTGTAAGAATGACTGAATATGGTTCAGCGCCAACCAGCAACAGAAAGTGGAAATATGGAACATATGAGCTGTTTAGAATTTGCAGCAGTACTGGTCCAGGATGAGCTACTATCAATCCCTGATTAGGATCGTAGCTCTGGATCTACATCCGTCTTGACTAAACATTTCTTTACCCATTGGAAAGCTTTATTTTTACTGTGATACCACAAATTCACTAGTAAAGGAAGCAAAATCCAGAATAAAAACAGTTATATTTTTTTATTTTCCTTCATGGATTACCTAATAATATATATAATTAAAAAACCTTAGAGGGAGAGCTAAATATAAGAGGAGTGGATGCTTATGAGATTACTTTGTTAATGTAGTGTGCAGCTTTGAAATCACTTTGTTTGTCATTTAATTAAGAAAGTCTATCATCTTAATGACGCTTTGTCACATCAGTGCATTAAACGTGGACGCGCGCAGTAAAACCACTCTTTGATTTTGCTCTCGAAGGGCTGAACCCATCCTGCAGAGAATTCAAGAAGACAGAACCCGCATCATTTCCCCGTCGTTTGACAACATCAAATATGACACATTTGAGATTGAAGAGTATCCTCTGTCAGCCCAGGGCTTCGACTGGGAACTGTGGTGTCGCTACCTCAACCCACCCAAGTCCTGGTGGTACAAGGGCAACAAGAGTGCACCCATCCAGTAAGTGCAAAGGAAATGTTTTGATAGCTTGAATAAAATTAAGGAAAAAAAAAAAACATGATTCATGCAATGCTTAGGAATAAATTGCAGGCTTTACAAGGTCATTATTCCCTCCTTGACTTTGGTGTTTCTATAGCAACGGTGCCAACAAGCTAACACTAGCTATACAGATGGACAAATCTAATCTTCCCCATCTTTAATTCCCCAGGAGTCCAGCCCTGATTGGCTGCTTTGTGGTGGACAGGCTGTACTTTGAAGAGATTGGTTTGCTGGATGAGGGGATGGAGGTGTACGGAGGAGAGAATGTGGAGCTGGGCATCAGGGTGAGTAATGATGACGCTAAAGGGCCATTTTCATTTGGGTTGTGTCTGAAAAATTAGCTGTAATAATGGCTGTTGCGAACAAGGTCACAGAGTATCTCATTTTCAAATATTCATTCAAAAGTGTTTTTCGGCCGTGAGCAACATTGTCTACTCAGAGATAAAAAGGATTTTTTTTCCCCCTTTTTTCATGAAAATGAAGTGATTTGCAGTATAATACTTTTTGACGGTATACCAGTTAAAAGAACGTTCAGCTTTTTTATGGCAATATTTTTTGTTGGCTTGTCATATTTTGGTGTGTACTGAGGTTGTATGCCACCTGTCGCCTGAAGGCAGCTGTGATAGGCTCCAAGCCAACTCCATAAAGAAAAAGAGGTCAGAAGATGGAGGGATGGATTGATGAATCTTTCCATTTTCTGATTTTCGGAAGGAAATCAAATTAACCGTGACCTTTCGGTACTAGGAGGGCTTTGGCATGAGTGCAGTCCACTGATTGGTTGTCTCTCCTAATTGTAATCTGCATTGCAACGCTCTATTTTTAGAGATTAGTCCTTTTTCCATTACTGGAGCTTTTATCATTTATACAGATTTGGAAAAACCTCGGCACATTTTCCTTTATCCGGGTAAATAAATTGTTGATAATAAAGGCTTCTGGCAATGTTGGTGGAAAAAGGGTTTGCTTTTGTTGAGGTGACACCGTGTCGAGCTGTGTCTGTGTGTGTGTGCGCTGTGAATTGTCACTTTTTCATAGAGGAGCTTGGTCATGCAAAGTTATTATTGCTATGTGCATCAATGTATGATGTATGTCTGAGGTCATGTGTTCCATTTGTACACCGCCAGCAGCTCTGACATGGATAACAGATGCTTTTGTTACTGTTTATTTTGGCAGAACTATCTGTAGGGAAAGCTAATGATAGCATAATTCTATCGTACAAAGCCATTAACGCAGTGATCAGCCCATTAAATAATGAGCAGTTAACAAGACTCCAGCTCCTCCTCTGCAGCATGAGAACCAAATGGAGGAAAGCGTATGACTGCAAATGCAGAAATATTTAATTTCACTAACCTAATTCTTCCTCACTAATTACAGAGATGCAATTATCAGTATAGGGGGAGATTGGTCCCATAAGTCATCTTCCAGTAGCAATGACATGCTTTTAGAATTCCCCAACTTAATAATCAGCCTCACTTGATGCTTCATAGCTGGGTGATTTTATCAGAGATCAAGACCCCAGGTCTGTATGAGCAGAGGGCTGTTGTTTCGATTTGAATCTATGTTGTTGACATCTCATATTGGACCAAAGGAACTTGCCCTTGCCTAGAGGTTAATGCGGTTTGTAGTTCAGTAAAGCTTTGGAAACAGAAGGTGAAACAGCAAGCTGAGAGCTATAACACTGGCTGACTCCGGCACAGGTCCCAGATTAGCAATCCATAGAGCGCCAGCAGGGCCTGTCTGTCTGTCTGTCTGCAGCACATTGGTCATGCCTTCAGACCACCTGCCAGCACACACAGGCTGCTGATGGATCTTCAGAGACACACTCAGAGCAGGCCAACAGCTTCAGGGATGTCCTTGATCCAGAGAGGACGGATGAGCTCCTGGTTTCTGTTTACTTTCAGTCTGAAAGTGCAAAATGGAATTTAGTACACCTTTAATGAGGTAGCAACACATGAATGTCTTGTTTATGTCATTTAAACATTTATTTGTGCAGCTGTTGTGTTATTTGGTATAGCACACTATCCTAATCAGAATATATTCAAAAAAGACAGCGTAACACTGCTCCTCCTGCACCATCTGCTATAAATAGAGACCACACAACGCCCCATTCAGACATTTATTTTATATTTTTATTATTTATTTTACAGTCAGTGTACTTTTTGTGCTGTTTTTAGCAAACAGTCGGGAGTTTCCCTCTCAGTGATCTGAGGCTGAGCACTGGCTGGTCCATAGTTTCCACAGATAACTCCGAACTACACTGCTCAGGGCTTTAAAAGTGATCAGAAAAATCGAAAAAAAACGTATTTTAAGAAAATGGGGGGAATGAGGTTGTCTGCTAAAACCAGTAAGGAATCAAGCCACAGCAGTATGAACTAGTCTGAAATGATGAATGAGATTTCTAGAGATTTTGGAGACAGAAGTTGCTGTAATTGAACCCCGAGATTGTGAGAGGGGCAGGGATTTATCTACACTGTGCATAAAGTTTATTGTCTTGTCATGCACCTGCATTTATTATAAATACTACAGAGCTCCATAAAAGCCTGCACCTCTAATAATCTATTTTGTAGTAGCTGCATCAGCTCAGACTGCACACACCAACACAGAAAATACCCTAAAAGATTATTTTAATAGAAGTTATTTCCACAAACACCTGCAATACTGCATCTTGTGCCAGTGAAGCCAGCTTGGAACAATGCATCGCAAAGCTAACACCATCATTCCAAACCAGTGCCAGGAAGGTTATGTTGAAAAATGAGGATAATTGTAGCCTCTGAATCATAATTATGAAGCCGGCTTTGTATACAATATTTATGAAGGTGGCAATAAAACACCATTACCATTATAATAATGATTTACACGCCACGTTTCATTCAAATATCCAGTGTGTACTCAGGATTCAACACAAACAGCTGTGAAAACACAGCGAAAAGCAGGTCTTTGTAGTTGCTTTTTATCCTGCAGCATTATTAAAATACATTGTGATTAAATATCAAATAAAAAAAAAAAAAAACAATCATCCTTCTGCTAAAATGTTGTTTTGGTGCTCTAAATACATTATGTATGATTTATCACAGAAAGCATGAATATTTAATTGACATAAAGAACATGACGATATCACGGCGTGATGTGACATGTTAGTTATTGTCTGTTATTCCTCCACTGATGTCTTGTCTTTTCCCTTCACTGGAAAAAAAAAGCACATAATAGTCACACAGGATGAATATAGGCGCTCATATAATGGCTCAGGGCATAATTGTAGACCTGCAATTGTGATTGGGTTTCGGGACCCTGATGCAGCAGAAAATCTATAGAACCTGCTGTGGTAAGCTCACGCCAACGAGATGATCGATGGGTCTTTTGCATGACAGAGGTGGTGTGAATGTCAAATCGTCATAATAATCTACAGAAGTGTTATGAGAAACTATAATAAAAGATGTACCAAGGTTAGCACATGATGGCTGGATGTGTAGTAAACAAAAGGAAAGTGAACTGCTGCAAACACACATGACTGGTTTTAGTTAGATGGTCAAGTCTTTCAAATTATTCTGTCTGATAGGCTTAATCAGGAAAATAAATGAGCAACTCTGTTTCAGAAATGATGCGAAGGTGATAGGAAGGAAGGTGATACACTGATCATGCACGGCTACAGATTACTGCAGATCTCTGTGCCACCAGTTTTCTGTCTGTTCAGTCTTTGTTAGTGATTTATATTCAAGGATGAACGCGAGCAAAGGTCATCACAATCAGATGGTGGCTGGTGCATTCAACAAAACACCTTTAACAACCAGGTGGTGTATTTCATCACGCGATTGAATGGCTATTACGTTTAGCTCTTGCTACTAATTAGAATTTTCCGTTAGTGAGGTCATTAGCACTCACATAGGGAACAAGTTAACATAAAAATGAGGATGTGCAGGATATAGATGTAGCGCTGTGGTTCTGGCGCCCAGAAGGTCAGTAACTGGATCTATCGCCTCAGTGGGCCACATTTTTAAGCGTCCTTGAATCGGACACAGAACGCCAAATAGCTCCTGATCCCGCATCTTCCCCGCGCGGCTGGGTGTGCGCGGTTTCCAGATAAGCAGCTGCCGCCCGCTGACGTGGAGACTGTCACCAGCATGTGAATGTAAGTGTGAAGGGTGAACACACACTTACAAAGTGCTCCAAGTGTTGGAGAAGTCTACAAGAGCGTAGGTACGAGGACGGCCCCATTTATCGCGTTTTTAGCATTTAATGAGGCGGCAGGAACGGGAAGGTCGACGGCGATAGAAAGTTGGAGGGCGAGAGCGGCAGCAGCGTGGAGGAACTGGAGGCAGAGCGAGCAGCTAACAAGGAGGATGATTGGCTAATGAGGCAGATGTTCCACTGTGCCACTGGGCAGCGAGACCCCAGCACTGATGCCAAAGTGTGACCCAGAAAAATATGAGGCCACATGTGCAGGAGGATATATATATATATTTGTGTGCTAACGATACAGAGAAGCTTCTCCCCACAGCAGACGGCTAAAGTCTTTAGCTCTGAGAGGGAAACTTTACCTCAAATGTAAGTCTGCTTTGATGTGAACATCTTATTACCACCAAATTCTGAGGAAATACCATAATGTTTTTTGGCAGATTTTGTGTTCGTACAGAGGGATGCTGGGAGATAAAAGCAGCCCCAAAGAAGTCTGAAATCAGAGGACGATATGCTGCTGGAGCTCTGCCGGTTTCGTCAGGAAACTAAGGAATATTTCCTCCCTTTGCTTTTTAGTTGCCTTTCAAGTATGACGGCTATCAACAAGGTGCCGCCACTCGTGTCAGGAAATATCAGGGTGCTTGTTACGTCACACGTTCCGCCTCTTCAAAGCCCAAACTCCAGCCTGTCGCGGTGACTCATGGCGTGACTGATGCCTGAACTTGCGGCTGTCCAGACGGCGCGGCTCTGCTCAGCCCTAGCACAAAAACCCTGTCCTCCTTTCTAAATCCGCCAGATGTGATGAACACTCTTGCTGCCTGATTGAGACATTAAGATTCATAGAAAAAAAATAGAAATGGACCAGGAGGTCATTTCTAATTTAATTAAATGTGGAAAGTCAGGACTGACACTGTTTGAAGCCTATTTTTAGCAACTACCTTAAATCCTGGATTGCATCCTAAATCCTGACAGGACCATGATGCTACTTTAAAATAAACACATGACATCAGAGCGGGAAGGGGATGTTGGGCGGGGGCACGAGGTCTTAACTGGGCTATACTGGTGCCACAAAGCTTGTCACTGGGATTTGGACATCCATCCTGTGAGGCCAAGGCTTTAACCCTAATATATCACCCCATCATTGCAAAACGTCACTGTCTGCTCCAGATCCTCAGGGGTTCTGTTTAAAGTCATTATGTGTACTCCCATCAAAATCCACTTTAAGCCACTACACATCCTGCTTGGCAACCGGAATCGCAGTGGACAGAAAATTAATAAAGCACTTCCACTCACATTTACATTAAATGTATTTAACTTCTGCTCTCATCCAGAGCCATTTATGATGAGACCAGCAGTAAAATGAGTCGGCTCTGGCAGACTCAGGTCCAAGCAAACATAGCTGTAATATGAGACCACTCATCTGACAAAAAAAAAGTACAACAGAAAGGAATCGAATGAAGTCTTCTAGAAAGATTGGATTTAGACAGGGGTGTATTTGTAGGAGGATATGGAACAGAGGGGAGTGATTGGAGCTGGGAGTGAGGCCCGGACTTTTAATAACACAGCATAGAATCAATCATCTGGAAGTGATCAAACGCTTATTTGATTTATTTTTTGCAGAAGTGAGTGAAATCCAACTTTAGACGTCCCACAGCGTCAGAATTTAATCTGAATAGTTCAGTTCATTCTGACAGCAGAACTGGAGGGACAGTTTCAAAAGACTGACTGATTAGTGCAGTTAAAGATGCTTTGCTCTGCGACTTGTCCTCGTAAGATTTTGATATCTCCATATTGATAAAGCGGCAACACATGAGATGCACCTCCTGTCAGCAGAGAAGTTGCTCTTTTTCTCAAAATAAAGCTGAAATGAAATTTGGCTGTGTTGCCACTGCAGCCCCTGAAAATCTCTCAGGTGTTAACAAGCAGCCTTTTAACATCACTCAGACACAAATACTGATCATTACTACATCTGTTTGGCAGACATCGCTCCAGTTACAGAATGCACCTTGTAATTTGTGTAGCAATCACATCCACAGCTGATGCCGTGAATCAGGGTTGGCGGTTCCATCCTTTATGGTGCCCATCTGCACCAGTCACAGCACATGCTAATTGGCAGCAGGTTCTCTGGTGGAAAATGGCACATTTTACATAAATGGAAGTCATCAGTAGTGTTTGGTCCAGAGCAGCATGGCACAATCACGCAAAGGCATCCGTAGCTAATATGAGCATCAGTGCATTCCTGTGATTGTGTGATTGTGTTTGTGCATCCCCTGCAGACGGTGTCAACACCTCTGATGGCTGTCAACAAACTCTTAACAAACGCATCTTCAGTGATTCTTGGAAAACATTATTATAGTTAAGATACCATTCAGATGCCAGTCAGCAGCATTGTGTGATTCCTGCCACTCCAAGCCAGAATGATGTTATATGCTGTACTTTGTATATGTTGATGTTAATGTAATTCAATTTATGTTAAAAATACAATCAATGAATATTTTGAAAAATGTATAATTCATATGGGTGGTTAGGGTTACAGAATTAGTAAAAAAAGATGACAAAATAAACAGAAGCACCAAAACACTTGTCATCATCTGCGTCCGATCTTTGGAGCATTTTTGGAGAGATCGGCTTTGTTCGAGGTCTTCATTATGTAAGGAGCCGCTTCACTGGTCTTTAGTCATTGTGGACTGAGGCTCACACTCCTGGGCATCAGGACATTAATCTATTCCGCCAAGACGATTCCCTCCACACCAGGCTGCAGAGGTGGTGAAGGGAAGAGCATGAATGATTTAGCCTGTGAATGTCGCTGTCACGGCTCGCTACAACTGCTCGTCCACCTCGACTGACGCTCAAGAAGCAGCTAGAAAGGAGTGACGGAGGAAAAAAATGAAGGATCATGGGAGGAAACAACATAAAACAGAATCATAGCTGAATCTCTCATGTTTATTGGTGTGGATGAGTCACTTTCCTCCTCTCTCTTTGTTTCATCAGGTGTGGCAGTGCGGTGGCAGCATTGAGGTCTTGCCCTGCTCTCACATCGCCCACATAGAGCGAGCCCATAAACCTTACACTGAGGACCTCACCTCTCATGTCCGACGGAACGCCCTCAGAGTGGCAGAGGTTTGGATGGATGAGTTTAAAAGCCACGTCTACATGGCCTGGAACGTTCCCATGGAGGTGAGGGATGCCACACTTTGGAATTTCACAGCAAATATGTTAGTTTTGTTTGTAGTGGGCCCGTTTACAAGACCATAAAATCCAATCATGTAATTTGTAATTGATGTAATTTCTGCAGTTGAAACCTAATGTGATATGCTTTACGACAGTTATCTGATTATGAGAAATCAGATTAACGCATCTGGGATTCTCCCCAAAACTCTAATGTCTTTGTACACCTGATTTATTTATTTCATTCTTGTACATCTGCGCATGAGTAAAAAGAGCAGTTTAAAAAGGGAGTAGTCACAACGTGAGGGCAAGACCAAAGACAACAAACATGTGTGGCAGCGCAGCATCACCTCTTCTGGCTCCCCACCTCAAGAAATCCAATGAAAAGACTGAAACAGTTAAACCAACCAACCTACCTCAATTTTCACATATCTTCTTTCAAGTACTACAATTGAAACACACAGTAATCAGGTTTTTACGGTCACCTCAGGCCCATTGTTACTGCATATATGTGTGTTTTCATGATCAAAAACAAAATCGAGCGCACAGACAGACACGGTTCTAGTGAACACTTAATTTTTCTTCTTTAATCAGGAAATAAAAAGAGGAAGTTTCGTTTCATTCTTTGTTAACCCCAAAGCTATCGAACAAAGGAAAAGAAAAAAATTCTCATATGCTTGGCGTCTTTATTGATGCTCCAGAAGGCCCAGATGTGATTATTTATCAATTCAGAATGACCTGATATTCACCCCATAAACATTATTTAATAAAATATTGTAAATCATTAGTGCTTGTTGCTTTCTCAGCTTAAAAAGAATTATGAATTAGAATTTGTAGCCAATATAGTGTCCTAATTACAACTGTGATTTGGGAGCAATATTATTAATAATACAGAAAGAAATTAAGTGTGCGGGAAAAAAGAGATTTGTCTAAATTATACAGCAGAATTAATAAATGTATTCTTTTGAATGTCTTTCTTTGTGATTTTACTTTTCTAGTTGGACAATGAAGGAAAAACATTAAAAGCATGAGCAAATCCCTGCATGTAAAATACACTTTCCTGCATTTAAAGGCATAGATTTATCTGCATATTTCTGAGTTGCTTATTTTATTTGATGATGAATTGGATCAAGTAAATAAAGCAAATAATTTTGATGTTTTAAGTTAAATGTAGCATCCCTCACAGGCAAATGTTTCTTTGCTAAATCCTTTTTCCCCCTTTCTCTCCTGCTGCTTAATCTGTTTGAATATGTAAATCTACGTTATGAATAGATGAACATCTGCAGGCAATTCATCCAGTCAATAATGAGACGTTTAACAGAGTCTGCACTCAGGAAGCATGAAATTTGGCCCCCGTTTTACCCCGCAAATGAACAAAAACAGCATAATTGTCGGTTTTAATTTACCTCAGAGAGAGTCAACAATGTCAATGTTCGCAATGAGTTTAGATTCACTTTTTGACATATTTGAATGTGGTAATTCAAGCACATCTGCACCCACTTTAAGGAGTTTTGGAAAATATGCACACGTGACTGTTGCTGAGAGGAAAGTGGATGAACAAGCAGCAATACTCAAATAAATATGCACAATTATTGGCAGATTTATTATATGTAATTAAAAGTTAAATTAGTGTTCCTATTATTAAAGTAATTCTATCCCATAATTTCACTGTGTAATGCAGCAGCACAGTTAGAAAAATCAAACCTTCAGCCTTTCAAATCCACAGTATTCTTCAGATTCCCATTATCTGTTGTGCTTCTCCACAAGCCATGATTGATCAAACGCATTTCTTTTGTGTGTGTGCGCGTGTGTGCGCGCGCGTGTGTGTGTGTGCGCATGCGCCAGGACTCGGGTATTGATATCGGCGACGTGTCGGACAGGAAGGCGCTGAGAAAGAGGCTGCAGTGTAAAACTTTCCGATGGTACCTGGTCAACATGTACCCTGAGATGAGGATGTACAGCGACACCGTGGCCTACGGAGTGGTGAGCATCCTTCATCCTGACTTCAGTCAGGGCAACAAAAACAAACCCAGGCTGAAACCTGTGTCCGGGCAGATCATTTTAATTCCTCCTTCTGGTTTCAAGATCTCTGCTGTCCAGAACTCACAGAGATTAAAGGAGGATTTAACTCTTTCCTGATTAGTTTTTTTTCTTTTAATTTAGGTGGTGACATTAAGATAAATGTATTGATTAAATTAGTCTTGTTTGAAATTCAGCTGTCGTAGCTTTGCAGCCTCTGTTAGTGGTAGAGGCCATTAAAATGCAATTCTGGCAGTAGTTTCTGCCCGTTCCTGGGTCTCAGACGGCTTTATTTTTCACTGTCCTCCCACCTCACATCACGGGGATGCATCCTAATACACAATGACACCCAGGATGCATTTTTATGGCGTTGCCTCCTCCTATTGTATGACTGATTTTGTTTTTCACTTTGTGCAAACTGACAAATAGTGGAAGGACACTGCGAGAAAATAGGCCAGCCTCATTACATTCATTTCTCCAAGTCAGATGATCTCATTATTTTACATTACTTTCCACAGACCGCTCCGTCGTGCTGCTATGAGAACTTTTACACATAGAATGAACGGGTGAAGGGTTGAGTGTGTGTCAGGGATTCTGTGCCATTGTTATCAGAATTCAGACTGTCAGAAATGTGAGAACTACTTTTTGTTTAATCCGAAGGTCATGAACTTTTGTTTCAGTGATGAACCCTTATAAAAGGTTATCAAGATAACATCACTGAAACTCTAACCAGTCTATTTGGATATAAACTTCAAATGGTTTTTGGTGGAACAGGTTGAATAGAGTAAACTTGAAAAGATGGGTTCCTTTATTAGTGATTGATTTATTATTATTCATGGTGCTGTGAAACCTGGTTTCTTTTTTTAGTGAGGTGAACTTTTGATTCCTTTCGCTCACAACGTTGCTTGGTAATCACTTTTGTCTGCTATTAACATGCCTACACACACACTTCAGCATCCCATTTTGATATTATTTTGATTGTAAATTTTCATTTTCCTTCTCTGTCAGCTGAAAAACTCTCTGAAGAACGACCTGTGTCTGGACCAGGGACCTGACAACGACAACGTCCCCATCCTGTACCTGTGTCATGGGATGACGCCTCAGGTTTGAACCTTGTGTGTGTAACTTCAGGCCAGATTTAATCCATAATGCAGCTCAGAAAACAGAACACAATAAACAAGGCTGAATGATTCCAGATTTAGAACTAACTGCATTTTCACATCCTGTTTCTTTGCGTTATTTCTTTGTTCTGCATACATCTGAGCCCCACTAACAAGAGAGTCTAGAGACTGAAAATCTCTTTTATTCTTCAGCCTGACACAAAATCTGGGTTGTTAACCATAGTTCATTGTAGGTATTTTTGAAGTCTAAGCTAAGTGTTTAATCAATTTAATATGTGAACAGAGAATTGGAAGCAAAAAGACGTAGATGCAAACTGGAGAATATCAAAATGATGATTCCCAATGGAAGCTTCAGCTGAGGCAGTAAAACAGTGACGGACGAAAATTCAGCAACAGGAGACACAATTTCAGTCCACACAGCTGCTGCAGCTCCAGGAATGAGCAACACATGTAGAGAAAAATAAATTCCACTCACTCTGAAATGTGTGGTGTGATGGAGGCAAGAGGCCATTTGGGATTATCGGACACAGAATATTGGAGTTAGAATACAAGAGTGAAAATAAGAAAATGATTCATTAGAAAGTAAGACAAGTAGCAGAATAGGCAAATATTGATTTATTTTTGAGCAGGATAAAATATAGCAGACTGCTTTAAAAATGAAACAAAAAGCTTCTTACAGCACCCTGAGACCTACAGACATACCCACACACGTCATTTTACTGTCTCTATGTAATGATGTGAATGGTCCAATATTGCATGTTTTAGCTGCTAATAATAAAGAGTCATTTCACTTTCACTATTGTAGCTGGTGATGAGTGACAGCTCGCCTCCACCCACCTCCACACTGACAAATTACTGAGCTCAAGCTGCAGCCATATCATGCCTAACGGTACATCAGCTCAAAAAGAGTGATTAATCCATCTGAGCAGTTGTGGGAAGATTGATAGAGAATGAGTTAACAGAGATGTAAAAGTGTAATATAATAATATACACTATAATAATATATAATATAATATATAATAATTTTAGCATTATTGCGATATTCACATCTTACCTGTAATAAATATCTTTTCACTCATGCCTTTATTCTGTATACACAGAAGATGGTTTTCTGGATCAAATCACAGATTTTCATCTTTTGTCCTGGGCAAACAGCTTCTCTTGAAGAGCAGCTGTCTCCTTCAGAGAGGCCACAATTATTCATGTTCATTCATGAATTAACGATGAGCTGCTCTACTGTGCAATGCCCCGTCTTTCTTCAGGAAACATTTGTAAATGTGGAGGCTTTGCATATGTATGGATTGACATCTCTATCACACCCCTCAAACAAAACAACCCAGGACGTCTTATCCGCCTCATGGCTTATTACCTGCAGGTTCTCATCTCTGTAAGCGCCATCACCCAAATGTCAGCCATGCCGGCGCAACTGTGACTGCGACATATCACGCCTGTTGCTGACTGTGGAATGTGTGTCTCTTGCAGACGGTGTACTACACCAGTACTCAGCAGTTTCACATCGGGCTCCTCAGTCCCACCGTCGATGACGACGACAACAAGTGCCTGGTGGATGTGAACAGCAGGCTGCGCCTCATCGAGTGCAGCTACGCTGCAGCCAAGCGCTTGAAGCTCCACTGGCTCTTCACTCAGGTGAACCTACACTTTTTATCCTGACTACTGTTGCACGATGCATATTGTGTTATAATTAGTGAAAATTACCCTAAACACCAGCTTTTATTGTGGCATTATGGGCTTTCGCCTAATTACTACCCACCCCCACACAGGAAGTCATTGAAAATTATTGATTTTCCTCCTCTGTATTTGTATGCAAACCTTGTATCGTGTAGCATCGTGTCTCCAGATGTTGGCATCAGTTATTGCTGTGCTGGTGCAAAGCGTCGAGTTCTAATAGAAATGAATTGCTTTGATGCAGCAAGAGCAACGTCAGAAAATGGAGAATGTTACAGTTTGATTTATTATCTTTAATTTAAATGTTTCACTATTCTGCACAAAGCCTGATTAACTGGCAATAGTCTTAAGATTTTCCCAGTGGAATATGCTTTACCTCAGTTATCCATCAAAGGCTTCCAATTATCCTAGTAAAATCAGCTTTAATAAGCCGTGGATTTGTGAGGGAAATGAGAAATGTAGTGGTGTAATGATTAGTTGTGCATTAATAGGTGGAGGGTTTTCTGATGCAGAGCAAACATGCTGCTCGGTGTGTGTAGGTGCTGTTCTGCCTCCAGGTTTGAATCCAGCGTAGTAAATATTTTATAAACACTAACAAATCATTCAAAAAGAAAAGTTTTTTCCAATGGCTACATGCTGAGATACATTCATTAGGCAGACGGGGTGGGTGTTTTCACAAGGAAGCTAAGATTTTTATAGAGGCCTAGGGACTCCTCTGCACAAGGAAAAGGATGAGCAGAGACACAGTAACAACACCACCTCCAGACACAGAAGCATCACCGCCACAATCAATAATTAGAGGACAATTAGACCGCATTTATGCATTTAAAAACAAAGGACTTATTTTAATCTTTAGTGCAAAATGACATCTTGATTTTATACTTGAAGGTGGTAAATAATTGTAGTTACAGTTACAGATTAGAATTTAAGTATGCTCATTGTGAAACAGTGTCACGGGCAGCCAGGACTCAAAATTACCAACCTTGAAAAGTGGTCATGGCTTGATGCGTTGGGTCAAGCTGTGTTAGTTTATGGGGTGGGAGGTGTGCCATCAGTTACAGAAAAAAAGAAGAGGAGAAAAACATGAAAGATGAGTATACTGGGTCATGCGCGGACATAAACATGGAATGGAGCCGGGTCCAGAACAAGTGAAGCAAGTGGAGCGATGAGAGTTTCCGCTTCTCACCCACGGAGCGTTTTGTTCCCACCACCCCTCCCCTCTGTGTTCATTATCGCTGTGTGCTGCACTCTGATGCCACCTTACTCCTCTCACATCTTTCACCACTTGCTCCAGAAGAAGAAGAAAAACAATCTAATCTGTGTGTTTCACAAAGAGCGTAATAGTTGGCTGAGCAATTAAATACACACAGATGCATTCTGGGTCAGACGTATTTTAGACACTTAATGTGAGTGGTGCTGGTGCTCGATGGAGCAAGTGATAACTCTGTGGTGACTCTCCATCCAAACTCTTTCATTTTGCAGTTGCAATAACAACTAGAAGTCTAATGAATGTTGTCATGGTTTGCAGTGTAGAGAACAGATTCTAGGAAATCACTGGAGGAACTGCTGACTCTGACACTAGGACGGCAGTAAATTAAGGGCGGATGGGTAGCAAAGGGAATGCTGACCCAGGAGCAAATACAGAAGCCTCTGAAACAATCCATAGACTGGAATTGTTAGCACACGGAATATCTACCCGCTCCAAACGTGTGCAGGGCCAGCCTTTTGCAGCTGGCCCTGAGTGAGTTAAGTCTACTCTGGACATGCCTGTTTATTCCAGGGCTGGAAAATAATCACACACATTCATATTGATCCCTGCAGGCATCAATTAAATGGCCTGCATTGATGTGTGGGAGGTAGCCAGAGCTCCTGGAGGGACCCTACGCAGACGCGAGGAGAACATGCTTAAAAATGCATTTAACCAGAATACTTTCACTCGTTATCTTCAAATAATTGTTCACTTAAGTTGTTCAGTGAATGGAATTTCTAAATTTGAATGAAAAGCTGCCATGCTCAGACTCGCTGTGACATCCGCTTGATGTAGCTGCTGCAGCTAAATGATAAATGCCTTTATTGCACTATTTATCGCTTTTATGGGCAGGTTAAGGCTGCCACCACTACACTCCATAAACACTCAATGGAAGCAGTTATTATCAACCTGTTATCTGTAAAAAATGCACTGACCGGATAGGGCAGGCTCAGGTTGAAACACAGAACAGTTCATTTAATTAACCATCTGCCACTGACTGACTGGTGTTTTCCTGCTTGGAAGAAGCTCCCCCATTTTTGTGGTATTTAGTTTATTAGAAATTAAAAATGACTGTCATTCACGACAGTGTGGGAGAAAGTTAAGGCGCTAAGGGAGAAGGCTAATGACGTCTCTGGTAATTGCACTATTGTTTTTGCCTTTATCTGGTGCGTCTGTTGGGGGTGGTAGCATGAAACAACACACAGGCCCGAGAGCTCAGTGTTCGCTTCAGCCACTCTGATTCGTATCAGTTCTGTGTGGATTTTAAGGAGTTCTGCTGTGAGCACATGAGCAGTTCTTCAACAATGGCTCGGTTTTAACCAGGCTGTTCTTATCTTTTCAGGGAGGACCCATTCAGAACAGGAAGTCAAAGAGGTGCCTGGAGCTCGTAGCGAGCAGCGACAATGAGTTTGGCTACCAGTTAGCACTGCAGAAATGCACCGGGCAGAAATGGTTCATCACAAATGTGCTGTTTAACGGTTCTTTATGATTCACCATTCAAAGGAAGGCAGCGAATAGCACATTGGACACTTACTGGACTTATTCTGTGTGTGTGTGTGTGTGTGTGTGTGTGTGTGTGTGTGTGTGTGTGTGTGTGTGTGTGTGTGTGTTGTGTGAAAAAGCTGCAGAAGTCTGACATAAGAACAACGCATGGCTGAACATGGTTATTTTGTGCTCCACAGTGTGGTCTCTGGAGCGACGTTTTGGTTTTCCTACAATTGGCCTACAATTTTTCCAAATTTGGCAGGTATGAATTTTAATATACTTGGTGATAAATTCAGCACAGTCATATTTTTGTTGACTTAAAGGGTGTAAAAGGATGAGTTTATGTTTATTACTGCTACTGTGTAGCAAGCTTTCTGGAGCTGTCATTTATAATTATGAAGTGTCTCAGGTTTGATGGTTTGAATCAGCTGTACAGATGTGGGGAAATGCTGTAATTTGTCTAGAATCAATATTTTTTAAAGTGTTAATATTTCAGAATATTTGTAAAATGTATAGTAAAATAACTGCTGTAAGTTACTGAGTGCAAGTGCCTTTTTGTGCAAGGCTGTTCAAGGGACAGTCTCATTGAGATTGAAAGAAATACAATCTGCTGTCAAACCTAAATAGATTTCTGTGAAGAGCACATTCCAGTTCAGTGCGCAGCTCAAGAAAAGGCAGAAATATGCAGAGAAAAGCCTCACCATCTGCAGGTTGTACAACAGGTTTTTATATAAACAAAAAAGCAACAACAGAGAAACTGTTGGCTGGCTCATAGATGGTGACCTTCAGCTGAACAATGTGCATGGATGCATGAATAGCTAACACATGTCACTCTGGCTGCTGACGAGTGGCACGGCATCTTCTGAAAAACTCCAGTTCTCATCTCCATTCGCATTCTTGCCCACTTCTGCAAACCATGGCATTAAATATAAATGGAAACCCACTTTCATCAAAGGGACCTCCATCGCTAACATATGCAGCTCGGCTGGAGTTTTAAACGAAAGTCAACACAACAGTATTCCCACACACTTCCATTTGTTCAGATCCGTGGCTCTTTGCACCTTGAAACATCAATCAAAGCATTAAAATGACCAACAATGTGATGAATCTGCAGTTTATTAATGTCTCATTTGTACATTCATTACCCAAAATATTTAACACCTTTTTTGCGGGAATGCTTTTGTTATTGGCTGCTGCAGAAATCTGAATTCCCTCCAAATCTGGCGTTTTAAGGTGTTCTGCAGCGCCGCAGCCCTGTCTCGCGTGTCACAAATGAAATCTCTGTGCTGGCCCGATTTTGATGAAGACGAGTTGACAATATGCTTTTTCCCCCTCTGAGATTGAGCGCTTGTGGCACTACTGGTCTGAGATTTCATTTCTTGCCATTCTGGAACCTACTATACATTAAGAATGTACAGTAAGCATGTCTGCACCGGAGACTTTATCTCATGTGCATATTCATCTTAACCACTTCAGTATCACGCTGTCATAATATTGAATTCATGTTCCAGAGAAGCAACATTTATATGTCATGTGGAAAGTAATTCAGGTCAGAGATAGAAATAAAGCATTTCTCAATAGTATTATTTACCAACATTGTAAATAACACTATTAAAGTAAAGCAGAAACCTGTAAAAAAATGTAACAAATCTACTGGGTATTAAACACTACCCTTTGGATCATCTACTCTGAACTAGAATGTATGAAAGCCAGTAACACAACCATAATACCTACATATGATTGTATGGTATTTATGGTTGCAGTGTAGGTTGCAGATATATATATATATATATATATATATATATATATATATATATATATAGTGGAAATGGTAATAGTATCTGTTTCCTAGAAGGATCCAAGTATTATTTTTGTCGCTTTCTGCTTTCTCACACATAGATTTTCAGTTTAATACAATAGAATTCTGAAGGTATCATTCTTTGGTCCACGGTCTACAACCTTCGTTAAACAACAGTGAACAATTTGCGAATAACAAGACATTCAAAAAGCATCAAATGTGAAAAAAAATTCTGTCAGTCTTCCTCATTCATCTCTTGGCTCCCTCTTTTGGGAGACACCTCTGTGAGCCAACTTTTTGTGTCTTGTCACTATTTTCTGCCGCCGACACGGGGACATAAAACATTCAGGTGTGTTTTCATGGTAGCAGCCGTGCTGTGATCAGGGGAATAAGCTAAACATACGGCGACGGGAAGCAGTCTGTCAGAGGTGAGAATGACAGGAGCGATGCAGAGAGGGGTGTTTTCTCCTGCGCGCTGCCTCCTGCCGGTGAGTGACGGGTGGCGGAGGAGATGTTGTCAGAGCTGCTGCAACATCACAAAAGCACAGAAAACAGAAATGATCGAAGCTCCTACATCTCAGTGGAAAATGAACACAGCCCTTCCAGAGGATGAAACAATGAGCCAACTGTGAGCCGGGGTGTTTGAGCTGGGAATCAGACTTCCAGAACACTGCACGTGGGTGTGTTTTGTATGCAGTCAAAATGTTTCACCAGTGGATAACTGTCACCGTTAATTGTTCTCTGCTAGAGACAATCAGAGTTGAAATTGTGTAGCCATGGCTACAGGTCCCAAAATATGTGTTCTGGAGAAGCAGAGCAGAGGTGAGGATAGGAACTAAAAATATGACATCGTGTTATTGCCCATGGATGCAGATGCAACTTTAATTTTTGCCTGTTTCTGTGTGTCACAGTTGAACACATTGACCTGTGCAAACAAATTGATCACTCTTGTGCACATCAGTCTATGTAAAAAGGGCATATACTGGTTAAATGGGGTTTCCACTAGAAAGGATGTGTAGAATATTTCTAAAACTCCATAATTAAATCCATTATGTAAAAAAAAAGGCACATTATACTATATCCTGAATATCCCAACATCCTACATCACTGTATGTGCTTCTGTCCTGCAGCCCAATCAGCAAAAACAGGTCTCTTTTCCTTTACAGTTGGGAATACCGTTATATTCAATAAGTGATAAACAAGTGAGCGGATGTCAGTGTTGTGAAATGTTATATATTACGATGTAATTGCTTTTGACAGTGATGGATAATGCTGCTGAAAGAAACCCATGAATCAGATTAAACAGAGAATATGGGTATTGACTGTATTATCTGCAGTCTATTGGCGTCAGCCTTTTGTAACGTTTTACTGTGTTAATCCTGCCTGTCTCTGTGCAGTCCTCTTTTGACACTCATCAGCTCCTGTCCCACTGAATCAATCACTGATCATCATTCCCATTTACTTTGTCTGAACTAAAGAGTGAAAGAGGCTCCTTACTCAGTTCTACTTATTATTATAACCTTTTGTTTTGAGTTTAAAATGGATGCTCTATTGAATTCTGCTTCCATTTCTGACCATTTGCCATTTATTCAAGACACACTGGGCTCCATAAGACCCTGCATGTTTCATTTTTATGTCTGAAGTTAAAGTCTAATCCTAATGTATCATTCCAATTTTAATTAGAACAAAGACTGGAAACCAAAAAAAAGTAAAAAAAAAAAAAAACAAAGTGAAAGGCTTATTTGTCAAGTCATAAAGAAACACAGGACAAGTTTAAGAGAGAAGTTCATCAAACTTTAATTACGCCTGAGAGGGAGTGAAACGTTAAGCTAGATCCATAGTTATGGTTCATTTTTCTAACAGCCGTCTGTCCTCTGACTGCTGGCTGACACCAGCGACCTGAAAACTTCAGGCAGTCTGCTTTCATCTGGAAGGCTTAAGTTCGTGACACGCACTCAGAGTTTAATCACTACAGTCTGGAAAACGACTCGCTCCCTGAAGCAAAAAAAAAAAAAAAGAAAAAAGAATCTGCAGGATTTCTACTCTGGTGCTCGTGCACACAGGGCTGACAGTGAAGGCCTCCAAAGCTACCAGATCTTCCTCTTCTGCTGCAGAAGGTAGTGTGTGATGCACCACTGTTGGCTGATCAGGTCTTACCTTCAAGCTTTATACTGGTGACCTCATCCTCAGTTTTGAACACCACATCAGCTTCTTTTCACTGACCAAATATTCATCATTGTTGGAGTAAAATCTAATTACATGAATACTCATCTCAAACTCAGCATAAATGTCAAACCTTTTCAAATTATTTGCAGATGCACCTCCTTTTATTCTGGTAGAGCCGCCTGTTCGTGATGGATATAGACGAAATCATTTTATCTGATGCCTCGAAGTCCTGTTTCATGGTAACTGTTCATGCTAGCATGTGCAAAGCTGCGATTATAGTAAGTGACATCTGTCAGACAAATGTCAAATAGTGCAGCACACATCTAGCCACTGGGCTTTAAATTAAACATAATAAGCCTCTTTTTACTGCAGGAAGAATTCCTTGACATTATAATTTTGGTGAGGATTCGGTTTCTGCTTTTTGCCAGTGATGTGGTGTATTGGTTTTCTCAAACAGTGACCTGTAGAGCACGCTGAAGTGCTTTACACTTTAAAGTCTGAGTCCATGGTTCTCAGTCAGAAAATGGTCAATTGCACACTCGTAGTCAGAAAGAGAAGACCTCAAGAGACACCCAGAACACACTCTAGGAATCACATCTTCGATGTAGCCTTGGAATGCTTTGGTGTTCTCCCAGCAGTGCTGGAACAGGTAGCTTCAGAGAGGATGGACAGGTATTTATCAGAATCTGGGTTTCCAGATAAGTGGAGGAAGACAGAACAGATTTTTTTACATTCTACTAAATCATTGAGAAAATGGAGAATACACTTGCCAATATTACTTTGGTTCTGTTTGAGCCAAAAGCCATTTGTTATATGTAACACTAATAATGGGTGATGTCACAGCGTAGTGGAATGATGTTTGATCATTTTGGAGTTTAGAACCAAAAAGAGAAATGATCTTTCTAATTCCACTGCCAAAAATAGTCCAGGCCACATAGCGCTGCCCTGAGGAGAGTGTTCATGCTCATACCTTGTCAGCTAATGACGTTTGCACAGGTGGCACCGTAAGCTTAAAACGTCTGAAAGGTCGGTTCAATAAATGTCAGTGTCGTTCCCGATTTGTCCACGTCTGTATGGGTTAGCCTACACTCATCAAAGGTAGGAGTAATGTCCCTGGACAGTACCGGCCAGAATAGCACGATGGATTTAAAAGCATTCAACTTTAACTTTATTTATTTATTTATATAGTATCTGTTGCAATTAAAATTGATGTAGCTGAAGCCCTTCTATTTTTTTTTGTTTGGTTTTTTTTTTTTGGTTTTTTTGTTTTTTGTTTTGTTTTTTTTTCAAAAGAAGAGTACCATTTTATTTGGCTGTGTCCTCTTTTGGTTTACTGCAAAATGAACAAGAACAGGTATGAACCAACACTCAATGCTCACACAAGACTTCACCTGCAGAAGCACACCTGCAGTAGAAAACAAATGTGGACACCTTGATGAAAGATTCCCCATCAATGTGAAAGCCGTAACGGCAGGTGGAAAAATTCCAGACAACAAAAGCAAAGGAGTGCTACTTTGTTAACAAGCCCCTCTTTAATATGCTGTTCGCTCATCCGTCCTCAATCAAAACAAATGACCTGAGCAGCGTGAGGCACCGGGGTGCCAAACTCTCATCTTGTTTCCCTGAAAGAAGAGATGTGATGGATTTTCATATGAGGAAACTGTTTGAAATGCTAATGAAGCGGGGAAACAAACACGAGGGGAACACCAGTAAACACCAGCGAGCCTCAGGCGAATGCAAAGGTGCGCACGTAAAGACGACAGCAAGCAGGAGCACAGCGGCAGGTTAGGTGATGGACGGTCAGTAAACAGAGCTGCAGCTAAGCCTGGACGGCCTCTCACATTATAACTCTGAAATCTGACCTCGGAGAAAAGAAGCTGGGATGGATCTGATCTTTCTTTTAGGCCACTAGATGTCAGCAAATCCTACCCACTTTCTGAAGGTCATGATGGCACCGCACGTCACTTTGGTGCTGTTCCTTGTTGCACAAAGTAAATAACATATAACGTGCAGCAACTGGGCCGAGTGCAGCACAGCCACAAGTGGACGCATGTTTAATAAACGCCTACAAATTGGCCTGCTACTTTTAAAATGGCGCAGCAGCAATGCCCGTGGTGGTGGAGTGCTAAAAAGCTATTAAATCCTGCACCGGTGTTGTCATCCATCATGACTGCCTGCCCACAACACTCTCCCCAGAAAGTGTCACTTCTGCAAAGAAACGTCCCTTCTATATAACGATGGTGCTGCATCTAAAATAATCATTCCAGCGTGCTTGTCATTTCTAATAGAACAAATCATTTATATCTTAAACAATGCAGCTGTAATAGTATAATGCGGATATGATTCAGAGAAAACTTCTGGCATCAAAATTAACATGTTACACAATCATAGCTGACTCTGGGGCAGATATAAATGGGAAACAGTCTCCTTTCTGTTGTTGCACACGAGCTAATAATTCCAGCGCCTTTCTCCTGCGTTTTGGTGATAAACATGTGTTTTTGACACTAATATTGGATTCTTAATTCAAGCTGCAGAGCATCATTAGAGGTTTAATGGAGCACAGTAGACTCTGTGAGTCATGAGCTCCTATAGGGAGCCTGATTCGGCTGCAGCGTTAAACTGAGTGGGAGCTGCTGATTCTGTCTCTGATATGTCGCAGTTTTCAACCCAGAAAGCGTAATTCACACATCAGGCCATCTGGAGAGCAGAGCTAAATGGGACATTCACGTCTTCTGCTGGTGTGGCGTTTAAATCTCCTCTGCAGCCCAAATGGAGCTCACTGACACCTGAACTTTTGCTTAATGATGTTTCGCAGTGCTCAAAATATGACTTAGGTCACTTTCTTTATCCTTAGAGACAGAAAATGTGTTTCACTTCCAGCTGGTCTCTGGTTGTCAAGGAGAGACATCTTTGATGAATATTTCCATGTTGTTGCTGGTTTTTCCTCTAAGTAAGCGTTTTTCTTCCCTATAGAACAGAATGGCGTATTGAATTTCAAACAACTCTAACTTTCTGTGTGGTTGAAAATTTGAGAGAACGATTTTTGACACCTCCAGGGAGCATAATTACATCTCACATCTTGGTTGGGCTCACTGCAAATAACTCAGAATTCAAACAGCATGTTTTTATGTTTTATATTCATTGACTTTGTCTTTCCAGTTCTTTTCTGTTCAGATCAGTGAGGGAAAGATGTAGATCTGCACTTTGTTCTGGTGTAGACATGTAACAATTAGCCAAATTACTAAATCCTCCCCATGTAAATGTGAAATTATTACAGCATTAAACAAAATCACAGCATGTTTGGAGGAAAATGGAAAGTTATTAAAATGAAATGACTGTTTGTTTGAGTTTGCCTCACTGTGCTGTAAAACCAGTTTGATTATCCACAAGCCAAAAGTGGCTCTGCGGAGTGGGAGGCTCAATCAGTGTGATACTGGTTTATTTTTATCATTTCTCAAAGAGTGATTATTCTCTCCCACTTGGAAATTTTGCAGTTTTTTAAAGCTGCAGTGTTGTTTTTTTCACCTGTCTGGTTTTTGTCTTTTGTTTTTGTCCCTGCAATTTTAGATTTCTTTTCTTTTCGTCATTTTTTTAATTTGTTTGTGTTTGTCTTTGTTTTTTCCATGGCACTCATGTTGAGTGAAAATTAAAATGCAGGCAGCGATCCCTCCATTTCTTTCTGCTACACCGTGTGGATGTCTGCAGGCAGAGAACATCCACACAACTGGAGTGTGAATGGTGAGACAAGCCACTGCCATCAAGCACCAGCGGCACAGCAGCATCTGGGAACAACTTCACACTCTGTCAAAGAGCGTTTTGTGCTCTAAAGAGAGAAAGAAAAATAGACATACAGAAGTTTTTGCTTGATCGCTATAAAAAGGTAGTGAAAAATATATTGTGTCGATACTCTATCAGTGTGAAACGCTATGTAAGACACCACTGTAGCTGCCTCTGTCCTGGATTTATTTACATGTAATACATATTTATGTCATCTTGTTATTATGCAGTGATAGTGGGAAGGCTACTAATTACAAGTCAGTAAAATATATAAGAGGTATATTTAATATTATACAAAGGTTTGTTATTTCTGGAATTTCTGGGTTCTCTGCATTTGTTTGATATTCTCATATCTTAATGCAGTTCTGCCAACAAGAATGATCTTGATTCTAAAATGAAATTATGTAGCATTCAGACTTATCATAAAACTACAAGTTTACTACCAGTATTTAAGATAAGCTAATTAGAAGGTCCTCTGGCTGCCTGTTTGTTGTTGACAGAAACAGTTTGTATCTTCTTCTTGAGCTGACTGAATGAGGCAGACAACAAGGTTTTTCTTGAGTTTATGATTGACTCTCACTGTTATAGTTACTGTTGCAGAAGTTTCATTCCACTGTTTACTGAACCAAAAGTAAAACTGGTGACCTTATAAATATTTGGCAGCTGTTATAAGATAAAAATTCTTAGCAGAAAGAAAGACTGTCCTTTATCATTTGCTTGTTTCTCTCTCTCTCTCTCTCTCTCTCTCTCTCTCTCTCTCTCTCTGCCTCTCACAAATGCATTTCTATATGTATGCAAATAAAGTTATTTTTCATAGATTTTGTTTTGCTCTGAAATGCAATTTCTTCCTGAGGCCAGCGCTGATGCCACAGCCTCAGGCTTGGTTATTACAGTAAGCTGAGTCGCTGCAATCATAACTCAAAACTGTCAAATCAAAAATGAATGTTTAATTCAGACATCTCCCCGCGTTTTGAGCAGTAGATGCTGTGTTTGCGAGGAAATAATTCAGTTGATACTGAAGAAGAGCGAGGATTCTGGATCTGATGGGTCTCTTGACTCTTTAAAATTGATCACTGCATTTATTGTGCTTCCATCAAAATAAGCCCACCCTGAAGATGGAAGCCAGTTAGGTTGTGGTTTCAGCCTTCTTTTCTTCCCCTTGTGTTTACTCAATTTTTCAAGGCTGAGATTCCTCTCCAGGGGTAATTCACCGCACCAGTGTCAGGGGATTAGTGGAATGCTAAAAAATCCTGGAAATTAAATGAACTGATATGATCATATTTATAGTTAAACCCTGAATACATGTCAAATCAGTCAGCTGCTGGGGGAGTTTGGGAATAATTACCTAAAACTAACAGGTCCGTTGTTGAAAACCAATTAAACTATTTCTGGAGCCCTAAAATTAATATAGTTTACTGTAATTATAATCCTTAACTCAAATGTCAGTCCTAGTATCTCTCTAACCGTAATTCACGTGTGACTACCGAGACAAGTGCATTAGGATTCCCTCCCTGCGCTGATGACACTTTTGATAATGCTTTTCAGACGCGTCTGCGCTCACCGGCTGGGAGCGCTCGCACAGGCACCAGGACGCACCGGAGGCGCACACCGCAGACTCGGCGCACCTTAGCTCAGCTCCAAAGCAGTTTATCACCTCACGGCTCGCCTGAGTCCTCCCCCCTGTCACTCCAATCTGCCGGGATGTAGCCCTGTCTGGGCCTGTGCTGCGAGGCATCTGTCAACACGTGTTAGACGCTGCAGGAACAAAACTACAGCCCGCTCCAAGTGGGATTTAGCCGTCAGCGCCAATACTTCGCAAACTGCGCTGACAAACCGGCTGGTAGAGGAAGGTAGACGGAGACGAAGACGTGAGAGAGTCTTGGATAATATTACCCTGTAATTCGTAATTGTATTATCATAATATAATCACTGTTTGGGGCTGATCTGGCGCAAAATCTGAATACATGGAGTGCTGTGGCAAAATTAATAAAGTGCATATCTTTCTTGGTACTAGAACAGAAATTATAATTCCCATAACTTCATTATATTTGATTAATACAAAATCTTAAAGCGATGAATGATAATCGGTGTTCAGAACATCTGTAGTGTAAATTAAAATAAATGATAAAATCCAAGGTTGTGTCCTTCTCTCCTTAAATCAGCATTAGAATATTGATGAATGCTGCCAGTGTATGTTTAGCTGACCCATTTTACAAGCGTGACATGAAGCGTGACAAGTGCTTTCATGAAAAAAACAATAAACAGTAATCATAAAGGGTGACTGAAGCAAGCTACACAAAATGTGTATTTGCTCATTCATTCATCTTCTGCGGATTGGATTATTTCTGCTCAGGGTCACTGGGAGTGCTGGAGTTTATCCCAGAAGTCACTGGCAGGCCGGAGTACACCCTGGACAGGTCAGCAGTCCATCACAGGACACACACCACTCACACCAGTGGGGGTAACTGGACTACCAGACACCAGGAGAACGTGCAAACCAAATTGAAGCCAGAATCTTTTTCCATGACGACCGAGCAGCCTTGCGTGTTTGAACTCCCTGCCTGATTATTTGTATTTATTTAATAAAGACATTGAGTGTTAGAGGCGAGATTACACAGAGGGGAGTCACTTTCTTATGTGTGACAGTCTCATGAATATCTGTCAGCTCTAATTTGTGGCGGTCTTTCATTACCTAAAAGAATAACTTCTGGTTACTCATTTTCATAACATGCATGAGGTTGTATAATTATCTTTTATTATAAGTACACCCACTGCGATCTGTATTATAATTTTAAATAACAAATAAGAAAAGCTCACACAACATTATGTGTTCATGACTGCCACAGCTGTACACTCTGGAGCTTCAGGTCAGGAAATCTGAAGCTATGAGCTAACCGCTCAGCTAATTTTCTGACTTCTTTTGGTAACCTGGTGTTCTGTTTGAGCTCATCTGCTGCTGAGCCAGAAAAGGGCAGAACCCTCCAAGAACTGAGCTGTACTGTCAGTCCCACTGGGTTTTTCTTTCCATTATAAAAGACAAGACCAATGTGCAACTGAACATTATTTATGCAGATTTAATTGAACCCTTGAACCTGTATTCTATTCTTTTTTTTTTACTTTGTTGAACGTAGGCATTAAATGCATTTGTAAGAGTTCGTTGAAAAGCTGACAAACTTTCGTTAGCAGCCTTTTGTTCAGACCTGCGCCATGATTGCGCTTCAGTCTGGCTGCCTCACGCTGACTTAGACAAATGACTCTAGAGCTTTTTTTTTAGCTGCTGCCCAGCACATTCGTACTTTGTCCTGACCACAAAATGAGCCGAGGCAGAGAGGACAATAAGGCGAGAAAAAGTACCTTCTCTTTCTCCAGACTCTGAAGAATTTCGCCTCTGAGCCTTAAACACTACAGGATTACTTAGATTAGCTGGTTGCAGTCTGTGCAGTCTGCTTTTTGGGACGGGGAGTTAGTACTCGGTTATCTCGCTGCAGGATGAGAGGATAGATAAGGATGCCGTCTTCAACAGACTACCACTGACAGCAGGTGTTCTGATTGCATCTCTGGGAAACAGTTTCTTCCGTGTTCACCTACCAGTAAAAACAGAATAAAATCAATGGCTCTGCTTACATGACCTGATACTATAATTAGAAATCAACAGATAATGCTTGTTGTTTTTCATTTTTCATCCTCTACTGTTGTCACTACCTCACTCCCTTTTCTACGTTTTTTTTTTTTTGTTGTTGTTGTTGTTTTTACACATGCCCAGATGTAAAAGAAAGGAGTAAATCAGGCTCATGGGTAAACGTGCACAAATTCACCAGAGTCTTGGGGAGAAATCTAAATGCGTTAATCTGACTCACACAACTACAGTTATATAAAGCAGTTAAATGAGCCAAGCTCCAAATATGTATTGAACCTCACTGTAGATGCTGTACACAGAGAGTCCACATAACTATGTCCCAACACTAATTTTGAGCAATTATTAATGTTTTTGTGTTTTACTTTTGGCCTTTACAGTGAAAACACTTTGATTTCTCTCTGGGGCGTGCTCTCTTCTCCATCTAATCTCATGCTAATGTGATCAGCTAGCACCCAGCCGGAGTGTCGGCATGGACACAGGGCTTGTCGTTGATGATTCAGATAGTCCCTCAAGCCCAACACAATTTTGCAAACAGGACAGCAACCATTGATCTACCTTAGCATATCTGTGCAGAGCGTGTGCTCGGAATGTTGAGCACAGGTTGGGTACAGGCAAATTTTTGGAACTGTCTAATTTGCACTGCTAACTGTGGTCATGCACATTTTCAAGGATCTCTCAATCAAAAACCTTTCAGGTGATGATAAATTAGAGACAAGTATCTCTGATAACAAGCCTGGAAACCATGCAAAAATAAAAAACGCATCCCAGATGAACCCATCCAGAGAGAACAGATCTGTTGAAAGCTAGATTTGTGCTGGTTCTGTGTACTGCGAGTTCAAGCAGTTTATCTTTAAATCCAGGACTTTGAAAGTTGCATTTTATGAGCTGCAATTTCAAGTAACTAGCTGTCATGGACGCTGTTTGAAATAAAGCTTTTTTAAAATAAAGTTGAGTTGAAATTAAGTGCTGTCAGTCTCTTGTGCACACATATGACCACAGAGCTGGATTTGGATTCTAATATTGGTCAATTCATTTCAATAATGTTAAAACTTATACAATGAAAAGACACAATGATGAAAAGACACATGGATTAATGTGAATTTATATTGGATTTTAATGTTTTTGAGATCACATGGTGGGGAGGAGGAGTGGGGATGGAAGGATGGTGGAGGAGGAATGAATAAAACAGTTTTTAAGATACACTACCCTTCACATTTTTATGTTGCATTTTTTTAACCACAACTGCTTTAGTTTCTTGTGCATGCTCTCTAATCTTCTTTTGTTATTCTTTTTTAACTAACTAAACAGGAGGTCAGCAAATACATTTATCTTCACTGAGATGCTGCTATCTTCTGCAATATTCTACTGCTAATAACTGTAATTAGTTTGTATTAGCTGCCATAGACATGAATATTTGTTTGACTTATAATGCCTAGATGGCAACAGTTAATTGGTTAGCATTCTTTTAGAAAATGAGTGAAAAAAAAAACCAAGAGAGGTTTGGACAATTTTACTATATTTCACAACAATGTCTATATTTGACAGTGTGTACAGAATCACGCTCAATACAAACGTGATTTTTGATCGCTCGAGCAGATGAGATTAAAACGCGTCACAGGAAGATCAGTAGCGCCATCTACTGGTTTAATGTTTAATAGTTTTCATATCGATTTCTAGTTATTTAAAAATGTATAGGAAAAGATTGCCTTGCTATTTCCCAGCATTTATAAAATGCTATATAATATATGGAAATTTCATAGCATTTTTTTATTATCGTTATGAGTAGAATTAGATTCAAAAAAATCTTTAGAGGATGGTATTTCACAAATAATATCTGAGTTGAGTTTTTTTTTTAAACCAATCAATCAAGATTAACCAGTCGTTAAAATTGAATAATAAAAATGTTTCTCCTGTTTTATACTCGTATTTTATCACAACTCCTCAAAAATACAGGCTAGATGCAACAGCCTGTAGCTTCAAACAATAAAAGTTTTTGCTGTGATCATAAGACATGTTTCCTCTAGTTCACTGGGTTTTCTGGACTTCATTTTAAATTTCAGAAATCTTGATTAACTCACCAGCCTCATAATCAGTCTCCTAGTGATGATCACCATAAAACCAGACTTTAAAGATCTAAAGAATTTCTAGTTGTATTGTGGTGTATTTCTGACACAAACAGCATTACATTGGCTTGTTCAATTTTAACAGCAAAACAGTGAAAAGTTCCTGGCAACAAATAAAACATGTCCTGGTTTTCTTGTTTTCCCCTCTCTTAACACCGAAGGTCCAAAAAAGATTCCAAACCATTATGTGACAGAAAGAGAACAATTCAATGACACATGGAAGTGTACAACATAATCTGTCCTTTGTTGATTTTACTGCTTTAATTGCTGTTTACTTTATTTCATCCTGCAAGATGAAAGCAGCTGTCACAGACGGATTTAACACAACCACACTGACAAGAATTTAAAAAAAAAACCCTGAATGTGCTGTTAAACACACCTTTTTAAACTTTACCCAGTGATGAAAGAATTGTGATAACTGACAGAAATTGATTAATTGTTGCCACATTTAATTTACATTACAACAATCAGCTGCACACATCAGTGTTAAATATTAACCTTTCTTCTCTGTCAGGTACAAACCTGTGAGTGTGTGACCAGCCTAGTTTATGTGAATATTCCATGGCCAAATTTTAAATATTACCCGGAAACCGACAGGTGGGTTTGTATCAGAACAAGTCAGTAGAGAACAATTTTGTTGTTATCAGAACTATTTTCACTGGATGACATCTTTGAATGGTGCTGGATTAGAATGAGGAGTTCCCAAATCAACCCGCCCTGTTTTCATTTACAGGCACATGGAGGAAGTGACTCATTTTACCATTTTAGCATGCACTGGGTGTGAGATTTACACAATTCAAGGGTGTTATGAAAGAGTTAGAGGGCCTGGACTGTGTTGTGAAACAGTCTGAGAAAATACAGTTCCAAGGGTCAGTGTCTGAAAGTCATCCTGAAATTTGTTGTGAAAAATACTTTTTGTTATAATGGCACAGCAGGAAAGGTCAGGTGATCAGCACACATTCATATTCATCAACTGGAGACACATCATCAACTGCAAATGTTATGGAAATTTTCCCACTATGGTTTGAAAGGTCAAGAGTCGTTAACATAATCATTCATATCTGTAATATTTCAATGCATACATTGAAGCATTGTTGAGATATTTCACACCCCATTACATTATAGACTGTCATTATAATGATTAATATATTTATATTTTTAAATTAGCCTGTGATTTCATAATCACAAGAGAAATCACAGAGAAATCAGAGTTGTTTAAAGCATTTGACCCACAGAAGGAAGCAACAGACAGACACTGCTTACCCTGCTGGAACACTGGGAGGGAAACTGGACCAGAGACTTTTATCTATTGGAAGATAGCTTGTTTCTATTTTTAACGATGTTTAAATCCATTGGACAGGCACCAAAGAAGGCAAAGCAGGTCAATTCAAATGGAGACCTAAATAGTTAATGAAAACATAGAGTACAAATAATAATCAGAATTAATAAAACAAAGAAGAAGAAGAAAAACAAACTTTTAAAATTTCTCAGAACTGGTTGCGAATAATTGATGAGGAATTCCGTTCGTGACGTGCGGGGGCGGGGGAATGGTGACGTCTCACGCAGTCTTTACACAAAAACCGGTTTTCGCGTGACGTAGCTGATCAGTCAGCAGTCTTTCTTCAGAGGAGCCGGTAACTAGCTGTTAACCTTACTGCTGGTGTTATCTAAACCGCTATCCAACAAACGAGGCTTAATTTTTACTTAGATTTTTTTTTTTACTTTATTTTTTGTTTTTCTTAATTACCGCCCTAACATCAGTTACGCTGACGTCCCTTTCGTGAAGGTAATAATTTTTTTGTTTCTGATGTCTGGCTAACGTTAGCTATGGCTAATTGCTACCCAGATTCTGGGTACCTTTATCATTATTGTGTTGATTTGTTTTTTCTGCTTTAGATATAATATTTAGCCACCCTCCGTAGTGTTTAAATGGGTACATTGATTATTTCTTCTGGACTGTTTTATAGTTTATTGTAAATTATTTAGTTCTGGACAGCCTTGAGCTTATCGGCGGCCTATAACTCCGAAACACCTCGAGTGGACATCCGGTGTCTGAACAAAGACCTCTTAAAATAAAATTGTGATTTTTTTTCGGTTATTTAAAGCCGTTTTATAATTATTTATATTTTTTACCATAACATACACCGCTGTCTTCTAATTGACCTTTAACTGTTGAGGTCGTCACAATTGTTTTCTTAAGAAAAAGCTGCTTTTAGACATATTTTATTAGTACAATTGAAACTTATAATTGGGTGTCGAAACGCCACTGTCGCTTAGTAGACCATTTTGCGTGATTCAATTTCCATTTGGATCAAATGGCTCCTAGCCATCATATTACCTTTGGCTCCTCACATGTTGACCACATTTCCTTGAAAAACACCGAGGTTCTGTGTCTGCATCTCTAAAAATAGCGTTAGAGTTTTGGGAGCCATGTAATGCTTCGCGATATGGATCGTTTTGTGTTGTTGTTCGTACCTTTCACATTAATTCAGTGTTAATGTGGCGATGAGGCGGCGTGTTTTATTGAGGTCACGAGCGATTCCATAATACACTACCGACAATAGTATACGCTAACGTTCTAGCGTTAGCTTAAATGCTAAGATAGCGCTTTCTCAGTTTTACATCCACATGTGGACGCCCATATGGTATGCAGATTGCCTGGAATCTTTTTTTCTTTTAACAATAAGCTCTAAGCACTGTTGATGTCTGTCTGTCTCTCCACCAGGTCGATCCCTTCCTGTCCTGTTCCCAGAACATCTTTCTTGTCAAATATTCTTCGTCAAGCCGCCAAAGTGGAGAGTGTTGTTGCACAAGGGGGTCCTTCTCTTTTCAGGTATTTAATGCCCAGTTTGTTTAAACATTAACCTTTTGCCACTAGCTCCTACGTAGGATGAGGGTTTACATTTTCTTAAGTTAAAACCTTTTTTTATTTCTATATTTCTGTCACAGTGTAGGGGGAGGAGGTGGGGGTGCATCTCAGCACTATCCCAAGACTGTCTGCAACAGGTGATTCTCTTTTTTTTGTCATTTTTTTCTGTATTTTCTACCATAGGGAACTTAAAGGCATTAAAGTTTGCATTACTTCGATTCATGTTTAAAAAAAATTGGGGAAAATTTCATCTCTTAATGAAACCGTATACAATTATTTTTAAGACATACTTTTATCAGGTATTTGTATCCTCAAGTTTTCATCTGGAATTTTATGACTTTTTCACTGCTCCAATTGTTATATCAATATTTTGGTTTAAGATTAGATCTTAGCCTAGGCAGTAACATAATAACTCTGAAAAACACTCTCACTGTCTCTCTGAAGCTGTCACACAAACAATATACCACATTCTGTACCCAAGATCAAATATATATGTTGCCAAAGCAACTTCCTGCTACAGTAATTGTTTTTCTTAACATAAGAATATTTACATTTTTTAACATTGGCTCTGGTTTGTGTTTAATACAGCGAGTTCCTGGGGAAAACCCCAGGTACAAGCGTTCAGAGATGGGTACCTTCTCGGCGCATGAGACGAGATGCCAACTCCTACAATGAAAAAGGACAACATGATGTAATCTTTAGAAAAGTGAGAAGGTAAACAATCTTTAATATGTTTGTTTCTTCATAAATAATTTAGCCTTGAACTCTTTTTGTGGTATTTATTAGGTGCCACACTTTCAAATTGAACTAACTTTTACGCCGTTTGTTTTTGATTTGGCTCCTTTTTATCAGCATACTGAATAAGTTGACTCCTGAGAAGTTTGACAAACTGTGTCTGGAGCTACTCAATGTGGGCGTAGATTCAAAACTTGTCTTAAAAGGAGTCGTCTTGTTGGTAAGTGCTCTTTTTAATAATCCTCGTTTAGTTTATATTGACTGATCTGCTTTTAATTGTAACTTTTCTTTTCATTACAAGATTGTTGACAAAGCCCTCGAAGAGCCCAAGTACAGTCAGTTATACGCTCAATTATGTCAACGTCTGGCGGAGGATGTACCAAACTTTGAGGACCTGTCCACAGAAAGCCAAGCTGTACAGAAACAGAACAGTGTATGGCTTGAATTGATAATTGGTTTCACATTTCAATTGATTTTGACTTTGTATCTGGGCATTAAATACATTATTTTCCTTCTCAGACTTTCAGAAGACTTCTGATTTCTAAGCTTCAAGATGAGTTTGAGAACCGTGCCAGAAATGTTGACGGTATGAGCTTAATTCATATGACTGGTTACAAAATGTTTCTCTATATCTATTGGTTATACTAATTAATGTCTTTTGCCTCTGTAGTCTTTGACAAAAAAGACAGCCCTCTCACCTCTGAGGAAGAGGAGCAGCGTTCTATTGCAAAGATCAAAATGTTGGGCAACATCAAGTTTATTGGGGAGCTCGGCAAACTCGGCCTTATCCATGAGTCTATACTACACAGGTGTATTAAGACAGTAAGTGTAAACCTTTATTTTGGTTCATTTGATCAAGTTAGGTTGTGTGACATTCATTATTTAACTCCTGTATCTTTATAAGCTTTTGGATAAGAAGAAGAGAGTCCAGCTTAAGGACATGGGTGAGGATTTGGAATGCCTCTGTCAGATCATGAAAACGGTGGGGCCTAAACTCGATCATGAGAAAGCCAAGGTCTGTAGACAAAAACCTACCAAAAATAACTCTGGCCCGTCTGGTGACAAGTTTACTAATGATAAATCTTATTTCAGTCTTTGATGGATCAGTACTTTGGTCGCATGCGGTCCTTAACAGGCAGCAAGGAGCTGCCAGCCAGAATCCGTTTCCTGCTGCAAAATACGGTGGAGCTGCGAGCCAACAACTGGACTCCCCGCAAAGCTCATGTTGACAGTGGACCAAAGACTATCGGCCAAGTTCGACAGGACGCTGTAAAGGCAGGTCTATTCGGTTCACCGTAGGAGAAACAGCCTTTTCTCCTCATTAATAGTGATAGTGCACATCTGCCAAAGTGAAATCATATGCTGACTGTCTGCTGCAGGATTTGGGTGTTTTTATACCTCCCCAAAACGATGTGATGAGAAATGACTTCTTCATGGACAACACCTCATTCCTTCAGTCAAAAATGAAGTTTGACAGGGAGACATTTGGCGGACTGGCTGATATGTTTGGACAAATGCCTGGTAATGTTTTGGCATACGTTTAAGTTCCAACATATTGATATGGCTGAGTGTCCTCACACTTTTATGCCTTGTGTTTTGTTAGGGTGTGGAATAGGTACAGGCCCAGGAGTAATCCAGGACCACTATTCTCCTACAATGGGACGTCATCGCACAAACCCACATTACAGTGACCATGCAGTAAATGGCAGCAGTTTACATCAGACTCAGTTTGACTCAGGAAACAAACCTTTCATAAAACAGAACCAGGTAAAAGAAAACATCTACGAAGTCGTTTTTCCAGCGCAGTTGATTTGAAAAGATGTGTTGTTGTTTTTTGTTTTAATATATATACCTAACAAATCTTATTCACAGGGACAGAATTCACCAGTTTTCAACCATAAGCAGAACCACCTGGTGCAGATGCAGTCCAAGGACATCCCTCCACGTTTCGGCAAGAAGGGGAAGCTCAATGCCGATGAGGTAAAACAGTTTGCAATACTAACTCAAGAATTGGTCTGTGTACTAGTGTAGGGGTTACTTACTCAACATTTCTGGCTTTACCCCTCCAGATAAGTTTGAGGCCAGCACAGTCTTTCATGTTAAACAAAAACCAAGTACAGAAACCACAGATGCTGTCTCCTCAAGGGTCTTTGTTAGGACAGGTAATTATGTTTTATCAAGGCAAATCTACTAAAGTCATTTTAGGCCATCCTTAAGGAGTGTGTATTAACTTTGCATCTTTGTTTAGTCTCCACAGCTTGGCCTGAAAATGACTGCTCCTCCAATTCAAGAAAAACCTGCCAAGTCCAATAAAAAGGCTCCTCCTACAAAGGAAGAGTTGCACAAGATGACAGTAGGTTTCTCTAGGTTTTATCAACAACATCATGCATATTTGACCTAGTTTATTTGGCCTTCTCTTGTTTTTTAAGGCAGCACTGGTGGTGGATTACAACAACAGCAAGAATACCAATGAAGCTGTGAATGCTGTAAAGGAGATGAAGCCTCCCAAGCATTTCTTGCCTGAGATGCTGAACAAGATTATGGTCCATTCTCTGGATCGTTCCAATGAGGATAAGGAACTCGCAAGTGTCTTGATCCATGAGCTCTGTACTGAGGGTATCATCACTAGTGACCAGCTGCTGCAGGTCTGTTTTAGATGAGTCAGATTCTACATCACGTGTATAGGTTTTACTGTCTGGGTCTAAGGAATCTCTTATGATCAATAGGCTGTTTTGAGTGTTTTGGATCAATGCCCTAAAATAGAAGAAGAAGTCCCGCTGGTGAAGTCCTACCTGGCCCAGTTTGCAGCACGTGCAATCATTGCCGACCTGGTCAACCTTACTGATTTGGCCCACCAGCTGGAGGATGGCGCACATTTTCCATTGTTCTTGCTTTGCCTACAGCAGCTGATGAAGCTTAGGGGCCGCGAGTGGCTCTCCGACCTCTTCCAACAGAGCAAAATTAACATGCAGAAAATGCTACCTGGTACGACCGAGCCTACGAGTGCTGTGGTATCATGTAACCGTAGCTGTCTTGGCTAGTATTCACTTTCTTGTAAATACTCTTATAGAAATTGACCAGAAGACCGATAAGATGCTGGAGATTCTGGAAGGGAAGGGTCTGAGCTTCTTGTTTCCACTCATGAAACTGGAAAAGGAGTTGCTGAAACAGATCAAAGTGGATCCCTCTCCGCAGTCTATCTACAAGTGGATTAAAGAAAACGTCTCTTCAAGACTCCACACTGACAAAGGTTTTGTCAACATCCTCATAACCAGGTAGAGCAGTAGAAACCTTGTCATTCTGTTGTGACCTTTGTGCTGCATATTTCACTCAATTATTCTCTTCTTTGTTCTCAGTTTTCTGCAGTTCATTTTGTATGAGATCAACCCTGATGGTGATGAAGAGCAGCTGGCAGCACCCTCAAAAGAGCAGCTGGATGAGGAGAAACAACTTTTACTGTCTTTGAAGCCGGTGTTGCAGAAGTTCCTGCACGATCACACCAACCTGCAAGTCGCAGCACTGTATGCCCTGCAGGTCCATTGCAATGCCCATTCTTTTCCCAAAGGTCTGTGCTCACCCTGGATCAGTCCAGCAGGTTAGGATAGAATGGGTGATTATTTTGTTGCTGGGGCTTAAAAGTTCCTCTCATTTTGCAGGAATGCTGCTGCGATTCTTTGTTCACTTTTATGACATGGAAATAATTGAAGAAGAGGCCTTCCTTTCATGGAAAGAGGACGTCACTCAAGAATATCCCGGGAAGGGGAAAGCATTATTTCAGGTACTGTCTTTACTAAATTCAAGTTTGTGTTCTACATTGCAAACCTCTCATCTCAAAACCAGGGTACAGCTCCTAATGGTTATTATGGTGTATGCAGGTGAACCAGTGGCTGACTTGGCTGGAGACTGCAGAAGAGGAGGAGTCTGATGGGGAGGATTACTGAGAAATCAGCCAAAGCCATATATAATTAAGATGCAATGCTTTTTTTTTTTTTTTTCTTCTTCTTAATTTGTGTTGTGTTCCACCCTACTAATCCCACTCTGTTCCCTTTTTAATTTTTTTTAACCACTTACATTTTATCCCATTATTAAACATCTTACTCAATCATGCCAGCATTGCCTCCACCATGTATTTATACAGTTATTGATTTGTTTTTGTCATCTTGGTTTATGTTGTCTTTAAAAGTGAGCAGTATTGTGCAGGAGGCTATGCCAGCAACTCAACTCACCAAATGCTGCCATGTTGACTTAAACTGTTTACAGGAGAGAAAATGGTTCATGCAAATATACCTTTTCTGCATTTGTTAATCAGTTTTTTTTACATGCACTTTGCTCAGAGTGAATCGTTGCAATAGTAAAAATTCACATCTATCTTTTCCGGAACAATCTTTAGTTGCAGTTTTTCACCTGCTTCAAACGGGTGTCTGAAAATGCATTCAGAGTTGATCTGTTATCTGTAATCGTCTGTTTTTGTTTGCACATTTCAGTTATCTGTAATTGATGAATTAAGAGCCTGTACAAAACCTTTGTGCTGTTTGGAATGATCCTGTGTGGCCTTTATAATTTAATGTCATGAATACCTCTAATGTATCTCGGACTGTACTTGAATGTCTTGGTTTTTACATTGAGACAGCCAAAGCGTAGTTACCAGGGCTCCAGTTGTTCACCATCATGGGTGGAAATTTTTTACATCTGTCAAATTTTAAAGTTGTCTTTTTTAAAGAGTGCTGTGTGTACACTTTGGATTTTTAACATTGTATTAAGTGCAGGTGTGTACAAATGCAGATCAACTTTGAATAAAGTGATGAAAAACCTTCCTGTGGCCAGGATTGTTTTCCCAGCAGCCTGTCTTAACTGCCACAGGGCTATGGGAGTTTTGGGAGGGGCTTTATTGCTTTGACTGTGTAGGATTACATGGGCTTTGTAGATTTGGGAATCTAAGTGCAAGTGGAAGATGTCAGGTTTGCTGAGCTTAGGATTTATCGCGACCTGTTCAATGACCTTTAGCTAAGTGTGGAACAGCTACGTAAACATTAAGGTCATGGTGGTTTGCCTACTTGCTGACAAACATGATCTTTTGTAAAAACTGAGTGAAAAAAAATTAGGTCCACATGTATGACAACTGTTCTTTATTCAACATTTCTAGATCACGTCTGACCCCCAGCAATAGAAAATACACTTACACCTTTAAGTTCAACATCTTTAAACTAACAAAACTTTCCAAGTGAGACACAGATGATATAGGGAATAATCAAATGAAAAGCTTTATTCAAGGCTAATGTGGACAGAAATCCCTGCTCATAAAATACAAGTGAATTTTTAGCATCACAAGGACGATTTTGAGTTCTAGTCACTGTCATCGTCCTCATTGGAGCCTTCGGGTTCTGATCCGTTGTCTGAGCGGCGTGGGGAGCCCTCGTTGTCTGACGCTGCTTCAGATGCTCTGTCTGACCCTCCCTCGGATGCTGGGACAGGTGACCCAGGCTGGGATTCGTCATCAGATCCGGAGCGGCTCTTCTTGCTCTCATCATCTGACTGCTCTGAGTCAGACTGGCGTTGCACTCTTCTCTTCTTCACAGGACGATCGCTGCCAGAGTCATCGCCCCCGGTGCCTTCGGAACGCCGTGGGCTTTCTGCCTCGCTGCCTGAACGGTTTCTCCCCCCATCTGATTCGCTGTCGGACGCAATTCGCTTTCTGTGGACGCCATCTTCGTCAGAATCTGAGCCGCTCTCCCTTTGTTGTCTGTGGGCAATAAACCTAATTTCACTTTCTTCAGAACTCTAAATAACAGCATATTTGAGTTGGAGTTTTCACTGTAAAACTTTTACCCGTCCTCAGCTATTTTCAGTCCATCCTCATCTGAAGAATCAGAGGAAGAAATGATGGCCTTGGACTTAATCTTTCCTTTAAGTGATGGCGGCAGACGCTCAGATTTGAACTTAAAAAAGACAAGAATAATAGATCAGACCAAAACGCATTTCAAAAAGATGTTATCTTGGAAAAAAAACCCACCTTTTCGATTCTTTTACGTTCTTTCGGTTTACGTTGTTTCTTAGAATGCGGGGCTCCTCCCTCCTCCTCACTGTCATCTCCGCTTCCTTTAGTAGGTCTGCGTGAAACATTTATTTGGTGTTTCTTATGGGCCTCATCAACTGTCAAACTATCCACCTGCAACCCACTCACCTCCTCTTCTTCTTGCGGGCCTTTTTCTCGCCATCCTCACCCTCCTCTTGCTCACTGCCACTGCCACTCTTCTTCTTTTTCTTCTTCAATGGCAGCTCCTCATCGGAATCATCATTGACAAAATCATCCATATCGCCTCCTTTCTTACGCTTAAAGATGCAAAATAAATCACATCATTTATACTGCCTTCACTCCAACATCTGATAAACCCGCCATTAGTAGAAACACTCACGCGTCCTCCTCCACCGCCTCCCTTCTTCTTCTCCTTCGCCATTTCCTTTGGAACGTCTGCAAAGCTGAGCAGGTTCTTGGTCTTCTCAACATACATGGCTCTCTGTTCCAGAAGTTTCTTTTGCTCCTCCAGTTCTTTGTTACGCTTTTCTTCCTATCAGACGGTTAAAAAAAAAAAAAAATCACAGGTTAAACAGTGTAAAAGAGACACTATTTCTTTATCAGGTTTTCTTGTCACATCAGATGCATTTTGACCAGACTCTCCCTCCTAAAACACTGAGGTTTTTAACTACATTTAGTAGTGAAAATCAGGAAAAAGACTGGTGCATTTCCTCATGGAGGAATTCGGAAGTACCTGTTCTTTTAACAGCTGCTGACGCAGCAGATCCCTCTCCTGTTCTTGTTTAGCGCGGAGCTCCTTCTCCTCTTCGTCCTGCTTTTTGGCCCGAGCCACATGGTACTGAGCCTGACTCAGCAGATCAGAGCACTGTCTGCAACCACAGCCCAACCACCCTTGATATTACAAACTGCAGCACAAACCCCATATGTTAAAATACAATACACTGTGTTTACTTTCAAATCCTGATTTAGATTTAGGGTTAAATAAACAGTGGATGTTAAACAAAACAACCGATATCATGTTGCAGTGTGACATGATGACTGACCTGGCCTCAGATGCAGCCAGAGCGAGGTCAAACCTCATCTTGTCTCCAGCTTTACTGAGGTAGCTGAAGTACCTGTGAGATGAGGAGGAAGGGATTGAAGAATTTCCCGGATTACATACAGCACAATCAGAGGATCACGCTAAGAGAAAGAGCACTACCTGTGAGCCAGTTCAAGCTCTTTGACAGCGCTAAGTACCGCCTTCAAGTTGCTCTTCTCATCTTTCAGCACGAGTGTGGCAAGTCTCTGAAGCACCAGGGCCACGTTGAACATCAGCACTGTGTCACTGGGAGCCACATGACGTGCCTGATTTCGAGCACAAGGGCATTATGTCCTGATTTAACAATTCTGGAGTGAAAGCCACAAGATATTTTTACGCGATGATACCTTCAGCAGCATCTGTTTACACTCTTGGAGTTTGCCACATTTGAAGAGCGCTCGGGCGAGGTACAGCAGCACCTCTGTGTTCTGGTATTTGTAAAATTTCTTCAGGCAATTCTCATACTGTAGAGCAAAATAAAAGTGCTCAAACACACCAAAACACAAAGACAATTATATTCAGAGATCAGATGAATGCACCCACTTACCATCTGTACAGCACTGATGTACTGCTTCTGTTCGACGTAGATGTGAGCCAGATTCAGCCAGACGTCACTGATGTCTGCCGTGGCCTCCCTCACCTGTGCAAACACATCTCGAGCCTCCCTGTAGTAGCCCTTGTGAGCCAGAACAGCACCTGGACACATTTGGTTACACTTAATACTTCATTCAAAAGCAGTAGGACAAAGCAGAATAAGAAGAATACAGGAAAACGAACCAATGCCATTGGCAGCATAGAGGTTCTTGGGGTCATTTCGCAGGACTTGTTTGTATATTGCTAAGGCTCGATCTTGGTGTCTCTTTTCCTGCCAACAGAAATACACATTTCAGTGGATGCCTTGAATATTTCTTCAGGGGAAACTAGTATTCTGAATCTGTGTTGAGAAGTGGAAAAACTCTTCCGCTGTTTACATACTGAAGAACTACAAGTTAATGCAGCAAACAATCTGGTCACATAAACCAATCTTGGAAAAAAGACTTGTCTTTACCTTTTCTCTGTCTCTGGTGGGTTGATGCAGAGTCTGCAACCACACGTTACCCAAAGCTAACATGGAATACGTGTCATTCTGTGTAGATGGCTGTTTCAATATACGTTCAAATTTCTTTTGACCTGGCCCCCATTCCTGTTTGGCCAAGTGAAGGTTGCCTATCAGGGACCAGGCATCTGGGTGATCCTGAGCCAAGCAGAATGTCACAAATCAGACAACAAAATGTGCAATTATATGTGGTATTATAGATGACACAGTACCTGATTAATCTGAAGGGCTTCTTTGAACCAATCAGAAGCTTCATAGAAATTCCCTTTGTCACGAGCCATTGCTCCAAGACGCAAATAACCTGTGGGTCAAAAAGTAAATGAAATCAACCAAACAATAACAGCTTCTCTTCTTGTGCTCCATTTCTGCAGTATTTTCATGCTTACAGTCAACATAGTTTGGATGCTCTCTCAGGATGTTTTTGTACAGTTTCTCTGCTTCATGGAATTCACACATCGCCTCGTACAGACGGGCCAGATTGTAGGATGTGGTCACAGAAATGGCATTGTAGTAATGCTCATCATGTTCTCCTTCAGCTTTGGCCCGCTCCAGTGATGCAAGAAAGTATTTCTGTGGCAGACAAGACACAGCCCACGTTTGAAACGCCGTTTACGCAGACCGCATATGATCAAGCTCGGGAAGCACTCTATATTGTCGTCTACCTTGGCCTCCCCAAGGTTGCCAAGTCTGAAGTGAAGTGCCCCGAGGTTGTTGAGAATCTCAGGAGGAACGTCGGCCTGCACTTTCTCCTGCAGGATGCGGGTGGCCGTGCCATATGCCGACAACGCTCCTTGGATGTCAGTCTGCTCCAGAATCTGAGCTAACTCAATCCAGGCCTCCACGTCATCTGGGTACTGTTCTGTCACCTTCTTTAAATGACCCTTTGGATTACAGAGAGTGATGTGTCTCCATAAATCACCATTCAACATGACTACAGACATTTTAAAGGACCCAAATCCAAGTTTAAATAAGACATACTGTCTGATTACTGTGATAATCTGTTCAATTTACATACTTTGGCAATGTCTCTCTTTTCCTGATCATCAGATGCTGCGTAGAGAGAACCCAGGATTTTCATTGTTTCATAGTTGTTGGGGTAGGCCTTCAAAACCTTTTCGAAGCACTGTGCTGCATTCTCTTTGTCTCTTCGATAAACATACATTTGTCCCAGGCCAAAGAACGGTAAGACAAATGTAGAAGAGGCAAACTGTGTGGCCTGGTAGTAATACTGAAACGCTTGGTCATAGTCCTCCTAAACAGAAAGAGAGAGAGAGAGACACGTCAGAGATATGAAACGACACCATGGACAAAACAACTGGCATATGTTCAGTTAGGATTGTACCTGCACATGGAACGAACGAGCTAACTGGTAGCAACTCTCCGCTTGCATGGCTTCAACCTCTGTGTTATGGAAAGCATGAAGCGCCAGGTGCTGCACCTTACTGTAATCCTGATTGCCAACAGAAAATATGCATGTATCATTAACATCAGTTAAATGTAATATTAACTGTGCATTTCATCAAATGCACATTTAACTGATACATCCATATCAATATCAATTAAATGTGCATTTGAATGAAATTTGCAAAGGCCAACATAGTACCTTTTTGAAGAAGAAATGGTTAGCCAGGTGGTTGAGCACCATTGGGTTGCTGGGGTCAATGGTGTAGGCTCGGGAAAGGAGCTGCACTCCATTCTTGATGGAATCTGCCTCCTTGTTATTGAGCTCCAAAACAGCCAAACCAACAAGAGCGCCGACACACTTTGAATTTAATTCCAGGGCCCGACCAAAAGCCAGGCGAGCTTTCTCCAGTTTGTTGAGCTTGACAAAACAGTGACCCATCCCTAACCTAACCTCAGCTACAACAGAGAAACACAAAGACAAAGATATGAAGAATCTGGTACAGTTTATTGAAAGAAATGCAATGTCTTGATCTGCCCTATTTAATCCTACTTATTACTGCTCTGATGTTAAAACATAATATCTCAGTACAAACTGCTTTTGATATGCAAATTCATGAGCATATGAATATTCCATATTTACAACTGATGTTCTGTATTATCAGCAAATATCAATAATTCATATAACAGATAATAAAAGGTTCCATTAAGAAGATGTTTACCTGGGCAGCCAGGGTTTGTCCGTAGAGCCTTTTTGTAATACGCCAGAGCACCTCTGTAATCCTTTTTATTGAAGGAGATGCAGGCCTTACCTGATAAATGACAAAGGGGTTTTAGTCAGTCGCAACGGTCAGGAGTAATTATTATTATTTTATAGAGTTTCTAATTATCTTGCCAAGCAAAGCAGGAATGTTATTGGTGGACTGATTGAGGACAAAGTGGAACTGAGCATCAGCTTGATCCATCTTGTCTCCTTCCAGCAGACAGAAACAGGCTCTTCCCAATAAATGGTTCTGAGAAAGACAATAGCAAATTATTGTTTGTAATGTTACATCACTGAAGCGAAAGCAGTGTAATTCACTAGGATGCTTTTTCTCACCTGATCATACATGATGATCTTGTCGGCCATAGTGTAGAGCAGCGTGGCCTGCGTGATGAGTTCTTTCTTGGCATCTTTGTTTTTCTCTTTACGTGCTTGCTGGACATAGTAGGCTGCTAATGTGTCCAGACAAGTCATCTGGTCTTTCTCATGGTCTCTGTAATCGAGGTTTCCATCAATACGAGCGGCCTCTAAAAGCTTCACAAAATCCTCAGTTTTGCCCTGTTTGTAATACTCCAACTGTGAAACAGAGTGCAAATTAAAACAATAGTGCAAGTGGGCTACATCCTCCAGTTAAATTCTCTACAATAGGTTAATGATTTACCGCCAAAGCAATCCATATGTGAAGCTGTGTATGTTCCTGCTTTAGGATACTGATGACTTCATCTCCTTCAGGCAGCTGGTCAAAGTCAAGCTCAATAACCTGCAAAACACAGTTCATTAGGCATTACCACTTGGGAGAGTTTTAAAATATTTCTAATTTAAGCATGTATTAAAAATACAATAGCATTGCGTCACTGACAGTAATTCTGAAGGTAAAAAACAAAGAAATGTTTAGTATTTTTGGAGCTAAGTTGCAAATGCAGCGTTCCAAATATAACAACATAAACAAATGCTGCCTATTTACTGTATCTTTATTTCTGTAGACAATGATTACAATTTGTAGCGACTCTACTTAATATTTACTTGCTCTTTTAATTATTGCCGATGTTTGGATTTTGTGTCAATTTTATCTACCTTCTCTAAAGCTAACGACTTAAAACATACACCGCTGTTTAGTTAGCACGCAGAGCTAACATCACCGTATGGTCAACTAAAAATAACGTACAATAAAAGAAAAAAAATAAGATTATAGAAGGGGTTTACCTCATCTGTGTCCCGTAAAGGGATCTCAATGGAGCCCCGAGACATTTTGCCTAAATATAAATCCACTAAATATCAGATTAACAAAAAATATTTATCTTTATCCTCGTCCCTTAAAGTCTACTTCAGGCATCCGGGCTACAGAAATTGTACAGAGATGCGCCTTATGATGACGTAATATGTTACGATTGGCCGTGATGACGTAAACATTATTATTTGCTGAACGTGATGCATCGTTATTGGCTGGACGGTTACGCGGCTAGGATAAAAACAAGGTACCTGCTATTTTTTTTATAATGCAAATGTAAACGAGAGTGAAGACCTGCGTGAGTATGGCGAAATTAACGAGATGAAGAATTTTTACCAGGACATTAATCAGTTTCTTCCAAATGACAATGATGTTGCAGTTTCTGGTTATTTCATTTGTTGTCATTCCCTCCAAAAGACATATATTTTAGCCATCTTGATGAAGGTATGACTATCATAATGTCTCGAAAAAGGCTTAACGATGTATTTAAAAATCTCAGAAAAATTGCGAGTTAAAAAAAGCTATAAAATGTAAAACATTGTTATAAACAAGTGACAGAATTAAATTTAAAAAAGCAATCGTGGGTATGTCGAAAATACATTATTGGCCATTAACTACCTGCCTCCAAGAGGATGTATTTTTAGATGATACTGAGCAAGTTATTTCTAAAAACATGTATTATTAAATGACTGATTACTCCTTTTAAAAGTACGTTACTGTTTCGATTACTTAATTAAAATATATGTAATTTGTTACATTTGCACATATGTATCTAGTAAAAAAAAGAAAGAGATTATGAGATTATCATACATCAACAACAAAATGAAGGCTGAAGGCTAGACTCATTTTCTCATTCTTAGGCTATAATACTATAATATATAACTGTTTTATATATATATTTATATATATATATATATATATATATATATATATATATATATATATTATTCCAGGATATATATATCCTGGAATAATAAAATAATCATTATTGATACTTTTCTAGATTTTTAGAAGGCTATCAATACATAACATTTAGAAATTTGACATTGTTAGAAGAAATATGGTTCACTCTGTAAATGTGTATCAATGCAAACTGTCAATATCCTTTATTCACCCGTGGTTACAGGTTTAGAAAGCTGTGTTCTCAGCCATTATTATCTCCGGTATGAACTGGTGATAATTGTGGTTCAAACAGTTCTGCTGATTGATAGTTATTTGTGTATCTTTATCCCTTTATGAACGTCCTCTTCAAACTGTCCTGACTTATTTCTGCATAATGGCAGCAATCATGTCACTTGCCAGGCACAGACTCTTTAACAAATAATTAAAACCCGTTCTGATATTTACTGGCTGAATGTAGAAGCATTGCATAACCGACATGTGAAATGATAATGGAAAAACCTCCCAGTGTGTCATTGTTGAAGACCTCACTCGGACAGTGGGGAGTGGGGTGATGTGGGGGGAGTATGGCCCTGGGGTTGTCAGCTGGTTTTGATGTGAAGCAGTAAAAACAGGGATAAGAGCATCTTGAATGTCTTCCTTTCTACCACCACAGTAACTTAGAGGAGGCTTTGGACAGTAATGGAAATTTAATGTTCCTATTTGTTATATATATATCTTTATTTTTATTTTTTTCCCACCTCAAAAAAAGAACTAACCTGGATGGAAAGTAAGTTGAGTCACTTTAATTCAATAATGTCAGTGTTTACGTTCGGTTGGATAGAGCTCCTCGGTGATTTGAGATATTTTTAAAATAACAAAAGATTAAGTCACTGTTTAATACCAGGCAGGTAAGATTAGAAAAATATAGGATTCAGGTGGGGGGGATTACTTTTTTCCCAAACAGAAATTGAAGTGGATCATCGCAAATGTCAAGAATAAACTGATTTGTAAAAAGTTATATTATTAATTTTCACAGTTAATGAAATAAAGTGCAATGAGTTTTTACAGTGAAGTTAGGTACAAACAATTCTGATTATGAAAACAAATGTATTTATAAAAAAAGAAAAAAGAAAACACTATTTGTGTGAATGCAAGAGTGTCCACTGGAAGGTGAGCGTCAGCTCATGCTTTGGTGATGCTTATTTGGAGGTCCTTGCATAAAAATGAAATTAATGCAAATAAATGCCACTGAGAACCTGTGCCACAAATGGATTAAAGACAACAAAATAAATGTTCTGTCAAAACACAAACCTCGTTCTGATAGGGAATTTGTGGCTAACATAGCTGTTTTTGCCTTGATGGCATTCGAGCTGTTCAGAAGTGTAAACAGATTCCATAGGTGCTGCTTGTCAGGTGCATTAATGCAGACTTTTTATGATCTCTACATCTCTATTGATGTATCTATCTCTATATGATCTCTACTGTTCAGTGTGGGAATCACACGGGGGAAGTGATGAAGATGACAAAGACAGGCGCGGATTCTCTGAACATGAACTCCTTGACATCATGTATGACGCGTGTTACAGCTCCCATACAGGTAGATGGCATTTTATTTATCTTTAAAAGTCATTAAAAAAAATTCTACAAAGTATTGTTTCTGTGTTTTCCCAGGGGAGGTTTCGGTTTCCATGATCATTAATTACCTGCAGAGCATGACAGCTCAGAGTACCGAGCAGGATCGGCTGGTCGCCCTTCGACAGTTGCTCGACCCCAACTGTCAGGATCCACCTGTGAACAGAGAGGTTTTCCACTCCAAAATGAGAGAATGGATCACCCAGTGCAGCCAGGACAGGTGAGACAGCAAAGAAAGAGAGATTCCTGAATACCACAGAGATGGAAACATACAGCCTAATACAGTTACAAAATGATGTCCTTTATTTTTTCTCCCTCCTTTAACTTTTGCTGTTGATGAAATGAAGCTACTAAATGATTATTTCTTTTGTCTGTCAAAAGGGAAAATGTTTCAAAACACAGTTTTGATACGCATTTGGTCAGTCAATGCTTCTGCAAATCACAGCATTTTCTTTGAGGCTCTTCTTGTGTTTCAGCACTGATGAGGATGGCAATCATGCATCGTGGCTAAGTGCTTCAAACATGCCTGTAAATGGTAGGTGAGGAGGTCTCTGAATTGACATTTACTTCTTTAACATAGCAACCAGTGAAGTTATTTTCCTCTCAGGTCTTGATTTATCTGGAGGTCCAAGTCAAGTTACACCATCAGAGAGCCACCAATGCTCCTGGTTAGATTTCACATTTCTGTTTTCACCTCTTTTAATCATAGCTCATTTCATGTCTGTCACCATACCACCAACTGTCTTCATCGTTCTGGCTTCAGTGATGACAAAGACTTGTTAGAAACGGTGGCTGAGCTCAAACATGCCCACCGAAAGCTGAATGAGCAGAACAGCAGCCTGCTGAGGAGCGTGGCTCAGTGTGAAGACATAAATCTGCAGCTGACCCTGGAGGTGACTGAGCTCCGAGCAAAGCTGGCCAGGTGACAAACACAAAAAATAATTGATGTAATTATACAATATTTACCTTTATAGTGTTGTAGGTATGTAAGCAGTGGTGTATAAAGCAGTGAGTCTTATATTTTCAGTGCTCAGCGGTCAGCAACAAGAGTCAGATCTCTGACTGAAGAGTTGGAGGAGACCAGACGGGCTTTTAAAGAGGCCCAGGAGAGAGCCAGCCACTCCCAAACCAGCTGCACCAAACTGGTACACCATAACCTCAAATCTGCATGTGCATGTATTTTAATGTCTGCTCTTTACATGTAAGATTTTATGTGTGTGTCTTCAGAACAGCGAAATTGAATGCTTTAAGGTTCACATCAGGAGACTTGAAGACAAGGTGAGGTTGTTTCCAACAAACATCTGTTTTTACATGTGATTGATATTGACATTGATTCTCCACAGAATGAAAAGCTCACTGTTGAGAGGGCTTTTTCTGAGGATAGCATGAGCAAGCTAAGGAAAGTCAATGCTGAGTTACGGGTAGGAAAAGATGAGAGTTTTGCTCTTCAAATCTGTGGGTTGAAGTGAGAGTTAAAAGTTAAAATGTTTGCAGGCTGAACTTGAGGAAAATCTGGTTCTTTTGACCCTGAAAGAGACAGAAATCACAAAGGTTGGTCTGTCCATGAACCTCAAAGAATAGTTCCGTCAGCATGGAAATTAATCTTAATATTTTCTCTTAAATGTTTTCATGCAGAGAGACATGCTTATGGATAAGATGAAGAGCGCTCATGTGGAGAATCACAACATGATTGAGGTACACAATGACCGTCAACATGCGGAAAATAGACTAAATCTAGAATTTTATATTTATTATAAGACTGACAGGAAGAGGTGGCTATCATTTTCCTCATGGTTTGAAAGTGTGTTTTGGCTGTTATTCAGTACATTTTTGTGTTCTGCAGGGTCTTCAGTCAGAGCTGATGAGGCTTCAGGAACATTCACACCAAGTTCTTCTGAGGTAAGGAGCACACATGTCCTCACAACGCATCATCCCTGTGGATCAGCATGGATCTATAAGATATAAATATTAGTTTATCATGGTTTTCATAAGGCCCATATTATATCACATAGGTCTTTGTTGTGTATTAAGCTTATTCCTCAATGCTCACGTTAACCTTGAGGCTGGAAACTGACACAATTTGGTTAACAATTTAAATTTTATTTCCATAGAGTCCCCTTTAATATAAACATAGTTTAGCTATCAAAGCAATATTTCAAAAATGTACATGTTTGGGCTGGAAATGGGTTTGACTCTCATGTTTTTCTGCAGATATGACAGACACTGTATTAGTTTTCAGAGTCTCTATACCCGAGAAGCTCCAAACCATCGGTCCCTGCAGAGCGAGTTGCAGGATGTACAGCAGGTAGGCAACATGTACTGTTTACAGCCTCCACTGCACCAACACCCGGTTTCAAATGACCTCTCGTCACCTTTGCCAGCATCACCGACCTCTGGACGACATCAAGCTGCCCCCCCTGAGCAGGCATGGTGACGATATTCAGAGCATCATCCACAGGATCAAGTCTGCAGACATATTCAGACACCTGCGCCATAAGTGCAGTGAGAAGGTTAGGAGATACACTGTTGTGGGTGAATTCGGGGCTGCTTCAGGATGAGTGAGTATAAAAATGTGCCCTGTCTCAGACACAGGACTCTGCTGCGGTAGAAACTCCAGAGAGGCTGCTTGCTTTCCGACAGCAACAACAGGCAAACATCAAGCAACAGCTTGTCAATGTGTATGTGAGTTTTTTTATGCCCACCATTTCTCCTGTTATGGTAACAGACTGGAATTGGTTGATGTTACTCTCTGTTCTGAGAAGCCTCCTAATAAAAGGGGTGTCTGGTTCTGACAGTGTATTTATGGGCATCTCCATTACACAAACCATCACCGTTACTATCTGCTGTGCTTTTGCTTCCATGAGGGATAAGTGCAGGTTTAGTGCCCTTCTGCAGACATAACACTGAGTAAAGGAGATGTTTTTAAAGCTTTGGTGTTGGTTTCAGACTGCAGGAGCTGGAGCTGCACAAGTGTATGTGGGAGGAGAAAGGGGAGAAGGTGGAGGAGCGTCGGAGAGCCTGGGAGCAAAACGAGCAAAAGCAAAGCCAGACTGGGAGCCGGATTAATATCCAGGAGGCCAAGAAGGTGGCTGTGGTGAACTGGTGGAAAGCCAGCGTAGAGGGCACTAAGGGTGGGAAAAAAAGAACTGTCTCTGAGACCGAAGAGAAGCTCAAGCAAGCAGAGCAGACCATCACTGATATGCAGGAGCAGGTCCGCCACCTGCAAACCTCCCTCAGATCTGCACAGGAGCATGGAACCAAGCAAAAAAACAGCACAGGTTTTCAGACCGACAAAGGGACCAACACAGAGACAGGGGGTGCAGACAGGCCAGCGGAGAAGGTCCTAAAGGATGTAACAGTGGCCACGGAGGACACGGGTGGAGCAGTGGAGAAAGACCAGCTCCAGGTGACCGCCGACGGTCTTCTCGCAACCCTTAGACGGATGGAAGACATGGTCAACAATGCCATGGAGAAGGCAGAACTGATGAGGGAGAGCGAGCAGAGGGTAAGCCAGGTGACAGTGAGGATGGAGGGCATCACTCAGAGGGTGGAGGAGGCTCTGGAGCGAGCAGCTGACATGGACGAGCAACTCAGCTGTCTGGAGACCAGAATCACACAACAAGCTTCAGCTCAGGTTTGTAGAAAATCGGTGTTTGGACTCAAGAAAGCCTAATAATTTTATCTAATGCAACTGTATTTCAGCAATTTACTATGTTTGAATGTTTTGGCCAAATTTAAATGACCGAGTGAATTTGACTTATTTACAGTTTGTCTTAACCAACATTTTTGATGAAAACAAAATCTTTTACTTCTGTTAATTTTGTGAGCTGATTATCAGCTCAGACAACAAGCACAACAGAGTCATCATGACCGTAAAGAGAAAGTTTCAAGCATGTCTAGATTTTGTCTTATAATGAAAAAAATGTTATGATATTGATGTTTTCCCCCACAGTCTGGAGGGTTGTAGTTGCTGTCAAGCTGCAGCATTTGATGGAAATTTTTAGTAACATACAGATTGGACCAAATTCAAATCATACTTAGGTGACATTTACAGCTAAATAAAACTAGAACAAATAAACCCCCACTTTTTTCCCCCAATTTCTTAACATCAACACTGACTTTTAAACTCAAAGGTTTATTTATTGTCATTCATCAAATTCCATATACAAGTTTGCAGGTCCCGGGCTATCAGCTGATCTTGGGACACATGCCACATGTCCTGCAGATGAGTCCGAAGGATGGATAGAGCCTGAAAAAGAGGAGAGAACAGAAAGTCCCCCCTCATCTCCCGTGCTCACAGATGTCAAAGAGCCTCCACAGCTACCCATGAATGGTATGACAGACTCTGATGCAGAATAAATGGCCATGGTGATACTGGGTTATGGGGTCACTTCCTTCTCTGATGGTAATCCCTGAGGATATCTGAAAATAAGCATAGCCATTATTTACACATAGAGAGAATGAGCTCTGGGGCAGTGTTTTATCTCTTAAAGAAGGCCAACGGGGAGGAGAATGAGCAGAAGGTATTTTTAACTCCATTATAAATTAAACTGACTAAAATTCAAAACTGCTGGTATGGATTTAAAGCTTTTGGGGATTATTGTGGCTTCCTGTTCTTTGTGTTTGTTCATTCACCTGTTATTTACATCAGATACTTTTTAAAGTGATGATAAAGTTTGAAACCACATAAAAGTGCTTCTTTTCACAGTTTGATGACGTCTGAGCACATTTAAGAATGTGATAAAAGACTTCGATCAGTTTGCTTAGCTGTAGTATCTTGAGAACATTTATTCCACTTGTATGCTGGAGCTAATTTAATATAGGGTGATTTTCTTCTGGGTTCAAACCCCACCTGTCAGTCATGCTAATGCTTACTCACGCTACTCCAAGAAAGTCAATGCTAGTTTTTAATGGGACTACTATAAGATGCTATTTGTAGGATGACTTTTGTGACTGTGCTGCAGGCCAGATCCTTGGAGGTACATTTACAATATTCCTTGGAGGTACATTTACAATATTTAGAAGGGAATTACTGTTGATTGTATGATTTCTCTCATACATCTCTCTTTCTAACACCTCAAGTTAAACTAAGTGATTGAACCTACAGGAATTTGATCAAGGCTACAGTTAATGCAGCTGTTATCGCCCTCTACTGGCAACACTGGGGTCCAATACTACTACTAACACTCCAAACGTAATATAACTGACAATACACGTTTCATAAAACAATGGCAAAAAATGTTGTCTAAAACTAAATCTGTCCATTACTTTTGTTTTACAGTTTTCTTTCAGTTTGCTTTGACAGCTGTCATGCAGAAGTGGACTGGTTTGTGATGAGGAAGGAAATTAAACAATTTGCATGTACTGTTCAGAAATTGCAGCATTAACAGAGTGATGAAATTACCTAAAATAATCTTCCGATTTTACATTCCTTTGTGGCTCTCAAACATGTGCTCGTGTTGGTCTTCAGTATAAGCATGTTTCAGTCCAACATGTCTGACACTGAAGTGGAAACCTGTGAGTGTGTGTACTTTGAAACACAGATCTCTTTGTTGGCAAACCTGCAAATGATCAAAATAAGTCAAAAGAAATTAAGCATTATAACTGGAATGTGAATTATGTGTGAGGTCAGGTTGACCGGTGAGAATTCCTGGATGCCTGATGTGAACTGAAAAATAACAGCCCAGAGAGGGGAAAAAAGAAGAGGACAAATAGTATACGCATGTTTGTCACATTTATAAAATAGTCTTCATGTGACGTTTCTGTTCAAGCATCCGTGAATCTCTGGTTTCCTTTGCTTGGACAGTTCAGCAGATGATTGAAACCACAATAGTCTTTATCATAGCCAAGAAGTAGATCAAACAAACCAGTAGATCAAACACCTCATGATGGTTGCCAGGTTATTGTTGCCTTAGTTATGAAGGCAGAGGTGTCTGTGTGTGTGTGTGTGTGTGTGTGTGTGTGTGAGTGTGAGTGAGGGGTTCTGGTGAGACATTTCCTGAAACCAGATTTAAGGTAGTTCAACCAACCAGATCTGTCAACAGCAGCTTTCTCTTTCCCTGCTTTTTATTTAACCGTCTCTTGACGTTTGCATGCTCATGCTTTTCTTGTTAAATGCAAATCTTTTTTTTTTTTTGCTCTCTGTGCTCTAGTTCCTACAGGTGGCACAGGACAAGGCAGCTGCAGTGAGGTGAGACACACATTGCTTTTTTTACTTCTGTGGAAGTTTGTGTAAACATGCACCATTTAGTTTTTTCTCTGTCTGTGTGCTGCTGTATCAAACTTTATCTCCTTCAAATTCAGCATTGCAGTATAGTACTTTTTAGTCCTTGGCTCATTTGTCTACTTGTCAGGCACATTTGCAGCATTTCTACTGAAAAAAAAAACTGGCAAAACTGGCAAATTGTACTGGCAAATGTTTATATGTCATTGACAAAATTATTCATAACAACAAAATCTCAATATCTCATCAGGAAAAAAGGCCAGTTTTTATGGACTAAAAAGAACATCTGACTGCTTTGCACGCAATGAGCTTTAGGTCATATTAATTCGAACTGTAATGCTGTAATTTGCTGTGAATGTCAGGTTTGTGGCTCTAAGCAATGTTCTCTCGCCGCTGTTCTCTGCTTTACTCATCATTCAGTGTGAATGCATTTATATTGCTCACTATTGAAATGGTGCAAAGGTTTGGACAGTGCAGCTTCAATAATCATGAATATCCAGAGCATGGTAGCAGATTCTTCTTAAGCTGCAGCACGAACACAGACTGGATGGATACAATCTCTGCTAACTGTCGCTGTCACATGCTAACAGTCTCAAAATGGCCTCCTACACTGGGATTAGAGAGAGAGAAAAAAGCCACAATATCCATAGAAATAATACATTTGTTCAAGTTTTAGCTGAAGGATAATACATGGAGCTCTCACACATACACAGACATATACACACACACATACACACGCTCCACAGAGGCATACAGAGCCCTTCTCCTTAAATGGTCAAAGCTCCCAGGAGTGAAAAAGAGGCAGCAGCTGAAAAAAGACAGGCAACAGAGGGGACGGGAGAAGGAAGGAGAAGCCTCGAGGACAGAGGAGTTTGCTGGAGGAACAGGCTGAGAGTGACAGTTTGATTGTTGAGGAGCTCAGCAGGGGTCTGCGGGGCTGGTGTTGGACTCAGGTAATTTGCATGCTCCCTTCCCTTTGCATGCTCTTCAGGTGGTCGGGTGGGTGGACTGTATGTGGACACTTGCAGCTTCAGGATGGTCTCTCTGCTTCTGCATTTTGACTTGTCTGCATTTCTGGACTTTTTTCACACCAGCTGACATGGCTGGTTGCTACCAGCAGGGTGAGTTTACATGATCGGGTGTTTGTCTAGAAGAGTTACTACTTTTTGATGTTTGTTGAGTTCTTTTTTTTTCCTTCATCAGTGGATCTGCTCACTCGTTATCAGTGCCAGCACATCTTTTCCTTTGTCACACTTGGACCTTCCGTGTAGTGAGCACTTCCTCTGTGAGCAGTGCTTTGCAAAACCAAATTTTAAACAAGTCTGGAAGGAGTCATTGGTCTTATGTAACAGAGGAGGGGAGGAGGGCATTTGTCCCCTCAAGCAGAAAGCTTTGGGTCGAGCTGCAGCAAGAAGAATTCACTAATGGTCCTCATGGACAATTATGCTGTTCTTTCAGGGGATCCGTGTGCACAGTTTATATGTCATTGACAGATTGTAGCGCAGGGACAGCCTTTGTTTTGGCTTGTATGGGCCGTCCCCCAGGAAATAATCTGTGTGATTCAATTAGCTTCATAATCTGCCAGGGAAACTAGCTGCAGGGGGCTGTCGGCCATCTTCATGTGGGTTTAATCAATTTTTAAAGAGGCCATTGGTTCTTCTGCTTATGCCAGGATGGCTGCAATGACACAGAGCATTTTTCCTGTAATGTGCGATGCTTTCATTTATTTCCTTATTTAGTATTTTTGAGGGAAATTGGTTTAATTTGCAGAGCAGCTCTCTACAGGTGTGAGATGAATCTGCAGTTCTTGCCAAAATATTGCAGGAGGTGTAATGTTTTACAGAGGCAGTGCAGGAAGTGTGGGAACGAAAGGAAACCTCCTGGGCTGCATAAATGCCGCAGCTTGAGAAAGAACGTTGAATTTACAGTTTGACAGAGTTCTTGCGGTCAGGAAATATCCCAGCAGCTCACTGGGACTCAGTAAAACAACCCATTTCCTTCACAGCCAGTCACAGCTTTTGTGTGTTCATAGAACCTTTGTCAGGCCTGTGACACTGAGCAGATGCTGGATACCCCAGCCTGGAATCACTGAGGTTTTGAAATCAGCCAATAATCCATGAATGCTGTACCTGCAGTCCTTTATGCTATAAGATCAACCAGTCTGTGATGACACAGAGGCATCCATGCAGGCCTTCCTGTTTAGAGACAGATTAAACAAAAAGAACTGCATTAGCATTGTGTATACAATTCTAGACATTAGTTGTGCAGATTTTGGTCATTGTTTTTGTTTTTTCCCTGAGCTGTTATTAACCGGCTCAGCTCTCAGAGTTGTATGAATTTGTTGTTGAGAGTGTTAGCTGCTGTAAGATCAAACCCAGTGAGAAAATCAGCATGCATGCAGTATGTGAGACCAGGCAAAAAAGAGATGCTTATGTCAAACCTGCTGCTAAAAAAATAATGACTGCTTTGTTCAAGATTTAATTACATAAAGGGATCTTCTATTAATCCTCTTGTTTGATGTTATCATGAGTTCTGATTACACAACTGTTGATGCTACCAGAGCCTATGTTCCAGCCGCACTGATCACTGATGACAACAGAAAGTGTCCTGAAACTGCACTTTTGACATATCACTTTTCACTACTATGTTTTATTTTATACATAACACTTTATACATAACACTTAAAGTATTTTTGTTCTTTCTTTTTGCTATGGCTGCCCAGTTTATTTTTCTTGTAAAAATCTATTAGACTGTCCATTAGGGGTGTGTCACACACATCCAACAGTACTGGGATAGTAAAATAATTTCTATACTTACAGCTCTGGAAAAAATTAAGAGACCACTGCAACATTATCAGTTTTCTGATGTTCACTATTTAAAGTGAACTATTTTATAGGTATGTGTTTGAGTAAAATAAACATTTTAGTTTCATTCTTTAAATCTAAACATGTAGAGATGCTGATTTCAGAAAAAATTGAAGTGGTCTCTTAATTTTTTCCAGAGCTGTTTAAATGAGCATTTTGGAGGATATAAGCTAACACACTATTCTGAGACACACGACCAAAATAAACTTAGCTTGTAAGCTTGAGAGCGACCAGCCCCAGGTCCTCTGGGAACTGAACCAACAACCTTCCAGATGACAATTTGTCTGCATCACATTTTAACGTCAGGGCACTTCCTGCATTTAGATTAAGTGAAAGGAGAATCTTGGTCACTTCCCCTAAATTAAAGGACTCAGAGGGTCAAAACTCGATTATGGTCAATACAATAAACAATCCAAACTTTAACTTGGATTATTCAGAGTGAACATCCACATATTTTATCATGAGTGTTGTTTCATATTTGTAAGAGAAGAGAAAAACAGGCATTTGAGCCCAAACTTTAACAGCTAAAGTTGCTGGCACACATGATTTAATCTTTTCCAAAGACTAATGGAGGCTTTCATCAAGACTAAAAATAAAAATGTTAGTCCAAGAAAATTCAACAGCAATTAAAGTACTTTGAAGCCCAGGTTCTGATGGACTTTTTGTTTTAGATATAAAAGCCTGTTGAGTACTGTTGCTGATCATTTTGATCTAAGGCCATGGAGAGGTTGCTATATAAGGATTTGAACATGATGTGATGGTCTTGTTGAGGTTTGACTGTAAAGGTTTTCTTTCAGAGCATGTCTTTTCATTTAATGCTCCACACCATGACCTTTGTGTACGTGTAGGTGTGTGTTCGTTCGACACTAACATTATTTTATGTGTTTGATCTTGATAGTTCCAGGAAGACAGGGAATACTCCCCTCACCAGTCCAGTGAATGCAGCGATCGTAACACTAAGAAGCCCTCCCAGGTCCCCTGTGCTGCTGAGAGCTTGTTTGTTTTCCCACACACCCGCTCACGCCCCTCACTGCCCCCCGCCATGCCCACACTGCCTGAGGAAGAGGAGGACTCACCTGAAGATCTGGACAGTTCATCCAGCTCTCCCAGTACAGTGAGTGCACACTTGTGTTACCTAATGTCTTACTCCTGCACATAATGTGAAGCATGTGAAGACTTAAAAATAAACACTGAAAAACTTTAATTTTTGCATTCAACATTGTTTGCTTTCAAATGTGCTTTTATCTAAGAAACCACTGACAGTTATTTTTCTGATTATATTATTTTTCTTCTTTATTTTGCACATACAAACTCATTTATGAATTTATTAAGAAATGAAAGGTCTCGTCTGTGAGACCGAGTGATTCAGCCTAGTTTGATTGAAGATAAACACAAAACATACACTGTTGACTCTTCTGGTTATATTCAGAATGGCACATCTACTCAAATGTTCACTAATATTAAAATCAAAATATTAAAATATATACTGTATATATAAATAAATAGATATTAAAATATAACCGCTGCTACAGCGACCTCTGCTGGGGTTAAATAAATCTGTCTTCACTTTTGTTTTAGACGTCATTGACAAATTACGTTTGTTCTTTCATATTCCAATTCTGTTAAATTGCTAAACTATTTTTGTGTTTAGAAAAAAATATTGAAATTTAGTAATTTTAGTAAATTTAGTGTAAGTTAAAATCACCCTAATTAGGATTCATAAATAGAATTCTTTGCAACATCCTTGCTTTTCCTAAACTATAAATATAAATCTTTGAAAACAGGGTTCATTACGCAAACCTACTGATTCTGATTAGAATGCAAATTTTGAAACTCCAGATAATCAAAAACATACAAAAACCAAAGTAAATATTTTAATAAACTTCCATTCAGACGCAGAACGTGGCTTTAGGTGCGCTTGAACACACCGTTCAGGCCGTGACTGAATGTTTGCCAATGCTATAAAACATTTCTATCTTTAGTGGAGCCGTGCTCTTCCTGCAGCTCTACACACACAAAAAAATCATGTTGTTTGGACTCCGGTGCAGAAATAAGGTCTAAGAGGAGCTCCCAGAGGAAGAGTGTTTGATATTCATCTGATACTTACCGTTAGCGGGTGGACAAGGTTTTGGTGAATTTAAAAATGAATCATTTTTTGTGTATTCTACCATAAGGGCTTATACGTGCAGAAATATGTGTCCTGCAACTCTGGACAGCCTCAATTACAAACTACCTTCCTCTCACAGCGTGAGATAAAAGAGTTTATCTGATTTATAATGTTGGGAGATGAGGGGGATGAGAACCAGATTAATAATCCAAACAAACAGGGAGGATGAACAAAACGTTAAACATGATTCAAAAATCTTCAGACAGAAGTACAGACATAAATCCACGCATAATCCACATAGCATTTGAAGTAAAGCACATGCTCATGTCAGAGAGAATGGCACATAGGTGACATCAATCGTCACTATCTATCACCTCCCATTAGTGATAAAGGAAACTACCTTTGCTTTGGAGTCCCAGCCTAACCCACCGTTATCACTATTAAACCATCACTAATAGCGTTGATATTGTTGTAGGTGAAATGTTTTATCTATCATAATTATACATTATTCCTATATCAACTGTAATCAAAATAGATGTAAGGTCCTGTTTAAGCCATAGTGAATTAGTAGTTACCAAGGATACAGTGGTAATACTCTCCAAATGTTTTCCGGCTTCATTCTGTCTGATGAAACACGATGTATAAAAGCCAGGCTCTGCAGATATGCTTGTTTCTGCATGTTAACATGTGATTTATTTATGAATTAATTTGGGTGCAAGTTGGTTATCTTTATGAGGCATTAAAGATCAGAAGTGATGAAGAGAAACTTCCCTGTGCTGAGGACCCAGAGGAAGTCCATGTTGTTTCTTAGTAAATTCCTGCAAGACTAAACAAAATTCCAGCATGTTTATTTGAGACGTTCCAGTTTGTCAGGGTATAAGTGACTGTTCTGTGTGACCCCTGACCTTTCCAGGGTGGATTCCTGGTTGTCCTTAACTTTATATGACCTTTTTTTCCCAGTCTACACCGGGTGAAAGTCGAGCCATCATCATGACTGCTCCCACTATCGTCTACCCACAGCAGGCTACTGTCATCCAGCAGGATGAACGTCCCCTTGAACAGAACAGGTACTAGTTTCATTCTTTTATGGTGTAAACATAAAAACATACTTTAACTCCCAAGATTCCCCACTCAGGCCTCACAGTCCCAGGAGTCGGCTGGCCAGGAACTCATCTGAAGGACCCATCACGACAGTCGGTGGGTAAAAATGTTTTTGACACTATAAAAAGTTTCAAAACATTTAATCTAGCTTTGGTTCCCCGTACATGCAGAAAGATGAATCTGTCTGCGTGCAGTCCCACAAGCTTCAAATGCTTGTACCCCGATAAGTTTAGTTTGCTCAGCAAACTCCTCTTCTCAGGAAAGAACTATTTCATCATCTGTTGAATTATTGGCTGATGTCCCGCTGTAAGTTCTTATTTAGGATGAGAGGAATTTCCCTTCAGATGCAGCTGTGCTCAGAATCCTATAAAAGGAGATGAGGAGATGCTAAATGATCTTTCCTTTTGTGTCTACTCGTGTCCAGACAGCACCGGTAACGTGATTGACCTGGTGAAAGATCATTTGCCAGAGTTGCAACTGTCTGAGGAGGATCGACAGAAGAACCTGGAGCTGCTCGAACAGGCCAAGAAGGTCAGCGACCGATTCCTGACTCGCCGCGGCCGCCGCTCCACCAGCAGCCTCTCAGAGTCCCCGACAGGCATGTGGCATTTTTATCGATCACATGAAATTTGTTTAGTTCCCAAACATTAGTTTGTAATTTTGGACAAAATCACAGAAGACTTTTTGACCACAGGCCTTTTTTCAGCTTCGAGTGCGTCATCTTCAACGTGCACTGTGACTCCACAGTCTGGAAATGAAGTTTTTGATTCAGCTGCAGGACTCACAGAAACATCCCACATCAGCTCACAGTCTGTTAGCCAGGTAGGAAAATCAGGTTCCTGTTACATTTTTTTTGGTGAATATTATTTTTACAAAGGAGTTTGCTGCTGCGAACATCAATAAATGCAGTAACTTGAATCTGTCACACAAGAAAAAGGACTCCTTTGTAGCATTTGGAAGTTTCTTCAGTCTGAGGACAGTGTGAATTAGCAACGCAGGATCAGGAGGTTCAGCTGGGTGCAAATGTTAGCACTATTGCCTCACAGCAAGACAGTCTCAGATTCAAATCCCCTGGGGACCTGTGTGGAGTTTTTCCTCGTGTTTGTGTGAGTTCTCTTTGGGTACTCTGGCTTCCACCCCCACTGCTTCCCTATTAAGAGAAAAGCAGTAAAAGATGGATGGAATGATGAATGTATCAGCTTTATCTTAAAGCTTTGAGTTGATTGTGAAAGCATGTGTATGGCCTCTCTGAGCATGTTTCCATGGTAGCGTTGGTGTTGGTTGTGCAGAAAGAGTTTTGCTCTGTTCCCAACTCAGATGACTTAACCCAGCTGAGATGCTCTCTGTATCGATAATTATTGTCTTTTCTCCGTAACCTCAGGGAAACAGACTGCTGGTGGACTGGAAGCCAAATGAGAAGAGGAAAGTTTCCTCTGGGACTCTAACACCCCGCTATGCTGTACAGAAGGAGAACTTTGACCCAGCAGTACCTAGGACTCCTGCTGCTGCCTTTAAAGGAGATGACGGAAGCCGAAATCTTAACCTGGCTCCTGCCACAGGGGTGGCCAAGCCTGTCCCCCGACCTCCAACTCAACAGGCCCCCTGTACAGCTGAAATCAAGATGATCGGGGCTTTTCCTCCATTGATGAGGGCTGTCTCTTGGGACTCTGTAGGAAGCCTCACTTCCAGAAGTGGAGCTCAGGGTTTGCCTCCAACACCAGAGGATACTCTCTCAGACAGAGACAAGATCTTCAAGGCCTCAGGTTACAATGACTTCTCCGCCCAGTCCGGGAGCAAGCATAAACTGTCCAAACTTAAAGAGGTAAAATATTTTGAATGAATTAGACTCAGGTTGTCAGATGCAGAAAGCCTGTTCTTACATGTGTGTGCATGTGGGTGTGTGTCTGTTTGACTATAAAGGAGCACAAGCTGATTTGTAACCAAAACATAGCAGGATCCACGTTACCAGACCTGAGTGAAGCTGCTGAACGGGAAAAAGGTGAGTATTTTTTTTTTTTCCCCTCTGGTCCACACAAGACGGAGATTCCTGTCAGCATTTTGTCAAGGGGTGGGCACTTCCTGGACCTCTGGGAAAAGAACTGTTCCATAAAAAAAAAAAAGATGATGATTTGTTCTTGTGTTTTTGTTCCTCCATGACACCCATTTCCTGGCCATATCTTAATAGAGAATTAATTCATTTCCCATCAGCAGAGAGCTCAGTTGTTAAGGTAGAGCCAAAAACAAAGACTCCAGAGTTGGAATTAGAGGATAAGGGACTTTATTAAAATTTGCACGGTTAATTAAATCATGACATGTAGGCCTGGTTTATGCTTTTAGGTGCTTCTCCCAACACAAGCAGTAGTGAGGAGGCTAAAGAGAAATCTGATGCCATGCCCAACATTTCTGACGTGATGCTGCGGAAACTCAAACTTCACCGAGGTTTACCAGGCTGGTGTGTAACAACACCAGCTGCTGGGGCTCACATTTATTCTGATCACTTATGTATATTCATTACTTCCAATTGTAACACCTCCTATTTTCTTTTCCATTTTCAGTGCACCCCCACTTAGTGAAAAGGAAGTTGAGGTTTGTACACGTTTACTTAAAGCTGACTTTTGTAATAAATATATAATAATTACATCATTATAAATGCATGAATGTTGACAGTTCAGTGCAGCCGTTACGTGCCATATGAAGACAAGTTAATGACCTGCATTTAATAGTTGTTAGAATTTTTGGTATCTAAATAGTATAACCTTTAAACTGAAAACGTGTGGAATCACTTGTCGGAAATAATGTTAAATTCTTGGAATCTGTTTCCTCACTAGACCTGTAAATGTAAACAGACAACCCTGAAATGTGCAATTGAAAAGTAAAATGTTTAGAAAATAGAGAAGCAGGGGCTGCAGCTAAATAAATTAGCCTAGCTGTTTTGACCAGTATCTGTCGTAAAATTATAGATTGGTGTTTTGTTCACTATAATGTGTTCACAAATGTTAACATACATTATCAGATGAAATTTTAAATCTTTTTTTATGAGCTAGGCTAGTGCTAAGCTATACTAATGTCCTGCTAGCAGCAGTTTAGTGTAGTGAAAGTAGCACATTGTTGCAGTGGCACAGTTGCATCACACAAAGAAGGTTCCTGGTCCAGTTCCAGGCTGATGGATGGATGGGTGGATGGATGGAGAACACTTAAATACTAAACTGAATACAACCTAATTTTATGTACAGTATTGTTGAGTCATCTTTCAAAGGGTCACACCTTCCACCACAGAAAGTCCTGTAACCTGGATGCTAAACTGTGTCTAAACAATGCAGCCAGAAGTTTGTTCCACACCCAGCTAGACATTTACCACATGTAACCCTCTTGGTTTGTTTTGTTCCCAAATCATTGACTCATTGAAATGTCATAAAATGTGCATCCCTGTATCAGCAGGAAAGCTTTTTATTTGGTTCCTGGTGCTGACTGATAAGACTCACGCAGCAATTTCCTGTGGAGAAAAGACAAACCTTAGTGACGCTGTCAGCCTCGCACTGTGGCCCCTCTCACTGATCCCTCAGGGATGCATCTGCATGAGGACAGGCAGAGGTCGTAGATTTCCTCTCGGGCTGCGTCCCCTCTGCAGTGGAAAACTGCATCAGCTGGCTTTGATCACCAGGGAAAAACACCAGCAGGTCAAATGCTGGAGTCACTGTTTGGTCTATGTGTCAGCTCCAGAGCTGCCTGACTCTCCTGCACACTTTTTAACCACTCAAAATCCACCATCCCACTTGCCACCATCGAGACATGGTTGTTTATGTGCATGTTTAATACCGTGGGAGGCATTTTTTTTTAGATTCTTAAGAATAATTCTGCTCTGCGGCGGAGTTGCCTTTATCAGTACTTCACTGTTGTACCATTCTAAGTGTTAAATTCTTATCGGCAGAATGCATTTGTTCAGCTGTCGCTGGCTTTTCGCAATGACAAGTACACTCTGGAGATGCGGCTCAAACAGGCAGAACGTGAGAGGAACCTGAGTGAAGAAGACACTGAGAAGGAACTAGAGGAATTCAAAGGAGCACTGAAGGTCAGTCCTTCAAAATAAAAGAAAATAGAGGAACTTAGTGTTTCCTAAATATCCCCCACTTTAAATGACCTTCTACACATCCATGTGAAATGGGAACACTGGTATGCCTGCTGTAGTGAGCTCTGGTTGTGTTTCCTGCAGGTGACCTCACCACAGTGGCAGAACGTGGAGCAGCGTGAGTCCTACCAGCGCCTTGTAGAGACGGTCTCAGTGCTGCAAAGACTGGCCCGACGGCTGTCCAGCAGAGCAGAACTGGTCGGAGCAGTTCGACAGGTGCGCCTGTGTAGATGACAGAAAAGACAAGTGTGTGTTGTTTAAAGGTCCCATGTCACGAAAAATACATTTTTTCTGGTGTGTACATATCTAAACTGGGCCTACCAACTCACTAAATGATGAAAGCAAATGAGTCTTGCATCGTCTCTGCAGCCCACAAGCTGGTAAAACAGGAGCTGTACAGGGTGTTCAGATTCAGCTCCTGTTGTGACGAAACAACGGGAGTCAGGCTGGCTTCCGCTGAGCAAAAACACTGCCCTTGTCTCTGCTGTGCTGGCGCAAAGCTCTTTAGGCCAGCCCAGACTTGTAGCAGCTGTAAATCTGCACCAAAGCCGAATTTGGCTAAACAAACCTCAGATACAGTATTAGGGGACTAAGGGCCTATATAAAAGCCCCCAAAAGCAGCAAGTCATGGGACCTTTAAAATACTGCTGGACTCTCTGTGGCGCTCCAAACCACACAGTTGACTTGGTGCCACATTGTGTCATTTCTTTACTGTTGCTAAACTTTGTCCTCTGTGTTGTGCAACAGGAGAAACGCATGAGCAAGGCCACCGAGGTGATGATGCAATACGTGGAGAACCTGAAGAGGACGTATGAAAAGGATCACGCTGAGCTGATGGAGTTTAAGAAGCTGGCCAACCAGAACTCACATCGCTCGTACGGAGGGTCTGCAGAGACTGGAGGTAAGGGAGGAAAATGGTTTTGATGCTGTTTGCTGGCTTCCATCTCTGTTACTGTTTTGGAAAGATGCTTTTAGAGTCTCATTAGTTTAATCATTTCACAGCTATTTTTTAAGTAAAATCGTCTTTTTTTTTTTCCACATTGCCCATGGAGATGATGGTGTACCTCGGCCATCAAGATCAATGTCTCTCACACTTGGAAAGGTAAACGTGATATTTTTAGACCTGAAATATTTTGATAACTATATTTCAGTTTCAGATAAATACAAGCTTTTTTTAGACTGCGGAGTGTTTATTTTAATAATTTTGCGTCAGTGCCGTCCAAAGTGCACTTACTTAATATTTGCAAAGTTTGTCATCTGTTGTGCACTTGGAGAACTTTCCGACACATTTTTGCGTAAGCACAATCTTGTCCTTTCTCCGCGTGCAAGTACGTGACTGCGACTCAGCTGTCTCATCACATACCAGTTAAACACTGGTACGAGAAACACGAGAATGTCGTTCACTTTTTCATGGTCTGCCTTCTGTCCAGGCTCTGCCCAGACGCAGAGTGAGCGTGGCTGTGGTGCCCAAGTTTAACCTGCTGAACATCCCGGGCCAGCCACCAGCAACCGGCCCGGTCTCAGGGCCCAGCGCAGGACCAAGCCCTGGAGCTGCCCTTCCTGTCGTGGTAGGTCTTCCTGTCAGGATGCAAAATGACACAGCCAGGGCTTTAAAAAATGATGGTGGCTCATTTGTCAATAAAAGATGTGCAGACTTTCAGAATGTGGTATATTGGTGTGGTGTGCACGAAAAAGACCCAAAGAGACATTTGACAAAAAAAAAAAAAACCCAAACCCAGCATTTGTTTCTCTTTTGTAGTGTGAAAATAATGATGTGAAAGCCAGCACACCCACAGAAGCCCCACAGCCAGCAGCAGAATGGTATGTTTTGTGTACGTGTCCCCTTGCACTTGTAGAAACCCCACCCCACCCTCAAAATACTCAAGGACATCACACAGTCCTTTAAACAATGAGTCAAAACAAACCTAAAGTTTTCAATCATTCTTATCAACAACATTCTTAGCTTACATTTGACCTGTGTGACCTTCAGGATGTGTCCTACAGAGCAGGTCTAGAGGTGAAAATAACCCCAAAAGCTTGATGGATGATGCTGTCCTGGAGTGTAATCTAAACATTTGTGCGAGAGCTTGACAGAGTCCAGACACGAGGCCCCGATTACATCCCGGTTCTACAGTGAGCCAGAGACAAGCTTTCAAGTTTTTGAGATGTTTTGTTTGAGAGCACCAGCGTCTGCCACGTCCACTACTGAGTCTGCCGCTGCATTTTACCCATTAAAACACAAAGCTGCGGTGATGATGTGCTGGTTTCCACGGCTAATTGTTCTCTCCCATGTGAACCAATGCAGTACAAAGAGTGTGACGATGCAGGAAAGCGAGTCAGCCAAGACTCCAGTGAACTTAGAGGAGATCAGAGCCGAGCTCAAGACAAAGATCGAGGAGGAAGCCTATAACAAAGGGTGAGGCCTTCACTCCTAGTTCCTCAACAGACACACACACACACACACACACACACACCCTGAACAATAAGCAGTGTTTATCATAAATCTGATCTTTAATGAGGCTTATCAGTCGTTCTTGCACACACATGAAGCTTTTCATGTTTATATTTTCACACTCTCAGTCACAGTTTCACAGTAAAATATCAATTTAAACAGATACCAGGAGGGGCTGAAGCAAAGTAAAGCCCTCCAGGAGAAGAGGAGCGAGGAGGAGGACATCGCCGAGAAACTGCTGGAGATGAAAAATAAAGATGAGGAGAGCGGAAAAAAGATCAACAAAAACAGGTAAACTGCATCAGCCTGTCCAAAATACAAAGAACAGTCATCACGAACCTCATCAGGCAGATCAGCCCTTCTTACCTTCCATCACCTCGGCTGCTCTGTGATAATGTTAAAGGTCTAGCGTGTAAGATCTGGCGACATCTCGCGAGGAAAATTGCACATTGCATGAATTTAATACCCCTCCCTTTCCAACAGTGTTAGAGAATCTACGGTGACTGCTGAGGAACAAAGTGGAATTTTTTCACGACTGCATCCACAAGTATTTCCAGTCCAGAGGTTTGTTGTTGTAGATTTGTGCAGAAATTAGCTCTGGAGACTGAAATTAGCACTGCAGATTAAAATGTATAGTACAGCTGAAGAACACGGAGGGGGACCCACACCAACATTTGAATAGATATGTTACATTGATTATAAACTAAGGGAACATTATTGTCCTTCAATTTTAACAGATTAACAATCTTACACACTGGACCTTTAATATTCAAGTGCCCTCTAAAGATATAAATTATCCCAATTTTCAGAGCAAAAAATATATTGAAGTAAATGAAATTATTTGTCATGTTGGTAACCAGTAATGTTAATGACCATGGAAAAAATCCATCATTGTAGTAAATCACTGTAATCTTGGTGTTTTTGTTTAGAATAATCTAGAAGTAATCTCAAAGAGCATACGCAGGCGTGTCAGACCCACTCAGTGTGACATCGTTCTCCTCGCAGGAGGATGGAGGAGGTCCTGCTTATTATTGGTCGCGTTTGTCCCAAGGTCTCCCTGAGTCGTCGCCTCCTCTTGATCGCTCTGACGCTGTTCGTGGTGATGTGTCTGATTATCAGCATTTTCACGTTCTTCGGCGGATACTACAACAGACGCGATGACACGTAAGCAAAGGTGGAAGTTGTCTTGGGAGGGAGGGAGAAACAGCGAGGTGTCAGTCATCCTCTGACTCTGTCAGCTGACCACTGAGGCTCCATGGATCCATGGCCCAGACCCTCGAGGGTCAAGGACAGTTCATGAGACCTCACGGATGATGGTGCAATGGACATCTTCACGCTATAACTTATGGATCAAAAGGTGAAGAGATTGTTTAGCATTTGTTTAGGGACCAATAATGTAGTGTAATGCAGAGATAGTGTTTCTGATTTATGGTGTGACTACATTTAGGAGGTGACTGAGGTCAAAAATGTATATTTGTTTTAAGGAAAAAAATAAAGAAAATCTATTTATCGATGAAGGGGCAATTTTCATTCATGAATTAAACGGTTCTGGCCTGCATGAGTGTCTACCCACTTTGAATAATTAAAGTGATTTCTGCCAAAAATGTTGAGGCTTTTTTTTTTTTATTGAACTGTCCCTTTAAAATATATTCTCTCAGGTCTACTAGATATTGAGAGACTTTGATTTCCTATTTAAAAACATAGAATGTTTTTATATTATTTTTCTGTGTATTTAAAAACGTTAAAATGTGAACACATTCCAGAGTAGATCCCTAACTGCGGCGTGTTGCAGTTAATTGTCTGTCGGTTTGGGGTTTGTCTTCAGAGCACTCATGGATTTCCTTACTCTCTTTGAGCACTGTTTAGATGGTATCGGGCCTGTTTTTATCCCGGCTGCCTCCTTTATTCTTTATTTCATCTTTTAATAAAAGTGCCTGAAAAAAATAATGTTGCAGTTTTTCAATGGTAATGAAATAGTCCAGAGCAAAGTACTTTTCTATGCTTTGTCATTTTACTGAAACTGGTTTTCTCATCCTCCTGCAGCGCCATAATCAACAGAGGAAAACCATTTACTAATTCCACATGACTGAACTGTCAGCTCTCCTCACGAATCTCCTGTTCAAACTGTTCACATTCCGTAACTCCATATTGTTATTTTTTTGCACACAGGGACACCTTACTGACATCTCACATTTGGCAAAAAACCCTTTCCCATCATTTCCTGCTGTCGGCGTGCATGTTTTTGTGGATGTGGGATGTCGCTCAGTCCTCATCAGAGATCATAAGCTGCTTCACGATTGCACAATGTCCCACGGGAGGAAATCATTTGGACAGAATGCTCAGTGCTGTATCTGTGAATATCACACCCTTGGAGATCAAAAACATTAGAATTTCTGCATTTTTTTATTGTTTGTTTTTTTTAATGTGCCATACTTTCACATGTTAAACAGACTTTTCTTCTGCTTAACTGACAAATACCAATGACTTCTGTATCTTTGACAGTGTTGACATGTAAGTTATCTCTTTTTCTCTGAGGCCCAGGGCGATTATGATGGCTCATAATCTGCCCTGTGAGCTGGACTTCCCTCTTCCTTTTCCTTTACGTTCCAGCAATGACAGAATTCACACACCCCAGCGACCAGAGTCACCTCTATTTAACCCTCCGCCTTCGGCTGACGGGCACATAAAGTCCTCACGTCTCTGCTCTTCACTGCTCCAGCCATGAAGAAGATTTGGCTTTACATCACGTCAGTGCTGTCAGTCACCGGTGTCATGTGTGATCAGAGTTTTGCCAGAGGTGCCATCAGAGGTACATGATTATCCCTTTTCTGAATGTGAAGACTTCTTTAAATCTTGACTCTCTGTTGTTTCCAGTTTTCCCAGCAGAGAACCAAACCATTGCTGGGGTATTCCAGGTTAGTCTCTTGAGCGGCCTCGACCAGCTCCAGTACGCCTTCAACGCCTCTGAGGCTCGGAGGATGTGTGGGACCCTCGGGGTGACAATTGCCTCAAAGGCGCAGGTCAAAGAAGCTCTGCACATGGGTTTGGAAACATGCAGGTAACAGAAAACAGCTCACCGCCCTCTGCTGAGAGGAGTTTGAATATAAAGCTGAGTTATGTGTGGTTCAGGTTCGGGTGGACTGATGAAAACCTCGCGGTTATTCCCCGTAACAAGGCTCTGGTCAGCTGTGGGCAAAACAAGACGGGTCTGGTGACCTGGAGAGCTGCAGTTAAACAGAAGTTTGATGTGTTTTGCTTTAATGAAACAGGTAGGAGGCAGTGAATCCATTATTTTTCATCCTGGGTTTACGTTCTTAAACACAGCAGTCTGACTAAAACAGACCTGGAATTTTAAATATTTTGGTGCATTCTGTTTATCTAATCTCTCGTGCACAGACGCTGCGGCACAAATGAGGACGACAACAACTGATAGCCCCTTGACTTCCAGTGATCACCCGGAGCAAACGTATTCACCCTCTACAACAGCCAGCCTCACCAAAAGCATGCACTCTTCCTCCTCCTTCAGCCCTGCTTCTTCTTCTTCATCCTCCAGTCGTGTGGACACTGAGGTGGAATCAGCTCTGTTTGTCGGCAGCACAAAAGGCTCTTTTGGAGGTCTGTGCTGGCTGAGGAAGAATTTATATAAACAAAACACACACTGACTTCCTTTCTCCCTTTTTCCCCCAGCAAAAGCGATTCTCATCACATCAGCTTGTGTCCTTCTCCTTGTTGCAATCATCATCCTTATATTTTTAAAACTGTGAGTATTGTCCTCATCTATTGCTCCCACATTGTTCCTGACATTGTTTTATTTTGTGAGTTTTCTGTTTTCTGTTTTTTGGTTTTATTTTACCTCAAAAGGAGGAGAAATGTAATGAGTGCTGACATTAAGCAGCCAGAAGAAGAAAGCATCCAGACAAAAGAGTGGACAGGTGTGAAAAATGCACAGGAGACCAGGACAGATGCTCAGGAAGATGAGAAGATAGAAGTGGACAACGCTTGTCAAACTGATGTTTAAGGACAGCATAGAGAAGTAAGCAGTAAAATTATTTCTTTAAATAACAAGATCAAGTCCGTAATTGTATGTTTTACTGTCTAAATGTCACAATTAAGTTCATGTCAGATCTTATTGTATTCTGCATTTTCTCCACTAGGTGGCAATACAATCACTGAGACTTGTGTTGATTCTATACTTTAATTTCTTCAACTATGACAAGAACTTTTCCTTTAAGATTATGTACTTTTGCACTTAGGCATTTCTAATACTTTTCAAACAGTCTGAGCCATTTTTAACTGTGATACAACACTGTAAAGTTCTCTCAACATACAAGTGTCCTTATGTCTTAAGTACACAGTAAAGGTGGGGGAAAAAAATTCTGTTTATAACAAGACACCAGAGAACAGGGTGTAAAATGCAACAGTTTATACATAGTTTTGAAGTGTGTATGTGTATATCTACTTCACACATGGCCCTCTGCAGATTTGCTTTAAACCTTTAAGTAGCAAAGTGTCATCAGTCTCCCGAGTGGAGTGCTCTGACTTCACCTGACGCCTTTGTTCTTGACTTGTAGCCATTTGAAATAGTGAAGATAGCCCATTTTGAATATTAGCGAATCAATAAAGCTCTCTTGGATCTCACAATAAAGGTAAACAGTGATAAATAAGAACATAGCATGCTTAGAATGGTGTTCAGTGTCAGGTCTGTTTTATTCATTCAAAGTTTCAGACTTGACGGCGTCGACGATGAAGCTGAGCTCGTTGCACAGTGTCTCGTGTCTGTAGGCCATGCGGATCTGGGCCACGTTGGTCCGTCGGATATCGTTCCCTTCAGGCCCATCTTTCAGATAATTTGCTCCTAAGAAGTGCTTCTTCTCCTGCAGACAAACATTTGTCTTACCCTCGTTGGGTGCAATGAGAAACGGGGATCGGGGAGCGCCGCTGTACCTGGTGAGACAGTCCGCTCTGCAGCACGCTGTTCCTGGCTATCTCACATACGTCACAGGTGCTGAGCTTCCACAGCTGCGCCGCAATGGCATACTCTTCCATCAGCGGTTCCTAAAGTTCAGAAATAAGAACAACATCAGCTGCAAATGAATGTCTGGCAGACAAATATATCAGCCGAGACTAACTGGATCAGTATTTTGTTATTTGCTGTTCTATTTCTTTTAATCTTTGTGTCTTGTTTCACTTTGTTGCCTTCATTTTCTGTCCTCCTTCACATGTATTTCAGTCAGCGATCCAGTATGTTCTTAGGTGCGGCTCCCAGCTTTAGCATTTTTTTGAATTTGCACTTGTTTTCATTAAAAGAAATACCCCCCCTAAATATCCTATTTAGCCTTCAGTGACGGTGGTTAACGAGCTGCAGTCCAGAATCATGGCGTCTTCACGTGTTTGTCCTTACCTTAGTGTAATGGAACAGCATGGGATCATCTGTGGACAGGGACACGCACAGGCCTTTGTGCAGGAACTCTCTGAGAGGGTTCTTTGAGTATTCCAGGAACAGGCTGTTGTTGCTGAGTGGAGACATGGCGATTGGGACCTGAGCCAGGTAGTACAGGTACTGCAGAACTGGGCTCTGTGGGAATATGAGGTCCAGTGAAAAAGCCTCACAGGCACAGGCAGGAAGGATGACTGATTCTGCTGTTTTCTGTGGTGGTTCTGTGGCTTTCGCACGGGCCAGTGCAAAACATTATGTTGCTTAAAAGTCAAATGTATGGGAATTAATTCAGGTTTGTACTGAGATTCGCAGAAGGAAGTGTAAGATGCAACGAAAAACAAGAGTGTGGCTTCCTTTTTTCTTTGGTCTTACTAAACCTTTTGTCAGTTTGAGGGGGGGAAAAAAATACCCACTCACAAGACAACAACAATAAATATAAAATAAAAGATTTTTAAAACTTCAATACAGAAATAGTAAAAGTTCACCAATGGGTCGTGATTCATCCTGTTTGCTCTTAACTTATCGCCCCAATTTGAACTATTTTATTCTGTTCCTCAATAAGGTTGCTTCCACACTGCAGCCCTGTCCCAGCTGACTTTGTTCACAGCAACAGTGAGTTTCAGAGCTAATTAGAGCAGTTCTGAGGTACCTTCTTCAAGTTCAGACCGTGCGCAATGTTGTCAGACGTGACGAAGGCGGAGACCAAATGCGTGATTGATCCAGCTTCTCCACAGTGGGGTCGGAACTGGAAGGTGTTTAGTCCTCGCTCCCTGGAGGAAACGCCGAAGCGGAACACACGTACATTCACCACACTGTGGCGCTAATGTACAGCTTCTGCCCACATGCTGCATTTGAAAGAAGAAAGACTCACTTTCTGAGGTTGTTGAGGACCATGATGTTCGCATACATGTAGAAAAGGTAGTAGCTGTAGGGAGGGTTTTCCTCCGTGGTCCACTGCTCTGGTTTGGGGCTCCTGTATGAGAACATGTGATCGCTGTGCTTGGACTCATCATCCACACTGTCAAAGCCAGACACCTACCCCAGCGACAAAGCACACACTCACTTATGGTTCAGGCTGAACAGGCTTAAAAAGCAAGCAGAAACCTTACATATTTTAGGAAAACATGAAGGTCTTTGTGGTTGTGTGGGTCAACAGTGGCCTCAAACAACGGAAGAAATATGTTCTCCAGCATCTTCGCAAAATTAGAGACCAGCTTTTTGGATTTGAAAATATCACTGAAACACAAAAAGTTGGCTCAGATCATCCAGAGTTCCTAGTGGAATTATTGTGTTTTGTTGTACTTTTCCTTGTATGCTGAGCACTCACTATATTCTGGGCACTTGGATCATCCAGCTCATGTTTGGAGAGTGCATTTTGTGGTGAATGAACCACTTGGAGAGACTGTCCCATTCTTCCGGACAGGAGCCGTAGATGGAAAGCCTTGGTTCTGCATGCTGGTACTTACTCTCCTCCAGATCATGGGCCACCTCCTGTGGAAAGGTCAGAGGTGAAGTGCGCTGATCTGTCTCAGCGTTACAGTCTTCACAAGCGGCGATACCTTTATGATGCGGGCAAAATAGTCTCCGCCGATGAGGTTGTCGGTTTTCAGGAAGATTTCTCGTAGCTCACTGGCCCCAACAGGGTTGTACTTTGAATTGAACTTATCAAAGCGGTGGAAGGTGTGTCTCCCCTGTTGGGTTGCGTAACCACAGACCAATCACTCCCAAAGAAACAAACAGGCTAATGCTGCAGCATGGAGCTTTCTGTAACCTTCCCCTTACCGCATGCACATCCAGAGAGTCCACAGTGAGATCGTAGGGGTCCATATCAAGGCTGTCGAAAACCTCCTGGAGCGTCATCTTCTTCCCGGCCTTTGCCAACACAACTCGGTCAGCGTCGTGGTTGTAGGTTTTCTGAATGAAGGTCAGGAGGTGCTTCTGGGACATGCAGGCAGCTGCGTGGATGTGCGTGTCCACCTGACAGGAGAACAGGTTTGCGACAGCACATACTGATGTTCCATCATGAGCACATACTCCAAATGTGCATTGTGCTAGTCTGCTCACTGGTTTCATTTATTGTATAAATATTACGTTTTTCTTTAAAACCCATTTTGTGTTTATTTTTTATCTGAGGTATTTCTTTTTTCAGAGGCTGGGTCACAGAAACAGATGTCGGACCTTGCGGACATTGTAGAAATCTCTGTGGGGTACGCTTTTCAGTTCCTTCAGCTCCGCCATCTCATTCAGCATCTCATGGAGGTGGAACTTTGAACTCAAGAAATTCAAGCGCCTGTGGCAGTAGGTCTTCCTGAAATTCAGAGCAAAGAAGTCCCACAAGCTGGTTTAACAACTGTTGGACCGGTTGTTCTACCACTATGGCACCTTTTTGTTTAGGCAACTTACGCGGGCCCGTCGGTGATCATGGCCAGGACATGACTGAGGTCTATAGCAAAGGTCTCCAAGTCTGGGTAAGGGAGGTCGTGGGGATGGTTTCTCTTCAGGGCCTCAGCATTGTTATATACATACACGATCCCATCTTTCATTTTTAGGGGATAATTCAAATTCTCAGGGATGTTATCCATGCTGTAGGGATCTTCGCCCTCTGCTGGATACCGGCAGACATCTGTGGAGCAACAAAACAGGAGTAACATGATCTGAAATAATGACTCAAAGCGTTGCCAGTAGAATGGGCCAATATATCAAACCTGGTTGGACCTCATCGTCTTCACTCCAGCTTATGTTCTCTGCACTGCGGAGAAACTGGGCTGTGGTCCTGCAGAACCTATGATAAGCTAGCTTTGAGTATTTCTCACGTATAAGCAGGGCCTTGAACAGACCTTTGGCAGCCTGTTCATAGTCATCCACTGTAATCTGAATTAGGAACAGACAGAAAAAAAAAAAACATTTCAAATGTATTGATTGTACAGTGAGTACCTGTGGAATCGTTTACAAACTGGATGGTTATTTTATTGCTCCTACTTACTCCAGCACAGTAATCCCCGCTGATGGTGACTCTCTGATAATCAGGGCAGCTCTCTGGCACCGAAGAGCAGGTGGAGCTGGAGGACAGGAATGGTGAAACCGCTAATGACCGTATCCAGTCTGCGTTCACTGGGATCTGCAGGGACATCGACTGGGAGCGGATCATTTTCAGGCTTTTCCTTCTAAAATAAATGAAGGGGGAATATCTCATTTCATTTCATGAGACAAACGCTAATCACGGCGCATCGTCCCTCTGACAACAAGGTCTACCTCTTGGTGCTCTCCTCCGACTGCTGCTCAGCGAGCTCCTTAAGAATTTCATGTTCCTTGGCCTGCTGGAGGCCGATCGGACAGTCCTCGGGCACGGTGTACATTGACAGGGCGTCATTGTGATCCTCTTCCTTCAGCGCTGATGCATAAACTCTCTCTGCCAGCAGCTGCGTCTCTTCCTCCGCTTCGCTCAGCGTTAGCTTGGGGAACTGACGAGGCATGCCTGTGAGAGGGCCGACAAGCAGAGTGAAGTGGAAGGGGACGTGCCCTTCTAAGTGTACCTTTCCTCACCAGCATGTGTTAAAGTGTAAACAAGGAAATCCACCTGTAAGTCAAGAGCCCGCAGTGTCACAGTTCCACAGGAAAAGTTCCTAACTGTGCACTTCAGTGCTGCAGTTGTTTACATACAACCGAGTTAAAAATTACGTTGATAAAGATCGCACTGAGGTGCCAAAATATCATACATAGTGTTAGAAATTGTGGGTATAAAAAGTACGTTCATACCAAAGTGACCAAAATAAGCTGCTGAGGACAACACCAGGCAGTCATGGTCATGGTCATGTGTAAGGGTCATGTGATTACATTCCAAACATTCATACATTTAAGTGTTTATCAGTCTGATGGCGTCTCATCAGTAGTTGCTGGTTAGAGATCCGAATGCTCGAAAGTATGTATGTTGACGGAAGTGTAATGCCTTTAACTAAAGAATCCAATTGGATTTTAAGGTATTAATCAAAACTCTGCGGTTTAGCAGTGGTCTTGTCTTTAAGGTTGAAGTTAATTGATACCGGCAGCACAAAAAAGCAGGGTACAGTAGTAATACAAGGTATTTTTGCTTTCTGATCAAAGCCCCTTGGCTTGGAAGATCAAGTGACAAAGGCTTTATGATCCTTTGATCGTCACGGTTGATCTTATCTCTGCACAAGGCCAGGCGAAATCAGCATGCTTTTCATAGAGCCACCAACAAATGTCCAAATGAAAGGCTCCCCAGTCAGGCACAGGAGGGTTGTCTCCAGACCCATCACTGGATTCAGATGGCAACCTTGGAAGAAACCGAGCAACTGGTTGGGTGTGAATTCATCCCTAATGTTGACGTCAGCAGCCTTCGTGGAACCATCGTTGCTGGGCTGGATCTTGACGATACATCTGCCCTGGGAAACTGGAGGTCCACTGTACTGGACCAGTACTACGGGTCCTCCCGATGGACCACGAAGCCATTCCAAACCGGCCCTCCCCTCTTGCCCTGCGCTGAGCTCGTTATAATAGCATGCGTCGCAACTAACGCAACAGGAGAAATTTAGGACAACAGATTTACCTTCCTCAAGTTTGCAAAAAAAAAATCAGTTAACTTTTTTCCAAATTGGTCTCTCTATTCTTGTATGGATTACAAACTACTGCAACAATTCTTGGAATTTTGTTTCTTTTAGGCAAGCTAATCAATTTTGTATCAGATGACAGCTTCTGTGAAACATGCCTTTAAAATAACCGCGAGTACAAAGGCATGAGAGCCCTCCGCACCTCTAGGGACAAATCACGTCAACGCCATGTTATCCGATCACGCTGCCGACCAGACTCGGCCCTGGGCTTATTTGTGGAGATCATGTGCTTAGAAAATCGACTCAACTATTCCTCATATGACCGTACAGACGGTACTTGGGTTAATTTCTTAATTTCTTACCTTCATTGCTGTTCATGGCCACATCTGGGGGTTTTGGCATTCTGAGCGTGATGCAGTGAAGCAGAGAATGATTCACTGGAAAGTCTTTAAAAGTTCCTCTTTGCATCTCAGTTACACTCAAATCCTTGTGTGCCGCTGTGGTGGTACACTAGTAGTTGATTTTTTTCCTGACTTCCCATCTACTTCCATTTAAAGAAACAAATGGGATCCGATTATAAGAGCAGATATGTCAAATCAGGCCGCTGATAAGTAGTTGATCTCTCATTTCCATCTGTCTGTTGCTGTGTGCGACTGTCTCACACTGTGACACGCTGCCATGACAAACAAGCCTTTGTCTCAGTTTCAGTCAGTAGGTCGCAAGCTTTTCTGCTGCTTCCCCCAGGCTTGCAGGCTGTATAATAACAGTTATGGTATTTGTCAGTCTCCTGAACCATGATTCAGTTCATGTAATAGTTTAAAATGGTTTCACATGTGAGTAAAGGCAGCAATTCTGCTCGATACTCAGACTCGCGTCTGCTCTGATCTCATCAGATACAGGTCTTCATCTCCCTTGAAGCAGGGTGACATTGCAGCAGAGACTCAACATGGCTGGTGGCATCTCTGCATGCAGAGAGAGGTACAAACACACTCTTTACACCTCACTCAATCATGTGTGTGGTTACACTGCTGTTACCTGTAAATCACACCAAGGCGCGCTCTGATTCCCATCACACACCTCTGTCAGTCCATAAATGATCCTCAAAGTCAGAAACAAATTAGTACTGAACACATCAGAGGAGCCTTTTTTCCTTTCAGTCAGTGGTTCCAAGTTTAGAACAAAGATGGCTGGAAATGAGTCGGCGCTCCATAAAGCATTAGCGGGAACTAATGTGGGGAGTATTTTAAATGAAGGCCTAATGTGTTGATGTGTGCCCTAATAAATGTATTGGGAACAATATATCTTCTCCACAGATACTTTGGTGTTGTGTAGTGCTTTGCAAATCCCCGAGGAGGCTCCTTGAGCCCATTACTGCACCACTCAGAGCCTGTTCTGAGATCCGGCGTGCCATGTTCTGTTTTTCTCACAGACACATCACTGCTCAGCAACATTTCAAAGAGTGAAAAGCACAAGAGAGCATGACTTTTAGAGAAACAACTCACTCTTTCCCAAGCAGGGGCTTGACTTCTGTTTTAAAAGAGGTGTGTCTCCTCTCTTCATCCTTCCCAGAGCCTGGAAAGATGACAGATGACTCAGTTTGATCTTATGTGACATCTGTTCTGTCACAACAGTTATATACATTTCCATCAGCAGCTGTCGGCTACATTTCCTGGAAAGCCATTAAAGTGACGTTTGTCTTCATCCTCTGAGGACAGAGAAGCTTGTGTGCAGCACAGAATGTAGAGCAACTTCAGGAAAATTTTGATTTCTTAACATTGCAAACCCACTGTAAATCTGTGGTGATCGCACGTCTTGAATAACATACACATACGTGCACTCACCTCTGGAGCCTTTGCTGGACCTGTAGTGGATGTGCTGTGAGCCAGTCCTCTCGCTCAGAGAAACATCTATGTCATGCTGCTGCTGCTGCTGCTGTGTGGCTCCAGTTATGTGATACTGTATCTCATCCACCGCCCCGCAATGCACATCTTTAACCCTGTCCCTGCCGCAGCTTAGCATCACATGACACTGATCACAGAGTCAGCAGCACATTAAAGCTTTTTTTTTTTTTTTTTTTTTCCCCTGCATTTTGCATTTGCAGAGAATTCTGCTGAGTCATAACAGGGGTGTGAGATCCAGTCGTTACTGGACTGGATCATCAACAGGAACCTTAAGTTTATCAGGTCTGTATCTCAGAACACTTTCTCTCATGTGTTCATGGGGCAGAATGAACAGCACTAAAGCGCTGGCAGCTTAGATTCAGACCAGGACCCAGCAGCAGGGGGGCTCACCCACACGGATTTAGCTCGACAGTGTTTCAGATTATCAGGCTAAGCCTCTCAACTCAGGTTATCAGGGAACCTTCAGAGTTAGCAGCAACCGACTGACTTCTAGCCCTGGATCATGTGGACTGATAGGTCTGAATGAGTGACTCTCCACTCCTCTCCACTCCTCTCCTCTCCTCTCCTCTCCTCCCCTCTCCTCTCCTCACATTTTCTTAATTAGTTTTTCATATGATGGCGTCATTTTTACCAACACAGTTTTTCTCCTAAAACAAGTCCCGCTCCTAAAATAATACCGCAGAAGACTAAACACAGCAGTGGAAAAAAAATATAACACTTAGCATGCACTAAATCCTGGAAAGTGGGTATTATTTTTTACCCCCTGACCTACAGTTTCTTGACGCTCTCATCACGCACTGGCGTCACTGGCTGATTGGCTTAACAAAGCAGTGACACGTATTTAGACAGCACATAGAATCAACCAGATCCACTTTATCTATTCTTAGGTTTCCTGATTTGGTAAGAAACACTTTGCTTATTTTTAAGCTTTTCGCTTAAGGTAAATCACTTCAACATAAATATGGATGTGATTCAATCGACCACCAGATGGCACAACCCTCATATGGACTCTAAGCTGTCTGGAATAATTAAATTAATCGTTCCGGTAATGACGCCTCCACGGGGTTTATCCATCCTTGTACACTAGATGGCAGTAGAACACGCACAATTGTGACTCTCCAACCAATATATACATTCCTATAGCAACGAATGCTTTGCTATAGGAATTTACTTTTTTAAAGTAATTTAATTGGTAATTTAATTTTAAAGGTTTTAATTAATTATTGTATATATTATTCAACACATTCTGAAGCAATTCTAAAATTGTTTATTGTGTGTCAAACAGGTCTCGGGGTCTGCGTGATTAAGTAGGTACTAATCAGTGTTTTGCTGGAACACTTCATGTGATGCTTTTTCAGGAATGTTTTCCCAGAACCCCCCACATTGTTCTTCCCGTGTCTCAACTATCCACCATTGAACACAGATGGAGTTCAAGCTTTTGGTGGCTTCGGGGCACTTCTGTGGTGTGGCTCCTCTACAAATATGAGGGAGACGTGCAGGAATGTGCTAGGCACCCCTGTCTGCCCCCCTAACTTTTTCTTTTTATGGAAAGGAGGGCATCATACCTGAGGAAGGTGAGGAGTCGATCTAATGAGACCCTGCCATCACCTAACAGAGACCAGGTGTTGACAGCTGAACACAATTTTCTATTTAAAGGACAGAATGGAGGTCTGAGAAGGTTTCAATTTTGTATGCAAAAAGTTTATTGAATAGCAATGTTACTGCTTTGACACAAATAAAATAGAACACATTTACAAATACATAATAAAATATATACCTATAAAACATATCTCCTATTACACAGAATAATGACAAATAGCTACAATGCCCATATATATTTCTTCCTGTACAAAAATAGGCCTATCTGAATAAGTACTTTAATGTAACCAATATATAATATTTAAATAAAGGGATTCTTATATACACATACCTGAAATAAAAAATACATACATATATATAATATATATAGATTGCACATGTTTTTTTACACACAATAATAATTTCAAGTATATTTCAATCCATTTTGGATTGGCACATTTCTCAAAGGATTTAAGGCATTTTCCCTTATACAGTGTCCAGAACTGAGTGCTGGCAAGCTCTGTAGCCTTCCTGTGTGGTGTTGTGATGAAGACGAATTTTCCTGATGCTTTATATGACTTTAAGTCCCAGTGGAAAAGTGCAGACAATTTCTGACAGTTTGGAACAGGTCAGTATAATCCTTAGAGGATAGCACTTATCGAAGTCTTGGCTTTGAGGAAAGTAAAGGTGAATTCCCCCTTTAAGACAAAGGACGTGTCCATTTTTTTCACAGTCACTCTTCTCTCTCCACTGAGCCGAGAGCAGCATCTGGAGTTTGCGCTGCGCTTTGCCATCCGGTGACCGAGAGTCCCATGCTCTTATCTGCACCTCTGACATTGCTGAGATGTGAGGCTCAGCCTATCTGCAAACCCTCAGTGCATCTAATCCTGCTCTGACTCAGTCCTCGTGTCTAGAAATATGTTCTGGACTGTGCTCGGTGAGAGTCAGATGCATTTGGAGAATTGTACTCTGTGTTACTCTCCTGCCTTTTTTGCGATCTCTTCAAAGTCCCGCTCATGTCTGTCTCAGGAGAGCCTCCAGCTTGTGAACTTGTGAGGCTGTTCTGCTCCACACAGGCCTCAGCCTGCCCTGCTCCAGCCTCAGCGTGACCCTCTGCTCGGGGAGGGATCGACGCCTCCGCCCGTATCCCTGTGGGCTGATCTTCTCCACGGGGGCATTCCCGATCTTGTACTTGTTGCCGAGCTGGTGCAGCCGGTGTGCCAGGTCGTGCACTGTGCAGGTGCCCAGCGAACATCCTTGTCTTCTCGACTGGTTGACTGAGTTTTTGGACCTCTTGGTTCGGACATTGACATCAGTACTGGAGGAGAAACAGAGACAATTGGACTTTAATTCACTCCTCAGGTGTCATTTCTGAGTATTTCCTGATCACATTGTTGTTTTTTCACAGGCAAAAATGACAGGAATTCACAGATTTCAAGGAATCTGCGGTCTTACCTGGAATGTGGCAGCCGTGTGTCCTTGATATCGTCTGGACTGACAAAGTGCTGCAACTCTTCTGCCTTCTCTAATGACACTCTGTCAAGATCTCGCCTCAGTCTGTTCCTTAACCAAATACTTAGCCTGGAAAAGGAAGAAAAGTCATTAGGACTAAGCAAATAGTGCTGATCAGTCATTATTGTCACGGTCTAGAGACGCTGTTGCATCTCCAAATGTTTGTAACATTTTTACAATGACTCCGACTCACCTTTTCCTCAACTGTGGCTTCACATCAAATTCCACGCAGTGTGCTACTGTTGCCAGCAGACAGCAATAGAGGAAGGACTGGAAGATCAATTTCATTTTGTCTCCTGCAAAGAGTAAAGATGCTGTTATTTATGTGACAAAGTAATCCTCAACTACATGAAGTTCCAACTGCTTACACTTGTAAATCTCCCTCATACTGTATTACAGCAGTTTCCAAAGCAAAGCTTGCTTATACAAAGAGTCCAAAAGCCAAGTTATTTGCACTTATCATTCATTTATTTAAAATGTTAAGCTGGGGTCAGCTCTTGCTTGGTTAAGTAAACCTACAACCACACTTTGGGCTTCAGGCCAACAGGTCTATAATGCAATAATGCAAAGGACAGTGTACCAATGAGCTGTCCCAAACAGACACGACTCAAAAGTCAAGTGACCCGAACATTGCAATACTAATTTTTGTGAATGCTGAATGTGTGATGTTCTGCCTCTGCTGGCTTCTGGGCAGCAGCTCCCCAGCAGACACCCACATTAAGAGCTGAACTGCTTATATAACCAGACAGATAACCTGTACTTGCCTCTCTACACTTGTTCACTGACCTCAAAAAAGCAAGGATAAACCCATCAGCTGAAAGCAGAGCGGCGTAATACCTTATTTAAAAGAAAGTGGACATACCTGTAAGTCACTCGTGACCCAAATGAGAAACTTCTTCTTGTAGGTCCGGTCGGGAAAGAGCACTCCACGGGTTTCTTGGTATTGCCAGTGGCTCTGTAAGGCAGCTGTGTCACTCTGCTAATAGTTCCTACACACCAGACAGCGAGCATTTATAGTGGAGGTGGGAGGGGCACACACACACACACACACACACACACACACACACACACACACATACACACACGCACGCAGTCCCTCATCCTTTTCCCTCCAACCCACTCAGTTCATTATTGTGCCGTGGCCACGAAGTACAAAAACATAGAAGTAAAAATGATTAAAGCATGAAATAATAGCACACATATGACAGCTGAAGCCTGTTTTCATTCTTTCACCGTGGCAAGCTTTCACTCTTCCCCCAGGTCCAACTTAAAGTGTCCTGGAATTTTCAAACGATGATAAAACTGCCTTTGTCCATCAGGAAAGTATCAGAAGAAGATAGTGTGTGTAATGCAGCATAAATTCTCATCAGTTATGTAAGAGAAATATTACACCTAGAGAACAGTGTGTCCATCTGTACCATGATATAAAAAACACACATAAATAAAAGATTTAATGAGACATTTTGTTTAGTGTTCCTGTTGGTTGGATCACCTAATTGTTTTACAATAAAATTCAAGGAATGCTCTTCCAGTCTGCTTTTCAGGACGCTGACAGCAAAGTTCCCCTCCTAGTTTTCCGGAGATCTAAAGAACGAATCAGAGGTTTGGAAATAAACAAGCACTGAGTGACTGGTTAAATATGTAAGTGCAGCGTGTCTAACTGCAAACACAATACGGTTAATTTATTTGTTCGATGGAGCAAATATTTGACTGCAGACGCCGGACAGGGTCAATTATCTGGTTATTTAGATTCACATGAAATTGAATTTTACAATTAGTTAAAAACAAATCCAGGGTCACAAAATGAACTTCAGCAATAATATAAGAAGTGTGAACAATATTGACTTTTCACCTCAGGAATGCATATACATAAAATGCTCTAATCTGTGTTACTAATGAAAAAAAAAGAATGTGAAAGCTGTCAGGTCTGCCTGTTTGACACATCTGTGTCTCATGACACAGATGTGTCTTTACATTTGTAGAGGGAACATAGGTGACAGGTGGCAACTGTGTGTTTTCACCCCGCCACTGATGCACACAGATAATCCACACCTGCGAAACTTGATACTTTTCCAAAAGAGTAAAATCCTCTACAATCAATTTATGACATGCTGTAAATACCAAAGTGGGGGGAAACATTTGGTTTTATCATCACAGAAAGTCCAGTGAAGAAATTTCCTGTCCAACATTTGTCTTATAGGAATCATACTTTCAGTTTTGTCTTTGTTTCACTTTCAATTGAGAAAAAGTGCATCTTTTAGCATGTTTTTACGCACTTGACATTTCGTGCCCCACTTACTACTCAGATTTATTAACTTGTTTCTTACAAGAACAATCCTGGGTTTATTTTTATCTCAAGCGACCTCATTCTGCACTCAGTGCCTTATTTTAAACTAATAAAAAAGAAAAGGAAAAAAAAAGGGCTGTGGGGGGAAATGTTAAACACATGTGCAGCAAACAACTGAAGTTTTGCAAGTGCTATGCAAAGATAATTGTCTCCGGCAGACAAGTAATCCCTTTATTGTGCAATAACGACAAAGAAAAAAAAAAGAATGTGTTACTTTTTCAGCTCCTTATATAGCAGTCCAGCTGTGGTGCTACGTGATGTTTGGGTCATACGGTGACTGTCAGGTTTAGGTGACCTTGACGTTCTGTGTTCAGGCAGGTATGAATGGCAGGAAACCTGAGCCGCGTGCCAAAACGAGGGTGTCAGCCCTGAACGCACAAATCTGAAAGATGATTCATACAATAGCTGATACAACTTGTAACCTGGAAACGCATTTGCTCCAACTCCTGTGGCTTTCCCAGCATTCTATTGTCGTGAAGTTGCAGTCATGGGTGTTTTACAATTTTATGATTAAAAAAAATAATAAAAAAAAAAACTATATACACGTCTGCTTGTGCATCATATTCCATTTAATGCCACCTGTTCCTTATATCAAGTCACTGAGGAGTAGTTTTCTGTATGTATTCCACTAAAATCAAGTCAGGTTGGACACTGAGGATGTATTTCAGCTCACAGGAGCTGAATATTCTTAAGTGTTTCTGCACAATTGTCAATATTAATATTGTATTAATCAGCTTTATGTGTAAATCACATCTGACAAAAAATAAAACAATTTCACATTCTGGGCATTTCTTCTATTCATCTGCCATCTGTGTTTCTGTCAGGAGTTTTCCCCTCTAAATATTAATAGCCCCAGAAACTCTTGGAAAACTGTCAGGGAGTCACTAAAAAGCTCAATCTATCTTCAACTTTATTCATCTGAGGTGATAGATAACCCAAAAACCTGGCTGACTACAGTCAGACTGGGGTTGAATTGCTGTGTTGTGATAATTGTTTGTGATGTGGACCCTCCTGTTTCAGAGCCAAAGGGGGCTCTGTAGGGGACACAGTGCTCTATTTGTGAAGCGCCGGGCCCACGCCCAAGGATGTCTCCCGCTCCTGCACGCAAGCGCAGTGGCACTCCTTCTGTCAAACATGGCTGTGCTTTGGAAGAAGGAAAAATGCTGAATTCTGTTGGCATATCTCTGGAAAAGCAGCAGACATGGCAAGATTGGCTGACTACTTTATTGTCGTGGGATACGATCAAGAGAAAGCCGGTAAGTCTGGATGGCTGTGCGAGGCTGATGTTCGCGTCCAGGCCGCCAGTCAGTGTGTCCTAATGTTGATGCTACATAGCTGCGGTTAGCTTCATGTTAGCCGCCGCTAACTCATGCAACACGGGAAACCCATTCTTTTCTTTTTCTCCCCTCCTCATGACCGAACACTCTATAGCTCCTGAGGTGTGGATATTTGCGGAGCGCTTCAAGTCACCAGTGTTTTTTTTTTTTTCTGACACACAACACGTTGCGATGTTTCTCTTGGATCAGTCGGAACTTTTTTTTTCTCGCATTCTCCCAAAAAAAGAAGGGAAAAAAAAAGAAATCTGCCACATCCTGTCCTCGCTGAGCCAAACTCCTGACAGAGTTTCATATACGAGACATATTTAGTTGAGTTTATGAGCCCAGCATCTATAATCTAACCATGTTTATAATGTTGCACAGGAGCTAGCAAGCTCCGGATAAATGTTGCTAGCAGTGGTTTACGCATGTTGTGCGTATTTGTTGCACGATGTTGTTGCTTGTTTTTCCTGCTCTGCACACTGCCACAGGGGTGTTTTAATCGTTGCAGCAGCACCTGTCTGTAATTTGTTCCACTGTATTTGTTTACGCCGGAAGGACTTTGGTGATGGGTTAGACACGCAGCCCCAAGGAAGGACAGTTCCTGGCTGTGCGCACCTCTTCCTCCTCTCCTCTCCTCTCCTCTCCTCTCCTCTCCTCTCCTCCATATTGTGGACAAGATTCCACTAGGAAACATTTCTTCTGCTTTACTGATTCACGTGTTTGGCAGTGCATATTTTTTAAATTCCCCACCATCCAAAGTGTCACTCAGGAGTTAATTCACTCTGCAATTTATCTTTCACTCAAACACTGTAGTGTGACATGTTCCTCGGTTTTTTGCCATCTTTTAGTGGCGTCCTTTCAGCTGGAGTGCCTGGAGCAGCTGGTTCCTCTAAGTTACCATAGCTGGTAAACAGGGTCTTCCCTCATCTCTGTACAACTAAATATCAACCGACCATTTTCTTAGTATTTTGATTTTATTTTTGTGCTCCTGAGAGAAAATGTTCCTGGCGTGACCACATGTGACTGAATTGTCATTCGAGGAAAAGTAAAGAGATCCTAACTTTAGAACCTCTGTCATTGCCAGCTGCAGATGTGTTGAAAACAAGAAAAATATGCCAATCCCAGATTGACAGATTTTTTATATGCAAAGAAAGGTAGAAGTGACATAAAATAGTCACGAGGCCTTTTTGCTGCTGTGCCGTCGCATAGTCTGATGACGTTGGCTCTTAGCCCGGTAATAGTAATTGTGCAGCAGGTAGTCTAGACAACAGATTTTTCCTGTCCCTTTTAATTGTTAAGTTGAACCAAAGATCTTAACATGGGTCATTGTCGACATCAGCTCTGCGTTGGCTTTTGCTCCACTGGCCTGACCCAGTTCTTACTGTTAAGGTCTTTGCACACCAGTCCGACACTTGGCCATCTGGCTTTGCTGGGAGTTATTGAACCAGGTTGGCTCCGTGCATCCATGGTTTGAGTGCCACATATACCTCTGTGGTTTATTCCTTCTGCCGTTATAGACAGTTTAACCTGCACAGACCTTATGGAGCGGAGCGGAGTGCAGCGGAGCCTCTATTTTTCCTTTGAAGCTGCAGTTCTGTCATGCACTTGTAAATGTTTATTTTCTTTTATTATCTGCTACCAGGGTCACAGGGATGCTGTAGTCTAAAAGCTGAATCCTCATGTGAATGAATATAAATCCAGCAGATGTAGTGTTGTGAGTCCAGTGACATGTTTGGAACATTTCATTGAATAACATTTGTTTAAATCACCATGCTTATTGCAGCAATGTCAAATGATTAAAGACGAGTATGCGGAGGGAAAAAAAAGACATCGTATTGTGAAAGTTGACGCTATACTGCTGCAGATCTGCAGCTTTATATGAGTACAGAAGTGAAGATGGACATTTCCATGAGTCTCATTTCATGACTGATGGTGGAAAAAAGCGAGTATAAATACATGCAGTCTGTAATAAACGCTTGAATATTTTCCATTTGGATGAAGACAGTTTTTCAATACCGGCTCGATTTTATATATGGCCTGGCAGCCTTTTCCTAAACAGTTGACTGCGTGGATAGCATCACTCCTCATTGAATCAAACTGTTTGTGGAATGCGTTTTATAGACGCTGCTCTTTCTGACCCTATGGGTGCAGATTTTCTGCTCTGGATATGGAGAATGATTTATGTAACACAGAACAACAAAATATTTCCCAATATTCAAAAGAATGCTCCTGTCAGTTAGTTGGTTCTGCAGACCTACAAGCTCTGAATTTTGAGCTCTTTTAGTGTTCTGGCTCCCCTTTTTCTTGTTGTTGCAGGGAAATCTGGTGGTGTCTGTGCTCCATCTTGTTGTTTGTTTCCCATAAACCCATCACTGAACTGGTGGACTTCCAATTGTTTTTATCTTTGGCAACATTTCCGTTGGTCCACAAACTTTGGCTTTGAGTACTTTTCTCAAAAATCAAGCATCTCCTCTGCGTGTTATTAGGTCTTTTTATGAGGCATGAGAAGAATGTTGGACTTTAGTAACTTGTAGTTTTTGATTGCATTTTTTAAAAATAATAAATATAAGAATGATCGAAAGCTTCTGGATCCTGAAACTTCTGAGATCTTTTCATGAGTTTTGAGTTAGAACTAACTCCCTAAACACCCCAAGATGATATTCAGTCTTTATTCATGTTTAATGTGGTAACTTTGGGAAGTATTTAATAATGTCATGTAATTTTGGTTTGAGGGTCCTCTAGCAGCTGGAGAACCTGACGTATTTGAACCGCGTTAACACGGGTTTGCTCAATTTAAGGAATAAGACAAATAACTATACCATCAATCACGCTCCATGTGGTTTTTACATGTTCCTCTAACACCTGTGTAAAATCTCCTGTGACAGTGCAGAACAATAACAGCAGCTACTGGTATCAGATGGCAGTGGTTAACAAACCTCGGCACCTTTCGCTAACCACAGTTGGTGGTGTAGTAACTGTAAGTTAGACGACAGATGTGGAATGCTGTTACGTACTCCTGGATTGGCTGCCTCCGTCGAATGTTTTCTTTTGGACTCCGCATTTGGCAGCTTTGCATTTGGATCCCAAACTGGTGGCATCCTGACCACAATGGAGGAGTTCCTTCCTTTCTGTTGTAGAGTTTCATGCTGAATTGTAGGGAAAGTCCACTGGATGCTGTTACTCTGATCACGTATAACAGTCAGTATGTTAATATCAGTGAAACCAAGGAAGTGTTTTGGCCATATTAGGTAGATATAATATGGCTCCGCCACTGTTTATATCATTCTTTCCACACTCATCGCAGTGATTTAAAATCAAAGAGTCAACATATAATCTAGCTGATTTTGATGAAGAGGAAACAACTCTTCTTCCAGTAATCCAGTTGCTCTTTTAAAGTATGACAGTGGCGATGACTGACAGGTTCTTGTGAAGTTCAGCTGGCAGAGCTGATCTGGGGTCAGAGCTAATCTAATGATCATCATCAGACCACCTGGTGGTCCTACAGTATGGTTGGAACCTAAGATCAAGATCATCTGTCTGCTTTCCCCTCTAAAGTACAAAAAGAGGTACGCAACAAAGTAGTGTCCCGAAGAAGAGCCAGAGCTGTCGGAATCAGCAGAGGGCTTTGCAGAAGTCAACACTTCATCAGCGCACGTTGTCACGTTAGCAGCGCCACAGAAACTTCAGCTCTGATTCCAAGAACGTGAGATGTCAATTCTTCCAGGAAATTAATGGTTTGGAGATGAACTCACGATTGGGAAAATGGGACAAAAATAGAAATCATCAGGAGGAAAATCAAAACTTCAGCTGTCACATATATTACCCAAGTTGATCTTCACCCCAGCTGCTGACAGCAGCTGTTTATCTGAACTCAGTTTCACAACAAACTACAGCAAACAGGCCTTTTCTACAAAGCACACTTTCTAATATTTTTAGAATTGATTTATTTCGTCAAAAACAAGTCCATGAAATGTTATTATGGAACATATAGCAGCGCTGCAGCTTGGCGAGGTGTGAGAGCTACATCCAGAGAGCCTACGGCCCCGCTAGCATTCAGACAGCATTCACCGTTTCCCCGAAGGAGTGTATTGAATAAGATCATTAAAGATTAATCAGACCTGTTTTTACATTTATTTTCAGTACTTTTAAAAATCAGTTACCTTGAAAACAATCATTATTTGTAATGGTGCAGCCTCTAAAATGTTGATCTGACTAAAAAGAAGCAATGTGTCAGTAGATAGCCGTAAAGTCTGGTCATACCAAAGACATGATGAAACTGACTGATTTAAGCACATCAGATAAATCAGAAGAACAAAAGCAGCATTTTTGTGTTTCCTAGGAACAGAAACATCTGCTCTAATCAAGAAAGACTAACAACCCCTCTGCCCCATTTCGCTTGCTCCGTTTGTTCCAGGCCCTCTCTATTTTTTATATTTATGTATTTGCATCAGGCCACTCGTAGTAAAGAGGGAAATCACCCTTGGACACAGTGTTATAGAGTTATGTTACAATTATAACACCACAGATGTTACTGTCAATTTCTGGCTGAGCAGTTTTTCATTTGGTATTGTTGCTGCAAATCAAAGCTTTAAAAGAAAGCCATCATTGTTGCAAATTTGTGTCAGGGATGTCCACATCTTCTGCCAAATGCATGCCGTCAAAGGACAAGTGTGTAACAAAGACAGCACCGTGAACTTGGTGGGATTTGAACTTAAAAAAAAAAAAAAAAAAAAAAAAAAAGAAGAAATGAGTTGTATAACCTGATTACACCAGTGTTTCCTGTCTGTTTTATATAATGATTTTTCCTGAATGTGAAACATATTTGGGAAATATTTTTTGATGACATCATCAGACTGATAAGAATTTGTTTAAAAGGATGTGCGTGTCGTACATCTATATTAAATTCACATAAATGTGCTCATAACTATTGAAGAAATATTGTATTTCTTTAAAAATTTCTGTCCACATTTTAAACTTTAATAAGAGTTTCTAGTTTATATAGAGTGATTTTATGAGTCCTTCTCATACATTTGGTTTTCCTTTATTTGGGAATACAGTAATATAATGAATCCTGCTCTTAGTGTGTTTTTCATAAGCATTAATTCAAACGTGTACAAAAACTTTAATTACCTGGACTCACTTACTGTAAACAGCGCCTAATAAAGAATTAATAAACTCCAGCAGTCGTTACTGCCAACAAATTTGTCCATACAGAATAACGCAGGATCTGCTGTGGATCAATACAGGATTTAACAAGATAGCAGAAAAGTATCTATCATCATCTGAATTGCACACTGACTTCAGGTACTAGCGTCAGCCAAAATAATTAAATAAATGATTGTGATCTTGGACTTCACCCCATCGCGTTTCTCCGGCGGATGTTCAGATTAGCTTGTTCTCTTTGTGGATCTGGGTTCTATTAGCTAAACTGATGGGGTTCTTTATAGTTGTCGGAGGTTGGGGGGGCGTTTGAAAGCACAGCTTGTTTTAATACAAGCCTGCAGCCTTAACGGAATGTGAAGAATTTTGTCTTTTATTTTCAGCTATGGTTGAAAATTTGAACTTGAAGAGCTACAGACATGTGACTTCAATTAGCAGAGCTGTAAAAACCTGAAGACATGTAACTGCTAAACTGATTGTTAGCGCTGATCCCCAAGCAGACAGGATACAGATCTACCTACCAGCAGAATTTGGGGGTGTTTACAGGTGTTTACTACAGCTTTTCTTCAGCTTTTTTTTTTTTTGTTTCAACAACGCGCCTGCCCTACATTTCGTCTGACTTGTATGCTAAGGAGCGTGACTCAATCATGAGGTCTGATTGTGTTGAACTAGTTAATTGTCCAAATCTTCTAGAAATGTTTATCATAGATGCAATTTTTGGTCAAAATATTGAAGCCAGTTGTTGCGCCCGTGGCCTTCTACAATGCTGTCATGAACATGAAAACCAGCTGGCCAACATTTCATTCACCAGATGTTGAAATTCATCTCCATCCAACATGCTATAATTATATATTGCGCAAGCAGGGCAGTTTTTTTTTTTTTTTTTTGTGTGTGTGTGTTTTTTTTTTTTTATTTTTTTTTTTTGGTCTATTTGATGTAAAGAGTGCAGTGGTTGGTGCAGTCACTTTCTACCGAGAAGGTTCAAGGTTTGGATCTCAGTTGGTTTTCCTGCACTTGCCTGAGTTTTCTCTTGGGTTTGGACTTGCCCTTCAGTACGCATGTGTGAGCGTATGGCGCGTGCTCCCTGGACGGAATCGAAAAATTATGTTTGATTTTTTTGTCGAGGACATCACTTTTCTTGGCTGACAAGTAGTCGCTATTTTAAGAGTCTCAAGAATAATATCATTGAGGTGAAGTCATGGGGTCAACAGCCCAGGAATGAATAAACCTCGATGTTTTTGGCATGTTAAATGAGGGAGTGTTTTCTTAAATTAGATAAAATTTCCACATATTAGTTTTCAGATTGCTAAAGCAGAATCCCTCAGTCATACATCAAGTCTTAAGAACATGTCATGCTGTTGTTATGAGTTATTACATCTAATTTAGGTCTCAGCAGTTTGCAGGACGTGGTCCTGTAGGGCCACTGGTCAATCTCATGATGGCTGATTGTGAAGTTTAGCACACCTGCTATAGATTAGCTGTCTCCAGGCTACCATAACAGCGTAGTGTATACGCGTGCCTGTTTTCATCACTCTCTATTCAGATATCAACATCCTCCTCCTGATACACAAGCTATACTCCGCTTCACGGAAACAATTTAATGTACAATAGTTTAACCCTAAACCGTAACCCTAACCTGTAGTTTAACAGTCACAGAGAGGGATGTTTGAGTGTCTGTTTAGTGTCAGGTTTAGACGGCTTCCACTCTGTTGCACCAGGATGTGCTTCTTATCCTTCCCTGTTGCAAGTTTCTGTTGCAGGTTTTTGCAGCTCTTTAAAGTATCTTTCCTTCAAATTTCCTTCCAAGCATTTAGAAATAAGTTCTTCATGGGATTCTTTCTGTGCTAGTAGTTTATCTATCTTTGATTTTTTTTTTTTTTTTTTTTTTTTTTTTTTTTTTTTTTTTTTTTTTAGCCCATATATACAGCAAATGTAGGAATTTGCAAGTTCATCTTTTTGCATTTCTTTAAATAATATGGCAAAAGCCCAAGGGACAGTGACACACGGAGCTGCCACACTGGTAATTGTAGTCAGGCTGTCGCGTTTCTCATTATAAAACATGCTGATGTTGTTTTCTGCGCTGACTGACTGGACCTCATGTCCCTATACCTGCAGGCTCTGGTGAAGGATGTGGGAAGATCATTCAGCGATTCCCCAAAACAGACTGGGAGGGGACAGCCTTTCCTCAAGGGGTGGAGATGGTAAGTGATGTGGACATTATCAAGATGATCACTACTGTCAAGGCGTTTCTGTGATAATACATATACAATCATTCCCTGATCGCAATCACAATACAGAGTATAATACAAATATATATATGTATATATATATATATATATATATATATATAATATATTCACTGCAACTTAGCATTTATTTAATAGGATTTGACTGTTTTGACATTTGTCATTACTATGGCTGTCCCACTTTGGTTTGTGTGATTCAGTGAACGGTGTAAATAATTTTTTTTTGTGTGTTTTTTTTTTTTAAACTCTCAGAGCAGTTTCCCCCTGGTTACATCATTATTGTGACTGTGGCCGTTGCTGACTCCAGTGCAGAACAATAACACAGTTTTAAAGTTTGTAACAGACCAGGGGCAGACGTCGTTTCTTGAAGAGTTAAGGTGTGATGTAGAGGTTTAATAATGTTTGTCTGGTTAGCGTGTGTCCTTGTTCTTATCGATTCCAAGCATGTGCGATTGGTATTGTTCAGATCTTTCAGAAGAGATATTTGTCCAACTCGGAACAAATTATATTCAGTATCGCAAAATGACAAATGATACCCGAAGGAATTTTCATGTTTAGACAACACATTGCCCTCTGGAGCTTGGGTAGCAGATATTGGTATTTCCTGTCTTAGATAAATTCTTAATGATTGTTTATTTAAAAGTTTGTTTGTTTAGGAACCTTTCAGCATTCCCTAATTGGGAAACGGCTTTCCTTGTAAAGCTCGTACGTCATATCCAATCTGCTTATTGTTACTTTTGCTTGGAGGGTGACCCATAGGGGTCTGTCACAGTGGTCCGACTAAAGTATTTGCTTATCAGGACTGGGAAAACGCTCCGTCTCCAGGGACACATCAGCTGAGACTGCACCGGAGAGGACAGCCCGTGTTCAGACCTTCATGTGTACTGGTCTCAGGAGATAAACCACAACAGATTCATTTTGGCTGCAGGCTCTCGGGGAAAAGTAGTATGATTTGAATATCTTGTCTGATACTTTCATTAATGTTCTATTAAGTGAATTATATTAACTTTAGGGTTTCAGGGGAACCATTTTCAGCAGTCAGCTCGATGAGAGGCAGGAATGTGCCTTGGACTGGTTGCCAGTCTGTTGCGAGGCTGTCAACATTTAAGCCTCCCCAGCAGAAACGCTTTGGTGCTGCAGCAGGTATGAAGACAGCAAACAAAATAATATAGGTCACATCATTAGGCCAAAATCAACGAAGGGAGCAAATTCAAACATTAGGAATTCATAACATTCTTTCACAGCTTTTTGTTTTTTTCTGTGGCTGGATCTCTGCAGACCCCTAAATGCAGCACTTGAGTGTAGACCCCAAGTTACTTGAATAGTGACTTGTTTGGTTTGCTTGTAATGGTCAGTGATGTCCAGGAGTTATCAAAGCTGCAGCTGGATTCTTTGGCTCTAGCCATTGAGATACTATTGTACGCTGGGTCTTGTTTATGCACTGATATTTTCAAGGCAGTTGCGAACAATTGAAGCTCTTTTTGCAGCACAAACGGACATATTGTGAGTGGGTGGTTTTAATGGCATGCAGCAGGCTTTTTCCTGTGTATCACCAAGTCTGTTGGTGGCCATCAAGGGTGTCATTGTTGTGAGTTACTGTTGATACTGTAGATGTGAGTACTTCATAGCTTAGTGCTAGTGTTTTCATAAAACAGGAACGAGATACAGCATGCACCTCTATTTAAATGTTTTCTAAAACGTGTTGAAAACGGTGTTGAAGTTTTAATTTTAATTGATATCGAGAAAACAATGCAAGGTACCGGTTTTACTTAGTCAGCAATTGTGAAACAGGATTGAATTTCTTATCTCGGCATCATCACTCAAGCATCCTGTCATGGTCCTTCGTGGAGTTTAAATATAGAAACACTTTTGCAGCTTTAGCTAAATATAAGTTTAGCTTAATGTTTCCAGATGTCACTGAGGACCTCCATTCCATATATTGTGCCTGTGTGTGTGCCTGTGCGCTTACATGTGTGCATGTGGGTGTTGCTCCATTTTTCTTCTGCTGCAGTCCTCCTCCGCTTCAGCCCTGATGTTTCTGATGGGAAGTGTTCTGAATCATGAGGGTACACAGAGTGCTAGCTACGTACTTGGAATACTAGAATACACATCATGGGTTACATATGATTCACACATTGAATGAATCCATTTTAAGCAGCCATAATTATTTATTAATTTTTAATAATGATAATATTAGGGCAATCTGTTGTTATTAGTAGTATATTAGATGACTACTTTAATGAACTAACTTCTTGGAGATTATACAAAAAATTCTTTAGACGTCTTAGTGCCAAGCCTTTCTTCTTTTAGCCTTTGTTTTAACTGATTTTAAGTGAGCGTGTGTGTGGGGGTTTTGTGTGTGGGGTGCGTGTACATATGTGTGTCAGTTTTTACATTTGTTTTAATATGTAAAGCACTTTGTGGTGCATTTTTTGCAGGAAAAGTGCTATATAAATAAAGTTTGATTTGAGTTGATGTGACACATTCTTAAGGTTCATGATTCAGCCCTCTTGTGGTTTTGGTTTTATCTGATGTAGGAGAGATGAATATGTTGGTTTTTTTTTTTTCAATGAAATAACTACCAAAGGAACAAACAAAGACAGGAAAGAGGAGGTTATTTCCTACTATGTCAAACATTGGCCCAGAGCCAAATGACTGAAATTCCATCTTTGAAGCTTTAATGAAGATAAGCTATATCTTCAAAGTCATTTCAATGCTGGCTTTGGTATGTACGCCACTATTATTTACAGATTTTTCCTGGACTTTGTGGGGAAAAAAATGTCTAATTTACAAACACGAAGTAACACATCTGTAGAGAGCAGTGGACGAGGCCGAGCACATAAAACCTCGCGGTTACGACAGGCCCCCAGCAAACTAAATAAGCACAGATGAGGAATGCGCCGACAAGAAGTGTTTACAACTTGCACCGAGAAAAAAAATGTGGTTCTAATCTTTGCGTGCAAGTGATGATGATAGGAACCAGCATGTATCCTCATCTGTTGTGGATGAGCCGTGTCTGTAGATGGAGGTCATTGCACTACTCTGCCTATCTAGTATGTTTCCATCACCTCTGGTACTGTATCAGATCCTCATGCTGTCCCGTAAATGAGGAGAGGCTCCGGAGATACTGGCGTGTTAACCAAGAAAGAATTTTGTGTTTTCATTCCAAACAGCACAGCATATTCTTCTAAGAAGGTCATTTATATCAGTACTACAATTGTAGCTCTGTTTTGAACAACATGTAGATTAGCTGTTCCTTAAGGTCGTTAAGGTGGCTAAAGCTGGAAAAAAGAACCATTGCAGAATGTGGCTGACCTCAACGATGACGTCAGAAAGTCATTAGAGGGATATTGACTGTTTTTAAGAGCAACTGATTGGAGGTTCATCTCCATGGAGATGGTTAATTAACATTGCCCTTTATTATAACGATTCTGCCAAAGTAGAGCAAGTATAGCTGATAACAGCTAAAATTCTAAATGAATGGTACCTATATTTTAGATTATATTAAAAATGAATATGATAATATTTTTGCGTTGTTTAAACATGCTACCAATAAAGGTTTTTTTTAAAAATTACCATAAATTTCATTTAAAAAAAAAAAAAAAAAAACCTTCTTCTGGAGTTTTCGTGTTTCAGTTTTTTTCTTCATGACTCGGCTCAGCAAACGAGCTGTGATTTGTTAGTGTTGTCTCCAATGAGGTCCAGAAAATCCCGGCTCCTCTCAATAATATCACGTAGTTTCACATTTGAATGAGTTTTTTTCGTTTGGATGAGTGCCTTATGGAGCATTTCATCGATCCTGATCATTAATATTTTGGCAGTGACGCTGTTTTGTTATGTAACTGTCTGAAGTAGAGCAGCAACTTGAATTTGCCACACAAATGCAGAAAGGAATGTCTGGGATTGAGGTTTCAAAAGCTCTTCATTAATTACACACAATCCTTGTTTGTTGCACAGTGACGGCGAGTGTGAATATTGACCTTGCTCAGATCATATTCATATAAATGCTGATTCTTGAAATAAACACGTTTATTCTTTTTTGGGCAGAATGAAATGCAGATCATGTGACTCTGACAGGTGAATAACTGCAAATTCATGAAAGTCCCCAGAGCCACAGTGTTAATGGCTGCCTAAAGATGCTGAGTCATTCTAAGTGTAGCATCACTTTCGGTCTCTTCACTGTAAAGACAAGTATCATGATGACTGAGCCCGAGAGGTCAAATACATTCCAGGACTTCGCACTGAACTTGAAGACACGAAGGACTTGTCCGTTTTTTGCCCATGATGCTTCTTATCCAACCCTTCTGATTCCCAGTCATGCTGTAGCTCACTCATCCTGAGTAAAATGGAGCCTGTCATCTGCAGTATTTCTTGCATTGGCAGTCATGATGAAACCTGACTGCACTGTTCAGCTCGCTGGGTTAGTCAGTGTTAGGCCTGACGCCAGAGACTCAAAAGAATTTCTCCTAATTGTATCACTTCATGTGTTTGCTCAAGTGACCAATAACTTGACATGTTCCGCTGCACGTCGGTCTCCTGATGTTTGCTAAACTATGAGAGAAAAACTAAACACCGCATTCCAGAACGGAATGCCAGAGGGAGAATGCGATCATGTGTTTGTCAGGAAGATCCACATATGAGTAATCAATGCTTCGTGTGCCAGTGAAGCTAAACACATCAGGAAACAAAGCTGGGCTGTCAAGCAGGACTTTCCATGTTGAAATGCACTGTGAGTTCACCAGGAAGTGGGAAAACACAGGATGGAATGAAGTTACAGCACTGGAGCTGCAGAGATTCATACATGGAATAGCATAAAAGCTGGATGTGTGTGGAATTAATTTAAGATTACAGAGGACAGTTTTTTAATAATGCCAGCTTTCTTTCTGAATTTTAGCAACCCCTTTGCAAATGAAATGTGTATATCCATTTATGAAAGAAAATGTTTTATTATCAAAAAGGGGATTAACATAATAGACACCTTAAAATGATTTTAAAACTCTACTGATTTGAGCTCACCAAAATAGGAAAGAACAATCATTTAAGGTATCCTCTGTTTTTACAGTGAAAAGAGCAAACAAGGTTGAATTGTGAGGCCTTAATAAATTTCCTTCCTTCATTTTATCAGCCAAATGACCTTCTAATTGGCTGTAGTGTAAACCTTGTCTGGTATATGCTTTGGAGATGAGTTAAGTGTGACCATGAAAGGCATTTATTCAATAACCGTGATAGTTGTGTGTGTTTTTATATATATATATATATATATATATATATATATATATAAAAAATGTATTTGTCATCAGTCCTCTCGTACTTTGATATGCTCAGAATTAGATTTTCCTTTCAGCCTTTCTGCCAGTGGATTTATGAACAGCCGTTTACTTGAGTGATTCCTCCCTGTTGGCATCATCAGATCCAGCCCAATCCAGAGAGAGGCGCTGCCAGCTGAGTGTCCGCTGAGAACAATTACTGGTTTAAAAGATATGAAAAGGATGTTTGGATGTTGTGAGTGAATAATATTCTTTGGAAGAGTCTTTTCCACTGACAGCCTATCATTTGGTGCATTACTATATTACACTTCTGTTATTCATTGACATTTTCAGCCATTCCATGGTTCATGAATGTTTTGAAATCTTTATTAATGTCTGTCCAGTTCTTTATTTTATTATTTCTTTAAATGTGATCATTTAAACTGCATCTAGTGCTGGTTGGTTCACGGTCACGTTACTGCCGGAACCAAACCGTTTAAACATCACAAGATATTAGAAATGTCTTATTTACAGGACGCTACAGGGACTGGAACACTGTCCTCTGTCCTCCATCTAAGTGATAAACAATGAAGCAGCAACATATTTATGCAGCTTTGGTATTTCTGTTTTGTGTATTTGTATTTTTCTGTCATGTGTTACCAACTTTTACGTATCCACCATCCACTTGGCTCCTTTTAAGAGAATCTTCTTTCAAAATGTTTGCTTTACGATGTCAAGGCGTCTTTTTTATCTTGTTGAAACAAAATACGATTGATGTGAGGAATGTCTTTGCAGCAAAATAATATCCTAGAAAGAAAATAGTTTTGTAGCCTTCTTCGGTAGTCTATGTTCGGAGAAGAAGAACTCCTGGTTCAAACAGAGCTTCTTCTAGGCAGAAGTGACACTGAGGCACAGACTCTGGAACCTTGTCCCACAGTGGAGGAGGAAGCACCTGCTTTGCCGCCATTATCAAACCTTATCTCACTGTGCTGTCCAGGCGGGGGCTCGGCAGCCCGGCACAGCCATTGTACTCATTTACAATATCAGGACAAAGCTGTTTACCCTCCTCTTTCATTCATCGCACCATGCGTCCAAAGGTGTCTTTTTGAAGTTCTGTTTTCACTTTTCATAGACACAAATGTGTCCTACACAGCTCAGCGCTGCGTTAATATTTGAACCGACGGAATTTTAACACGAAGGATATAATGTAAAAAAGTGTCTAGGAGCCAACTGTATTTAAGGAAGTCTACAAAAGTGAACTTGCTGATGCAGGACAGGTGCGGTTATTTTTTGAAGTTTGAGTCTGGCTGCACAACTTTTACATTACAACATTAACACTTGCCTTTGTTTACATCATGCTTCCCGTCTGTGGTCTGAATTTTCTCCAGTATACGTTTACCGCGTCTTGGCTTGAATATCAAGCGTGTCACAAGCCTTAAGCGTCAAGCGGATTTAATTACGCCCCTATTTTTATAGTTCAGGTGGTTTTAATGTTGGTCTTACAACTAAAACCTGCTTTTAATGCTAGTATGAAGCCATGGATTTCCTTGAATTTGGAAGATGGAATTTTTGCACCCTTTTCCAACAGACATTTCCCCTCAAATGTGACTCAGCTCATTTATTCTCTTAAGATATGTTCTTGGTTAACCTACTTTTGACAAAACTGACATATATTAAATTCCGTCTGAGATATGAAGTCCTCCTCCCACAGATATAAAAGAGTATGATGTAAATTTTGACATGTTTTTTTTGTTGCTTTTGCAGCCATTGTGTATTTGACTCGTGTGTGATAAACTGCTAATGTGGTATTAATTTACTCATTGTTTTCCAAAACAACTCAGACTATTTTCCCTGAAGTGAACAAATTTTGCCAGAGGATATTGGGAATCTGTAGAGCTTTTGTCTACAAAAAAAATGCATCCGTTTGCGCGACTATTTTCTGGTGTGTCTTCTCTGTGATCGACACATGACATTCATTAAGCATTATGTATACAGCGAGGACCGCAACATTTGCTCAGTCACTTGACATTTCTTTTTAATTACTTGCAGCCATCAGGGTCCTCTACAAATATCTCTCTAAAATGAACCATATGAGCCTGGTGTTGCATAACACACCAGTATAGGTAAAACAGGACTTGTGCTGACACTGAGGAGATGCTGCGCTGCCACTGTCATTTAGGTTAAATCTGATCGGTTTGATTGGTACGAGGCCTGAAGTCTTTGATATGACAGGGGAACATTAACTGTTTGGCTTTATCAGTTTTTCCTTTTATGGATTCTAAACTGCTGACTCTTGTGCAGCCACAAACTATAAAAACATTGTTTATATATTGTTGTTTTGTTCGTAGCTCATCCTGCAAACCTGATAAAGCAGGGTTGGCAGCACACCATTGACCTCCACAGATCCACCCACCCAAGTGCATGTCTGGCCCCCAACACGATGCTTTTCTCTTTCTGCCATTGTGTTATCTTCCTGGCATGCGACTCTTCCACATGAATGGGAAGAAGCTTGATTGAAGTGAAAGGTGTTGTGCACATCTGTGCTAAGTTTTCCTGAACACATTGTCTTGGCAGAAACGTTACCCTCCGACTTTGTCAAGTTGGTTTTCCCAGTATTGTATGTTAGAACGGATGGATAAATGAATTTCTTTCCTTTTTAAACTTTTCCCCTTAAGATAATATCTGTTTTGGAATTTGAGTTCCAAAACAGGTTTTGACAGTTTTTGCTATCCTTTTTTTGTAAGACATTATTTGTTATTTTTTCTTTCTAACATTCTTCTATATTTCTTTAAATGGTAACAGTATAATGTTAATGGAATATAATTTGGTATATAAACTTTAACTCTATTCCAGAAACATGCATATTTCTGGATTTTCCCTGCATGTTTTTCTGAATTCCTAATTTCGCCGAAACAAAATAGTTTATTTTTGTGTCATTTGTTTTATGGCAGTGTTCAGATCAGCCAGAACAACTTAGTTCATGCATGATTAATTACATTGGAGAGACGACACGGAACACGGGCATTTGGTGCTTGTGAGTTGGTAAATCAATTAGGAAACACTCTTTTTTGTTTATCTGCGGTGATGTTTAAGTTTTTATAAGCCACTCAGAGCCTGTGTCTTCATGTTCAAGTAGAGGGCTCATCGTTTAACATGCGTGAGTTGACTAACATCCTCTCGTCTTGTTCTACTGACTCATCTTGTCAAGGGGCTGCTGATCCAGTCATATCTGGCCCCCACCAGTCTGATGCAGACTCCTCTGAGCAAGAATACAGCTGTGTGTGTGTGTGTGTGTGTGTGTGTGTGTGTGAGAGAGAGTGTGTGCTTTATTGGTACTGCTCATCAAACACTCCATTGTGACGATACTTAACAGGTCAGACTGCAGATCCAGTGTCAGCGGCTGAGTTGGAGAATAGAACAGTTGGGTCAGTCACACCAGGCTGCGGCTGATACGATGCAGATTTAGCCGGGGGCAGGGGTTTACACAGCTTTGACGTTAATATGGGAAGTGTGTCCCTTGTGAGTTCCCAGTCACTTGACTCGGGACTAATTTCAGATGGGGAGATGTCCTTTTCTCTCCTCTGTGCTGCATGAGGGCTGCCTAGGTGTTAACCTTTGTATTTGTTGCACTGCAGTACATTCGTGTGAAAGCTTGCTGTAGAGCTCTTCTCCATCTGCCATCTCCATCATATCTTTTCCTATACTTTCAACTTTTTGAGGTTTTTGTAGCCCATTGTTGGTTTTGCAGAAGTTACCGTGACGCATTCCTGTATATGTTTATTCACAAATGGCAAAATCACATAAACATCATTTTATTGACGACACAAGCCTGTTTTGATGTAAGTAATAAAACAGTCAAGTTGATTCAAAGCTGGATTAAGTTTCAGGGAAATAACTTAAAGTCTTAGTTATACAAAAGTTTTAATGAGAAGGTAAAAAATTATTACCTTTATCTTGCTACAAAAATCTACTACAAACACATAAATGCTGGCTGTCACATAACCTCCTTCCTTGGCGGAGGTAACAACAACAAGGATGGAGGTAAACATGGAGGCAGCTGACGTGGATGCCACGTTTCTCGTTCGCGTACATGATGGTGGATGCTGTGAACTGCTAGGCTAATGCTCCTCTTCTGCTGGCTTCTGCTTCACATTCTGCTCTATGTTTAGCCAAACACGCCGGGTAAACCTCAAGAGTTTTTTGGGGCCGATCTGAGTACCTACCCTATAGCAGGGACTCCGTTAGGCTCCGTAATGGTACCTGTAAATGGCCCTCTGGGGAGGTTCCTGCAGTGGAGACATGCACCAATGGCCCGACCCCATAAAATTACCCCAAAGTTCTTGCAGTGGAAACACGCCTAGACTTGCAAGATAACAACTTTGAGGAAACACAGATTTAATATCGACAAAGTTGATTCATCTTCTCCCGTCCTTATGCATTCGTCTCTCTGTCACATGCATGTACCCCTGCAAACACAGATGTACAGGATGTTGTATCTATTGTGATCTTCTGAGCTATGTAGCTAGAGGGTGTTTATCTACATTTGACAACAATGAATGGCATAGTTGAAATAGTTCAGGGCAGTTTCACAGTTATTGTGCAGCTTTAGCTTCACAGACTTGTGCACACATACAGTACATGCAGGTTTGTGCAGCTATATCTTTGTGGGGCTTTACATTTACTTTGCGTCATTTTTGATTTATCTGCACATCTTAACACTAAATGTGTGTGTCCTGTGATGGACGGATCCTTGTGTCTAGCGTGGTCTCCCATTCACAGTGACTGATAGGATAGACACGAGCTTCAATGGATGAGCATTAATTTCTCTACACTATCACGCTCAGTTTCCGTCTCCCCCCTGGACACGGAGACACAAAGATGGCCCCAGTTGTTCCACCTCGGAGATGCGGTCTTGTGTGGTAAAAGCCTCCACATTACCAAAGTGATGTGATGAACCGTGCAACCTGGGAGATTTAAAAAGGAACCGCAAAAATGGACATTTTTAAAAACCATCAAAATTCCACAGTTACTCACATAGTAAAGGACTTTTGCAACTCTAAAGTAATTGCAAATTATTCTTACTGCAACATTTTTCCATTGTTTGCAAAGTGCTGCTCCTGAGGCATATAAAAGCTCACAGCGCTGTGTTCATCATCACGTTTCTTTTGCAGAACGGCAGATCTGTGCTCCAACTGTCTGTGCAAACACGCATGTCTTCACTTTTTAACTGCCGCCTTCTCCGTTATACTTGTCATTGCACATACGTCTGTCTAACGTGCCATCAGATTTCGGTCTCACCCGCACCTCCTCTTGCCCAGTCTCTTTTTGCATGTGTCCAGTGATCCCTTGTGGAGCCTTTGATGACCAGTCTAAACACTCTGCACAGAGCCAGGGTAGTGGGGCCTCCAGCAAAAACAGAGTCCAGACACAAACACTCAAGCCTCAGTGATCTGCCTCCCATAGCTGCTCTTTTATGTGCCATGAAATTCATCTGTAATTTATGTTAGCAGCCTCTGTTTGTGCATGCGTGTGTTTGTGTATCTGTGGTTATCCGTCCTGACGAACAGGTGACATTTTGGAGGTGAGCGCTGTGAAAATGTGAGTCATAACGCTCTGTATCTTTAACCACTTTTATGAACCTATGTTTCCTGTATTCACTGATAGAACAAATTTTGTATCAACTCTGGCTGCCCTGCGTTGTCTGAGGCAGCACACTGAACCAGAAAAACCTCACGTCCTTCCACAGATGTTTTGAGTCAGTGTTGATTGCAACAAACAGACTGTTGCTTTGGGAACTATTTTTAGTGCTTACGGTTTCCTGAGAATATCTTTCTTTTGCCATGTATTGTAAATTATTGATCCTTTTTTACTATTCTCACTCTCGTGGCGCATAATAACCCCTGAGCCTCTCCTCATTTCAGATTCTCCATGAACACAATGATTTTCACGGCTGAAACATTTTAATGTCTTTTCAGTTTTGCCAGCCTGGAGGCTGGAGACTCTCCAGGGACAGGAAAGCCCCCACGTTCTTCACTGTTGTCCTGACAGACATCGACTCGGACCGCCACTACTGCTCCTGCCTAACCTTTTACGAAGCAGAGGTCAATCTGCAGGTAAGACTGAAACTCCGGCTGTTCGTCCTCTCTCGGGTAACGAGACAATAAACTTTACACTAACAACATGTTTGACTTCAAATGCAACAAAACCTGAAGCCTGAAATAATCTGAGTAATCAGATCTAGGAATCATTAGAGAGAGACATGAAAATGAATGTGATCTTAAGAAACGTGCTGTTTCTGCCTGGAGGTTTTAATAGTGCTTTACTGGGATTCTGAGCAAAGCAGAGAGCTGTGGAACCTTGGGGCAGAAATGAGAAGTTCCTCATGATCAGCATTAAGATTACAGATTACATGTCTCTCTCATCATCATAAGAAGCTGTAAGTGTCTCTCTGCTGGCAGTCTGATTGTTTTTATTCTGTTTTCCATTTCGGGCTTATTGATGTGTTTGACTTTGCTTGGCATCACATTCAAACAATGTTCCACTAGTGTGTAAAATGTCCTCCAGAGCTGGAGATATTGTCAGTCCAAAAGACTGAATGTCAAAAGCCAAATCAATAAATGATAATAAATCACATGTGAATTGGATGAAGGATTCTGTTAAAGAGGACAGGACAGACCTGGTTGCCCTCTGATACTTTACGTGTGTGTTGTCATGATACACATGCTCAGAAACCCCATAAATTATTAATGACAACATATTTGCTTGAAAAAGCCCATTTCCATTCTTGAATTGTTTTCTTAACGTTTCCCTCTGCCAAAAGCCCACGGAATAGCACGCTAATTGTTTCACTGTTCTGGACTTAGAGGCCATAAATGACTCGCATCTTTCTGCCCACTGTGACTTCACAGCCAGACACATGCAGGCACGTTCTCGTTAGATCAATAAAACATTCTTAGATTTAAATGCAATAAACAGTATTGTATGAGAACAACGGGCCCCAGATTTCTTTGGCTGAACATACCGGCACTGTGGCAGAGCATCTTTTCCCTGTTACTTGAGCAATACGCCATTGTGGCATAATTATACAAACATTTCTCTGTGAGCTCTGAACATGTGACTGAGAAGGTTTCAGGGCAAGTTGTCATATCAAAGGAAAAGAGTTGCTGACAATAAAGCACTCTTTTCTTGTATTTCTGTTAATTTCATTCCTTCTGTAAACATGTGAGAGACGACTGACTGGTGGTCCATCCTTACTTGCTACATTCGTCTCCTTCTAGAATCAGCTCAGGTAAACTGACTTGTAATGTACATCTGCACCAAAAACCTTTGACCAAGGCACATGGACAGACACTTTGTGTCCGTAACATGCTGTGAAGAGTGAGCCATTTTAATTTAATAGACCCCTCAAGCACAACAACACCCCTTCTCAGATCATTATTATAGGTAGCCTATATTTGGCTTCCAGGTATTATGTCCTCATAAAATAAGCACACATTCCAGGATTCAGTGGCGAAACGTGAGGTTGTTTAAACAATCTTTTCTCTCTAGGCTGACATCCTTGTCTTGTCAGATGGATTACAGACAGAGTTTATACAGTGAGCGTGGAGGAATGTGTTTTGTCTAATAATTGTGCAAAATCCTTAAAATAATGGTGAGATGGGACTCCCAACTGAATGGGATATTTTAATCTAATGCTGCAGGGTCCCGAGACACCGAAACACTTATGGTATGTTTTCTCTGCTTGAAGAAAATATACCAGATTGTGATAAGGGGCTTTAGTTAGGAATGAGCGAGGTTTAGCCACGCTCTGTGGTTCCTCGGTCCCCGATAGAAACCAGATTGCTTGTTTATCAGGCATGTTGTGAGTTATATTTTTATATCAAGACTGGCTTTATAGTCTAGGATGACTGAGAGTACAGGAAACGGTGCGAACATTTTTCATTGTACATGTTTACTTGTTGTTTTATTGTACTATAACAGTTTCTCGTGCCTGAAGATCAATGCGATTTATCATTCTGAGCTTCGAAATACATATTTTAACAGGTCAAATTACTTCCTGTTGTCTTTAAGGCAGGTGTTTTACATGAAAGACTATTGAGTCAGTGTTTTTCTGTTCAGTGTAATAACTTCTCACGATGGTTATCAATGATAAAAGTTCTGCTTTTGTGTAAGGAGGGACACCGCATTTATCATCAAAACATATTTTCATTCCCTGAGGGAACCTGTCGATAATTTCTTATTTACATGAGAGATCTTTTAATAACCATAGCAATTTTAGCCAAATGTCCAGTGGGATGACCAGCTGCACTGAATGGGGTCAGACTAGGAAACAGATAATTAATAGTTTAAATATCCGTAAATGTGATTCTAGTTTCTGGACACAAAGAGGTATTTTTAACATTTCTGGGGACTTGATTTAAAAAAAAAAAAAAAAAAAATCAAAAAAATGTGATAACTTCATCTTTTATAATATTTTCTTCATTATTTTTATTATCTACTATGAAATATAATCAACTCCATGTTATTATAACTGTTAGTGCAATATTATCACACTCCCCTAAAATGAAAATCTGATGGAATCTGGAAATTTAATGGAAATTGAAGTTAGTGTCCAGGAAATTGAGGCACGTGTTGTAATTTGAGGTGAAACACTTGGAGGGTTTCAGCCCTGCAGTGTAGTTGAAGATCTAGTCCATGATACCATGTTGAACTCTTGAACTGAAAGTGCCTCTATTTTAATGTTTCAGGGATCAAAAAGCATCGAGGCTGATGGGGATGAAGACGAGGAGTCGGAGGAGAACGGCCTGATCCAGCCAGCTCAAGTGTTTGCACCAAAAAGTCTTATTCTCGTGTCCAGGCTGGATTATCCTGAAATATTCCGGGTAATAACGTGCTGTGTGATTAAATCTCGATTAAATCGCATTCTTTCATATCATTGTTTTCATCTTGCAGCTCTGAGACACTGATCTCTTCTGACTGAGAAGCAGGCCATAAATTATGGGCACACATATCAGTAAAGTAGATGTGACGCACGCACGTGTCTGATGTGTTTCAGATATTTAGAGTCAAAGTCAGCATCATATTAAATGGCAGTAGTAGTAGTAGTGGTAGTCGTACTGCTGTCTGTGGAAGCAAATTATTTCCCATGACTACATTTGTAAAACCAGTATTTCAATATTCTCTCATTCCAGGGGTGCTTGGGACTCATCTACACAGTGTACATTGAAAACCTGACTTTTCCACTGGAGGGTCTGGTGGCCAATCTCTTCACATTCCAGGTTCCTGTGGTTGGTGGATCTCAAGTACGTTTTTGACCCAACCATGACTGAAGTGATTTATGTTAAACGTGTGAAGACAACTAGTCTAGATTAATACAAAGAACAGCCCAAACTGACTGGCTGGTACGAATCAGATTAGAAAATCTTCAGTCACAAACAAATCTGTTCTAACCATTTGTACTAAAAGTACTTTGACCCTTACCCCAGTGAGACACTGCTGACTTAGACATCAGACGTGCCTTTAGGCACCACTTTATCCTTGGAACTGATCAGTCATCAACGCAGCACGTAGATGAGCTGTTGCATAACCTGTCCAGCTGCAGACACACTTTGAAAATCTATTTAACATTTCAGGATCAATTTACAGGAGTCTAAAATAATGTATTTGAGTAGTATGAGTTATACTGTTTTTCAAGAGTATGTAAATCAGACTTTGTTTGTTCAGTCAAATGTTTTTACAGTTTGTGCAGCAGGGAAATCTTAGTGAAAGACTGTCTTGATTCTTTCCACTTCAGGCAAGATGGCCTTAGAAGTGTTTATGAAGTTGTCTGTAATCGGTTTTGCTATCTTTACAGAAACTGTTCAGCCTGGGAGCAGGAGACAGGCAGCTTATCCAGACGCCACTGAACAACACATTGCCCGTCACGTGCAAAAGCGTCGCTTTGCTCTTCCAGCAGTTGGGTTAGTCCCTGCACTTCAGTGCTAACGAGCAATCATAAGACAGATTTATTGAGCTGGACCATGACTTGTTAGTGAGTCTGTGTTGTGTCAATTATTTGTAACTTCCTGTTAAAGAATTTATTGATGGAGCAATATTTTTGGCTGCAGGTCATCACAGAACAGGTCATTAACAGAACTCACACAGACCTTTTGCTTATCAACTATTCTAAGGCACATTTGCAGTGTTTTTTAGAGTGTTTATTTTTTAATTTTTTACTTTTTTACTGAAAATATGCAGTCTGCAGCATTCAGACTTTAGATGATTTTTACATTCAGTAAGCACTTAATTTCTCTGTCTGAGTGAAATTAAATGATATTTACAAGAAATCTGATCTGGAAAGTTGGCCCTCACTTAGTCCCATTTGATTAGTGGAATGTACTTGGATTAGTGGAATGAAGTTTATTTTCTGAGTGCATTCGAACCACCCTCCTGTTTTCTAGGACAAAGTGGTGATCATGTGCATAGAAGGTGATTGCACGAACAACGCACGTGCGAATGGATTTTGCATGTGCGTTGCTTATTTGAATGCACTAAACAAAGCAAACTGGATGTGATTATTACCCAGCAAAGGACGGTGAGCCTTCATAAGCCTCCTAATCAGTACATTATGCAGTGTTTTTACAGCCACGGGGTCACAAATGCAGAAAATGTGTTGTAATGGACATGTTTTCAATATTTGAAATATTTTTAAACCACTGTACTTGTGTAATTTTCAACGTTAAACTAATGAAAGAAATTCAATTTAAAGTAGAGGACTGCTGTTAAAAGAGGGAATGGTTCAGTCGAGGGCATGTATTATTTAAAAATGTCTTACCTTTTGTAAACTAGCGGGGTATAATATATGATCCGGCAGTGCTGAACACTTTTTTTTTTTTTTTTGACTGTGTAACATGATGAACGTATGAAGGAACTGCTGATTTTAAAGTGAACCATCAGAGCATAGGCAGCAGACAGAGTGAAAGTGAGCAGCTAAGCATTGACTGAGTTAATCATTCTTCCACTCTATGGAAGACTATTCTTTAAGTATTGCTTAGTAAAACATAAGCAAAACGCAAGCAAGTGGCCTGTTTCCACTTATTAGGCCATCCGCATATGTTCATATGTCCATATGAGGCTTGTCCAGGAGCTTTTGAGGCTGGCAGATCCTGCGGCATTCTTTGCACACAGGTCACACACGTCACTATGCAGGAATGTCTGCATGTCACTCCACACGGGAAGTACATCCCCCTGGGGTGACATAGAAGCAGCCATCAACAGCCTCGTGTTTGTTGTTTGTTACCATTGTCTCCTTCGTTGTCCAGAAATGATGATGTCACTTATTGCTTATTTAGGGCTTGGAAGCCTGTGTGCTCTTTCCATAAGATAAGCGAGCACCTGATTCTAGAAATATGAAAGTGGAAGTAGACTTTTTATAGATAAGTTCCAGTTCTGTTGATGTTCTGGTTATGTTTCCTGTTTGTCATTGACACGCCCCAAACATCCAGACCCAGCGCTCCCAGTGATTTGTCTGCCAGGGTTCCTCTCTTTATCACTCAAGTGTGTGATGAATGGGTCTGTCAGTTGCTTGATAGGAAACAATAGCAGGAACTGTAATGTTACAATTCATCCTGATTGTCACATCAGCATTTGATATTATTTATACTGTATAAGAGAATGCTACTTCCTATTATTTTTCAAAGGTGCTTGTTTTCTACAGTTTTCAGTTCCGGTGTGGTTGTGGTAGTATTTGTTTTTAAAAGGAGCTAAATCAAGCTGTGAATTATTTTCAGTTTCTGTGAATGGACTGATTTTGATGGGATGTCAATTCACTTTGATGGTTATTTGACACTTATGCTTCAGATTAGACTTTTGGTGCTTGTATTTCTGATGCTATGCTAATGGGACGTGTTTGAGGGACAAATACAATAATGAAAGAATTGCAAGAGCCAAAAGAATTTGGCAAAGGTGGAAAAAGTGTCGGTGAAAACCATATTTTTCATTATTAATTTGTTTTGCATAGACTGCAAACAGGCTAATGCCAAAAATAAATAACGAATTAAAACTTTTTGCCCTGTCAAAGATATTGCCTGGATTTAACTATTGTGTAACGATATAAGAATAGGTGTTTTTTTTAATTTATTTTTTAGCTTTATAGCCTTGAGCTCTGAGCATTTCTGAAGTTAACGCCCAAATTGCCAAGTGTCTTTTCTCTTATTTTCAAAAGACCTTTTCGAAGAATGGTCTGCAGCACACAGAAGTGTTTGTTACCTTCATTAATTTCTTCCTATTAAGTTTTCACTTTTTTCTCCACATTTACAAGGAAACCAGCCTACTGACAATTTCCATTTTGTTGTCCAAGGTTTCCCAGTGAAGGATTCAATTTGAAATTGTTGCTTTACTAATCTTATGTACACTAAGTCAGCCTCTTCTGTGCTGTCATTTCATTTGCCCATACTGACAAATCTGTGGAAAATAAACAGTTTATTTAATCAGATTCGTCAGTTTAGTTTGAAGGGACTGCATGATATCTAAACATAGCTTCCTTTAGTAGTTTAATCCAATCAGGATCAACCATCAGGGCTTTCTCGCTCCAAAACCTGACCTCTTTTTTTCCTGCTGACATTCATACCAGTTTCTATTAAAACTGGCATATCAGTGCACAAATCCAGTTCTGAATAACACCGCAACCCTTCATATAAAGATTACCATTGTCCGTCAGAAGTCTACAGCTCTGGTATTTTAAAAGTGAAAGTAATCACTCATAACGAAAGCAGTATATCTCAGCGGAAAACTGAGTGTTTTAATCCATGATGTAAAGGTCGGCAACTGCTGCATGAATGATCTGCCAAAGCTCAGCAGTCACATTCCAGCAAATACCTCACTCATTTTTTCTTGTTGTTTTCTCATTCCAGGCATCCAAAATGTTCTGAGCCTGTTTTGTGCAGTTCTCACAGAACACAAGATTTTGTTCCACTCCAGCAGTTACCAGAGGCTTGGGGAGGCGTGTCGAGCCCTGGAGGCCCTCATGTTTCCCCTTAAATACAGGTGAGAGTGCCTTTGACCCCAGCAGTGGGACAGAATGTCGTGTGATTTTCCACTTACAACTAAGCGAGTGTCATGAGGGTGACGCTTTGTGATTTCACCAATGATTAACTTGCTGCATCGTTTTTTACTGTTCTACAAATGTGTATATCAGCTGAAGGCTTCCCATCATAAGTCGTATAGCAATCATGGCTTGCACCTTAACGGTATTTTTGAGTTCAAAACATTGCATTATTCAAAATGAAATGAAACTGAATGGATGTCATTCACAAGCTAACAAAACTGTGCTGTGTTTTATCTAAACAATTATTTTTGTACCCATGCATTCACTGTCCGTTTCTTTTTATATGTTTAGTTACCCATACATCCCAATCCTGCCTTCACGGCTGCTTGAGGTGTTGAGCTCGCCCACTCCCTTCATCATTGGTGTTCACTCCATGTTTCAGAGTGAAATTCAGGAGCTGGTGAGTGAAAATGTTTGCATGCAGAGTTTGGACATTTGAAACTTTAAAATGCTCTAACATTTCATCAGGGTTGCCACAGTTTCACATTCACTCATTAGTGTTAAAATTGATCATGCATTTTGCCATTTTAGGACTCGCATCAACCTTGAGATTTTAATTTTGTGTTTTATCAACTAGTTGGATGTTATTATCGCTGACCTGGATGGAGGAACAATAAAGATTCCTGAGTGTATCCACTTGTCCATGCTCCCTGAGCCTGTCCTGCACCAAACACAGATCATCTTGTCCATGGTAAACAGGCACACACACACACACACACACGCACAGTAGAAACATTATTTTCCTTGATCAAGCCTGACATCTTCCATAGAATTGAATGTAATTGATTTCTGATCAGTTGATTGCAGTTTCAGAGCACACATTATATCTTTGCCTGCTTTGCCTGCTTGATATCTACTATAGACATTCGGTTGTGATTGGAATAGTTTACTAGCGCCCTGTTAGTTTTTAGATCAACACACTGTATCTCAGCACAGATAGTTTCTCACACATAAAACGTGCTCCTGCCCCACATGTGGCCATCTAACAGTAAACCCCCCTGGGGCATGTTTACAGCTGAACGTGGCCAACCACAATCCCCAGTTAATGGCGCTTGGCCAAGTAGAGTGGGAGCAGGTACCACAGTGACTAGTAGGCATTTGTTTATTTGTAGTAACTAAGCCTACATATTGCTTTTGTTTGGCATAAAATAAATGTTGACATTCTATTAAATTAGGATGACAGTCAGCTTTTTCTCCCATCTTACTAGGACTAAGTGACTTCATGTATTAATTGCATGGGTTTTTGGTCAATATTTTAGTCTTGCTGAAGACTGCCAATACTCAGAGAACTCACCCTACATTGCACACTAGGGGTAAAGTGCAAAAAAATTACTGGATCCTGATGGACCCTGACACGTCTTGATTTGTTTTGAAAGCTAAAATTTCTGTTCACGTGTCAAGTCTCAAGTGTTGATACAATTTGTTTAAGTACTTGAACACTAATCATATCTGTACTCAAGAAAGTCATGGTTGAGGATTTCTGTCATATTTTGGAAATACAAAAGTGACAGTTCCAGAAAGGCAAGATAAAGGAACTAACAATAAACAGACCTACTAGAACAAGTCCCGGAATGATAGAGAAGATGTAAAACTTGTCACCCTGTTGCACCGACTTGTACATTTAGCTCTTCCACTTAGGAATCTGTGTCTGCTTTTAAACATGTCTGGCTGAATTATTCCATCGTATGAGCTTGCTCTGGTGCAGCGCAGCAGGCTATGATACAGTGGGAAGTGTGCCGTGACTAAAGAGCAGAAGCTTCTGTTTAAAAATGAGTTGGAGAGCTTTGTCTCACACAGATCCCCACATATTCTATTAAACAAGGCAAAATTGTAGGATTACAGCCAAGCAATTTAGCATTTCCATGGTAATATCAGGGACATGGATTTTTTAAAATCATTTAATAAGCAAGAGTCCTTCAGTTCAATTCGAACTCTAAATCACATTGAATAATTGCTAGTTGACTTATTGAAGTTACTATAATAGCTGCTTACTTCAGGGACGGGAAATTTTCGCTAATGTTGCTGTTATTTAAACTTTGCATAAACATATTCTTTGTAGGTTCTGCACCCTGATCTGGAGATAGCAGACAATGCCTTCCCTCCTCCTCGCACTGCACCGTCCAACCTGAAGTTGTTGGTCAGTAAGAGCCAGTTGTATTATTAGCAAATTTGTCCTTTTTTCTTCCAAAATGTCCAGACGTCCTAAATATATGTGCATTAATGTGTGTTACAGGACAAGGAAGTCAGAGCTGTCTTTCTTAGGCTGTTTGCACAACTCTTCCAGGGCTATAGGTCCTGCCTGCAGCTTATCCGCATCCATTCTGAACCTGTAATTCACTTTCACAAGGTTGGCCTCAAATAGTTGAACTTTTCTGTTCTGGTTTTGTTCCCTCAAGGGAATTTTCTTGTTACTTGATCTTTTTAATGGAAATCCCTGACAGATAATCCAGGGTCGAATCGAGTGTGCGTATAGGTTTTTAAATGTGCAATCTCTCGATGCTATCGTGTTTATGCAAGTGTCCTGTATCCTTGGGCAATGCCCTACAATGAGCCATATGAAACGCATTAGGTTTACATTTTTGTTTTGCGTCGGGGATTTTGTTTGTTCGTGTCTATAATATCTCCGTGGTAACCCCTTAGCACATCACCCTCAAAGTACCCCACATGGATCACATTATAAACAAACTACTTATTCGCCTGGAAAGGCTGCGGGAAAGGCTTAACTGAACTGTTTTATCTCCACAACCCACATGCACACATAAGTATGCATGAAGTCAATTAAATTCATTTGCATGCAGTCATTTATAGTTAGATTTATTTCCCATTTAGCATCCATTATTTTAGCGGTTAAAGATGTTGATCTCAAGCCCCTTGCCGAGATTTGTTTTTGAAGTTTTCTAAAAATGGCTTCGATCACAGCACTTGTTTTTCATTCCATCGTATGGCCATGTGATGGAGATTACAGCACTCCCATCTGCACGGGGTTCTAACTGTCATTCTGATTCTGACGTTATGCAGACTGCCTTCCTTGGCCAAAGAGGCCTCATTGAGAATGACTTTCTGACCAAGGTTTTGGACGGCATGGCCTTCGCCGGCTTTGTCTCAGAGAGAGGTCCACCTTACCGAGCCTGTGATCTCTTTGATGAGGTACAATACCATGATGCTCCACTTTTCCTGGCCTTAATGCCGTATGAGCAGTAATTCTAACTGTCGCGACTGAATAACTGTGCTGCAGGAACGTGATTATTAATGACAATAGTCATTTGGTACTAAACTATCATTGCTTTCGTGTGTTGTTTTTCGTTTATGGTTTTCTAGCTGGTGGCCTTAGATGTTGACAATTTTAAGGAAGAAGAGGAAAGTCCTGCCCAGCTGCAGAAACGCATCAGAGAGCTTTCTGAGCAGCTGTACAGAAATGTAAGCCCTCGAACAGATGGTTGATGCCTCTCATCTAGCATACGCAGTAGTCATATTCAGTGTAGCATGATCCATGTATATTTCCCTGTGTGTGTTTACTGGACATACAGCTGTGTAACCCATTAAATGATGCACGTGGTTCCCTGGCATGTTTCCTGTAGGAGAACCCAAATCCGCACATGGCTTTTCAGAAGGTGCCTCGGCCATCAGAAGGATCACACCTGCGGGTCCACCAAGTACCTTTTCCTTACCTGGATGAGGAAAAGGTGGAGAAAATGGTGCAGGAGGGTGTGGCTAAGCACAGCAGCACACCTGTTTGCACACGTCCTGAGAAGAAGTGTGTCGTACCTGCTGGGCCACCCGTCGGTACGGCCAATGTGAAATAAGCTCATCTGTTGGCTTTACACATGTTTAGTTTGGCACTGTGAAGAAAAACACATGCGTGGCCTGTAATGTACTTTAATTTACACTTACTTACTCTTTTACACTCTCTTTTGTGTCACAGTGTCAATTATGGGTAAGACTGGCTCAGTTTTCAACAGCGCTCGTAGGCTGGAGGTCGTGCGTAATTGCATTTCCTTCATCTTTGACAACAAGACTCTGGAGACTGAAAAGGTGATGCATATTGATTAACAAGCACGTCTGTCACTCGTTCTCTCTAACTAAAAAAATCTCCTTGTTGGTGCATAGACATTCAAATGAAAGGACTAAAGTCGAACAGTTCCTTTTCTTATCTCTTGTGTTTGCTTCTAAAAACATCCCTGTCATGCAGAGATATTTTCCCTCAAGTTTCCTTTTCTGTGACCAAGTATAAGGAAGGTCGTAGCCTTTATACAGCCTATGTTTTTCAGATAGAATGCTTGCATGTAAGTCTTTATTTATCTCACGGGCTTGATACAGATATTATATAATCCCGGCCTGGATCTCTATATGTCATTCAAACAAGCTTGTAAATTATTTACTTCCTGCAGTAGAAAACATCTTGAAAATTAGAGGTTTCTGACTTGTTTCTGAACCAATGGAAGTCTGACTTTACTTCTGCCACAAATACCTGAAGGTCTTCATGTGGTTCAGTCCATTAATGAAGCGTTTATCCTTCTCGACAGACACTGCCGGCCGCACTGCGTGCACTGAAGGGTAAAGCAGCTCGGCAGTGTCTCACTGAGGAACTGAGTCTCCACGTCCAACAGAACCGCGTCATAATGGACCACCAACAATTTGACTACATTATTCGAATGATGAACTGTGCCCTCCAGGTGAGTCACGTAATGAGCGGCAGGTAAACATAATAAAATGATGAAAGAGTTCATGTTTCATTTTGTATGTTTTTAGAAGTGAATGCTTTGAATTTTTAGACATTAAATTCTCAAGACTAAACATTGAATGGAATGTTGAAATTCCTAAATGAGAATGCCTGCAAAATAAAACTACAGAAAAAAAAAAAACAACAACATGCACACCACCATCTGTTTGTAATGCAAAATTCAGGAATATTGCATCATGCATCATTACCTCTGCTAAATGATCAGTATTCATTCAAAATGATATCTGTGGTTTAACTTAGGTGGAAAAATAGAATTTCAGTGACTTTATCTGCTGATAAAGTTGGCACTTGAAGGCTTTATTAAGTGTTTTTGCATAAATACTTAAATAATTTAAATAATTTGACCTGAATCTCAGTTCATGCTACATTATCTGCACAAACAGTTTTTGAATTTAGCACAAACATTTGCCTGAATTCAAGGATGAAGTTATTGAATTTTAGGGGTCATAGGTCATGGTTACTGTGAAGAGACATTGTCCAATACCTGTGAATGGAATATTTGGAGGGATTTGTTCAAATGTCCTCAAGGTCAAGGCTGCACACAGTAATATCATTTGGTCAAAGGTCACTAGAGCCTATTAAACAATTTTAAGTGTCGTCCAAACCAGTCACAACTGAAAAATAATATATTTACATTCATTGAAACCTGTTTCGCATCTTTGCCTCAAAGCAATGTGTTTTTGTGCAACTCATAAATAGTTGGTGAGGCTTTTTTATTGGTAGGTCCTCGTGTTTTACTGCCTTGAATCAGCCCCTCACAGAGAATTTAATATTTTTTTGCAGTCTGTACAGAGTGCAGTTTTTATGGAGAGGCCTAAGATTCCAGCCTTTCTTTTCCTTTTTCCTTGTCCTATAAATTATAAAAAGTCATTTTATCCCCCCATCTGCCTCGAACCGGAACACGCAAGGTCATGTTACGTGCTATTGTCTAAATTGAGAATTGTATATCAGCAGTTCCCATGTTTAGAAAAATGGGCAAATTGCAGCATTATCTGCTAAATAGTTCTTCAAGTTAATTATTTCAGCATAATTTTAATATAATACGTGCATGTGTCCTCATGTCTGTGTGTCTGTAAAAGAGCCAAAGTGACTTACACTATAAAAAAAAATGTTGTGCAATAGCAAAATGCTGCCTGATTAGAATTTCTGGCATAAGTGCTGATGTGACATTGATAGTTGATGACCTCATCATTGCAAGGCCAGTTTAACAGTATGACTGTCAGCTCCAGCCTGACAGGACTGTTTTCTGGTTACAATCAGAGTTGAGAAGTTCGCAGGGGAACACAGCTGTAGGATGTGATATTTAAGACAGAAATCCATACGTAATAATTTTACTGTCCCTTGTCGCTAATTTTTTTATTGTACTAACATATTCCGGTGCATTACAAATAACACCAAAAAAATACACCCTCAGGAATGCTGTGTTGATTAGTTACAGTGATGGCTTTTTTCCTGTTGAGGCATCTGTTGCATTTCTTATCTGAGCTGCTTCACCATGAATCACACACAAGAAGGTCATTAACATATTTGGCTTAATTGCACTTGCAAGTAAATGTTGTGCAAGCCATGTGGGGGAATAATTCATGCTGTGGATGCATCCTGGCATCCCAACCATTTCCTGTAAGATAGGATTATGAGCCCTCCGTGCTCTGCTCTCTCACGGCCCAGGGCCTCATGGTGGTGCTCAAAAACACACACTCAATGGCAGTTTACTGTGAGTGGGGATTAGTGCATGGGCAGATAGGAAGCTGCTGTGGTGGCATGGAGTCCAGGAGCAGAATCCTCAGCTTGACCTTCTAGTGTGGAGAGCACTTACAACGATTCACAGAATGTGACTGCTGCATGTGAAACTTGACTCAGTTAGCTGGTTAACTATCAACTGAGTATGTACCCTCTGACCCCTGTGTGGAAAGAAAATGCTGTCTGCTTACACTTAATCACTTTCAACATTTCCTTTCCTGGTAAGAAGATGACTAGCCATTTTTGGGTCTTTTACATCATAAATTAGTCTCTTGCAGTGAGAATATGGCCCCTTTCTGCCACAGTATAGATAGAAAGCATCACATGATGGGGTCGCTGAGGCTGAGAATCTGCAACAGTGTATGGGTAAATAATAGGATTTTCTTTATGGCATTTCTGTTTACCTACTGTGTATTCCCTCCAAAATAAATAATTCAGTTTTTTTGGCTTTATTATAGATTCACTTAAGGATGTTTTAAGTGTAGTCATCAAGTAGTAGTAGTGTAGTCAAGTAGAAGTAGTGTCAACAGGCCCTAACTTTCTGTTACTCACCTCACAGCTTTTCCCGTAAAGTACCAGCTGAAACGCAGAGGAAGTTGCTGTTTGTTCACCTCCTCACGTTTTTGTCACGTACTCAGAATCCTTGTTTTTGGCCCTCAGAATATGTGTCTGAGACATAATAGCTGTCTTAGTCATCCCAACCCCTGCAGTCTGAAGGCAATAACGGTGACATATACACAAAATACTCAGAGAAAATGAGGCAGCAGAGTAAACAGAAATGTAGGAAGGTGAAACAAACTCTAATCATTTATTCCTGGAATGCTCCATGACATGTTCCCCAGTCTGACACCCTGGTGATTTTGTTAACCTTTATAACTGTGACTAATTACTAAAATCTTACCTTTGTCAGCTTTCGCTTGCGGCTTTTCCTCCTTAATTTTATCTCGGACCTGTTCTGGATTTCACTTCTTATCTCTCCATCGTCCATCGACCTTCAGTTATTTTCAGCCGTCCCTTAACCTTGCTGTCTGTTTGCAGGAGATTGGGGCAAAGGTTTTTAGGAGATAATAAGTGTGGCCTGAAATTTGTTTGTTTTTGTAAGAGCTGATGTGACAGTCTGGACAAATCGCGAGCGCCTCTGGCTTCTTCAGTCACATTTTCTTCTCTTTGTTTGTCCAGTGGTGTTTTCTGGAGAAAGAAGACTGATTTTTTTTTTTTTTTTTTTTTTTTTTAAATCACGCTTTTTTTGTCGATGCATTTCCACGTCTTGTTCTATTTAGACTGGGGTCCAGGAAACTCCTGTGACCTGCTGCATTGTTATAGGTGCCAGTAAACTTTACTTTGGTACTGCTCAGACCCTGAATGTTTTACCACTGCCCGCTTAAATGCAAAGGAAAACATTAGAGACAAATAAAACAGAAACTATGTTGCTTAGTTGACAGGGTCCTAAAGATTAAATGTGCCAGGCATTTTTTAGTCCTAGGGAGGAGTATTTTGTTTGCTGCCAGGTCACAATAGTCCTGTAATTGGTACATGCTCAGCATTGAAGTTTCCTCTGGCCATTTGCAGAGACGAGCAGATAAAGCCCAAAAGCTTCCCACAGATAAGTACCAATTTCCTGTTAAGTACTTCTGAGTTCAGCTCCTTTTCTAATTCTGTTTTTGCCCTTCTATGTGAGCTCTACCTGAGAAGGACCCTGAAAGACCCCTTCCTTAAGCCTCTTAATGTGCTGTTGAACATTAGTCTTAAAACCACCATTAAATGTCGCTCCTTTGACATGAAAAAGCCCCAAATACAAAGACAAGAAGAACTTTTGTGAGCACTGTGAGATTGAGAAACAAATTTCTGGTTGTGGCTCCTTGGTAAATTGTCTTGTTTTACAGCCGAAAGGTTTGGATTTTGTTCAGTTACTTTCAAAGAGTCTGGATGTCCCGCTCAAGAATGCAAAACATAAAATTACCAATAAATTGAAGGCAGTTACACTTTTTTTTCCCAAAACATGCATTATATAAGACAATTGAAAGCATATGTCACAATAATTGTATTGTTTTGGCAGGGCAAGTTTTTCAAATCACCACTGTGAAATTGAAGCAGACAGAGAGTCTTTATTTGACTGCCATATGATTGCCCCCCTTGTTTTCACCCAAGATTACATGTCTGCACTCCTGTGCTTCAGAGGTCATCAACCATATGCCAAAAGGCACATGATCAGGTTCAGGTGTCATAATTTAACCTACATACCCTCTACGTGTATGAGTAGCATTTATGTAACAACATGCTTTATATATCAAACTGATAAGCTCATCTGTGTTAGATGCTTTTTGTTCCAGTGTATCTTAGCTCTCTGTTGGAACCCTGTGCTTTCAGTTAAATGTGTTCACGCTACATGTAACATCTTTCTTGCTGCGTTCTGTCTCGTCATCACTCGTCCCCTGTTGTTTCACCCACAGGACTGTTCCAGCTCAGAGGAGTATTCTGTAGCTGCTGCACTGCTGCCCCTGTCAACAGCCTTTTACAGGGTAAGGAAATAAAGAAACAGGAGAGCTGCACTCTGTTCCTCATTCCTCTTTTCATTGGAAAATGAAGTTATTCCATCAGTGTTGAAACGACTTGTGACATCAGTCTGTCAGGTGTGCTTCTTCACCAGACTGGCAGTGATGAAGACGTTCTGATAGAGCTGGAGTCTGACAAGTTTAATCAGATTACTTGCTCAAGGTCACATGAGTCATGTTTTGACTGCAGCTGTGGCTTGATGATGATCTGTCCCCTACATGGATGACATTGGTGTGTTTTATAGATCTCATTGGTCCTTTTTTTTGTATGCGTGAAAGGTTTCCAACTAGCTGCTAAGCTTCAATTCAAATGTAATGTCAACAAACCAGTAAGGCGTTTAGTTCCATCAAAGCATTCTTCTAGTTGCTGAAAGCTGAAAACCACCAGTACTAGTCTTTATTTGTGTTTTAGAAAGATGGCCTTCTCCTCTGACCTTTTGCTGATCTCTGAGCATGTACATTCTCAGATCAACATGTTTAAGGTCTCCAAACTCTTGCCAACACAGTGGATCCCCACAGCTTACTTGTTGCTATGGGGACAGACATAACTGTCCACATGGGCTTTCTGCCGGGTACCAGTACAATATGCCAATAGGCTGACCTGGGACCGCTCTACTGCCACATGACTCATCACCCTGATGCAACTGCTTGGATAATCCTGTGTGTTTACATGGTCATCCAACATTACAAAGTAACACAATGGAGAACTTTGCAGCCTCTTTCTGGTATTTGTGGCTAATTAGAGACTCAGAGGTTTTTTGAGACTGACTTAAACCACTGACATGTTTGAGAACTGCCTCACCCAGAGACTGAAAAGCAAAGTGAAGTCAGGCAGGACTCTGCCAGTGGATTCTGTAATCTTCCGTATTAATTCTGCCAGGATCATACCGTGAAAATGAGTGGATAGGAACGCTTATTAATGGAGGATTCCAGCAGTTGTCATTGTGGGTGTGGGTCCAGAGGGTTTCATTCCCCTTATATCCTCAAATTGATCAATTGTTGCTTTTCTTTCATTGTATTTAAGGAAAAAAAAAAAAAATCAGACAAAACACACTTAGAAGAATCGTTGGCATCATTTTTCATATTTCCAGACCGGTGCACATTCTGTGTCTATTGCGTTTGTTGTGTAATAATCTAGAAGCAGTTTGATGGTGTTACAGTTAGGTTTTAAAGTGGAGTTTTGCTCTTTCTTATTTAACGAATACACTGCGCCATTTATCTCATGGAAATAGATTTTTTTTTTTCTCGTAATACCCTTTTCTACGGGCAGTTTGCATCCCATTCATTTATGTGAAATTTCTTAGAAGTACCTTCACATCTGTCATGAACATTCACATGGACATTATCTGATCTTGGGTATCAGCAATTAACCCGTGGTAAATGCATCTTAAATCCATGATTTCTCAAAAACAGATTGTTACAAGGTTACACAAGGTTGTTGGAGTGTATTGAATTCACGTGTGTGTTCAAACTTTTTTTTTCATCATCAATCATTAATTTGCTTAGTTTACCATGTACCAACCACCTTAAAGTATCCTTGACATTAAACGTATACCTTGTGGAGTATTTTCTTTTTCCTACACATTCCCATGAAACAAAATTTCTCAGGGAAAAATAATTGTCATTTACCCCATCTGACTTTTGTTCTGCTATGTTAAAATAGCTCTTACACACTATATAATCATGAGCTATCCACGTGTTGTTCTACTGCCACTACATGCCAAACTGGGTCAAACATTGTCATTGTCTGTTCAGAAGCTGGACATTAAAGGACTCCAGTTAGACATTGGTCAAGCCCCTGTTTACTGGCCAGACATTGTGGGCTGACAGTCTTCATGTGGACAGTGCTACTGTCACATGACCTTGAAGTCAAAGTTAGCGAATGTTGGATGGTTCCTTTTACAGCAATTGGATCGAGACCGTCTTATTACTGTCCTACATTTAATCTTTTTGTAGTTTGTTTGTCCTCAACTTCCCCAGTCCTGAATGTTTGCTTAAACCGATCTGCTTGTAGAATGACTTTTGAATGATGGCTTTCTGATAGAGGTTTTGAGTCAAATGTCCTTGGATGATGTCCTTAGGCCTGCGTGGGTCATTTTTATCAGAATGTCACAGAACCTTTGCACAGTGGCTCTTTGTTAAATGTGAGCGTTAACATTTGTTTGCCATTCTCTGACACTTCCTCTGGCATTCATTATCTAGTGAGTGCTGGGCTTATCAGAGGATGGACAGGTGTCATTGACATCTGAGCCTGACGCTGGTCTCCCCTCTGCAGTCTCACATGACATTTTGCATATTGGAATTATCAGCGCTGAAACTTGTGCTCAGCTCTGGATGAATTTGACAGCAAGAACGCTTGACTGTTAGCATTTCTTCAAGCATAGTTTACGCATCAGGGCGATTTGGCGGTGTGTGTTGTCCAAAGCTCCACATAACGTCCTTGTGGGGAAATGACGTACCAAATATGTCCAACACTTGACTCAGAGCATCTTTGTTTACTTGCTTCTGGAGCAATCATGCTAATTGGCCGTGTGTTTTTCCCACAATAACATTTCAAAGACACACCGTGTTATGTTTATTAGGCCGACATTCAACTTGCCTTGCTCTATTTATTCTACGTGCCTGACCGCTGTGAATAACTTAGTCCAAATTAACAGGTTTCTTGTCATGGTTTCATGATGCAAGCAGGTTTTTCATAACACACTTGGTTGTGAGGAGATGGATTCTGTATGGGTCAGGCATGCAATCCCACAGAGGACCAGAAATAATGAGTGTTTTGTATCTACAATTCAGGAATGCAGTGAATTCTTGAAAACACTTGTAAATAATCTTGCTGCCCCAAGGCTGGTCACATAGCAGCCAGAGCCGTCTTCACTCAGCGACAACATGCATGCAACATCTCTCAGTCTGTGAGAGACATGCTTGACAAGTGCAATGCTGTCTGCCGAATACTCGGAGGCCACAGTCCATCATATGATGACCTGTAGGATAGTCTCCTAGAGTTCATGACAAGATCTTGGACCCCGATAGCCTCATTCCTCTGATGTGTGCTCGACATTCTCTCCCATTTATCTCCTCTTGTGTTTGTCTGCTTGTTTTTCACCCTCTCTCTCTCAGCTCTGCATTCCTCCTCTGCACTGAGCACGCAACCAGATTAGTCCAGTACTTGTGCACTCCCTCGTTTGCCTTCATCTTCACTTCCTACTTTCCTTTCCTCCTCCTTTTTCCTCTCCTTTCTTCTTTCTATTCCAGTCCTCCTCCTTCGCCATCTGTTTTGTGAATGTCTCTGCAAGATCAGTGTACTATCATATTGGGAAGAGATGACCTCGGTCAGTGTGACCTGCGCATATCTGGCGAGTGAGAAAGGAACCGCCATGCTGAGTATGGACAGCATAGACGAATCACGTGCTAATGCTCCCACACTAGAGCACAGAGCCGCACTGGAACTGTGTACAAAACCAACATACTGCTGTGAGAGGGGTGCCACTTCCATCCAAAAGGCTTTAGTTTGTCTTATTTTGTTTGTAACTTTACGATTAAAATAGTTACTGTTCAGGCATCTCTAAAATAATAATCAGTTTTGAACATAATCTGTTTGTGCCACAGCAATTAAAAATGGTTTTGGCAGAAAACTGTTTTGAAATATCAGGACAGAGACACAAGAGTCCGGAAGGCTGCTGTATTTGGTACCCGTATGTATAGATTTGTTGTGGGAATCGAGGTAAATCCTGTCTTCTGTTAGCATGTGGTGAAGTTGATTAGGGGAATCTGCCATGATGCTATATCCTGTTGTCAGTAAGTATTGATATGAAACCATCATATTAACAATTCCCATTTATACAAGTGTATAGTGAGCATTGCTTGAGTAGATAGTTACATCAAAGAGTTTAATCTTATTGGTGTAAAGTAGGGCATTAGTTTTCCATCCTCTCTATTCCTTGCACGTCCACTCTGCACTCCTTATTTTTGGCCTCTGGCCTGTCACACTAGGAATGGAGCTCTGTTAGTTCTGGCTATCACAATTACAATGACCACTTTAGTTCTCGACCAGCAAAGGTAAACTATGAAGTGATAATGGAAACCACTATGTTTTGTCAGACTCCATTGGGAGAAATCAGAAGCTAATCAAATCACAGGCTTGGGTCTTGCATGTGGCCTTTAGACTGTGTAACCAAAGAAATGACTAGCGAATGCTGGGTACTTGTAGGTCATTGCTCATACGGTGTTTTTTTGTTTGTTTGTTTGTTTGGTTTTTGCATTAGTATATATTGTTACTGCACCTCCTCTTATTTATTTCTATACATGATATTATGCTCATAGTCATGAGTATGATCAAATTTTTCATCATATTGATCGGGATCAGTCTTTGCAATATCCTGCAAAAAAAAAAAAGAAAAAACAAAGCAACAAAAACATTGCATAGCTCCAAATATTGTCTTGTGTCTACAATGTCTGTGTTTTTTTTTTGCAGAAACTGGCTCCTGGAGTCAACCAGTTTGCGTACACTTGTATTCAGGACCATCCCATCTGGACCAACCAGCAGTTCTGGGAGGCCACTTTTTACAGCGAGGTCCAGAGTCAGATCAGAGCCCTTTACCTTAACTTTTCAGAGGAGAAAATGGGCATCACTGTCCGGCTGCGGGTAAGTAGAGAAATAAAAAATAACGTGAACGATGATCAACCCTACAGAAAAATCTTAAAAACTTGAACTCTTTGCTTTGACGTCTTCAGGATACAGGTTCTGCTGCAGACAAAGATGAAGAGCAGACAGCCATGGACCTGGCAGCAGAACAGCTCAGATCATGGCCCAGTCTGAGCAAGGAGAAGCAGCAGGGGCTGGTGAAGAACGAGGAGAGCACTGTGTTCAGTCAGGCCATCCACTACGCCAGCCTGATGGTTTACTTACTAGTTCCCTTGGATACCAGCAAGAACAAGCTGCTACGAAACACACCTGTCGCCGACTGGGAGAGCGGCAGCAACAGCATTGTCACAAACAGGCAAGGATGGCAGCACCCACATGGTTCTGCACTGTTATGTTCTGACTTGTATGCCTCTTTTGTCCACAAATATCAAAACTTTCCTAGCGCATCCCTTCATTTGTTCCTCATTTGTAAGGTAAAACAATCAGTTGCGTCTGGAGGAAACTGCAAGAACAGGTTTGAGTATTTGGGAATAAATGTTCTACTGTTAATAAGGTGATGATATGTATGTGGGTGGATGTGGGGTAACCCACAGTCTACATTATACCTCACTATTTAGCCAAATCAAACACCGAACCTTTGCTGTTTCCAACCCACATCCGTCCTTTGGGCTTACTTAGCTACTGCAGAAATCAATATGAACCTTGTTCACTTCTGTTGAAGGTTAAAACCCACAGGGATGCTTTTTGGACCACGCGCTACTGATACGAACTAAACTCGGCATCTGTGGAAATTCTTTTTGCCGTTGAGGGTTAAAGGAAAAAAATGTGAAAATTCATTCCTTTCTTAATATCAGGCTTTGTTCCATAGATGCCAGAACACAAAGTTTTCATTTGTCTGATGCGTTTTTAGTTTCACGAAGACAGAAACGGGAATGCTTCAGCCAAGGATTTGTTTACGTGGAAGTTTTCTCTCAAACTTGTACCCCAGACGTGTTTATTTCTCACATAGGATATTTGGATTTCAACATTCCTTATTTTGTCAATCCAGAGGGAACATTGCATCACCATCTCATGTGAACCATTTGTCTCATTTAATAAAGGCTGAACTATTGATGCAGGCCGCAAAAACACTTATGCCAGGCGGTTTTTGATTTTGATTGACTCCCCAATTCCGTTTCTGTCGTCACGTAAATCTCCGAACTCATATCGTGTCACGTTTTGGATGCATTCACTTGACCTTTCTCCTTTCCACATATGCTTCGCAGCATTGCCGGTAGCGTTGCAGAGAGCTTTGACACAGAAAGCGGATTCGAGGACTCGGAGAACAGTGACGTGGCCAATTCCGTGGTCAGGTTTGTTGCGCGCTTCATCGACAAAGTTTGCACGGAGAGTGGCATTACCCAGGAGCATATCAAGAGCTTGCACAGCATGATTCCAGGTACCGTAATCACACTGTTCATTCATGCTTTGACGCTGTCCCAATTCCATCAGCTTTATACCGAGCCAGTGTTTGCGTGTGGATGTGAGAGTATTCTCAGCACAGGCCAACAGTAACTGAGGCCTCTAAGCTGATTAACTTTTGCCTCATTAAGGCCTTAAAACCTGTAAATACACCCTGTGGTTGTAAGGATGTGTGGACATGCATGTGTTTTTCTGTTCTAGCCATGCGTGTGTGCTCGTGTATGTACATATGATAACCGACCTCGGCTTTTGACCAACAGGCATCGTAGCTATGCAGATGGAGGCTCTGGAGGCAGTTCACAGGGAGAGCAGGAGGTTACCCCCCATCCAGAAGGTGAGTGTTCCAGAGGTTAAAAAAACACATTTGAAATGTAGACAGTTATATCACTGTTTTATACAAAAAGTCTTGGTCTCTGACAAATGAAACACATTATTCATATTGAACTTTTTCACCCCGCTTAAAAATTCACCATACAGTGTTCCCTCTAAAAACCCAGATCACACAGCTCGAGAGAGTGAAAGCCAAGTTAAGTGGCCGTAAAGATGGAAAAAACTGAAATAGCCAAGATTTTTATCTAATACATAAGGGAGGTAAAGGCTGCAATAAGTTTAACGCTAGAAGCAGCATTGAAAGAGAGATATAAGTTGTCCATGTTTCGTGTGGAATTTAGCTCATATACAGAGTGCATTTTCTGGTCATCAACACTTAGAGAGTTGGTCTTATGGTCCCTGCTGTGCTGCGGCGCACGTCCACCAGCTCTCGCTCATTTGTTTTACATTCGGGCTCTCGTTTATGCATGTGGCGAAATGTCACATCGACATGACTGGAGACTATGGTGAGCAGTCTGGGCTGGATGTCTGCTGTGCTAGCATTTCACACTTTTATGTGTTTGGACATCCAATTTGGAACACTTGCCGTGAGCAGCATTCCAAATAGTAAAATGTGTGTAACTGTAAATGGAATAACAGCCCAGAGTCATGACAGAACACGTTAGTAGGAGTGACAATGATAGCCGCTGAGAGTAGAAACAATGGCCACATTTGAGGCACAGAACAAAGAAGACAGTAAGAAAGTGCAAAGGTTTATTGGCAGAAGCCTTTATAGGAAACGCTGTGAATGATCTAATGTCCCTTTATATTTTGAGTACTGAGAGTGGAATAACTGACTGTTTCCAACCTGGCTTTTGGCGTCTAAAGGAGCTGAGGCACCACCACCAAGGTTGTCAGTTACCCCAAACACTGTTGGAATTAGGTGTATTTATGATTAATTTATAATGTTTTTTGTTCAGAAAACAGAAATGCTGTCAGTAAATTAAATTTTATTAAACGTCCAGTTTTGCTTGGAAAGCCAGGGAATGCTGTCATTTTGGTGTATCTGGTGATAAACATAAATTGATAAATGAATCAGTAAGACTTGGAATTTTAAAGTTAAACATTAAAGATTTAACTAAGGACAGGTTTATAAGCCTTTGACCTAATATAAATGCATTACTCAGCATATTTAATGTGTTACTTAACATACTCTCTTTATCTAAACATTGAACGTATGGAGTACGATCTGATGCCTGTTCAATACATTTGATAAGATGAAAATCTTTTATATGAAAAACAGACCATGACTTTTGCTCCAGCAGGGAGTGTGATTATGTTTTTGTTGGCAATTTTGTTTTTTACAGTGCCATCAAATTCTTTATGTGCTTGCAAAATGTGTGTTTCTGATAACACTCTGATGTGCATGTGAGGCAGATCTTCCCTATCGAAGTCTCATGGAGTTGCAATTTGACAGGATTACTTTAACTTGATTTCCTGGCACTTTAAAAAGTCTGACTCAGTGACAGATGTTTTCACATTTGGAGTAACGTCATGGCAGATCAGTTCGTATATGGTGTGTGTGCATATGTGCTGTCTTTTTTCCTTTGTGTGCGTGTAAGTGCCTCTGTCCCCTTTTGTGATGCGTCATTATGCTCTGTTCCCATTAGCCCAAGATTCTCCGACCAGCACTTCTTCCAGGAGAGGACTTGGTGTCAGAGGGGTTGCGGGTGCTTCTGGACCCTGATGGCAGGGAGGAAGCTACTGGGGGTCTCTTGGGGGGCCCACACATCCTGCCAGCAGAGGGAGCTCTCTTTCTTACAACCTACCGCATCATTTTTAAAGGCATCCCTCACGATCCACTGGGTAAATATGTATTACAACAACACAAGCCCAGTGAAAGACGTTTGATGAAAAAAAAAAAAAAACTCAGTATGTTTAGGGTTTAAGGGCTTAATTTAAGTGATATATTTTTTTACTGACATTAAAAACTGGCCAGATATTGTCTGTAGGATCTTGCATTCATGCTCATATTCATGTGAGGTTGATCTGTGTTGCAGTGGGGGAGCAGGCAGTGATCAGAGCATTCCCAGTGTCTACACTCACCAAAGAGAAGAAGATCAGCATCCAGAACCAGCTGCAGCAGAACATGCAGGAAGGCCTACAGCTTCGCTCTGCATCGTTTCAGGTACGAGTGTAGAAAATCATGAGTGAATTTCTCCGATAGAAATATAGTATAGCTATAGCAAGTTTTTTAGATGAACTATTTGTGGCCTTGCTTTTTGTAACTGTGTTGTTGTATTATAGTCCATTTTAAGCCAAACGTGTGTTTTGGAGCTTTAGCAGCACTGCGTTTAAAGCTTTATGGTCTGACAACGATGGGCTGTATAGAGGTGCAAATGGTAAACTGAGTGTCAGGATTTGTTGCTTGTTCAATAACAGCGAATAACTGTTACAGCTAATAAAAGTGGCTTTTGATGAAGAGGTGAGCTCGGAAATGGTGGAGATCTTCAGAAAACACGTCCAGAGGATCCGCTTCCCACAGTCCATCTTCAGCTCTTTCGCTTTTGCTGCAGGACAAACGACACCTCAGCTCATCCTTCCAAAGCAGAAAGAGAGGAACACTGGTTTAAGGTATGCTCTGTTTCAGTGCAAAAATGTACTGAACTGGCCATTGATCGCGGCTGTTGTCACATATTAACACAACCAGCAACTGTACTCTACTCCTCGCAGAACACTGTCCAAAACTATTGTGAAGGGTGCAAAGAGGGCTGGAAAGATCACCATGGGCCGCGGCAGCCAATGCACACTGAAGAAAAATGACAGAGGCAGCCGAATGACCTGGCACGAAGATGATGACATCTCTGGTGAGAGAAATGAATAGCTGTGGAGGCAGACGGCAAAAAAATGCTGTAAGACAAAAAACACAACTTTGCATGCTTGTGTTTCAGTATCGGACGATGGTGAACCTCTGCCCACCAGCACCTTGCGAGCCTCAGAGAAGTCCACCATGGAGCAGTTGGTGGAGCAGTCTTGTTTCCGTGACTACCAGCGTCTGGGCTTGGGCATCGTCACCGTCAGCTCGTCTCGTTCCAAGTCAGGCGAGCAGTTTAGGATCACTGCGGTGAACAGACTCTACTCTCTCTGCCGCAGGTACGCACGTCACAAGTTGCACAGCTAAGTGCCTTTTAGCAGCAGAAGTGTCGTTTTAAAGACCTGCTAATCCACGCTGAGCTGTGCTAATCACAGCACACTGGAGCTGCTCTCAGTTCACAGTTTTTTAGGCCAGCTGTAATCATTGTCTTAAAAAGCTGAGTAAAAAAATCCTCCATAGTGTGCAAAATTTTACTTTAATTATATCTCAGCAGTTGCATTCAGCAAATTGTTGCAGACTAGCTTCATTGTGGCAAATCGCCATTTCAGTCGTTTTTTTTTCCCTGACACCAATTCTGCAGTGTTAAAGCATTGACTGCTGCCTCAGCCGCAGAGCAGCTCTCCATCATTGCCTTGCTGGCACTTATAAGAAGTTAGGGTGCAATAGTGCAATAAGCTCATATAGAGCACGTTGTGTGAAAGATTTTCAACATTTTTTTTTCCTTTCTATCTTTTTTTATTTTCATCTCTCCATCAGCTACCCAGGGCTGCTGGTGGTCCCTCAGGCAGTACAAGACAGCAGTTTGCACAAAGTAGCCCGTTGTTACCGGCACAACCGCCTGCCCGTCGTCTGTTGGAAGCATCCGCGAACGAAAGCAGTGCTGCTCCGCTCAGGAGGCTTCCATGGCAAGAGTGTGGTGGGACTATTCAAGTCGCAGAACCCCTCCTCAACAGGTGTGCATTCACACTCACTTCAGCACTGCTAAAACCTTAAAAAAAATTGTGAAAACAAAAAAGGAGCGTTCCTTTAGTGTATATTTAAACTAAAATTTAGTTTATTGTTCTGGGATTTTAGCTCCTGCATCATCTTCAGAGTCATCCAGCAGTCTTGAACAAGAAAAGTACCTCCAGGCCATCCTTGACTCCATCCCCATCTACTTCAAAACCAATGGAAACAACACTCTGTCAAACCGCTCCCTCATAGGCCTCTCACCAGGTAAATTCCAAAACCGAGCAGAATGTTCTAATACACTGACCTGTGACCTTGTCCTGACCTTGATTTTAATCAAAACTAATACCAAGTCAACCTCCTGCCTGGCCTTATTTTCCCTGCTATGGTTCCAGCGTGGGAAAAAATCCGTCTATTTTGTTTTTTAAGGGACCAAAGGCCACAGAGAGTTCATTTCTTCTGATAAAGAGAAAAACTGCAGATTTGCATTCTTGAGAATTATTTTTGTGCACTGAAGCACTGGGTCTGGTGTTTGGGGTTGTTGTTTTTTTTCTGCTATTGGGCAAGCGTTCCTCTTCCTTCCTCTGATTTTTTTACCTACATATCTTTGTTTAGGACTGAGTGCAGCAGACTGTGTGAAATGAGATCACTGCCCTGCACATCTATCTTCTTTCATATCCTGATCCACACATATGCTGTTAAACCAGTAAACACACACTCATAGGCAGATCCTTGCTATTTGTAATTCAACCATCAAACATAATGATTCATAATGTGAGCATTTGAAGGTTAAATGTTGAAAGGTTAAAAGAACTTTTATATCCTGTTTGTTTTCTTGTTTGCGGATGATTTGTCACCCCCCTGTCTTCGTCATCCTGATAAACTTCCTGTTTCTGACACTTGTACTGTCCTGTGTGTGAATTTTTAGGCATTGACAGGAGGACATCCAGGATACCAAAGATGGCTCCTGTCCATTTAGACATCCCATTCTCAAATAGCTTTACCAGAGGAGGTGAGTGTTGTCCACGTTTGTTGTGCACCTTCCTGGTGTTGGCTGTAATGGGAAATACCATAGTTGTTGCGTGCATGACTGTAGTTAGAGTATTTTAGCTTCATCATCTCTCTAAAGGGAAACATTTGTTACTCACTTATTGGACAGCTAAATCTGCTTTACAGTTAGCAGATGATGAGACAGTTTAAACTGGAATGTAAACTCACCAGCACTGCTTGTTATGCCTTGGCCAGATGTTGTGTTTGGTGTTGGTGCATGCTTAAGGTATTTGTCATCAGTGCACGTGAGAGTCAAAGGTTAAATTGTTTCTAAAACTGAATCAGCAGTTTTCAGAATACTGGAAAGGATGACGCATCATCTGTGGATATTCATTAAATAGCATTTGCAGAGTTGTCTTTTTTATATATATATATATATATATATATATATATATATATATATATATATATATATATATATATATATATCTTTTAACCACATGACTGAAACACATCCAGTAGTAATCACAGTTTTAATGGTGGGGCACATTCTTTCCCTCGGTGTAACCAGAGTTTGTATTTCCAGACACATTTAGCCAGAACCTGGCCAAATAAATGACAAAAATGACAGAGGTCCAAGACTTAACTTTCACAGTTTGGCTTTCCTTGATTTTTCTGTAACGCTTAATCCTGTTTGCAGCCTTTTTGTGCTTGCACTCAGATAACGACTTTTCCACATAAAATTTAGCCCAGCCAATTGTGGGCCATGTCATTAAATCCTGCCTCTGTAATGTGGACCTCTGTAAACATGCCTCACGGGAAAACAAGTGGTATGCAAACTGGTCCAGTCCTGTTTGATCCAGACATCACATGCTTCTGAAACAACAATCACATCTCTATTTAACAGCCAAAAGAAATCCGCTTCTCACTTTTCTTACCATCAATCTTAACAGTGGACAAACATGCATGTTATGATATTCATCCTATCAGCCATGAGCTGTAATTCCTCAGATTGGCTTCTTTTCTCTTAACTAGTCAGCTGTGCGGGGGGTAGGTGGTGGTTATGTTTGCCTGATACTGACGTGGTTTAATGTTTTTCATACCCCGGCCCTCATCTTGTGCCCCTGCCTTCTGTAAACACCAGTGCTTGAGTACAGAGATAAACTGTTCACTCACTCACAACAAAAGCCTGCCAGTAAGGAGAGAATCCACAGTCAAGGTATAGTCCAATCCCACCCCTCTCTCCCTCCCCCCAATCCTCAGTTTCTTTGCACATCATCGCCGCTCCTCAGCTCCGCTCTCTTTAGTTAACCAGCCCGTTAATCTCTTCCTGTCCTATATTGTATCGCACGATGCAGCAGAAACTGGCTCACTACTAACTGACTTTTTGGGTGCTCGTGTGGGATGTGAGCTTTCCACAAAACGCTTCACTGCAGCTTCTTCTGTTGTTGTTCTTCTGGATGATCTGTGGTCTGTTAGGTGGAGGAGAGGAAAGCATTGGTCATAAAAATTGAGTCATGAATCAAACAAATTGGCCCTTTTGGTCTTGTTTTACTGATCCTATTGAGCCTTTATGTATTCTGTGAGGGGGACTAAAAAGGGAAGTCAATAAAGTCCTCAAAAAGAGGTTCCTATAAAAGTTCAAATACTGTGTACGGTTCTGGTGACTAAGCTGCAGCAGTCAGCTGTAATACTATGTAAACCGCAATTAAGTGCATGGCTTTTTAGGAATTTTTAGCGTTACTGTTGCATAACTGCCCTGGTTGCAGATGCTAAAGTTAGTTGAGTTCACTGAATAGTAACTGAAGTGGATACTTTGAAAAATCGTGCTCTCTCTTCTTAGTTCTTTGTTTCGAAGGTATTGCATGCTGGTATTTTGAGAACTGGCTTCTAAACCTGTTGACTTGCTCAGAAATTCCAGCAACTTCTGCTTCTCTTTTTTTCTCAACACATCCAGATTCGTAGAGGCATCTGCCTTTTTGTCAGGCTAGAAGAATGAAGCTAGTTTACATAATCGCTGTTGTTCTGCCACTCGTGTAAGCTTGGTCTGCATGCTTCTGTTGTTTGTCATGAGCTCTCAGTGTGTTTGACAGTGTGTGTATATCTGACAGGGCAGCCCCCGCATGTGTGTAACTTTGGTCTGTGTGTGTGTTTCAGGCATGTGGGCCAGCCTGCGCTCCAGCAGCAGACTCAGCCAGCACCCGGCGACACCAGATGTGGGAACCAGGCTGGCAGGGAAGGAGCTGGCGCCCCCTGTAGGTAGCAGCAGTCTGCAGGCTCAGCTCCAAAAGCAACAGGCTGCGCTCTACATCTTTGGAGAAAAGTCTCATTTAAGGGTGAGGAAATATTTTTATTTTCATTTTTCATAATTAATTTCCAGTTTGTCAGAGTTTATATTTTTTTATGTGCACAATGTAGAGGAACATTTATTCTGTATGTCAGTTTGATGATGACTAATAATAATGATTTACATGTTTTATAGAATTTCAACAAATACTGAACTTTAAAAACAGAACTGCAATAAAATACATGTATATTTTATGCAATTATGTCTTTAAAAAGTGTCGTCTAGAGGAGCCACAATTTATATTAAATCCAGATACATAATGTTTCATTTTAGACATTAGAAAAGAGTTTGTCTTGTGTGGACAGTAGTGTTGAACTTAAGGAAGTGTTGGTATGTTGTTGGACTTTATCTGTGTTAGAATAAAACATTATAAAAATGAATATGTGGAGTGCTGGTATCTCTCCCACACAGGGCCTTCGATTGGACTCTTGTCTGAACTGTGAACTGGTGCCTGTGGAGTTTGCAGAAACACGACAGGTTAAAGCCTCTTTCAAAAAGCTGCTGAGAGCCTGCGCTCCCAGCGCCACCTCCACCGACTCTGAAGACTCCTTTCTTAAAGTTTTGGAGGACTCTGAGTGGATCCAGCAGGTGAGTGGATGCAGGGAAATGACCAACTGTGCATTTGTCAGGGATCTCAGACAGTCTTTCCCTGACTGTGTGTCAGTGCGAGCAGTTTATGGTTGTACATATGATCACGTCCACATATGACTGTGTCCTGCAGCTACACAAGATCCTGCAGCTGGCACTGTTTCTGGTGGAGCTTCTGGACAGTGGATCATCTGTTCTGCTCAGCCTGGAAGATGGTTGGGACATCACTACACAAGTGAGAAACACGCTCACAACGGAAACCTGTAGGAATGTTTGGAATGGAGGCAAAACATACAGACGTTTGCACAGTTTCATTAACCATTGGCTTATTTTTATGTTAACAGTTTAGATTTGACCTAGTAAACTAGAAAATGAGGCTAACAATCCCACGATAAACCCAGACAAACAAGTAAATAGGAAAAAAAAATAAATAAATAATGTATACACACACAGAGCTCAAACCATTCAACAAACGGAGCCACAAACATAACCTGCTTAGTGGAGGTCATAATTAAAAACACAAAGGACATAAAATGATCCAAATGCAACTGTTTAATGAGATGACACTTCAGAGAAGCAGCTTTTTAGTTGTAAACATGTGTTTAGACAAAGTGTGGAGAGCCGTGTGCCGTCAGCTTTAATCATCACGGTGAAGGTTCTGAAAGCAAAAGTGTTAAATTGTGCATCCATCCCAAATTTAGGATTGAATGTGAATTTTCAAGGTTGAGAGCAGACGTGTGTGCTTCTGAATGGGCTGTTTATGTTAACTCCTGCGCACCTGCTCTCAGTCTTTACCTCTTGAATCGTTTCAGTCGCTGGTGTCACAGATAAGACTTAGAGTTGCGAGCGTATATATACATTTCTGTCAGTTCTGATCCTAATCAAACTGCCTCTGTAAACTGCCTCTGTCGACATTTCACCACATATTTTATTTATTCATATTATACAGCTTTACAAAGCAGTTGTGTGTGTGTTTGTGTTTGTGTTTTGTTTGTTGCAAACGTGTCCCACAAACATGTTAACAGTCTTTATAAAATCCTGTGCTGCCATTCAAAAGCAAACCTGTGGGACTTCATGTGTTCGCCACATGTTAGGCTCGGAGCGCCGTCCTCCCCTGGATCCATCATGCCAGACCTGTCCATACAAACAAACCCCACATGCTGTGAGGCTTTTGTGTGGCTCCACGCTCCATAGATCCCTAGCAGACAGGACAGAGAAGCATCTTTGCTTCTAAACTCCCCTCACTTTGAATGCATTCCTCTTTTTTTTTCTTTTTTACTGAGCCCACAGTTTTTTGGAGAATGCTTTAAATGACAAAACAATGTTAACATGGTGGTGAAAGGTTCCTCTGGGCCCATAAAATGGGTCAACACGGATCTGAACAACCTGACCTCCTGAAACAACACGCAAGGGAAATCTGAAAAGCACTGAGGCACGCAGGGGGATAAGCTACAACACACCCCTAAACAATTACATTAAAACTGAACAATTAATGTCAGCATAGCTGATATTTGATGCTCAGGAGTGTTTAGCTGGGCTTTAAAGACCTGGACCACCTTTTTCCTGACACCTACTACCCAAATCAATAGAAAGTGAACTTCTTTCTGCTGGTTTGACTGAGGGTGCTGTACAGTTCTGGGGGCTTTTCCTACCGTTCTGGACTCGCTGTTGTTTTTGCACCCTCATGAGGATGCCGTCAAAGTTATTCCCACTCATTCCAAACACATCATGCTTGATCAGTAGACTTGGACCCAAACTGGGAAGCGGGCCAAGCATCCTGCAGGTGCAGACAAGTGGTTCCCAACTGATGGTGAGAATTAACAGCAGAGGTTTGACAAACAGCATGTTGTCAAAAAATTGGTTTTACTTTCTGTAGATAGATAAAGTATAGCTGTTTGATATTTATACATTGTTTTGCTGTTAGTCCTGTCAGTGCTGCAGATAAAAGTCTGTTGTCTATCCTCTCTCTCTCTCTACAGGTGGTGTGCTTGGTGCAGCTGCTCAGTGATCCGTTCTACCGGACTCTAGAGGGTTTCCAGGTGCTGCTGGAGAAAGAGTGGCTGTCCTTTGGCCACAAGTTCAGCCAGCGTAGCAACCTGAGCCCCAGCAGCCAGGGAAGCGGCTTCACACCTATTTTCCTCCAGTTCCTGGACTGTGTGCACCAGGTAAGGCAGATTTAACGACCAGTGACCCCAAAATTAAACCCATCACGATGCTTTACCCAGTTTTGTGAGAAGAGAAAGGCATTAAGTGCAGCCGACCACTGGGGGTGCTAATAATTTCCTGTCCTTTCTACAGCCTGTGGTTTGAATAAGTGAAAACACACACAGCATCAAGAGTCCCATCCGTAAAACTGCACATGCTGTAACTTTTTTCCTGCCGCCACACAGTCAGGCATCTCTCCTCTTTTCTACGTGACCTTGTTCCACTTTCCCTCCCTGACATGTCAGAATTCATACCATCCTCATGAGCTCACTGCATTGCTGCAGAGCGTACAGGCGAGAGGACGAAGCGGGCGAGAAATTCAGCTGTCAGTATTTTAGGTATTTCCATGTGGTTCAGTTTTGCACTTCCTGACGCTGGATGTGTCATTTCAACAGCGTATTGCACCATGAGGCGTTTAGGGAGGCTGCTGCCCAGATGGTCCTCGAACCCAGGCGTCTGCTGCTGCCTGCGATCACGTGTTTCAGCATCCTCTCACATTCAAGTGCGTGTTTAGGGCTGCGTGTGGAAAAGTGCTGGTCTGGGGATTGTTGGGCTCAGGGCAGAGATGGGAGGTTGAGGCAGTTATGAATGAAATGCTAAATGTGGAGGGGTTTTTTTCTTCCTGGGGGGTCAGGCAGATCCACCCCTGCACACTTACATCAACACATAGTTTCTGCATTTGTCTTTGCTTTGGCAGCTGAGACAGTCTGGCAGGGGTCTCGGGGTCTAGGGATCTATAAACGGGGAGGGGGAGCGGGTTTGGGAGCAGAGCTGAAAATAGAAGTGCCTCATCTCCAAAACAGCTGTTGTTTTTGCCAGTAGACCCAGGTGGCCTCAAATATTCAACGCTTCTCCGCCGCTGGAAACCTCACACCCCGGGACGGGAACAATGGAGGTCCAGTACTGCTGGCTCGGTCTCGAATGTGTCTGGCAGTGATGATATCACTGACCTTTGCCTTCAGAAGGACTGGAGACGTTCTTTCCTGTCTCATGCGAGGAGGATGTAATCCAGCTGTCACACACACTCTGACCTTCCTCCACTCTCTCTGAATGTCTCTCCCTGCCTTTTTCTATCCCTGCAGGTTTTGGAGCAACATCCTCTGGAGTTTGAGTTTAATCAATATTATTTAAAGTTCCTGGCCTATCATCACATCTCCAATCGCTTTAAGAACTTCATGTTGGACTCAGACTATGAGCGTCTGGAACATGGTCAGTTTCATTTACACTTTTTATCTGTGTTTATACTGCAGTATTTATATCCATAAAGAAAATGAACTTAGATGCAAATGATTCATTGTTTTGATTCAAAGTCAGGAAGTTAATGCATGTAAATGGTGATTAGTTAGTGCTGAAACCGCCGGAAATTAACCAGCTTGTGCATTGAGTTGTTTCTCTGCTTTGTTTTCACTCAGGTCTGTTGTTCGAGGATAAAGGTGACAAACAGGCCCGCAGAGGCATCTGTATCTGGGAGTCCATCAGCAGGATGCACAAGAGGAGTCCCATCTTCTTCAACTATCTGTACAGCCCCTCCGAGAGCGAGGTGACCGCCTCCGTGCACCATCAGTCCACCTACGCCTGGCAGCCAACAGCTGCAGCTCTCAATGAAGACTTCTCTCTTGCGTCCTTGTGTATATTAAATGATAGAAATCAGCTATTAATATATGAAATCGATGTTTTCATTAAGTACGGAATTAATCTGAACTATGAATGAACTTTGCTAGAGCAGAGCTCTAGCTTTAAAAGGTGCTCCCTTTAAGATCGATGGAACAAACACAGGTATCAATTAAAAAGTGCTTCACATTTAAAAAAAAAAACAACAACAACCAAACAAATAATTTTCCATTCCTGAAAAATGTGTTTCGGTTGGACGGCACACGAAAACATGGATCTTCAGCATACTCATGAATTCATCGTTTAGCTCTGATGTGGCTAGGGTTAGGGTCAGTGTTGGACTTTTTCATCACGTTCTGACTGAAGTCTTTGTTTAGCAGGTGATCCTGAAGCCTTCCATCAGCATCCCCAGCCTGAGCAAATGGGACTTCTTCACAGATGAGACTCTGTCCACGGGGCCTTGCTACGACTGGAGGATGACGGCTGTGAAGTCGCACTGCTCTGAAGAGGCGGACGCCATCACCAACAGCAAGAGGAGGATCGTGTGGCCGTGCTACAGCAGCGTTAGCCACGCCCAGCCGGACGCCATCACCAAACTTCTGGCTGTGAGATGACTCGGATCGCAGAAGTTTGCCGTGTTTGTGTTTGTGCGTCACGCTTGTTGTCGTCGTGGCCTGCAGGACATCGAGAGGCTGGAGGGTGAGTTGAACCAGGGTACAGAGAAATGGCACACAACCCTGGAGCGTGTCCGAATCAGCATTCAGGAGGACCTCGCACAAGAAGGAAATGTGCGTTTGAGAAGATGAGTGATGGTTTGCCTCTGAATGTCTGAATGTTGTCTGGGTGTATAAACAAGTAGTTTTCTCTACTTCATCCCTCAGCTCGTTAAACAGGCGGTGTCCGTCTCCGGCCTCATTCCCACGTCCAGCCTGCAGGCCTTCCAGAGGCGTTCCATGCTGCACCTGCCAGACAACAGTCTGGGCGAAGACCACGGCGCTGCCACGTCCAATGGGATCAACCGCCGCGCTGCAACACTTTACAACCAGTTCACCCCCAAGAGTGAGGAGAACAGGTGCGTCGTGGTCTTTCCGAGTCCCAAAACAAATAAAAATTCACTGTTCCAGCAGGATGAGTCAGAGCTTTGCTATGGTGTGTTTTTCATATTTGCAGGGATCGCCTGTTCTCTCCTAAATTCAGTGTGTAATTATGCCCTAGTGCCAGGGAAGAAATATTTGGAAGCTTTTTAGGACTGTATGAATTGTCTGGAATTTCTTAACTTTACTTCACAGCTCGAATACAGCGATGCCAATCAGATATTTGCACAGAAACATGAGAGCGATTTGAATTTCAGGTCTTACGAGGGCATCCTGTATAAACGTGGAGCGCTGCTGAAGGGCTGGAAGCCACGCTGGTTTGTGTTGGACAAAACGAAACATCAGGTGAGCCTGTAAGGGCCACGCTTTAACAGCCACGGTGACGGGCCACAGGTGTAACGTCTGCGTCCCCACAGCTGAGGTATTACGACACCGGCGAAGACACGAACTGTAGAGGCCACATTGACCTGGCGGAGGTGGAGTCTGTCGTGATGGCCACGCCTACCATCGGCGCTCCCAAACACATCAGCGAGAAGGCTTTCTTTGACGTGAGTACATCAGTGTTTCACCAGCCAACCTCGGCGAAAGGTCAGTTCGCAGCCTCGTTTCAGAATCGAGAAATGGCAAACCAGCAAAACACTTTACACTCATTAACTGTTGAAATGAAAGATGCCCCCAGCTCTGGTTAAACTACATCTGACATGAAATGAGTGTACAAACTTCCAAAACCAGCTCAGTTCAAATTAACTTCATTTATACAGCGTCTTTTACGATCAAGTTCGTCGGTAGGAGCTTTGCAGAAATCAAAGTCTGACCTTCATACAAGCAACAGTGGCAGGAAGAAGCCCTTGGCAGGACCAGGCTCATGTGGGGGTAGTACACCTGCTGATGGCCAGCTGATAGAGGAGGAGGAGAAGGGCAGATTGGGCAGAGGGGGACTGACATCACATTTCTTAAACCAGAGATTTAGGAGCCTTCCTGCCAGAAGAAGGCTCTTCTGTCCCACACTAACATCATCCGACCATCTTTGTCTGTTTTTCACTCTAGCTGAAAACCAGCAAGCGAGTCTACAACTTCTGTGCCTCAGATGCGTCCAGCGCTCATTTGTGGATGGACAAAATCCAGAGCTGCATCTCTGACGCCTGAGCTGCACACCTCAGAGAGTGGCTGACGGCGTGGACCGGGGAGGTGTTGTCATGGTGCTGAGAGCGGAGGCACGGCGGATGCTCGACGCAGCACTCTGTCAGATGTCTGAAATTTGGAGATCAAAGTGCCTGGTAGGGGAGGATGAATCCCAACCTCCTCTCTGCCTGTTTACACGGCAGCCAGTCAGACCGGCGTCAGTGCACGTCAAACTCGCCAGTCTCTGCTATCAGCTCCCTCCTTCGGGCCTCTGGCAGGGAAGAAAGTTAAGCTGATTTACTCGAGGACTGCACTACCAAGGAGATTCGTATCCTTCTTAAGCTGTAAATCAAAGCAATATCACTGGCCAATCAAACTGTGGGTTCAATTTTAGAGTCAATAGAAATAGAGAATAATCTATGAAATAATTTTATCAGATATTTTACTACAAGGAAAGGTTATTGCTGCTTGAAGAGACCGCCAAAAACTCAGAGATTTTAATGCACAACATGAAAAAGCAATTCCTTTGCACTTTGTTCTAAAGTATGCAATCCTTATCAGCTATAGATTTTCTAATGCAGACAACGGGGCTACAGGTATTACGTCATTACGTGCATTTCCTCAAGACAGTTAAAAAGAATTTGCACAGCGAGTTCAGCAGACTTACCTTACCCTCTTTTCTATTTAAATACGTGATTTTTTTTTTGTTGTTGAATGTTTATTGACTTCCAGACAACAGTCTCATGTAAGTTATTATTTTTTACTAAATGTGCAACTAATTGTGGCGGAGTCTTTTTTTTTTTTTTTCCTGTAAATACACACGTGACATTTCATTTTTCTGTACTGACTGTATGTGTTTCTAAACTTAACGCTAATGTGACCAACAAATCTTTTTTTTTTTTTTTTAACGTGTCAATACTGTTGCAAAAAAAACCGAAACAACCCATGTGGCCTGTTAACCGGCTGTGAAAAAGTGCTCGGAAAGTGAAAGCGTCATCCTTCTTGGTCCCAGTTGTCCAACCAGGCTCAGTGCCTTTTAAGGGCTTTTAGAAGAAGGAAACAGAAAAAAAAAAAAAAAAATAGCATGTAAGATTTGTTGTCGAGGGGGGAAAAAAGCAGGTGAGACGAGGGTGTTTTTGTTACTGTGTCTTTGTACCATGTTTTTGTTGTGACACTATTTTTTTAATAAAGCAGACATACTTGAGGGCGCCGCCAAGTTGTGGTTCTGTTTAACTCTTAGATTTTTTTTGATTCATTTAACAGGCAGAAACCTCCGAGCAGACCCCGACTGCAGCCTTGGCCGGGCCGATTTTTCTTTCCAGATGACACGTGATGAATCAAGAGCGAGTCCGTGTGGCCTCAAATAAGAACACAAAGCTTAAGTATTAATTTAGCACATCTTTGCTGTCTCTTAAACAACTGCGGCTGATTAACAGCTCAGCACTGGCATGTTGTCAGAAAAAAAAAATACAAACGGTGCTGACAATATTGTCTCAACAACAAGGAATTTTAAACATTTGCACAACAAAACAACGCTGGCTCCAGCGCGGCAGGGAAACCTGGAATACAACAGTAAAATCAGGATGTTTATTTAAATTGAATTATAGCTTGATGTGCGTCCTTGTCTCATAAATCTCGTCATGACAAAAATTGTGTGTTTGAAACATGGAGACTCGTCCAGAGGTATTTGGATTGCAGTTAGCATTTCAGTCGCATCACCAGTTTGTAGCGCACGCCGAGTTTAAATTTAGGAGGTTTTACGAACACAGAGATTTAGCCTGTGAGCCGCCACCTCATTTATAAAATCATCTTCAAGCAGATTTATGGTCCAGTGTGACCCCTTCACCCCTGATTCTCAAGAAGGAACGTGATTAGAAAAGGCCTCTTGCTGTGAGGCCTTTGTGGATTTATTTTTGAGATTAATATCACAAGACCTGAAAGACACTCAAACTGCTTCACATCTGTGCTCAGAAATGGCCAAATTAAACCTCTAACAACAAAGAATTGAAATATTCTACAAATCAAAGTTAGGAGAGCAGAAAGGCTCAGAAACAAGCAGCAACTACAGACGGCTGCAGTCGTCTGTGAGCTCTGGAAGTCACACTACATTGAAATTTATCTTAATTTGTCCCTCTTAACTGTTCAATCTTGTCAGGACTGGCTGATCAAATCTAGGAGAAAAGGCCCAGTGAAAACCAGACAACTACAACGGGCTGAGTTCTCCGAGCTGCACGGCTGTGGACTTCTGACTCTGCCACGTATTTTCTGGCTTCCTGTGAAGATGCAAATCTCGTTTTTTTCTGTTAATGAAAGACAATCACATTGGGCTCCTTTTTAGAGCCAAAAGCAGAACCTGGTGCAGAGGAAGAAGGCTCAGGATCTACAGTGTCAGCCTCAGGACTCCCGTGGTCTTGAGAATGTTTGGAATCGAGCTGAAGGTCAGAAGAGGAGCAGATGGGAGGCGGTGCGCTTTTGTCGATGGGAGCGAACTTGGCCGACTTGCACTGGCAGCAGGTGCAGAAGCTGCCGCAGACCCAGATCTGGGCACAGCTCCTGGCAGTCCCCTCCATTATTAGCCCCTGGTTTTTTGGAGATTAGGACCTCTGCCCGAGAACGGTGGGATGAAGCGGAGGTTATCCTTGAGGATTATGTGGAATGGCATGATCGGCATCACTTCCTCCTGGGGCAGAAATGGCACCTGGCCTTTTTTTTTTTCTTTTTTATTAGATTACAGCTGTGTTCCGCTGACTGGGTCATGCAAGTTGTATTGAAGCTGGAGGAGCTGAAAGACCATTGGCAGCTCCACGCTGAGAATTGGGCTAAAATACCGTTTTCTCTGAGCTTCTAAACAAGTGCCTCCGGCTGTCATCTCTTGGGAGGTTTTCCCGTAAAATTTGGTCTTATGTAACATTTGTGCAGGTTTTCTGCCCTGAATGAGACCTGAATGTATTACGTGCACATGCACATGGGTTGTGCACAGGAATCTGTCACATACCCGAATCCACAAAGGTCCAGATGATGTTATCCCAACACTATCTGCCACTCCACTTGTAGAAAGCCACATTAAACACGTAGTTAAGTTGGACAGTTTCTAAATGTTCCTGTAGGACCCAGAGACTGAAGCAGGACACCCCACAGCATGACCCAGGAGGAGCACCAGAACCAGACCGTTCTGCTGTATCATGGCGAAGAAACAGGGACATTACTGGTGCTTCTGGTGCTCCGCTTTAAGGCCTTTGTGTCCTCTGTCGGTGCTCTTTGACCCAATCAGAGAGGCTGTCCTGGTCCCGGCTCTCTGCTCTGGCCCTTGAATACAGCTGTAGCTTATCTGCTCTGTCACGGTGACACGACCCAATCAGAATGCAACATTATGTCCCAATTTATAATCTGTCACCATGGAAACATCAGATTGCAGGCACAACCTGTGAATCCGTTGTTGTGCTGATGTAAAACAATGGACATGTCAACAGAACAGAGATGTCCAAAAAAGAAAAAACTACCTGGATCACCTGACCTGCTCTGGTGTTGAACTAGATGAGATCAGACTTTTGGATTCTCTGACTTTGATTGTCTGATTATGCCCAGAGCCCTCTGGTATAAAGAGATCTGTACAGTGCTGACGGTCAGATCTTATCTCGTCCTCTGCTTTGATAGTCTGAACCCAAACAGATGAACTGTTTCCAGGATTTGAGAGGTTGCATTCCCAGCGTTCCTGCAGTGTTGTCTCCTCTTCACTGGACCATACAGACACAGAGGACGAAGGCGAGGTGAGAGAAGAGTGGACCTTTGTTGTCCTGTTATGACAACCAGACAGAATCGAAGACGGTGCTGCTTCACATCGCCTACATCAGTGTGATTCCTCTGCCTCCACTGTGGTAACCGGAACGGTGACATCATATCTGTCAGATGCGCTGGAAAGTATCCAGGTACTCTTCTGATTCCTAAAAGCTACCAGGTTTTCAGTCCTGCGATGACCCTGTTCATACATCTTGTTGACACACCTGTGACAAATCAGGATTTTAACATTTTAAATTACATGTATGTGCTGTTTTACACCTGTGGTGGGAAGCTGTTTCTGAAGATGAAACCGTAAATCCTGTACAAAAGAAGAGTCTTTTCATGAATCCGACTGGTTTGGAACCCCAGCAGCAGGCTGAAGCGTCACAAGTATGATTTTGTGGTGGAACCTGTTGACACGGTTCAAACGTGCTCCTTCACTTGTTTCTTTATGACTTATAAAGAAAAGAAGACTGAGTTTTTTCAGGTTTTTGGAGGCTCTGCCATACGTTCCCTTGGAACTTGTTTGGGACTGTTCGTGTGGTGCCACCTGCTGGACATCCGTAGAAATAATCAAGCCAGACAAAGGAGCTCTTCTCACGTTTGTATTATTTTTCAAACACAGTTGTGACCTATATTCACAAATAGATTGTGTTTTCATTATCTATTCTGAAATTCTGTTAGTAAGCTTGCCTAATTAATTAGCATAATCTTCCAAATGGAGTTTACATTTTGAAGTTTTATTTCTACATAAACTAGACAGCAGCTATCATGTGTCCAGCTCGATAAGTTCTTGTTATCAAATTCTGACTGTGATCACTGTCATCCATCTGCTCAGTGAGCGTCCTCTTTCTTCCTCTCCTGCCACGACTTCTTCCTGATCTCCAGCTCGGTATCTGTGATCGAGGCCAGACCCCAGTTCGTGATCCTCTGAGGTCCTTTATGGCCTAAAGGACCAGGATGAATGAGAACGTTTAACAGGAAACAGCACTCAGGTGGGCATCACTTGGGATTCACTTTTTTCACCATTAGATGCAGGGACAGCTTACACAAATTTTCTTTATGGCTTTTCAAAAGGAAAGAAAATACAGTAAAATCCCTCTAGGAATTTGACTATACTCACATGGGATTCTTATTTTGGGATATTTTATCTATATCATTTATTAACATTAATATTTATTTAATGTTGAGGTTTTTCTACCTGGCTGAATGAGACGCACCAGTCCCTCGTGTTTGGCCACTTTGTTCTTCCAAGTCTTTGTCTTGTTCGCCGCACGTTCGAGTTTCCTCGACACCTCCTTCATGAGACACAGAGAAAAACAGAGCTGGAGCCATGTCCACAGATCCTTGACGGAACTGGATTTATAAATTCATTGAATTCACTAAATTAAACTCTTACGCTCTTAAACACCTGTATAATGTGTTTGTGTACGTGTGTGAGTGAGTGATGTGTTGTGTTTTTTTGTCTTTTTAGTCATTGTTTTCTCATAAAAATGACTAAACTTAACCCATAATTTTAAGTTAATTAACGCTACATTGCCAGCAGGAGGAGCTGTTGTAGATGGTGATGAAGTTTCTTAAATTCAAACGTTGCAAGAGCATGTTGCAAACAATGAACTCAGACGATTGAAAATGGGTGTAATAAAAAGCAAAAAGTGTCCTAATGAGGGTTTTTACATAGTGTGTTCTTACCTCGTATTTCTCCAACACTCCCTGTCTCTCTTTCTCCAGGTTGTCCAGCTGTAACATGGCCGCCTTCAGCTGTCTCTCTTTGGCCAGGTGTTCGGCCACCAGCTCTTGTTTTTCTGCCTCAGTCTGAGACAGCGCCTGCTGCTGATGGAGGTGGAGTTGCTCCAGTTCTGCCCTCTTACCTGCCTCTTCATGCAGAAGCCTGGGATGGAGGAAGAAAACAAATTTTAACTTTGTAAATAACAGGTGTGTTCACGTGATGAGTTCATTGCTGATCAAGTTGGATTTTAATTTGATATCCAAGAGGTCACTTTGTGAGAGGCAGGAATACAACTGCACAGCTCGCCAGTCCATCACAGGACACAAACACACACCATTCGCTCAGACAGCACACACATTCGCTGAGAGGTGAAACCAAGTAAGCGAACCGCACACAGACACAAGTCAATTGGTACACCTGGCCTGCAGTTTGCGCATGGCCTCCTCATCCAGTTTGGCCTGCCTCTCATCCTCTAAGGCCTCCTCCAGTTGGTGGTACATGTCCTCTAACTCCTTGACGCGCTGCAGGTACTGCTCCAGCTCACTGGACTTCTGGGCCATCTGCTCCTCCATCTGCTGACGCACCTGAATCAAACACGCATGATGCAGGTACTAAAGATGACAAAGCAGATTTTTTGATGTTCCTTAAATATTGGCGTCCCCACTGTAAGGCTGTGATACCATTTTCTCTCTCTCCAGGTCCAGCTGGTAGCGGTTTTGCAGGTCTGCCTGAGTCCTCTTCCTCCTGTTCTCCTCCATTGTTGCTTTCCCTGCAGCCTCCTCCATTTTCTGTTCAGCACAAAGGGGGATGAACTGTTACTTCTTTGTGTGAGGCCTCATCGGGTGATTAAAGTCTCTAGGATTTTGGGAAATTCATGCTTGTGAACAACCAGGATCTGAAGCAATGTGGTTTAAAAGATGCATGACATTTTGAAAAAAGAGGGGAGGCATCAGATGTTAAAAGTGAGAACGTGTCAAACTGCTTTTCCTCTGCACATGCAGATGTGAACACATGCAAGTGTTTGCATATCTGGTTTTACTTCCCTTTTTACCGTTCATGCTCCACTGCACATAAGTAGGGGTTCTGGTACATTTAACAGTATGCAAAAGATCTTGACAGACACGTCTCTCTGGTGAATTTATGTGCTCGCTAGCGTATTAAATATCTTCAGTATGTGGGAGAGGCTTTTGACAGATCATTAAGATATCACACTCAAGTTGTGCCATGAAAATCCTGAACAGTATTAAATTTGTCTTTTTCACCGATGATGATGTTTATCAGTGTAATTAATTCATTTTAAATTTGCTACTAGACTTTCCTCAACCACATTTAGGTGTCCAACAACATAACCCCTGAACTCACATCATGACACCAGCTTCCTGTCTGGCCAAGGATGGATTTAATGGTTTAAGTAACTAAAAAAATGTTTGTTTGTTTGTTTTTTTTTTTAATTACAAAGTTAGTATTAAGTAGTCCTGAAGGATATTTGCATATCCTGCCTAAGCAGCAGTCTTCTCAGAGTGTCTCTGAAGATGGTACCTTCCTCATCTCCTCCAGCTGCTTCTGTTTGTGCTCATTGGCTGCCTGCAGCTGCTTCATCTTCTCCTCCAGGTCCTCCACCTCCACCTGCTGCTTCTGCCGCAGCTCTTTGCGCCTGAGCCGGGCTTCACGGTGAGGAGACAGCAGCCCCAAGCTCAGCTGCTGGATGCAGGTTTGAATGGCTGAAATGCAGCAGGCAGGGAAACATTCCGATTAGCGAAACAGCAGCTGCAGGTCATTTTTTCGAACTTGGACCTTCTCGGGTGTCGACAGAGCAGAGAAAAACACCTTGAATCCATTCCTGCTTTTTCTTCTTATCTGAGGCACTGATCTCAAAGCTTTTTTCACTGCACTTGATGATGAACAAGCATTTCCTTCCTTCTTTATCTGCCATAGACTGAAGGAGGGAAAGAACACACAAATAAATTCAAGACCGAGTCCAGGCTGAAAAAGATTGGATCTGAACGTGAGGGTTCAAGTCTGAGCCATTTCACCCCCGATCAAGTCCAGGTCTGTCAAATCCACATTCTACTCCCATTGAGGATCTAACAACAAATGGCGGCACACTGTTAACCTCTAGACAGTAGATTTGGTCCAGAATGATATCTCCTCTTTTCTCCCGGAGATCTTCGGAGACATAGTACGACAGCGAGTTGGGTCGAAGGACAAACCAGCGCTCTGTCCAGTTCTTCCGTTTGTGTCCCTTCTTCATCATGTAGCCCTTCAAAACAGTTTCGAAGACAGACGTTTTTTATTTGTCATTTTAACTTCAGAATCCGACACAGCAAAAATTACAGATGATGAGTAGAGTGAAGTTTAAACTTTCACTTTTTGCCTGTTCTGGGCTACTGTAGAAAGATGCCGTTATACAGAGTTATTATATCCCATAATAATACACCAGTATCACAATTACTTGAATGTCATAAACTTCACCTTATCTGACTTTATGTTTGACCTCAACTCATTAGGTCCCCACATGTCTAGACTTAACATCCTGGGGTAGTGATCAGGTGACAGGAAGTGACAACCCTAAAATGGTGGTATCACCAGTATCTAACGCTGAAGGATGGAGTTAATTTCAATTATACTATGTGGAATTTTAAACACATCTAACAGTTCCGGAGTTTCACGTCAAATCCAAAATTCAGTGAGCACTCCAGACCTGCAGAGGGCGACTCCACGCGAGAACATACAAATCAGAGGAGCAGACCAAGCGGACAGATCAAAATCAAAAAAGTGTGGGCAGAGTTGTGGTCACAAAAAAAAAAAAAAAAACCACGCACAACTTGATACAGGGCTTCAATTACGTGTTCTGACCAAACTTCCAAATAACCTGTTCTGACCATATTTCTTGATGAAATTGTTTAACTAGAAAAATCAAGTTCCAACATCCTCGGAACATAATCACTAAAGTGTGCTGTGAGCTTAATTTCATTTTAAGTCAGATCTCCTCCCACCTGCTTCAGCACATCCAGGATGAGCTCCTGGAAGACCTCATTAATGCCCATGGACAGGGTGTGATGGCTGAGGCCCTTGCTGAAGTAGCCTGTCCCCAACAGATCGATCAGCTCCCACACAGTTAGGCTGTTGACCTTTAAACTCAGACGCAGCTTCTCCTCGCTCCATCTGCCGCCTCCGCTGCTGCAGGCCTCCATTAGCTTTCGGAGCAAGTACTCAATCTGAGAAACAGATGGACAAAGATTCCATTGACTGTTTGGCTTTACAGGCATATAGAGGCACATCTGTGTGGGTCCTCCTCACCTCTTCGACAACAATGACGAGGGGATAGTTGTCCTCTGACAGGAAGTTGAAAATGCACCAGATTTTAAAAGCATCGTCCTCTGAGATTAGCAGATTCTTGATGCAGATGTTATTCTTGCAACACAGAGTCCAACACATCTTGTTGAACTCCACTATGTCAAACTCTTCTTGTACCTGAGAAAGAAAGTACCCCGCTCATCCCTCCATCTTCTTTTAAACTCTGCTTGTTTCTAATTATCCCAGCAGTCGCTGGGTGAGAGGCGGTAGTCCACCCTGCAGCAGCTTAGAGTCGCCAATCAACCTGATTTGTATGTTTTTGGACTGTGAGACTGTGGAATGCTCAGAGAAAACACAAATAGGCTCAGAGAGAATGTTCACAGCTTAGAGTCAAACCCAGAACCTTCTGGCTAAAAGACAATTGTCCCAACCGCTGCATAATAACGTGATTACACATGCTGAGCAGTGGCTTGTTTGTCCTGCAGGACATGAGCAATGAACGCCTCATCTTTATTCAAGTCAGAGCCTCAGAGTGAAAAGCAAGTACAAAACGGGCCTGTTTACGAACCAACACGAGAGTTAGTGCAGTACACTAACTTATAGGAAAAGCAGCCCTCTCAGCAGAACCAGGCGAGACTAATGTTCAGCAGCCTGTACAGTCACGCCTGATTATTTAGTCAGTCAACAGCCCTGTCTGCAAATTTTTACCTCATCTTCCTGTTTTTATGGAACATCTTCTCTTCAGTCATACATATGCACTTTTCCCTTACACAGAAAAAAACTTGTTTACCTTTGGTGGTTATCTCTTAAAAAATAAAAGACACATGTTACATTGCAAATTCAGGATCAGACTCAGAGCAGCTGTTTCTGCATTTCAGTATTTTTTGCTCCCACCTTGTCCAGAATGAAGCGGTTTAGATAAGGCATGTAGCCCTGGTTGGACAGAGGTCCTTCATTATCATCTCTGAAATGCTCTTCAAGGGCGACAGGGTCGTGAGGGATCTTCATCACTGTGCAAAGGTTATGTGACAGCACCTAAACAGCAAAACGGAGACACATGATGCTCTCCTTGTCAAGAACATTATTGGCCTTCAAGAAGGTGGATTTATAACGAAAAAGGGTTTGATTTTAATTCGAGATGATAAAAAAAATACACTGAACTATAGTCTTTTTTTTTTTCAAAAGCATGATGAGTTTTATAAGCAAAGAAATAACTAAAAGAGCTAGTCTCAACTAAGCATGATATAAAACTTTGTGCGGTATAAATACATTTTTATATGTTGGTTGTTCTGCTGGTGGGATTGCAATGCTACAATTAAAACCCGCGTATTAATCAAACTTCATTATTGGCCTCAAGTTAAAGGATATCATTAACGGCTTTTCATTTTTTAAACTTAAGTTATGTCATAGCCATTTATTAAATACGTGTTATTTAGTAAACCTTAATTTGCTACATATTTTTCAGCTGATAGTTTGAAATTCGAAGTCCGTGAACGCACCTTGAGCTGAGACTTGGAAACTTTTCCACGTTGATCCAGATCCAGGGCTCTGAAGGCGTGCCATATGGATTTAAGAAGCTCCTCTCGAAGCCACATTTTATCTAGAGTGGCAGATCTGTCTGTCCGTCCGTTTTGCTTCAGTTTTTTTTTTTAACTTCGTTTCAACGTATAACATACTTACCGCAATGTGGCTGCAGCGCCCCCTAGTGTATTTCTAACCATTTTCAGTCTCAAATAAGCTCTAAGCTAGTTAAAATGCTCTTTACACAAATCTTACCTTTAAAATGTGTAAGAACAATAACTGACCTTATTTTTAATTAAGTGGTAAAAAAAAAGCTGCACCAAAGTTGACTGTGAGGTCTTCCTTTTGGCCCAGACCAGTTACTTTCTATTCAGAGGTAAAAATCAATTTGGTCAGAATGTTTCTTTTGTAGTGTGACCTAGAAATTCTCAAAAATGTTCAACCAGTACAACAACATAGTTGCATAACGTACCCACAATTTTGGACACTCAAACCAATCCCACTTAAAAAAACTGGTACATCCAGTACTATGCATCAGCTGAATGAATGCCAAAAAATGAGCTTCATTTGATAACCAAAATAGTGTGTTTTTGGATGCATCTGATTTGTTGTAATCACAGAACCATGGACAGCTTTAAAGACAATGAGTAGAAAAATACAGATCTGTGAAACTGACCAAGAACTGGATGTTCTATTATTAATGAGGGGACCAGGAGTAAATTGGTCAGTGACAAATGCCAAGAGGCCAATTTAAAAAAAAAAGAAAAAAAAAAAAAAAATCTGTAAACATGTGTTAAACTAAATTTAATCCAAAATGCTTGTCTGCTCTGAAATTGAGTTTGTTTAGGAGCCAAATCAGATCAGATTTATCTCATGGGCAGCCAAATCCATCACTATCTAAAATCATCATAGCTGCATCACAAAGGTAAAAAAAAATATTCTGGTAAAGAAACACTCAAACATTTTCCCTTAGCTTTTTTTTTTAATGTTGTATATATAGATGGTTCATCCATACACCAACCAAAAGCTTGAGAGCTTGACGATTTCAGTGCTCAAAAACACATCCTGCAGCCTTCCTGAACACCAAGAGCATCCTCTTTTCCATGAAATTCATAGTTTTCAGTTGCCCACTGACCTGCTCTGCCATTAACCGAGTCGCTTGCAAAGTAACAAAGTTGCAGCTGATTTCATTTTAAATAGTCCTCAATTTTAAAAAAATTTTCAGTCTGATACAGAAGGCTAAGAGACCTGAACAATATGAAAGTGCTTGTCATTATTTTACAGAGATCAGGCATCACATAGTGCTATCACGTATCCAATATGCTACATATGAATACAACTGTTAACACCTTACAAATACCTCTGGTTGTTTGAGCCAAGGCTACTTGATAAACACATTTAAAAAAAAAAAAAAGGGGGTGGGGTGGGGCACTAACCTTGGCTTGTTAAATACATAAACAATGATGTTTATGCAGTAATATAGATATCCCAACTACCAGAGGTGTGACTGTATCTTGTGATCACTTAGCCACAATGGTGATAATGAAATCTTTAATGCCATTATCAATTTGTAACTATTAGTTTGGAAAAAAAGAAAAACAAAAAAGAACTAGAGTTGGCATCCTGGTATCCTCTTCCTGGGCTCCAGAAAACAACGTTCAGAGCTTCTTCTCTTGCATCACACTCAAGTTCCCAGCCATTGGTTGCATTTTGGTTGCTTTCCCGCAACTTCTGGTGCTATTTTTCCTCATCAGACAGATTGAAATGACTGAGAAAAACCAGTTCCGGAACCACTACTTAAGGGAACAACACAAGCTTTTTTTTTTTCACTTCACTACAATCAGTCACAGAGTAATAAAAAGTAGAACAGACGATTCAATTCATTCCAGGAGCACTGCCTCCAAAGTTGAAACTAGACGGCACCACCGGCGCTGTGAACTTGTAGCCGCCGTGTTTCTCAATCATCTTGGATTCTGTAATTAAAGTAGATGTTGTTGGATATGTGTTCAGGTTGCGCAGGACATTCAGGTGAGTACGGTCTCAGCTGATACTCACCATGTGCCGCCCGTCTCTGGTCTGCAAGTGTTCCAATGTCCTGAAGGTGTTTCCTCTGTTCCTCATCGAGGGCCTGTGTTAGTGCCTGGTACCATGCTGGGTCACGGGTCTGAATATCTGCATAGCAGTAAAGTCACTTGAGACAACACATTCAACATGGACAGATCTGCTGGGATGAACCACAAATCTGATATTATCGTACTCTGTAATATGGCTTTGAAGATCTGATACTCGTCCACAAAGTTGTCTTCGTCATCGACGGTCGTAGTGTAGCCCTCGAGTGCCGTTTCCTCAGCGTCATCCTCCTCCCAGTCTTCGTCGTCTCCATCCTCTCCAGCCTGCTTGGCGAGCATCTCCAGGTATTCCTGCCCCTCCTCATCAATGTCGTCCTCGTCGCTGCCCAGCTCAGCTACGACGAGAGTTAGTCATCCCAGTTATAAACTGTTGTAATCAACATAACTATGATTTGGAGAGTAAGAAGACATATTCATAGCTTTTAATTCCACTGATTTTCAGAATATTGGAGTAATAACACTCATTTCCTACCAGTATCGTCCTCCTCTTCCCTGTCTTCATCGTCATCATCTTCGTCATTGTCGTGTTCTGCTCTGCAGGCGTACGCCCTCTTCAGGCCATTGAACAGAAGGATGGCTGCTGGAAGAAGCTGGCTGGCCACCTGGTTAACAACCTGAGGCCTGTGCTCAAGGTCAATGAGAGCACAAAGCCCAAGGATGCACATCTTCCTGTCGTGGAGGCTGCGCGAGAAACAACGATTCGCTCGGTAAGAACAAGCTCAAGGCACTTCCAGCCTTCGTAAAGCATTAAACTCTCACCCGAGGAAGCAGTCGACGTCCTTGAGCCACTGGGTGATGAAGTGGTTTGTGATGGGTTCAGTGTTGTTGGGAAAGCGCAGATTCTCCAGTGTGTTGAGGAGAAGAGGCGGGCTGTAATAAAGTGCTGCGATTGCCACCTGCAGGCACATGGTCCTCAGCTCACTGGTCTTCACCTCCCGAGTCAGACGCTCCAGCGCAGCAGCCACGAACAGAGGCACGACCTGCAACAACAGGAAGCACAGTTTCATCTCAACATTATGCTCCTTCTGGAATTCTGGGTAATGGCTGTAAATTTTTTTTTTCCCAGATGGTGAATTTTGGAAAAAAACAGTGGTTTGGACCTCTGAGCCAGAAAACTGGATGCTACGTTTTCTGGCACTGACCTGGTCAATTCCACGACCTTTGCACTGCAGAATGATAACCTCTAACAGCTTGGCTGCGTGACACTCTGGGTCCTCACCTGGATCACCTGTCAAAACCTGTGAGGAGAAATTCAGTTAAAGCTCCCAATAAGCAACACTTATTGAAAACAAGTCACTGAAGGCACAAGTTTACCTTCTTGCACATGCTATAAATGATCTCCAGGTATTTGGTGTCAGATAATAAGGTGTCTGTGTCAACTGTGACGTAGTTGTGAAGAAGAGGCATCATATCTGAAACGTAACACCACTGAATCGTAAGAAAAAAGGTATTCTCTGTGTTAGGATAGAAATGTTGATAATATTACAGAAACTGGCCAAGCTTTACCTGTAAAGTAGTCAAAGCCATCCTGCTGGAAGACTTCATACACCAGGGGAAGGAGTTGCCACATTTGAGGTGACACCTGCTGGCAGGTCAGGCTATGAGCCAAGGACAGAATCTCCTCATAGAATTCTAGATTTTAAGAAATGAGAAGCCTTAGACACAAATATAATCATTTCATCAAGCAAATTTCTTAAGTTGCCATCTAACAGTGCAACATACACCACTAATACTGACCAAGTACGTGTTGCTGTAGCACTGTGCCAATGACCTGCAGACAGATTCCCTCCAGCTGCTGCGTGATCTGAAAAAATAAAACAAATCGCTTTTTATGACTGGAAAAACTTTTATGTGAATGAGAAAATGTTTTAGTTGTAAGTCAGTTATTTTTCTGAACGAGGAGGTAGTCGTAATACCTCTGGCACCTCCGCAGTACATGTTCACTGCTGCTGTGGCTATAAATAGTTCCTATTCTGACCAGAATGTGATGATCCAAGCTACTGAGCTGTTATGTAATAAAAACGATTTCTCAGTTTAAAAGAATTCCTGGTTGAATACAAAAGCTTTTTATTTGCGGGCACCCACAGTCCTGAGTTTAGACAAATGTGCTGTCAGAGTACTCTGGCACTATTTCTAGTGTCTACTTCAGTTTCTGAGTCATTTCAAACACGGGTGGGCTAGCATGTTCCCAAGTGTTGGTGGGTAGCAGCAGTGAGAGAATATTCCTGCAGACAAGAGCTGCGTTTATAGACAAGTGCCGCTGAGACGAGTTATCAGCCGCTAAAGTACGCATGTATTTTTGTGTTTGTATGTGGGAATAGCAGTAAGGCTGCCAACCTCTTTGTGGTCTTCCACCACGCTCAGCAATGTGTCAATGGTGTTAAGAATGCCCATAGCAGTCACAGCTTTGTCATCTCCGCCCTCCTCATCAGTCCCCGCCTGAATCACTTGGTTGAACGTCATCGCCTGTAGAGATGAACAAACACATCAAGTCTGCGCCTGTAGTTTTCAATATTGAAACGACAGTTGCAAGGCATCTTCTTGTGACGTGAGCAATATCAATTTTAAAACAATGTCTCCTCCAGTAATTTAGGCTGGTTCATGACTGTGGTTTGTGTAATTAGGACTAAACAAACACAGCCTAGCAGTGTGTAGTTTATGCCATCAGATAATGCATGATATCAACATGTGTCACAATAATGAGCTTACTAAGTGTTGTGTCATCTCCACCGCTATCGGTGTGACCTCATCACTGTATTCACAGATCATCTTCTGAATAACGTTGGTGAGGTCATCATTCTCCGTCTCCCTGACGATGTGAAGGAGGGCCTGCATCACTGGTCGGATGAAGGGGGTGATGTATTCTTTGGCTAAGAAAATAAGAGATTATATAAAATGTCAATTGAGAACATTTTTTGGATTTAGAAGAAAATCTACAAAACAGCTATCAACATAAATCCAGCTTGCCTTTCTCCTGGTTGCTGATGAGAACCTGCAGGGCAATAGCAGCTTCTACTTTAACCGGCATCTCGTTGTCGTTGATTAGACAATGGCGCGTCAGCTCAAGAGCTGTCTGCAGGTTCTGGTCGCTTTTGAACTTCACCTCACAGAAGTAATGCAGCACCCAACAGGCCTGTGTGAGACGGAATCGGACGAATGTGGTGAGACTGGAAATGATCTCCACTGTAACACGACTGCTTGACCGGAAATTAAAAATCACATACCCTGGCTCTCATGTAGCCAAGTTCATTGCGGAAGAGGGGGAAGACGTGATTCTGCAGCATGAATTCCATCTGGTCTTTGTATATTTTTTTCTGTGCAGAAAAGAAAAAAAAAAGACCAGAGTTTTTAAGAGTTACAAATGATTAGAACACATTTGAGGAAGATGGTTATGTTGATACAGCGTAAGTTACAAATGAATAGCTGTATATGTGTACCTTCAGCAGGATTTCAGCCAAAGAGCCAATCATGTGAAGGGCTCCATCTTTTTTTCTGGGGTCACATGCAGGATCAGTGAGAATCTGGTAGCAGAAACCCATGGTCTTTTGCAGCACCTTAACGCAATACAAACAAGATAATGGATTATGTAAAGCGTGACTTGTGAAGAGGAGACTTAATTGCTTGTTTATCCACTCCGAGGTCTTTAAGCATCCAGGAAATAAGCAAAAAAATATTTCAACTTACCTCTTTCCTTTTGTTGCAAGCGGTGAAGAGGAGAGTCTGTGCTGCAGTTGTTGGAGAGATGAAGTCCTCAAACACATCTGAAGCAAACAGCAAAATCCAGCAAAAAAGTTAAAAGTTAATAGCAACAGCCTAATTCCTCGTCAGTTACTGCATCCATCTTCTTTGCTTACCAAACTTCATGCGGATGTACTCATATGGATCCTCCTGCCACAACTCATCATCACTGTCTGTGTAACACATGAGGGGGAAAACCACATCCTGAATGATGCCCTGGAAAAAAAATAATAAAAAAAGGTAAAGAAATTGAGTTTCCAGAGTTGAGTTTCCTATAATATCTTCTCAGTTGGATGTAGCTATCGAGATAGATAGCTAAAACAACATTAAAATTAAAAACAACATTAATACCTGGATGTGTGGTTTGAGGTTTCTCCATGTCAGAGCATGCGCGATACCCTGATTAATATAGTTGACAGTCTGCTGGAGCACTCTTGGAGCCACGTACTGCTTCTCCTTGTACTGGTATAAAACTTTCAACAGAACCTAGTAGAAAAATGCTCACATTAAGGAAAGAGTAATTAAGTCAACCTGGAAAGCTGCTGTCACCATTAAACCTTCTGAAGTTCTTACCTGCTGAGCAGAAACTGCATATTCCTTCAGGAAAAGTTCAGCAAACTCTGTGTACTCTTTGGTTGTGTTGCCGGGGCTTCCATACCTGCCACAATTGTTAAAAAAAAAAGCAACGATTAATATTCATCACACCCAAACAAATTGTTTAAAAAGTTACTAAGTTGTGTTTGCCGACCTCTCAAACAGACGAGCCAAGATGTGAAGAGCCCACTTCTTACACTTCCACCATGGCAGCTCTGGTCGTTCATCTTCTTCTATTTGTGTTGTTTCCTGCAAAGTTTGAGAACAATATTTACACACTCGGAGCGCTTACAGAAATTAGATGTCAAGATCACAAATCAAATTTTTTTTACCAAAGGAACATCTCTGTCGACTACTGTCTTCAGGATCTCCATCCATTCTGTCAGGTTCTGTCTGTTGATGAGTTCCAGGGGGAGGTTGTACTGCAGAGACAGTTTATTTATGGGAAAAAAAAAGACGGTAGTACAGTGGGATGTTCCCCCGAGAGTTGGATTTTAATGGTGTAACAACAACAAATCGACCAAGTGCCACAATGTCAGCCAGTCATGTGCATCCATTACCTGGAAAAGGGCGTACAGAATTTTAAAGATCTGTTTCTGCACAAGCACAGAGTCGCTGGAGTGGTCGGGGAGTAGCTGGATGAAGCGGTCTTTCAGCATGGGCATGAAGATGTGCATGGCAGCCACCAAAGGTTGACGTTCTTCTGGTTTCTTATATCTGTTTCACACACAGCTCACGTCGTCTCAAACACAATGTGAATGCAATGCCGAGCTACATTTTAAAACAAGTCTGACTTACTCATAGTTTTTGACCAGCTGGTAGAGGCAGAGCAAGATGCCGAGCCATCCTGCACTGTTGTCGGACTGCAGATAAAAGCCAATCTTGTCCACGATGGCCGTCCACTTCCCAGGGTAGTCATGCTTGATCATATGGTGGATGCAGGTTGTCAACTGTACCCTGTCGAGTTCAAAAGTGCAGATAAAGATTTGTAGATTTAGAAAAGTCCCATCTTGACTCGGGCCAACACATTGCTGCAATGTTACCTGATGCGCTCGGGGGAGTGGATGATAGCCTCCACGATGTTGTCCCGGATAAACTGCCTGTCCTCGTCGGGAATGTTATTGACAGGCGTCTCTGTGCCTGAACCGTCACCATCGCTCCAGTGCTGAGTTATCATGTTCTTCAGATAAATGACACCTGGGTAGAGGCAAAAACTGATTTTTATGACCAGAACACACCATTTAAACACTCGTGTAAAAGGGCATTTTCCAAATAAATGTGTGAGGGATGGTGTTCTCCAATTGTAATTTACTTTTTTCTTATAATTGAAATACCGATTGAGCATTCAAATACACAAGCAAGACAGTAATGTAAACATAGCAGATACTGACCAGATAACGACTAAATGGGTACCTTACTGAATAATAATTACACTAAATACACAGGTTATCCCAGTATGCATACTAACATCCATGAGCAATCTGCCCTCTAAACTTGAAAATGAAGATGGGCCCCACAGTGGGAGAGGATGAAAGAGTGAATTAGACAGACTGCTGACACAAATGTCTACACCGCTGGCGAGGCAATCATAATCCTGCCTACTGATGCTGACAGAGCATTAACTCATTTCTATCAGCCTAGTCCCTTAAAAACCACAAAAATAAAACCAAAAGGACATCGCTACAAAAAGTCAGCTTTTCACTAACAAAAGGAAAAATTTTCACATTGTATTTTAATGTAAAAGGTAAGTGAATAAAAAGTGTAAATTTTCTTACATCATTATATTATAATGTATATTATAACCCCCAACTGCAGCTAAAAATGTGCTTCCAACAAAACAAATGAAATGCAAAATGTAGCCCTCACCATAATCATAAAGCAACATAACTGGATCAGCACAGGGGTTTTGAGCTTGTTGCTTTTCAAACACAAATCAAACCCACTTTTGTGTCAAGGGCTTATTTATGCATCTGATCTATATTCACATCATCAGAGCAGCGGTGAGAAAAAAATAAAAGACTCTCAGACCACCCCGAACACTCCATTTAATCAACACCAATTGTGACAAGATGCATTCTTCCCCAAACGCAGCTAAGGTATAGAATAATGATGGATGACTGGTTGTAATGTGAAGATTCATGTCCTCCCAGCCCTTATCTGTTGTTTACAATAGCAACAAACTGTGTACATATTGTACTTGCCAAAAGCGTATTGACTTTATATAACAAACCTAGTAGTTTTTGCTACAGCTGGAAATATGTTTTATTACATTGAAAGATGACACCCCACCCCCCAACCAACACACACATTATCTGTATATTTCCTATAATATGAACATTTTCTCAGACAGCAGCAGTTCACCAAGCACAAAATAAGCTACATTAACTGTCTCAAAGCAGCTGCTGCACTTCAGTGGAACATGCTCACCTCACAAAAACACTACACTCACATAATATCACTAAATTATCTTTTTGAACACATTATATAAGCTACCCGCTTGACTCACAGTCATGGAGAATATTACTAGTGTCTAAATAACCTTATATAGATCCACTTGACACCAAGCAACACAAAGACAGAAATGTTCTTCCGTGTAGCATTCATGTATACCCAAGAGGGACAGACATAACATTTCAAGTAAGTCTGCTAAAGAGCATTATCACATTAGCATTTTATACATTTAATAAAATCACTTTGGTTTTATTCTGATTCTAAAAGCAAGCATCTTCATAGATCTTAGCCAAACAAGCTCAACAAAGGCCAGTAAAAAATATTTGAGAAAATGACAGACTATGTTCATCCCAATAACTTTATGAAAGCACAAATCAGTGTAAAAGAAGTTGTGCTCACTGTGTTATTTTCTTCGCATGCATGAATGTTCAACTAAATATAAACCATTGTTTCCATCATAGTTTAGACTTACCTGCTTGCCTGACAGGCAAATCCAGCTGATCAGACATGGTGATGCGAAGCAGGGTGGACACAAAATTTACTTGGGTGTGACCCTGTGAAAAGCAAGTAGATGGATAGAATAATCATTTACATATTAACTCAAACTTGTGTGATATGATCAATGTCATTTTTTTCCATACTAAGAGTAATCCAGATAGTAATGACATGTTATTTTAATATTTTGTCATTAAATGCAACTTGGCAAGCTGAATTTTGGTTTGACACATTTAAATCAGCAAATTATGGATTCTGGTGGTTAAACTCAAATGTAACAATAAGCTTAAATATAAGCCCACTTGACTCAAATTAGGTATATGTAAGGATGGAGACAGAAATACAAAATTTAAAAGTAAAACCTATAGGTCATTGTGTCCTTTTCCATAATTATAACCAAGCAAATCAACTCATTTGGAATGAGTAAAGTAAATTAATTCCATCTTCCTGCTAAACAAACTAAATATTTCTTTGCTCCAGTCATTTACATGAGCCCACTTTTGGCATTTAAGTGAACAATGCTGTCACATGTATGTGTGTGTAAATGGGCAATTTCCCCATTGTGGGATAGTAAAAATACATTCTATTCTAAAGAGGCCTTGGATTTAGCATAGGTCACACATATACACACAAAACTTGTATCAAAGAAAAACAGAAAGGAATTATCCATAAATTTATTCTGCCACTTCTTTAGTATTTATTTACACATTAAGGTTGTAAAAACAGCACTGGTCGTCAGGAACACAATCTTAACACAAATTTCAACAAGGGGGCAGCTTTGCTAACATGCCATTACCTGGTTACCATTAGCTCACGTGGAACCAAACATTACATTTCCACTTTTCATGTACTCGTTTGTGGGGAAAAAAGTATGTTGTACCAAACAAGTAAATCGGAAAAGTTCGTTGGTTTCGCAAATAGTTGTCGGTGATTCAAGAATGTCATCAGTTCAGGGCTTGTCACAGTGACACGTGAGCAGCAGCTATTGCAGAGCTACGGCAGCTCACCTAGCAAAGTTAGCCAGACTAGCTGACAATAGCCACAGCGTACCCAACAATTAGACAAGTTAACCGACATAGTGCCGAGATCCAACGAGTGTTTCATGTATTCCGACACACCAGAGTTATTATAGCTGTATTACGTCGCGCTGACATGCTACAATAAGAAGTGTTGACTTGTTTAGCATTAGCCACACAGCTGGCCCAACGTGAAGCTAACGCAAACGTTTTTTTTTTTATGTGGCATAATGTTGTCGTCTTAAAAACACCACTGATGTCATAACAGTTGTCCTACATTGGTAAATATCGATTGACAGAGGAGCGTTAAAGGTCGCACAAAATAAGACGCCAAAATCCCAGTTTGATCGCAACGTAAGCAGACTCCGATGTGCGTGATCACACCATCTTGATGTTGTCAACGTCCGAGGCCCGAACACAGACCGCGCCACAACCTCCATCACAATTTACTGCTAATCTCAACTTTTACCTCGTTCAGCTGTCTCTCGGCGGCCTCTCGCAGAGTGGGGTCCATCGTGCCCCGAAGGGCCTCGATCAAAGCATCGGGATCCATTACAAAAAACTCTCTTTACGGCTCGGATTTTCAGATTTCAGACGTCTTATCAGTTCTCAGGCAATGCGCACATGGATGCACGGCTCTCCGGTTACCCGGCGCGAAAGGAAGCAGTGAATGAAGTACCCGGATAGATCAGCGCCAAATTTGTGCAACACGAACATCCGGCGACAGTTATAAGTGGGAGTTGTAGTTCTGGTGGTATATTATTTGTATGGATAACTTTTATTAAGTTAACAAAAATTGTACGAAAGGATGCTATTTTTCCCCCACCCCAACCACCCTCCTGGCCTATTAAGATCAAACTACAAAATCGACTATCAAAGGACCGGAGAACCTTTGACACTTGATCTTCCATGGATCAAAGTCAAACCTCAGAGTTATGAGTATATACCTCAAAAACCTATTGCTTTTTTCTGTTTCGTCTGAGCCGTAGCTCTATCCCGCAAAAAAAAACAAAACAAAAAAAACAAAACAAAAAAAAAAACAATTGCAACATAAGTCAATGTATGCCGTTATTTATTTCAATTGTGCATCGTGTGCGAATATGTTATTTGTTTTAATCCAAATCTCAAACTGTAAATTCATCTGGAAGCGTTTCAATATTAGTATCAAATTATTTATCATTAATCATAAGGTATGATTGTGATTGTGGTAATTAAAAATCTGTGGGAATGTAACAAATAGACATAAGTGCCAAATGGCTAAAATGACGGGTTCACAGGAAGGTTACCTTCTACGAATTGATAAAAAGATCTCATAAGCTTTTCTGTCAGTCAAAACCAGGATGAACAAAAATGGCATTGTCCATACGTAGAACAAATAAGGTTGAGTTGTGAAACCCAGCTATGGGGTTTGGGAAGAAGGTCATCCAAGCCCGCAGAGGGCGCTATGACAATTACCGAGGCCTCCATACTGACGGGCAGGTGAAAGGTTATCCTGTGGAACTCGTCAGCAAGCTGTCGTTACACCGGCGTAGGTCCTCCTTGGTCCTTCTCTGTCTGACCTCAAGTATCTTAAAAAATGGCTAAAAAACGTGCAGAAAGGCGAGAAGCCGATGGGATATCCACGACGGAAGACGAAACGAAGGCGAACGCTAGAAATTCACAATTCGTTAAAGGTTGGTACACTTTCAATTCGATTTGAACGAGAAAAAAACACTAGAAAAACACATTAAACACAATGACCAAATGGTGTTCTTGTTTCTACGTTAAAGTCACTGTAAATGCCAAAACACCAAATGTAAGGAAGACACTGGCTGGTTGTTTTAACACACCGGGCTAGCTAAAATTAGCCAACTGTGACTTTGCTAGCTGATTAGAACCAATTAAAACAAAAACATGACCAAGTTGGCCAGAACACATTGGTTTTGCTGTGAAGACAATTTATTTGATTCAACTGTTAGAGTTAGTGGTCCTTGTAAAATATCCCGTAAAGCAGCAGGAAAAACAACTATGGATGACCCCCTTGTGGACTAAATAACGTATATCAGGTACTATGGTGTAAAGAACAAAATACACTTATTTAATCTTCACATTGCAGTGCTTTACAAATTGCATCTATTTTTGTCCAATATAATGCAAAAGAAAGTTCTGGTTGTGGAAATCACCACCAATGCAACAGTGTACCTACTGAGATAAAGCAACAAGAAATCATCTACTATTGCATCCAGAGTATAGACTAATTTAAAAGACTGATAACTAATTAGTAACTAATAAAGATTAATTTAAAGAAGCAGGAGTAGTGTCTTAATTGGTGATCTGATCTAATGACCTGCTTATTCTCACAGAGCCTCAGCAGAGTGTGGGAGGCTCAGCGCGGATGTCACTGCTGATTCTGGTGTCCATCTTTACTTGTGCTGCCTCAGTTATGTATCTAGTCTACAGGAACTTCCCAGAGCTTTCGAAGTGAGTGCTTTTTCTAATAAATATTTGACTTATTTCTAATAATAATAATTACCAGAAATATTTGATTATAGCTTTGTACTGAATACAAAGTAATATACTGCCTGTATATTCACAGTTAGAAATGTTTTAATATATATATATCTTTTTTTAATATTCTGAGGTAGGCAGGCTCTTGATTTTTCAGTATGGAAAAAAGCCACTTGTTCAGACTGGGGATGAAATATGCTGGCAATGAAATCCTAAATTAAAGTCTCCTATCTGAAGAGAAAATAATTTTGTGACTTTTTTTTTCTAGTGATGAAATGGAGAAAATTAAGATCCCTAAAGACATGGATGATGCCAAAGCTCTGGGAACTGTGCTGTCCAAGTATAAAGACACTTACTACACTCAAGTTTTAGTGGCCTATTTTGCAACGTATGTTTTGTATCCTTTAAGTAAAGATGTGAATATTTCTATGTCTCCATTTTGTTTGCTATTAAGAGTGTTTTCAGGATTCCAAACAAAGACACTGTTGACAGCCTACAACGTCTTTGTATGTTTGTGATATTTAATGTCTTTTCACAGTAATTGAGGCTTGTATTATTGCCCAGTCAGTTAAAAGTCAATATTACCTTTCTATGTAGTTTTCCAAGTTTTTACCTTGACACTTTGTCCACAGCCTTCAGACATTTGCGATCCCTGGATCTATCTTCCTTAGCATCCTGTCTGGATATCTTTACCCTTTTCCTCTGGCTCTTTTCTTAGTCTGCTTGGTAAGTAACAAATCAAATGACATTTTATTAATAACAGACTGTTTTGTCAACAGTGGTTTATGAGAGCCATTCTTCTGGGGGTGTTGGAAGATATAATTATGTTGTCATGTACTGATGTGTGACTTGAAAGCACTTTACTACTTCTCGTGGATGACCTTTAGTCCCCTTCAAGTATGACATAACCTAAGTTAACAGTCTATTTCACATAACAAAAAAGCAAATTTAAAATAATGTTAAAAAAAAACTTAACAGTATTGGTAATAATTTTATTCAAATTATAGTGCATATAATTTCACTTAAGCTTTTATATCCAAAAATCCCCAGAGAGCTTCAGTAGAAATAGGCGATGCTTGCCTTGTTACATTTAACAGAAACCCAACAGAGATGTGTTTCCTGAAACCATGACCTGCTTACTCAGAATAATCCATGTTATGAGCAGTTTCATGTCTGTGCAAGTTTCCTCCGTATTACCCTCATTTCTGTCACCACAGCAAAAGACAACGTGTATTTGCATTTGGGAGCAACGTTCTGTGGTTGAGGCAGGGCTGTAAACATTAACCTGCTCATGAATGAGTTGACAAATGACTGAAAATCTGTTTAAAGACTTTAAGCCTTTGTGGGGACAGAGTATGGCAGTATCATTAGGCATTACTGAAGCTGAAAATGTGCGCACTGAGACAGAGATTACCACCTGTGATTGTGTGTGAACTGCGAGCTCCCCTTCCTCATCATACACTTCTGTTATATGTGTTTCCTGTTACCCACAGTGCTCTGGCCTGGGTGCTTCCTTTTGCTACATGCTGTCATATCTGGTGGGTAGACCCATAGTCTACAAATATCTGTCAGAGAGAGCCCAGAAATGGTCCCAGCAGGTAAAAACCAACACTCATTGTCAATAAAAGTGGTGATCATAAATAATCAACTGCATTTTGACATTGGAGAACTGTTTTAATGTTACCTAAAACCAGTAAATCAGGTGTTATATAGTCTTATTTGTACACAGGTTGAAAAACATAGAGACCATTTAATCAACTACATAATTTTCCTGAGGATAACGCCGTTCCTCCCTAACTGGTTTATCAACATTACCTCCCCTGTCATCAATGTGCCTTTGGGGGTCTTCTTCTTTGGTACCTTTCTTGGTAAGCCCGTCCATCGCATCTGCCATGTGTCACTTTGCTGTGTTGTTGTGTGTTTTCTCAACTCTGTTGAATCTGTGCCATTCAAAGGAGTTGCCCCACCATCCTTTGTAGCGATCAACGCCGGCACTACACTGTACAAGCTAACAACGGCTGGGGAGGCTGTGTCTTGGAACTCTCTGGCTGTGCTCGGAATTCTGGCTGTGCTCTCAATCCTGCCAGTCTGCTTCCAGAAAAAACTGCAGAAGAAACTAGAGTAGAACGCCAAACCTCATCATCGTATCTCCTGATCCCAGCATCCCCTTCTCTCGGCTCAGGAACGTGCAGCTGTCGATACAGTTGCTCTGCCTTGGTCTCAGATACAGCTGTTGATAGGCTGCGGGTGGCAGAATTTACAGCGCGTGAAAACACTTGGTGGTAGGTAGTTTCTGACATTAGGAAAATATTACCGGACTGCTACCTGCACAGGTGTTTTTTTTTTTCTCATTCATTGTGGCACATCTTGTACATACATAAAAATTATGTTTCTATTTATGAAATGATCTATTTATGAAATGTATGATTTGTGATGATTAAAGGTGCTACTTGTAGTCTTTTTTTTTTTTTTTTTTTGAAGGTGGTGTATGATTCCCATCTGAAACCAAATTTCAAATTTTTTTTTTTTTTTTTTTTTGAGCATGTGAAGGCAGTAAAAACACTTGTTATATCCAGTTAGTAGCACCTTTAAGGTTTCGTCCCTTTATAATATTTCTGTGTCCATTTGGCATGTACCAACACAGCAATAACCTTGTCGCAGTGCTTTTAATAGGGTTTTTTTAGTTTGTAAGTGCGATGCTTGTTGCTTGCCTTGGCAAATGTCATGCAGTGTGAGGATGTGATGAAATTGATAACACGATAAGATTGATGCCAGCTTGTCCTTAGCCAATGAAAGCAGCACTGACAAACAGGGTTCCCATGTTTCATGCCTCCAAAAGGTGCCTGTATCATAGCTCAATTATATTTTCCATTTTATTTTTTCTTGACAAATGCCACTTTTTTGCACCGTTTTCCCCAACAGAATATACAGGTTTAAAATGGACTCGTTGCACAGCAGAGCAACTTGGAAAAGTCCAGAGGAGAACACAACTTAATTTCTACATTTATTTTTTGTTTTTACAGAAATGTGAGTTGTTTTTTGTAATGCCTGTCAACTTATTGCTGCTGCTTAAAAATGCAGTGAATGTCCATGCAGGCAACTTATTACTCAGTCTCTTAAAACTGCACATGAAAGCATTGAGGATTTTTTTTTTATTGTAATTATTTAAAATATTTCGTGTTACCTTTAATGTCTTATCATTTATTTCATGTAACTACTATTGCCGGATTAATTATTCAGACTGAAAAGGATTGACAACACAATACTCATCGTTTTGGGTTTTTAAAAGTTTAAACATCTTTTGCTCATAAAAACATGGGACATAACTCTGCTTTGGTTGGTTTTTTTTGTTTTTTTTTTTAAGGACTCAATTATTTGTAAGGAGAGTAGTGTTTGTACAACTGTTGGAAAAGGATTATATATAAACCAATTTTCAAAATGTCTTACTATCAAAGAGAACCAGTTTTATTTTGCCAAAGGAGGTTTTCTCTTTTATTTAACTTTTTAAATATTTTTTGCCACTCATAATAAATTGACTTTTAAATGTGGTTTCTGTCTGTAATCAGAGGTTGACGAAAAATCCTTGTTTAAGCCCTATAACACTTCACACATCAGCATAACTTTGTACTGAGCAGTGATGTATGCTGTATGAAATTTGTACAAATGACAAAATATTCTACTAATCAGTAATTTAGTTTTTTAATTTATCGAATCATTACAGTTGTCTTCAGAGAATCTGATTGAATTTTCAAAATAAAACATGCACTTCAAGCTCTTCATGAATCTTTATCATTTGAATTAATTTTAAACTTAAAGTGAATTTTCATTACCTGGCGTTAGAAATTATGTGGTAATTAAAAATGGATGCTATATTTTGAGATTTTAGTTCCACCAGATGGGGTCATTGTAACATCTGCAGCTACACGCTTTGACTGTTGGAACCAGCTTTTTGTAGTAAATTCAGTACGGGTAAATACATTTAAAAATAAATATCTAAATGTGATTGAATGGTTGACAATATGTATGGACACAGTGAATGATTTCACTATAACTTCTAATTGATCACGTGTCCATAACACATGACAATATTAACCCGGACTGGGTTATTTACAGAATGCGAAAAAGTAATAATTAAAAAAAAAATGTGTAACATACACACCTTTTTTTGTCATGTAATCTATTAGATCTGGTTATGACATGGAGAGGAACGGTTCCATAACATGCAAACTATGCAATTCTATTATCAAGAACTAACAATTTAAATGTTGGATTGAAAACTGTTAATTGTATTTTGTCTTCCAAACTGTTTAAGATCACGCCCATTTTTTTCCTGTACAAAAATATAAGCCTATATTTAAAGAACAAACTTAAAGAAGATTATCACAGTCGTGGTATTATTGATAGCCCAGAATGCATTTCGACTGCAACAATCTGATTTCTGTACATGTGCAAAGCTGGGGTTGATAGTGTATAATTAAGAAAGAAGTCGGAAATCCAGAAATGGTCCTTAAAAATAAGACAACAATGAATTACTTTTATTTCATTTATTGTAATGTAGCAACCACTTTATACCGATTGTATGTTATTTAGTTACATGTTATCTACTAATTATCACTAACTAACAAAAATAATCGTTTGAAATAAATAAAAACGTTCAGATTCGTATATAGAAAATCCGTTGATGTTTTATTATGAAAGATCCCGAGTGGAAGTTTGTTTGTCGTGGTTGTTCGCAGATGAATAGGTTAGCTCAGAATCTGTACTGATTTGCAGGCTTCGCAGTAACACAGCAACTGTGATGGCCGAACGAAAGCACCTCTCCGGGTCGCTTTAATATGCTCCCTTGCAGGGAAAAGGGAAGCACCGGACCAGTCTCAAAATGACCACCGCCTTCAGCTCCGGTTCCTGCCGATTCGCAGATTATTTTGTGATCTGCGGACTCGACACAGAGAGCGGACTGGAACCCGACGAACTGTCCGGTAAGCATATTAGCTTACATCGGGGTAAATGTAATGTCGGGATGATGTTCTAACGATAGCAACTACGGCGCGGAGGTGAAGAGAGTGAAATAACAACCACCAGCTGTTATTGTTAAGATTCTGCTCTCTCATAATCTGCCAGTTGCGTATTTATTGCTTTTACACATGTTATTTTTTTTATTAAAACCAACACAAAGCGAATATAACGTCAGGCCTTGCTGATCAGCTCTCAGCCTGTGCTCGCCGAGAATCGATGGGATTACAGGCTTGTTTTTGTGTCTTCCACACACTGACGTGAATTTCACCAAGTCAAACGCAATAATACACACACACACACACACACGAAATTACGAGCACCGCGGTTAAACTTGATTACAAATCTAGTAATCATCAGACTCTACTAGCTGTCATTCTGCAACTTGGTGCCATTAATTCACCAGAAATCCATAGGATGTGGATGTGGAAAGCAAATATGTATCATACGCTTGTGTCGACCTAACATCCTCAGCCCAGGAGATCTATATGGTGCACGGTGCATGCAGCCATTCTCTTGACACACCCCTGATATAAAGTACCATACAAACAGCATAAATATAAGATGCAAGGTGCTGTGGAATACCTGTTTGTTACTCCCCAGGTTTGTGACTGATTTTACTGGCATGAGCATGTAGAGAGGAAAGGGCTGACATCTGCTTTAAATCTGCATGCTGGACTGAGAGTCCCAGGATTGTTTAAGAACCTGAGCATGAACTTTAAGACCATGGTGCTAGTACTATTCTCCTCTTCAGAAGATTAGCAAAACTTTTCTTGATTAGAAGAACATTCAACAAATCTTATAGTCCCAAACAATTTATCTGAATTGATCAAATGAAGTGCTGTGTGGCCGTAAATAATTGTGTAATCGATGGGCATATTGGTGTTTCTAAAATTGGGCCTGATCACTATGGCCCCAACTCAAAACAACTACAAATCCACGGTGGTTCCATCTGTAAAAAAGTGTCCAACTACTAGTCTTGGGGCCTTATCAGCTTACACTGCAGTTTAAGATGATAAAGGTTGTTGTTGAAATGACTCATAATGACGATTTGAGCCAGTTGAAGGAAAAAAGAGAGAGGATTATCACATCTACAGTGCTAATGAACCTTGACCTTTTTCATTTAAATCCTTCCCGAGGAGCTGTTTACAGATCTTGAGTCAGTGCCTTTGCTGGGCACTGACTGGATTTACCTGACAGTTTTTGGTCGAAAACTGTATTTAAAAGCCTTAGATCGTTTAAAAAAAAAAAAACAAAACCTTAAGTTAATATCTAATTTATTTCATTTATTTGTCATGAAGACATTTCATGTTATTGTCGATGTGTTGCCTGAAAGCAAACTGGCCGACCTGAACAAGTCGGCAGACTGTTTGAAGCAGACTAAATACATAAGCTCTCATTAACTGGGTTACATCATTGTGTCTAATTTAACAATCTTGTTATCCAATTAGCTTTCTTATGTTTTATTTTATTATTTTTTAGTCTGGTGTATGTATGCCAAAAATCACGTTATGAAATGACAGCAGAAAGTGTTTTTTCCTCCCCATTATTTCATTTAACACATTTCTGTGCAATTTAATCAGATTTCAACAGTAAGAGCCCTACCAAAAAAAAGAAAGTTACTTCCTCTTTCAAGAAATAGTGCAAGTAAAAGAAAAACTTATACAGCCAATCCTTTTCTTTCTTCTTTCTTTTTTAAAAAAAAGACTCCAGTTTATTCAGGTTTTGTTTTCATTTGAGCCAGCACAATTCTTATATGATTTAATTACGCCAGCATTAATCAAGCCCGTATCGAAGCAAGTGTACAAGAGTTCTTGTGTATGTTTTGACCTTCCATCCACTGTGAAGTCATCTGTTTCAGGAGTGCATTTATCTACTAAGGACTTATCAAGTGTTCTATATAAACCCCTGACAACCGCCCTCTGCTTGGCAATTGAATATTATACAGTATTATATCTTTGTATATATAATACTGTTATATCTTTGTGTGTGTGTGTGGCCTTGGTTATCTCCTGAATATTAGCAAGAAATTAGCACCAAATCCTGAAATCGCATCTGGAGCAGTGACGGTAAAATGTCTGCATCCAGTTTCACACTGCTGTTTCACCTTTGAATAAGTTATAAAGTCATGAGTTGCAGGTCCTGTTACAGGTCAGTCTTCATGTTGCTTTCCCAAACTTTTTGACTGTGAACACTCTGTGTGTTAGTGATGGTTCTTGTAAGGTGGCTTAATAAATGCATTTCCTTGAAGCTGTGAAACTGTTCTACTTATTGCATGCTGTTTACACTCATCATCTTTCAGTGTCAAGTTAAGGACAAGGAAGAGTGGAATTTCCACAGTTACAGATTAAATATCACTATGACAGCAAAGAAAATCCTCCTATACATTACTTTTTTGTGAACTCTTGTCACTGTTTGAAAAAGTCACGTTGCCCTTTTATTAGCGTATTGTGCCTGTGTACCTGCAGTGATGTCATCATGCACGCGTGGGTGCTTGAGCCCGACATGAAAATTCTGATGAAATGTTTTGTGTGTGTGTGTTTTTTTTTTTTTTTTTTTTTTTTTCATGAGGTACTTAAAGCTAGTCACATTTACTGTTTTAATATTGTTGAAACTAAAGCCGTTTTGGACTTGCCAGACCACAATTCTTGGCTGTTGATAGATAGCTGCCCCTTAAGCTCACCCTCATTTTTAAATTGGTGCCGAGGAAGAGAAACAATCGATGCTGATGGGATAGAGCACAATGTTTGGCAGCACGATGAGGACATGATTAGCATATGTATGACCTCGTAGTCTTAGGGGCAACACCAAAAAAACACCGGGCACTGGGAGACATAAGTACATTCACACAGGCTCTATTTATTCAAATGCTAAATATCCTTTTGAATTTCCCAGGCAACCTCTCTTCCCCAATCCTACTCGACAAACAAAGGAGGATGAATGGCTTGACATGAACGCTGCCTTTAAATACATAATGTGAACTTTATTTTTATTTTAATGTTGATTTATAGACTCGTCAGGGTATTTCTTTTGTGATTTGCCTCCATCCCCAACTATATAGAAGACTGATAGCCTTCTTGAAAAGGTGTGATAACAATGTTTTACGGCTAATTAGCATAGGTGAGATTCTGGTAGTGAATAGGAAGTGCTTGTCTTCCTCATTTAAAGTCATCCCGTAAACTGACTAACAACTCTGCATGCATCGTTGAATCAAAAGTTCAGGCTTCTCATCAATTATGGATGTACACTTAAGGATTTTAGAAAAAATAGAAATTGGCCAGCAGCACTCAAGTGTCCTTCAAAATAATTTTTAATCACTTACTAAGATTACCAAGGGTGTCACACACACAATCAGGAAGACGGTAGTCGAAACATGTATGTGTATGTTTAAATCTCTAAAATTATTTTGAAGGACGCTTGAGTGTTGCTGGCCAATTTCTATTTTTCCAATTTTCTCGGGCCTTGCACCTTTTTATTTATTTTTTTATATACTACGGGAGTGCTCGTTTTTTTCTCTTTGGATTTACACTTAAGGATTTTACCTTTATATTATGGTTCAGTTCAAATCTACCAAAGAGAAAAAAATGCTTTCACAATAGGAACACTTGCATTGAAGGTTGTTTTATAGCAGCGTTAGAGAGAAGCTAAGACTTCCCATTTATTATCAGCGTTTCTTGTTTTGTTGTCAGGAAGGTGGTGGCGGGGGGAAATACATCCTGTGTGGTAAATGGGGATTTTTGATGCTCTTTGAAAATTTGGTTGCCCCAAAGTTTTGAAGTTGTTTCTTGATCTTATCACACCCTTGAATATGTCAAACCACAAAGTACTGTTTAAGAATTACTGGAAGATTTTCAGTGGGGAAACTGCTAGCCTCTGAGTGGGAAATCACAGTTCCTCCTAACCTCAAGGGAGTTTTACCTTTTTACCTGTCGTTGCAGGGCCATTAAACCTGCACCATCTTGTCTAAATCCAGGACTATGTCCTTTAGGATGACAGACTAGACGAACGCCATGCTTTGCTGGAAGCCTGATCCTACATTTAACTTCAGTTCCTCTCTATTTAAAAGAATTCATTGGATTCGTTTAACATGTGATTCATTTACTTTTAAATCTGCATAGGAAAAGGGATGAAGAGGAAAGGCTGCTATGCTGGCAGGCTGGTTTTTAACCTAATAAAGATCCTGTTTATGAGGTTTTATTGTTTTTATTTGAGAAAATTAGTTCTTTTTCTAAGGGAATAAGAGCATCTTGCAGAAGTTTGGAGTAACTGTTGTGTGTTTAGCTGAGAAGGAGCATCCTCTCTGTCAGTACCCGTCCTTTGGGTGATGAAGTGTTGATATTTTTGCTGCCGAGCTCTGCCTTCACTCTACTGTGGGTAATGAAGTCTAACGTTTGTTTTAACGTGGACTTCTCTCGGTGCGAGGGACATTTATTTTATTTTGAAGTCTTGTAGGTCAGGCTGAGCAGGACGAAGTATTCAACTCTTTGTCTTGTTTTATCATGTAGGAACGGCAAAATGCAGTTATCTACAGACGCTTTATGACAAATGAAGACAGCGTTTTTACCCAAAATTATTTTCAGGGTTACAGCAGCTTGTAATCCACCATAAATACCTGGCGAAAGCAGCACCTCTGTGCATAAGAATCCCAACATCTAAAACCCGGTCACCCTTTGTTATGAGGCAGGATAAATGGCGTATTTTCTGGTTTCATTACCAGCAGCAACAGTCGAGTAACCTTTGTGTCAGCATTCCTAAAGGTTTGAACAACCAGTTGCCTAAAACTATGCAGCGAGCATTGACTATACTCTCACCATAATAGGATCAAAATTTCATAAAAATAAGGAATTATTTAGGTCCAACCCTGCTATTCCAACTTTGTAATAAGCTCATTGGCTGACCCATCTTTGGTGATGGCGCTGATGTTTTTAAAAACTAGTTTGTGCTCCTGGCCTAGTTTCCTCCCTGTAAGCAGTTTGGATCAAACAACAAGTCAACCCACTTATTATTTTATTGATTTAGCTGGATTCATCTCACTCTTCTAAGAATGAACCTAATCGGAACTAGTTTATCGCTCCACTCAGCTGCTGAGGTGGAGTCTAAACTTTGGACTCTTGGCTAATAAACTTTACCTCAGTAAACTCCAATTGTTCTCAACATTTCTCACATTCATAGCTGAGATTATGTTTTTAAAAAAAGCCTGAAAACAAATACAAATCGGTTGTTAAACCTTTAAATACAGTCGGATAAAGGCGAGATCAAGCTCACATTTCTAGGCAAGCTAGCTGCCTCCTGTTTGAAACTGGTGTGTAAACAGACAGGAATCAATGGCATGCATGACAGAGTTCACATGCAGCTGTGGTGCGCTGCGTGAGCTTGGGTTTCCTCCAGCAGTAGCACTGCTTCTGTGATGCTTGAGAAATGACTGCATGAAGATGGCAACAGCAAAGTGCCCTACTGAATGTAGACCTTTTTATAAATGTTAGATAATCTCATTTATCTCTATGGCCTCTTCATGCATTGGTACATTCTCTAAATAGGTCCCATGACTGCTTGCTGAAGATACACACATTAGAGTGATGTTTTACACCACTGGGACATTATGTAAACTGGTTGGATAAGAAGTCACACATGAACAATGGAGGAGCTTGTGCTGATGGCGTGTTTGACGTCATCAAGGAGACATTTGAGAAGAGGATGAAGACAGCATGCCGACAGTCAACTGAACAGTATTAGAGACACATCCATTATATATGGAGTGTGTGTGTTATACAGTAATTGTTTTGATTGCTGGTCGTAGCATTGACCTCTACTGATCAGTCAGTGTTCAACTGGCTCATGTAACCTTTTAGAATGACCTTGGCTTGTAACATACATTGACCGGCGACTGGTGGATTATCTCAAAGTCCTCCTCTTATTAGCAGCAAGTTCATGAACGCTAACCTGATAAACCGTGTCTGAAAAAGTGTCCTCCACTATGTGCATGTTAGCATGGCATTAGTTTCTAGCGCCAGGCCTCAGAGACCTACTCGGTGTTATTAAAAGCATAACCCACATATGAAAAAAAAATGTATTTGCATGGTCTTTTAAGGAAGGGAAAAGCAGAAACGCTTTATCCTTGCGTCATGACTCCGCTAGCTGCATTTGATTAGCCAGCCCAGCTGACACAGTGTGTACAAGTGCAGTTTGTACACTCAGAGCAGAGCTCCGAGATCTGGGGACGCGATTTCACAAATGAGAAGTGATGCGCTAACCACTCAGAACCAGGTTTTTAATTCTATTTTTGTTTTATGTGTTGTGTAGCTTTATGCCAGTATATAGAAGCTACTAAATTCAGAGATGGGGCCAGAGGAAAATTGGCAAACGAAGGTAACCCTCCCACCACACACACTCCTCCCCTCTTAACCTGAGCTCGGCTTTAACCCTGCAAACTTTAACCTAGCACTCCTTGGTTTCACCCCTCCCAGCAGCCCTGTTTTGTTTTTGTTCTTTTCAAACCTTTTCTTTTCTTGCACAGGTTTGGGAACCTTTCTGTTGGCACACCCTGAATCCCCTCCTTTATTTTCCTCCTCCTCCCTCCTCACCTCCATCAGTGGCAGTGCAACAGTGAGCTGATGGTTGACAATCACTGCTTCTGATTCTCACACACACACAAATCTCTCCCCCGACACTCTAACTGATGTTTCAGTAATAGCTTGGTGTGTGCATCACTTCTGCTTTACTCTGGGTTCAAATCAACTCAAAATGTGCTTTTCTATGACTTCTTATTTTGCATTGCCACTAAAGCTGTCAGGAAGCATTGAAATCCATCAATTATGTTTTCCTACTTAAATTGTCTGATGTGGAGAATTTGATGCTGCCTGAGATGGAGTTGACAGCTTTAATTGGTGCGATACAGTCTTTCTCTTGAGACAAATGTGCAATAGCTTTCTCCTCTAGAGCTGCATTTTGAACCTACTTCTGATCCTTATACAGTTTTCTGCTCCTTTGTTCTACTCACGGAAGTATGCAAAGCTTTTAAAGTTTCTTCTTTTTTTTTCCTCTTTTTTTTGTTTGTATCTGCCTCTTTTTTTTCCTCTGTTTTAGGTGAGAATTTTGAGCAGAGTCCCCTGCGGAGAACCTTTAAGTCCAAAGTTCTAGCACATTTTCCCGACAATGTTGAATGGAATCCATTTGACCAGGATGCAGTCGGCATGGTATGTTTACGAAACACGCATTACCTTGATATTTCTGGAAGGGTATAAAATGGTCAACATTTGCTTTATGGAACTGGCATGAATGTCTAACATGATGAAAGACACTGTGTCAGGCAATCATTTCTGTGGTCTCACAGCTCTGTATGCCGAAGGGTCTGGCCTTCCGGACGCAGGTTGATTCCCGGGAGCCTCAGTTCCACTCCTTCATCATCACTCGAGAGGATGGCTCTCGGACTTACGGCTTCGCCCTCACTTTCTTTGAGGAGGTGACCAGTAAGCAGATCTGCAGCGCAATGCAGACTCTTTATCACATGCACAACGCAGAGCAGTACGACATCTTGCACACCCCCATCTCGCCACCGGGATCGGAGGAGCAGAGGCACCAGCACGCCCACCTCCGTCCTGTGCTCCACGCAGCGCCCGCCATCTCACGTCTGCAGCGCTTCAACTCATACGACATTAGTCGTGACACGCTCTATGTGTCAAAATGCATCTGCCTGATCACACCCATGGCCTTCCCTCAGGCCTGCAGGAAGGTGCTGCAGCAGCTCCATCAAGCCGTCTCTTCTCCCCAGCCCCCTCCCCTCCCACTGGAGAGCTACGTTTACAACATCCTCTATGAGGTCCCCCTTCCACCTTCCGGGAGATCCCTCAAATTCTCTGGCGTCTACGGGCCTGTCGTCTGCCAGAGGCCGAGCACATCTGAGCTGCCTCTCTTTGAATTTCCCATCAGTGAAATGTTTGATCTGCTGGGGGTAGAGAATGTTCTCCAGCTCTTCACCTGCGCCCTGCTCGAGATGCAGATACTTCTCTACTCACAGCGTAAGTATCAAAACCTGCTGTGTCTCTTGCGCTAAATATACATTATCATGTAACTCGTGAAGGTACGTGTTATCTGTAACGGTTGATAAACTGATTTTTGACGGATTCTGCTAAAGGTGGATGATGTTTTATATAATAAATCATATAAATAAAATGTATATATAGAAATGTATATAACCTTTGAAACTTGGGAACGTCCTTAAACATCACAATTCTTGCATTAGAAAAACCCCATTTCCTACTACCTCTACACTGTAGTCCAGTATATTGTGTGATATTATTCCAGTGTCATGGGATGATTCTGCATTATCGCTGGCAGATATTAAAGTTGAGACTGTCTCTGTAAAAAGTGTGCCCAAAAGCTACGTGGGTCTGATTCACGCGCTTGACTGAGCTAATATCCCAGAGATAGGACAACCTTTTGTGTGCTTCCATTACAGTGCTGCAGTACCACGCCAGCGTTGGCCCACTCATGAATCACCCACAGCTCCTTCTACCAGCGTTCACATTTGCTAGCATGCCCGTGTTGGCTGGCCTTGTGTTACGTTTTTTAATGCAAGACTACAAGGCATCGTATGTAAAGGTTATGTCATCGTTCTCAGTTTTAGAGAACGAGCCTGTTCTTGGGCAAATTCGTTTAACTGTGCCGGTTCTGGACTGGTGATTAGATCCATTACACTGGCATGGCAAGGCAAAGGCTTTACAAAACAGCAGAGGCTGGGGGGGAGCTCTTAAGGGAGAAAGCTGTGTTGTTGCTAGGAAACCCGCAGACGTGGAGGTTAGTGGTGATGCAGGATGATTATTATTGGTTGGAAGTGACATCATGTTGCCCTCCCCATGAGGCTCATCACTGCGGAGTGTGTGGAGGTTGTTGTGTGGAGTTAAGCCCTGGCAGTCTTCCACAGAAAAGAAATAAGGGATTGATCTTAAACACACATACACACATGCACACCGAAAAGAGGGATTTCTCTGTCAATGAAGAGTTGAATAAGCTTATTGCTAAAAATAATGCTGGAATTCCTGTTCCAAAAAAAGAAATAAACAGGACTTTTCTCTTTTTTTCAAGGAAGCACACTGCTGCCGTGTCTCCTGCTCATACATAAAGCTTCTCTCTGGTCGATTATTTTTGGTTCCATTTTTTCATAGTGACTAGATGGATGAGGTGAAAATGAGTCTATCTGATTAAATAACTTCTTTGCCTTTAGGGCCATTTATATTCATCTTGGTAATGTGCACTCACTTGACACTTAATGGAAAAAAAAGAAGATAAAAGCCTGCTAGATTTAAGGACTGAAAATCTGTTATTTCTGAGCCAAGGCTGCATTCCTGCTTTTTCCCTGCAGTTCTGATCTGTTGACTGCATCAATTTAACTGCAATCCTAATTAATATCTATTATTGTGAAACTATAATCTGGGTTGTTTTTTTGTTTTGTTTTGCTTTTTTTGTCTTTCAGGCAACAGCAGTAAATTCAAGCCTAAATCTCTGTCAGTAAAGTGCATTTCTAATGGCTGACTCTTAGAGACAAGAGAAGTGGTTTTCTTGTCAGGATGTCCTAGTTTAGAGCAGCTGGATGATGTTAGTATTCTTGTCTGCAACCAAGAACAGGAAGCCCACTTTGATGGAGGATAAGAGGGAGGCTTAGGCTGAGCTAGCGGCACATGACCAAATGAAGGAAGGGTCGTTATTTTGGCACCATATTGGGAGCGGCAGCGCTTCTGCTAAACGCACGGTGCTTGTCAGCAGGATGGAGCAGGAATGCAGATGTGGAGGACCAGACACATATTTGCATGTCTGCTGGTTAAGTGTGACAGCCTGGCTGTGAAAGAGTGTCACTGTCATGACAAAAGATTGTTATGTTAAAGGATCAGCTGACTATGGCTGTGTTACTGTCCAGGGGGTCAGTCCTCATGTGATACAGCCCCTACTCACAGTGACCAAAATACCTTATACGCACTCTAAATAATGTTACTTCAGTAAAAACAGTCACAGTAGTGTAAATATCATTTAAAATGTTTCCTAACTTGTACAGCATGATCTCAGATTTTTACACTACTTTAACCTCAACTCGAGTCAGTCCTGTGCTGGGGAACTGAGAACTCACGCAGGCATCTGACTGCAGAGAAATGTCACAATCATTTTTGTCATTTGACAAAAAATATTTTTCACATCCATTTTTTTTGGTTCTGTATCAAGGTGAAAAACCAAGTCATGTGCCTGTCGTTAAATAATTCCTCACACACGACTCATGATCACGTTCTCTATCAAACAGAAGAAGGACCGTGGCTTGGCCAGATGCTGTCGTGTTGGTTAGCCAGATTGCTAGCTAAGCAAAGGAAGACAGCATTATGTGAAGCAGTGGACAAAAACAGTCTCAGCTCAGTGCAGTTAATAATGCCAGCTCCTTGTTTGCTGAAATGCTGTGAATAAAAAGTCAGATTAAACTCATCTTTTACACATTTTGTAATTTATGTGTAACAGACTACCAGAAGCTGATGACGGTGGCAGAGAGCATCACCGCCTTAATGTTCCCCTTCCAGTGGCAGCATGTGTATGTTCCCATTCTGCCCGCCTCCCTCCTTCACTTCCTGGATGCTCCTGTGCCATATCTTATGGGCCTCCATTCAAATGGCCAAGATGACCGCACCAACCTAGAGCTGCCACAGGAGGTACCAGTACAAATTATTTACTGATACATGTCTCACCATAGACTCTTGTATGTCTCATGCTCACCGTCCTTTGTTTCTTTCCAGGCTAACTTGTGTTTTGTGGACATCGACAATCACTCTGTCGAGCTTCCGGAGGATTTGCCCCAGTTTCCCAACAAGCTGGAGTTCATTCAGGAGATCTCGGAGGTGCTCATGTCCTTTGGCGTGTCTCCAGAAGGAAGCATTAACTCCAGCGAGAGCCAGCCCAAGTACCGCGGTTTCAGATCCGTCGACATGGTCTCTGACAAGCGTAATGGCAACCTGGCCTCACCTCTCAACTCCTACCTGCTGAGAGAGAACGAAACTATCGCCAGACTCCAGGCGCTGGTCAAGAGGACGGGTGTCAGCTTAGAAAAGGTGAGAAGAATGGAACTATACATAAGCGGATCCATAGATAATGACTGTTCTTAACACAAAGTCAGGACCAAATGAAAGAAGCTGGGACAACAAAGCAATAAAGAGTGAATAAAAAGAGAACATGGGGGCAACCAAACGACTTTGACTAACATTTGTTTTCTCTTGGTTTTATTTTCTTGCTTCTGCGTGTTTGTGCATCAGCTGGAGGTGAGAGATGATGCCAGCGGCAGTAGAGACGGGCGGTCCCAGTGCGACGAGGAGGAGCTCAAGATGCATCAGGTCAACATCCACGTGCGCGAAGTCTTCGCCAACCGATTCACTCAGATGTTTGCCGACTATGAAGTGTTTGTCATCCAGCCGAGCCATGACAAGGAGTCCTGGTTCACCAACCGGGATCAGATGCAGAACTTTGATAAGGTCAAATGTTATAGTTTTGTTTTGTTCAGTCTACTCCAATATGATCAGATTATTGTTTATTTACATTTTTCTTTTTATGCATAGGCATCCTTCCTGTCCGACCAGCCAGAGCCCTACTTGCCCTTCCTGTCCCGTTTCCTGGAGACGCAGATGTTTGCCTCCTTCATCGACAGTAAGATCCTCTGTCCCGACGACGAGGAGAAGGACCACACACTGCGGGTGTTTGACTGTCGTGTGGACAAGGTCCGCATGTTGAATGTCCGCACACCCACTCTGCGCACTTCCATGTACCAGAAATGCACAACCATTGAGGAAGCAGGTGAGGAAGCCTGAAACAAAAAGGGTTTGTAATGAAAATGGAATTCTATTATTGGAGAAATTCAGCATAGTGAGTTAGCACTACATGGAACATTGAGTCTGTACTAATGAAAGACCACTAGTAAAAGCATTAAAAATTATAACGCAAGTACTTTGTCATAGTGAAAGGTTCTGCTTGGATAAGTGTTTGGTAATTGCTGTCTTGTTTGCAGAAAGCCTGTTTAAGAAACGATATGAAAAAGCAGATTTTGCCGCTCCTGGACCTCATGCCTTTAGGGTTGCGAACGGCAAGGCTCACGTTTTTGATATTTGCTTTTGTTAACATCCCTGGGTGGCAGCGCTCCCAAACGTGTGTGCAAAGCAGTAGATAACCTCACGGAAGACACATAACTGCATTAAAGCTTGGACACTAACGATGATGCTGCAGCTCTTTGTGAGTCCTCTCTGAGATTCTTAATGCATTGCACACATGTTTGGTGTTGCACAGCTTGGTGACCATTTGAGCCTTTTTCACTGTTCACTGTTTGGGCTGCAACGAGTCAGACTACTGCATGCTAACTGTCTATTGTCAGCTTAATCTTGTCAGACTGTGCTGAGCCACCTACAGGTGGAACAGCTCTGGGCTGGGGCTATCCAGTTCCAGGCTGCTGCTGCGGATTGCGATGGTGTTTCGTCAGGCAGGAGTCACGTTGTTACTGCTGGTGGAAACACATCATCTCAGAATTTAAAATATGTTAATGGTGATGAGCTGCTAACTTCAAACATGGCTCTTGACTTTCAGCTTCAGGTGTCACTTTTCTTCTTGTATTTAGGTTCTTTTTCTAAACTTCGATTCTTTTGTTACACAGCCTATGGGGCGGTAGTCAGTCATCATAATAGCCTCTGTGTGAAGCTGTCTGATTCTGGTTTTGTTCCATTAAAGAAGGACATTTATTTATATTCTTTGCTCTGGCACTTCTTTTAGTTCTGTGGGTGTTTGGGAACGTCATCTTAGATCTTGTTTTGTCCTCTTTCTTCTGTTGTCAGTCATTTTGTAGTGGAAAAATGACACATTTTGCCATAATTATGCTTTTTATAGAGAGTACAATGTTATTGTGGAATTATTGTACCATTTAGAAAAACCAAGGAAGTGTCTCAGCTCAGATTATCTGTAGAAATAATTCTCTTGTTTGAGTTGAGATGGACTTCTTTTCAAATGTGAAATACCCATAATATCTACTTATATTTAGAGATTTTTCAAAGACAAAATGACCTCTGTTATGTACCTCGGTCTTCTCAACAGAGAAAGCCATTGAAATGAGGGTCTCAAAGATCGACCACACCGCCCTGCACCCCCACCTGCTGGACATGAAGATTGGCCAGGGGCGCTACGAGCAGGGCTTTTTCCCTCGTCTGCAGTCCGACGTTCTCTCCACCGGGCCCACCAGCAACAAGTGAATATCTGGGATTAAATATTTTTTATGGATTAAAGTGTTTCATGTAAAGCAACATTTTATGTTTTATGTTTAGCAGATATTCAAAGTCAGGTCGGTTTGTTACAGGTGGGCCAAGAGGAGTGCTCCTGCTCAGTGGCGGCGGAGGGATCGACAGAAGCAGCACGCTGAGCATTTGTATTTGGACAACGACCAGCGAGAGGTGAGAGGTTGCGGCCCTTGTTTTGTCCCTCAGCTCTCGTTTTGCACAGATTAACTGCCTGTGTTTGTTTTATTTTTGCATGAGCTTTTGCTCTATTTTAACCACACTCTCTGTCTGTTCTCCTCATCGTTTCTCACACTTCTGGACACCTCTTTTGTCCACCTCCATCTCGCTCTCATTCTCACACACTCTCAGCATGTAGAGTGCTTGTTTTCGGAGCTGCAGCTCCTGCGGTTTCTTGACTACTACTGGCTCTCGCAATCCTTCAAGCCCTGTCTAAAATCGGTGACTGTGGACGTGGTATGTGTTTAGATTTGTGAGGACTATAGTGTTGACCTCCGTTTCTCTGTAATAACCTGAAGCATGTGATAAGAACTCAGTAGTAGGCTGAGAGGATTTTCCTGTTAGACGTTTGCAGACTGAATCCTTTCTGTTGACAGAAGTACATCCAGGAGGCTCGAAACCTGGGCACAACCATCAGACAGCCAAAACTGTCCAACCTGTCACCTTCTGTCATTGCTCAGACTAACTGGAAATTTGTTGAAGGACTACTGAAGGAGTGCAGGAATAAGGTTTGTATAGTGTTTGTAATGTTGTTAAAACACACTATAATCCTAAAAATACAATATACAAGTATTCAAATATAGAAAAATCAGAGAATCTGTGACAGGCAATCTACACTTTGTTTTCATGACTAAATCATTTTAAAGTAATTCCTGTTAAGTTTTAGAACCTTGTGAAAAGTTGCTGTTGGCCTCAAAACACAGTTGTTGTTCAAAACAAATGAAATATCTGAAATTTTCATCACTGAGACTTCATTTTAATCTGTTTGAGTTTTACTTAATGTCGGTAAGCATACTGCAATCAGTTCATATGGGTTGAATCACTCTAACAGTGGATTAGCCCTCTGTCTTTAACATTAGCCTGTAGGAAGAAAGAGCTCAACTCAAATTCCTGTCTGTAGTTTCAGCTATAATTTTTAATAATAATTGTTCATTTTCGGGGGAGTGGTGGTCAAGTGGATAAAGAGGCGAGGCCCACAACCTGGATTGAGATGCCGGTTCAAATCTAGACCAGATGAGAGATCTGCATCATTTGGCCACCATTTTGGGCCCTTGAGCAAGGGCGCCTTAAAGTGGCTGGCCACTGCCATTGTGTGTGTGTGTGTGTGTGTGTGTGTGTGTTGTACATGCATGTGAGTGGGTACAATGCAGAGGTCTAATTTCCACTTGTAGATAAATAAAGTGAATCTTCTTCTACAAAATTCAAATTTACTGGCTTTTCTGAGCCTTACCCTAACATTTCAGTATGATTAGTTTCCTTTTCTGTGTTAATTTATCTGTTTCCATGCAGACGAAGCGTATGCTGGTGGAGAAGATGGGTCGAGAAGCGGTGGAGTTGGGCCATGGAGAGGTCAGCATCACCGGTGTGGAGGAGAACACTCTAATTGCGAGTCTCTGTGATTTGCTGGAGAGGATCTGGAGCCATGGGCTGCAGGTTAAACAGGTCAGGAAGGAAAACTTTTAAATCAACACAGCAACCTTTTTGTCTGATCCCGGTGTTCTCGACTCAAACTCGTTTGATTTTTCAGGGCAAATCTGCACTGTGGTCCCACTTGCTCCACTTTCAAGAAAACAAAGAGAAAAATTCAACTCCAGGCAGTTTGGGACCTCCTGGTAAATGATGACCTCTGTTCACATGAGTAAAAAAATTTAAATGTTGTAGCCTGCCTAATTTTATACTTTTACTTTTTATACTATTCTTTTAAAGGCTTAATTCATGACACTGAGAGGCGCAAATCTGATGGTGGTCTTTCAGCCATGGCCCCCCTTAAAGTGTCACTGATCCAGGACATGAGGTGAGGAGGACTGTAGCTTATTTACATTTGAGTTGAATAAAGGGAAAAAAAATGTTCATTCACTGAACCTTAAAGTTCTACTTTCTCTTTGCTGTCTGTAAGTTTGGTTAGATCAAACATTTGGTTAAGGCTGCCCCCTTGTGGTTGATTCAGGTCAGACAGATTTGTGGCATCCCACTTTGTTTACATGATTGTCAGTGGATACTGCAGAAAATTAGAACCATCATTTCATGAATCTCTAAAGTTAATTTAACCTTTGAACAAATGCACTTTGCAATGGATAACACACATATGTATGTGGAAATATGTAATTTACACACACAGCAACACAAAATATGCCTTATTTTCACAACGAGTTCACAATGTAATAATAAAAAGTTAAAATGCAGTCATATCAGAGTAGTTGTGTTTACACTTGTGTGTGTGTTTGTGGAATCGACTCATAGAGAGTGACGAGTCAAGGTTTGTGTCGTGAGGAGGAGGCGTTGTGCGTAACAGCACGTTACTTCCAGTCTAATTAACAGAGCCCCGCCAGTCTGACTAAGATGCCAGGGTCAACCTGGAAGAAAACGTCAACCTTTCTCCATAAAGTTTAATAATTCATAATATTGTTGCAAAAATAGTTACTATATCGTATGTTTTACAAATGATTATATGACAAAAATCTGCAGTATTTTGTTTTTTATTGCAGTAGCAAGATGTGTAATGCATAGTTATGTCTGTTGCCATGGCAATCACAAGCAAGGAAAAGTGGGTTACTTGGTTTGTGAGCAAACACGATGGGTGGAGACATTGAGGGGGGATGGAAGGTAGCAGAGTGGGTGCAAGGAGCTCTTAGCAGACAGCCGTGTGGCACAGGTGGAGTGGGAAGAAACATGTCCTGACACCAGAGCCATGAGTGATGACATAAACAGAAGCTCTGGGTCTGATGTCTCTGTCACTGGTGTGTTTAAAAATGTGTTTAATAATGTAAAATTGACAAACCTATGACCCCATGTTGTCTGCAAATTACAGTATTTGAATTACTGACACCACATTTAATCATTTGGGTACAACAGTTGTTACCCAGTTGTTGTACCCAAATGTTGTTCTTTTATTTTTTATGAACTTATAATTTAAAAGCATTTTAGTTATATTTACTTAGTTATTGAAACCAGCTGCGACAGGATGAGTTGCTTTAATAAGTATCATAGGAAACAGGCAATGATAGTTGAATTGTGTTAAATGCAAAGTTGACCTCCCCTAACCCTAAATGTGTTTTCCATGTGCAGACACATCCAGAACATGAGTGAGATCAAGACCGATGTGGGAAAGGCCCGAGCCTGGGTCCGCCTCTCCATGGAGAAGAAGCTTCTTTCCAGACATCTGAAGCAGCTGCTCTCAGACCACGAGCTAACCAGGTAATGGCTCTTGCTTGGAGTGTTTTCCCACCTCTCGTAGCTTCCTTGTCCCTTTTTCCTATCTGTCTTTCAGGAAGAATGTCTGTCTCCTGTGATATTCAGTATATGTGTGATCCATAAAACATAGAATCATATGAAATCGCAGAGCATCAGACTTTGGTCCACCATCACATCAATAATTTGCAGCATCCTTCATAATTGATACTGTATCTGACTGTGAACTGGGTCAAAGGGGTTGTCTGGCTGCCTTTCATCACCTTGTTTTTTCCTTCTTTCAACTTTGTGAACCTAATCCCAACCAAATTTCTGATTGTTTATTATAGAAAACTTTACAAACGATATGCTTTCCTGCGCTGTGATGATGAGAAAGAGCAGTTCCTCTACCATCTCCTGTCCTTTAATGCTGTGGACTACTTCTGCTTCACGAACGTATTCACAACCATCAGTGAGTGTCCTGATTCCAGACAGCAAAACAATTCATAGTGTCAAAAGTGATATGTTTCTGATGTTTGCTCTGATCCCTGCTTTCCAGTGATTCCCTACCATGTTGTGGTTGTTTCGAGTAAGAAGCTGGGGGGCTCCATGTTTACGGCCAACCCCTGGGTGTGTGTTTCTGGTGAGCTGTCAGAGACTGGGGTCTTGCAGGTCCCCAGAAATACTTTGGAGATCACATTTGAGGTTGGTAGCGATTCTTTTACTAGAAAGGGTTGAAGATGTGATAGATGATGCTAAATTCATGATCATTTAGTTTGGTTAAAATAGGTTTTCACTGGCTGGGGAAATGATGACTTTTTCATGCTTCTAACAACAAACTGACTTTTTCTTTCTTAATATTAATTATCCTCTGAAAGTTTTGCTCAGTGAACATTTTAAGTTGATATTTAATATATATATTTTTTTATAGTATAAGAAAATCAGAGACCAAAGTCCAATGTGTTGATCTTGATTTAATTGTGGGCGCCACGTTTCAATTTCATGGTCTTTAAACATTATACATTTTTGGCAAATTGAATGTTCTAAATAAACCTCTGTATCAGTGCCAGAACCTCGGGAAGCTGACCACAGTGCAGATGGGTCATGACAACTCAGGACTCTACGCAAAGTGGCTGGTGGAGTGCGTTGTGGTCCGCAACGAGATCACGGGGCACACTTACAAGTGCGTATGTTCTTGAAGAGAATGGAGCATTTCGCGGTGTTTTGTTGACCGCGTGGTTCTGGAGCAAAAATGAAAAGTTTGTTCTGCAGGTTTCCTTGTGGACGATGGTTGGGGAAGGGCGTGGACGACGGCAGCCTGGAGAGAATCCTGGTGGGAGAGCTGATGACTCCAACCACCGAGAATGATGAACGACTGTGTCGGACTCCCCCAATGCAGCAATCCCCAGGGATGATGAGGCGGTTTGTTACCATCTCACCAAACACCAAACCAAGTAAGTTCACCAAAAATCATCATTTCAATTCCCAAATAAAAGTTTTATTAAGACTTTGATATATATTCCGTTGGAGGAGAAATGTGTCTTCAGTTTTAAGTTGTAGTGTTAACAATGTGGTAGAGCAGCATTGTCCTTCACTGCTGAAAGGTTCCTTCCTGTGTGCTCATGTTCATTGTTCGCTTTCTTCTCGTCTAGAGTTAAACACGGGTCAGATCCAGGAGGGAGTGGGAGAGGCCATCAACGGGATTGTGAAGCACTTCCACAAGCCAGAGAAGGAGGTGAGACAGTCTAGACAGGCTCCAACATGCAGTTCTATTATTCATCACTACTGATGAAGAGCAGCTTTCTGCTTTGGTGGTCCCCCACACCCCTCAGCCACTGAGAGCCATGCCATCATAATAAGTTTTCAGAAAGCAGGATACCTTGTGTGACAAACTTTTTTTATTGCCATGCTGATACGACAGATAAACCATCTGTCAACTCTATAAAACTTAATAAAACAATAACTCTTCACTTCCTTGTGACCTTTATTTATTGTTAATACAACTTTTTAATGTTGCATATCAGTAATTTAACAAAATAAAAAAACTAAATGAACGTTTTATAGCCTAGTGTCCATTTTATTATAAACTGTATATTCTTGACTTTTAATATGACAACTGGATTAAATGGGAAGCTAATGGGAACTACTTCTATAATGTGGGTGAGAAAAAGACGCAGTTTAATCAGTAACAATTGCAGGTGTGTTTTTCTGCTCTGTTCGCTGTCCACAGAGAGGCAGTCTGACCCTTCTGCTCTGTGGGGAGTATGGACTCGTCTGGGCCCTGGAGCAGGTTTTTCAACATGGTTTTAAATCACCTAGACTCTTTAAGAATGTCTTCATCTGGGACTTCTTAGGTAATTCAGAATATGATTGTTTTCTGTCTCTGAACGCTGTAGTAAGAAAATGTTTTCTTTGAAGAACAGCAGCCAAAACCTTTGAACTTACAGGAACTTACTGCGATTGTGATACCAATAACTGTTTTTTTCTTTAAACTATTTCACACTGTTGGTAATTTTTCCTCTTGTGTGTCTTTTTTTTTACTTAGAAAAGTCACAAGTGTATTTTGAAAGCGCAGAGCAGCGGGAGGTGACCCCAGATGAAAACTGGCAAACAAGAGTACGGCACTTCTGCCGGTTCATGCGCGCCATCAACAGTACATCCAGAAACATCGGGAAGGATGGGAAATTCCAGATGCTTGTTTGTCTGGGTGCGAGGCAAGTCAGGAACACACGCTGACCCCCCCAAATCTATGCAAATGCCACATCCTCTTAATTCACAATAAAGCTTGCTGAACTACTCAAAGCACCATGTTGGAATGTTTCCCTATTAAACAGTTCAGTTGCATTATGTTTACTCAGCACACCGGAGTTGAGAGTTGTAAAATAACAGTTAGTTATTACAGTCTACTGAGGTCAGTGGAATACGTTGTTGTACTTCTGTGATTTAAATTTGCACCCAGCCTTTTTGATCTGAGTGTCTGTGTTGACTCTGTCTGCGTTTCTTTCAGGGACCATTTGTTACATCATTGGATCGCTCTCCTTGCAGACTGTCCAATCACTGCTCAGATGTATGAGGACACTGCTCTAATTAAGGACCGATCACTGGTAAACTCTCTGATCCGAGTACTGCAGACTCTGCAGGAGTTCAACATCACCTTGGAGGCTTCACTTGTTAAAGGTGTGGGTATCTAAACCAGCCTGACTTCCCACCAGTTCTACCAGCTGGGGACCACTAAAACCAATAACTCAAACTTTTATATGCAGAAACTGACTTGAACAACAGACGTTTTCTGGCTTATATTAAAGCTACTGTTACATTTGCCATATATCAAGTGCAATGAGCCTTTCAAGATTTGTTGTTATTTTTATCCTCGATGATGTTGCATTAGATGTTAAAAAAAAAAAAATTATGTTTTCTATTCTGAACTTTGATTTTCACATTATTGGCCTACTTGCGCGAAAATGTTTTATTAAAAGCTACATATTTTCATTGTTCTTGTGAACTGCTGACAATGGCTATATTTAAGGGAAAGAGGATCATACTGTTAATATATTTTCAGAGAGAACAGTATTATTTTGTTAATTCAGTCAGGTTGCTTGCTCTGTTGTTAACTCAGATCCCATGTCATGCAGAGATTGAAGCAAAAGATGTAGAAGTATGCTTTATAAGTATGTGTATAACAAAGGGGTTTGCAGTGTGGAAAATGATTCATCTAACAAGAAGTACATAGGCTTGCATTTGTCCCTTGAAACTGCACTAGTATGCAGATTTTTACATGGATTGTCCTGAGCAGAGAAAGAAAAATCCCTCTTGCATATTAAGAATGTGACTTCAGCTTGTATCCAATGATGGAAACTATATTCAGATAGATAAAAGAAAACATCCCAAGTCCTTTGTTTGTGTTCTCTAGTCCTCCATGAGATATTTGACCCTGCTTTCTGCACAGAGTGAATCCAGTAACAGGTTTATTGTAAAGACCTCCAAGAATACGATACTCCCCTGTTTTTCTCATCATGGTTTCTTGCTATGCAATGCCCAAAAGAGAGAAAATTGAACTCCCTACAGGCTCCATATCAGGGTGTTGTGAGGTTTTACCAGGCTCCCCCCTCGTCCCCATCTTCTTTTACATATATTGAACTTACTGTGCAGAACAGATTTTATATGTGAAGGACTTTTATGTGCCAATGTCTGGAATGGCAGTTGTACTGGCCTGTGTACGACCCACTCATGAGCATCTTGGAAGATATATTTTTTCCAAAATTGTTGTACATTTATTGACATAGCTGTGTAATGTAGTGTTTACTAAGTGAGCAACAGTGTACAGTGTAAAAAAATAAGAATAAAGCATCTGTACTAAGGTTAAGTCGCTTACTTTTATTGAGTTAATATGAAAGTAAATAAATAGACTTTATTTGCAGTTATAGTTTTCATGAAGGAAAATATGATGGTTAGGATCTATTTGATTTGCATTTTGTACCAAAATATGTTTTATATTTTCTTCATTGTCCAAAATTTATTTGAAACTGTCGATAATGCAACGCAACGTTCTGTCACAAAACATTAAATGTAAAATGATCGATGGCTGTGTGAAAGTCAATTTAAGCCCATTTCAGTTACACACTTTTCTGATATAAAGCGGTACAAAAGTCGGTCAGCTTTTACTCGAGGACAATCAGACGGTTCAGAATTATTAGATAAATAGTTAATAGCCAAAATTGTTGCGTTTAAATCCTCTGCTAATCGTGTTTTCTCAGCTGAGAATGTCAACAAAGTCTTCGCGCCATTCTTTAGCCATTCTTGATGTGCTGTTTTTTAACCCTTTGAGTCAAATGCTTTATGGGACTTGTAGTTCGAAAATACAGTTACATGCGTAAGGATTCGCAATTCTTGACTACATATCCCATCATTCATGCTCATCGTCACTGACGCTAGGGTAGCGCCAATTGGTTGGATTCAGATTCGAACGCAACGGCTGCACTCCTTATATGGTCATTATGCGCTTGGTTCTTTCATTCCGGGTTTTTATGCTAATGATATGGTAATGAACAGCTGTATGCGCTTGTAGTAAGAGCATGCGCACTACGTGAAAAGAATACGGCAAAGATTCAAAGTTTTTGTTCGGTAAGTACATCGTTATCGCTCTTGTGTAGAATTTACAGTTGTGAACAGTTACTGGATTGCAGTGTCTGAATAGACTCCATATTTTGCGCCGTAACCGCCACCTGACCAGCGTTTCTACATTCGCTGCGAGGTAAATACCGCTACTGTGCTTGAAAAGACTCGACAATGGGGATAACGTGGAAGTGATCGAGAGCATGGCGTGGTAATGGTAGCAAAGTCGGCTAACTAGCATGCTAACAACAATGAGCAATGTTTGGCGCTCTGGTGGACATAAGTTAGAATTTCAAGGGAAGGATCGTTTAAACGGGGAGTTTTGCACTTAATTTGAATCTTGATATAGTACACCATCTGTACTAGTTTTGAAACTGTGTATCTAGATACACGTTGTTAACATAAATCAACGAATAGCCCTGTAGCTTTTTGTTTCTTTACTTCAGCGCCGTTGCCCGCTTTTTGTTTAAAATTTTCAAAGCAATCAAACCCATAGCTGGGTATTATGTTGCGTGACTTGTATCCATTTCTTGACTTGAGGTTTTTTTTTTTTGGTTTTTTTTTAAGTTTATAGAAGAATCTGTATTGCGCTGAAAAGTAATTCTCGTGAACGGGACAAAACAGTGTTGTGGGTGTGCAGGGTGGTTGCAAGTTTGAAATTTTAATTTGGTAACTACAACAACAAAGTCAGCTAAAGTGATATTTTTTCCTTTCTGTTTTTATTTAAATCTTCGAGCGCTAACGTGTAGTCGTCTCGCTGTGTGATTTCTTGTCGTTTGTTTTTAGCGTTCCCGCTAATTCGACTTAAATCCGGTATCCGGATGTTGTGTTGGCTTAAATTGTTGATGCTTTCGAATACGCACTTGAAGCAATGTTCCTTTAAACATTGAGCTTCACCTCACATCTGTACAAGAAATTTAAAAAATCTTTCTCTATACTTGCGTGTGTTGGGTGGTACCCGCCCCCCTTTTAGTTTGCAGAACCTGCAATCTGCAGACGTGCACGCTCCTCATTGCGTGGACTGGGGTTTACTCACTGTTGGACTGTATTTTTAGGTTTTGTCACACAGACCAAGAAAACAATGTTCGGCTTTCACAAGTCAAAGATTTACCGGAGTAACGAAGGATGTTGCATCTGCAAGACCAAGTCGTCCAGTTCGCGCTTTACGGACAGCGGCCGCTATGAAGAGACGTTCAGGCTCTGTTTTGGGTAAAAAAAAAAAAAAAATGATTTGTGTTTTGCATGTGTCCGTGGCTGTAGTGATTGATCCAGTGTTGCAGTACTAAAGCAGCATTTACATATCCCCGTTTGTGTCTTTAAGGCTGTCAGAAGATCGTGTTGGAGACATATGCAATGCCTGTGTGTTGCTCGTGAAGAGGTGGAAGAAGTTGCCCAGTGGTTCAAAGAAGAACTGGAACCATGTAAGTGATGCCCCGGTGCAGCACATGATGCTCGATTTATCACCATGTTGGGCTTTGAATTGTTCTGCCCTGAATCAGGTGGTGGATGCCAGAGCTGGACCAGGATTTAAAGTAACAAAACCCAAGAAGATCAAAAACAGCGATGGGAAGAAGAAAAGCAAGCTAAAGAGGCTTCACAAGTTGAAGAGACAAGGTTGGTTGTTTAAAAAGGCGGGGTTTCAGATTCTGACATGCGTCATGTAGTGGAAAGTACAGTGAGATGTGGGAGCATGGCTGCATTTTACATACCACCCACCTCCTTAAAAATGACTGCCTAGCAGCATCTTGTGGTTTGTTTGTGTTGGGACAAGTATGTTAAGTTTATTGAGGTCTAAATAATCTCTCAAGAATATATTTTTATTGTGCTTTATTTTCTTAAGGGGTTGGCTGTGTTTTTTTAAAAAGCAAATAGTCGTGTCCTTATTTATAATTTAATACAGTTATAGGCATTTGTTGCTTTCTCTGTTCTATGTTATGAGCCTGTTTAAGTTTTGTATTTTTTGAAATGAAGTAAATTCAATTACTAATCATAATCTTTGATTATGTCCATGTTGACATGAGCAAGAATCTGATGAAGTGTTTTTTTTTTTTTGGTAGACTCTGATGCCCACAGTACGACCTCCAGTGTGTCTCCTGCTCAGTCGCCCAGTTACAGCAACCAGTCTGATGATGGATCTGACATCGAATCCAAACAGAGACGCTCCGCTCCCTCCATCTTCTCTTTCTTGGATCGATCATACTGGAAAAGGTACCCATTGTCCCATGCAACTCCACTAATATCAATGGGATAAATAAAATTCTTTTCGAAAAAGTTTTCTCTATTTATTTTTTTATTTCCCTCTGTTCAGGCAAAAGGTGTGCTGCGGGATTGTCTACAAGGGTCGCTTTGGTGAGGTCATTATTGACCCTCGACTCTTCAAGCCTTGCTGCAGTTCCAAAAAACAAACGCTGGGATCCACGCAAGTGGCCACGGGCCTCCCTGACACACTTCCCCAGCAGCTCCAGGAAGACGTGAAAGAAAACTGGTGACTGCTTTTATCGAACCCCCTGCAGGGTAATCCATGGCATCCGCCTTTGTCTCCAATGGCAGACCTCCATGTTTCTGTTCCTCCAATGAAATCTGTTAGATTTTTTTTTTTTCTATTGTTTCTTTTTACATGTGTATTTTTTTACATTTTTGTGTAGAGTGCATTTTCTCTTTTATTAAAAAAGGAAAAAAAAATGTTAAGGGCATTAGTGTTATTTATAGGAAGAGGACAAAATGTGAGGTATAATTTCTGATTCTGAATTATTTTGATTATTTTGTATTAAGTGATCATTATGTAAATATTTTTGTTAACTTTTCTTACATATCAAGACTTTTTTGTTAATTATTTTCTGAATTTGTAAGTTGTAAGTGCACAAATGAAAGGCACCAGTTCACCTGACACGGTCTCTGTTATTGTGTTGACTCCTCGACACGTGGCTGCAGTGGCTTATCTGCCTGCTCCATGCGCACAAATGCAGAAATTTGTAGGATTTTAGCGTATGAACGGCTGCTCACACCAGGATTTGTTAGTACAACTGTTCTTTATGTGTGTAGGTCAGTCTAACATTTTCACTGTTAAACCATGTCACAAACACTCCATGCATGCAGTACATTCCCGTTTCTTGACTGGAGATGTGATTTATTTATTTCTTTTGTACAGCCTTTGATAATGACTTTTTTTTTAAACTAGGTTTGTAAATACAGTTTTCCGCTCTTTCTCCATCCTTTTTGAGTTTGACACAAATGCAAACCACTACAATGTCTGGAAATGTACTTTCAAGCCAAGCCAGCATAATTTTACCATATTTCCCACTTTATTTTCTTAGATTTTCTTTTCAAGCAGATGAAACTGTTCTTCAGAAACTATAAACTGCAGGGAATAACTGCTCAATACTGTAATAATTTTTCACAAGTGACAAGGCAGCGAATGATGCAGGTTACATGTGTAAAAAATGGTTGTTGAAATGTTTGAAATTGTTTTTTTTTTTTTTTTCTAATCTGCAGAAGCAATTGTCAAAGTTCAAACTATGCAGACGTTTTGAATGTGGAAAACGCTTTAGAGGCTTTTCTGTCTCACTACTGTAGTGTGAAGTGATGGATCCCCATTTAACCAAACTGGCTTGTAAAAAGCATCCCTTCAATTATTTTGCATTTTTTTACTTGGTTAGTTTTCTCGAAAAATTCATGTGATGCTACTTTTTTTCCTTACGTACATAAACTTTTCTGCGGCAGGGTTATGAAAATGCTGAACGTTTTATTATTCCTATGAAAAGGAGAAATTTTAGTTCCCTTTTTTAATCCTAGATAATAAGCTCTTTTTTTTCTGGAGGGTTGCCATATTGTTATAGGAGGAGGTACATTTTGAGATGTAAGATGTGCCTTAATGAATTTTCTGAGCTTTTCATTATGGATATCTTAATTTATATTTATTTATTGGAAACTTTTATGTGAATCTTTGGTAGCTGGTGTAGAGCCTTTCAGGAAACTTTTTTTTTGTGCACTTGCTTAAACATGCAATGTAGATGTATTCAGTCTTTTTATAATTTTACCACAAAGTAGTTCTGTATTCTAATAAAAGACAAACGTTTACTTGTACTACACTTTCTTACCCATAGGCGACAGACGAGCTACACGAAGAGGAAATAACCCATTAAAAGACACTATATTATTTTGTGGTTTAAATTTGCAGACTTATCTACAGTGTTGTTTGTTTCTATTCTGTTAACATGGTTTAAAAACAAATCAAGACTCAAGAAAAATGACCGAAAATATTGCTTAAAATCTTTACAAGTTCTAGCTTTGACTTTTTAGCTAAACTTCATGCTTGACTGAAACGAAGGCACCTAAAGCGAAGCAATACACTTCATCTGCTTTTTTATTCTAATTTCTTGTATAACGTAATACATCAGGCGCAAACAAAAACAGAAAAGTGGCGCTTGTCTAAATGTCGGAAATTAAGAACGGTGTCGGCGTTGCCTAGCAACCATGTTGCTTGGCTAACATTGGCTAACCGGAACTAGCTCCTAGGCCAAATAAGGACTGCCTCATAACTTGTTGTCTTGTTTAGACTAGATCTTTACGGTCAATTCTAAAACACCAAAGGCCCTGTTTATAGTGGTAATAATTTTATAACACTACAATTCCCTTACCAATGTATTTCCTGATAAGACTTTCAAAATAAGTGCGTATTGGGTGGACTTGTATCAAAGCGTCTTACGCAGGTTTCCGGTGTCGCTCAGACAATCTAACCGACTTGACGCGCTGGGGTTCTTTTCTCACGCGCACCCGCACGCACGCTCTCATTCATGGTCTTTCACACACACACACACACACACACACACACACACTCCTTTCTCTTTTCAAAAGCCCCTTGTGAAGCAGATTGACAGGCTAGAATGAAAATGAGGCGGACTCTCGTTCACGACTTCAGTGCATACGCGTCCTTTTGAGAAGACCTCTAAACTTGGATCATATCGCCATGGGAGCGATTTGGGCTGCAAGGGACCTGTGTTTGTTTTTGCTCTTGTTAAACAGTCACCAAAGTAGAGCGCTTCCAGAGATTCGAGGTGGGACGGTAGTAAGCGTGTGTGTGCGTGCATGTCTGTCGTATTTTCTGGTCGCTACTTTTCTTGAGTGCGCTCAAGTTGCTTGCTTTTTTTTTTTCTATGTGTGCAACGGTGCTTCATTTAATAATATTGTGTTGTGGGAATATTATGCACATGTTCCTTGTACCCACAAGTCTGTAAAATCAGGACAATTTACTCACTGCGGATTATATCAGAATATCTTCAAATCGCTCATGTAATGACAAAATGTTGTTTTTTAGAGTTTGCAAGTTAAAACAGTTTTTTGCACTTACATTTTTGTAAACGCTCGCAAAACATGGCAAACCTAATAGTGCAGATGCTGAATGTCTTATAATACAAGATTCTTGTTTTGGTGATCATAACCTATAAGATCCTTATGGATTCCAGATCCCTGTGCAGAGGGAAGTGATGGCTGTCACATTGATGCTATTTGTCAAACTACCCAGGGTTCATACAAGTGCACGTGTAAAGCAGGCTTTAAAGGTGATGGACATCACTGCGAAGGTAACATGATCCTTTTTGTTTCACAGACATTAATTAGAGTCCAAACTACGTGTTCTTTTAAGTGTGTGATTGAAGAGTTTACAAGTTTGACAATTATTGTAATGCAGTGGCATAAAAATTAGTTACAGCAGTATCACCTTTGTGAGCTGACTCCTATGCGGTATCCTTTAGTATTGTATTTTGGTATAACTTTTGAACTTTAGCACACCCCTTTAATAATATGCACCATGCAAATCTAACCTGTTGGAAGAGATTGCGATGATTTTTCTGTGGTTTCTCAGACACTGATGAGTGTGACTTGGAGTTTAATGGTGGTTGTGTCCACGAATGCAACAATATACCTGGCAACTATCGCTGCACATGTTACGATGGATTTCATTTGGCACACGATGGACACAACTGCCTGGGTAAGATCATGTTTGATTTCTTTTTTCCACATGTTTTACTGAATTATTGCAGTTGGAGAAAATACCTAGAATTTGTGATCAGTTTCCGAATCTGTTTATTATCAAAGTTCTTTGTGAATATAACATAGACTGTTTCAGAAATTTATAAGAATTTGTGAAATTGTGAAGTAAAGCTGTCAAACCTCTGTCTTCTAGATGTGGATGAATGCAAGGTCAACAATGGTGGGTGCCAGCACATTTGTGTAAACACCATGGGCAGTTACGAGTGCCGCTGCAAAGATGGCTTCTTCCTAAGTGATAACCAGCACACGTGCATCCACCGCTCAGTCGGTGAGTGTACAGCACACACACACCTGTCACAGCACAGATCAACTCCACCTAGAGTACTCCTTTTTTTTTTTTTTTGTTAAAACTGAATTGCAGAGCACTGTAATTATTTTATTAAGTTGTCAGTTTATGTAGTTTTCAAACTAGCGTTTTTTTTGTGTGGTTGTAACATTATTTTTTTTACCCGATTTGTGTAAAAGAAAATAAGAGTGAGATTTTGGACAAATTGTCCAAATCTCACATACAAACCTGAGACTGACGGCACACAGAGGGGTGACAGGTCCAGGCTGACTCCCGTCATGGAGCTTTTATTTGCAGCAGCAACATGCTGTGGGAAAAGAATCTCTGTGTCCCAGAGAACAAAATGAGCTAATAACAGCAACACTCTGCTCTGTGCGCTTTGTGTCACAGATTAGCCTCAAGTGCTTTTGTTTTGTCTCCTTGTCTGAAGCCAACTTAAATCCAAGTACTTTCCACTCCATTGAGTCCTGACAACCCTGGTAAATCCTGTGGACCCTTCCACTCGACGGTAGAGATGAGCTATGTAAACATCGGCTCATCTTATTTTACAGCTCTGTCTTATTGAGCGCGTGGTCAGTGCGACAGGGATGACGAGCGTTCTGTTCAGGGAGCAAACACTTCAGCTTGGTTTTGCGGAAGTTTTGAAACTAACACGTGGCGTGATGTCTGGATTGTGTCAAATGTGCGAACGATCGTTGTCTTTAAGGATGCCAGACTAAACTCTTAGCATGTGTGCCTTTGTGTGTTGCCGCCCAGCCACTGTAGGAGAGTTTCAGTGTGTGCCTCTAACCCTCTTTCTATCTCAGAGGGCCTCAACTGTATGAATAAGGAGCATGGCTGTGCCCACATCTGCAAAGAAACACCCAAAGGGGGCGTGGCCTGCGAGTGTCGTCCGGGGTTCGAGCTGGCCAGGAACCAGAGAGACTGTATCTGTATGTGCAAAACAACATGCAGCTGACACATAGACACACACACGCACCAGCGGTTCACACCTGCAAAACATGCAGTGATGTAATGTTGTCTTGTTTCATGTAACCACAGTAACATGTAACCATGGCAACGGAGGCTGTCAGCACACCTGTGAAGACACAGAGAACAGCCCGATATGCAGGTGTCACCTCAGGTACACCCTACAACCCGACAAGAGGTCCTGTATAGGTGAGAATGATGTTTGTAGTCAACACACAGACTGTAATATCCTGTCAGCACCGCTGCCAGTTTTAAAACCTGTTGTGTCACCTCTGATAATCAGAATTCCCCTGAAAGTATGCCTTGCTTTGATTGCTGGCTTGTAGTTTATTCATTCATCAAACCTACATAGTTTTGAAACAGTTAAAAATAAGACTTATTTTGATTTTTAAGGCAGAATCTCATTACTCAATTTCTCCTGGGTGTTACAGGCAGATAAGAGACTCTCCGTTGGGATTTCCTTTGAAATAACGAGAAATTACCACCCAAAGAGAAAAGTAATTATAAATGCCAGCACAGACCTTATTTGTCCTTCACATATCCTTTCCTGTAAAACAATGTGTCCATCCCTGTTGCTGGTTGCTTACATATTTGTAACCAGAGTGGTGGATCAACCGGTATGATTAGTGTTTTATCTTGTTTATGATCATTTCAGTCCAGATCACGACCCGACGAGCGGTTCGGCGTGTTTGGAATGTGTTTTTTTAGTAATGCAGAGATGAAATAAGAGAAAACACAATAATTGGAAACATCTCTATCTGTCAACTCCACCGTTGGTGCATTTTTCTACACAATGGTTATGAAGGATAAGGATCAGACATAGGGTAACATCCATCCCTCCAGCCACAGTGTGTGTGAGGTCTGGGCAAATCTCTGCGAGGCTGTCTCCAGATAAACCTGTGTGTGTTATCAGACACACACCAACCCGCCACAGACTGAACATCTCATGTGTAAACATGCATTAAAAGGCGACCAGTGTGCTGGTCACCTTCAGTTAGCTGAAGTGAAATGTGTTTTTCTTTTTTGGTATATTAATGATGACAGTGTTGTGTATCACAGAGCGCGACGAGGCCAGCACCGATACCTCAGACCACAACTCCACATCCTTTACTGAGGTGGACAAACGGGTCAAGCGGAGACTGTTAATGGGTAATAGCTACACTCCTGTATCCCGGAGCTAATAGCCTGATGCGTGTTACTTTTACCCAAGGCTGCGCTGCACTGCCAGGAACCACTCAGAGGTGTTGCTAATGTCTAGTAAACCTATGCATTCCTCAGACTTTTAAGCAAACTGTGAAATGACTGTGCACTCGCGTTCCTACCCCCGGTTCCACCCTGAAAAATATGCATTTGTGACAGTGTGGTACATTTCGCGCTTTCCTTACATTTGGGAAAAGCAGCCTGTGAATCTTTTCTTGTGTAGTTAGTATTTATCAGTTGTGCGATTCTGGGTGGAACATGTAACCAAATATTTGGGTCTGAGATTCCTGTGCTGCAACAGAAATAATAGTCAAGCTATGCTAGATATAGTAAGTTATAGCAGTCTAATTTGTCTGTTTTCATCAACATAAAACTCCAAATCGGGGGAATAAAAAGTAAGATTATATTGTAAGTCGTGTGCGATTGGACGGCCTGTATGATGACGGATGTATTTTAATAAGGATCTTGGGTCTGACATTGAGGGATAATGTTGCATTTTTCCCAGAGAAAGCAGGTAATTCATGTACATTCTCCTTGTGTGCTGTAATTCCAGAAACCTGTGCGGTGAACAATGGGGGGTGCGACTGCACCTGTAAAGACACATCCACAGGTGTGCGCTGCAGCTGCCCTGTCGGCTTCACGCTACAGCCGGATGGAAAAACATGCAAAGGTCAGATGGCGAGTTCACAAACAACCTCCACCCACATCAAGGGATTGGTCCATTGTTACAATAAGTTAAGGTAACCGATTTGTGCAGGAAGTCCGGTTGAAGTGCTGTAAGGATATCCTCACCTGTCCCCCCACAGATATCGATGAATGTGAGCTTCACAATGGCGGCTGCGAACACTTCTGCAGAAACACCATCGGAAGCTTTGAGTGCAACTGTAGGAGGGGGTTCAAGCTGCTAACAGACGAACGCTCATGTCAAGGTACACACCATTCTGTTAAAACAGCCCGTAAAGATCTGGTCAAGAGTCATGCTATTTTTGGAATTACATGCACAACTGCAAGTGACAGTACATATAAATGTCAGCGGTACTGCCTGCTGTTGTAGTATTCGTTGTACCGACATTTCACTAAGGAATTTACATGAACCTGCTACAAATGTTGAACAAAGCAATAAATTTTTCATAATGTCACCTTTTGTGGGTTGGACGCCATTCATGGGATATGTGTTTGTATAGTGTTAAATGTTACAAGTCTAAACCTGAGAGTAGCAGAATACTACGACCAGATACTGCATTTAGCCATGTCGTTTCATGACCCATTTTTTCCTACAAATGAGTAAAAAAGTGATGGAGGTGTGGCACAGACGCTTCTTTAATGATGCAACTGCAGTTCTGCACTTCAGCTGCCTTCGCTTTGACCTGTAATTATCATCAAAACTCAAGCGCAGTACGTGTCACATTTCAGCGAGTGAGTGCTGCGGTTGGGAAATCCCTCCTCGTAAACATTACAGCCGACTGCCCTGCTTTCATATCATCTGCCCGATTTTGATTACAGATATAGACGAGTGTTTTTTCGAGCGGACATGTGATCACACATGTGTGAACTCCCCTGGTGGTTTTCAGTGTCTCTGCAACAAAGGCTACACCTTGTATGGACTGGCCCACTGTGGAGGTGAGTCTGCACACATGACAAGTTGAGCGGAACACGGGAGCGCTCAGCACAGAGGGAGCACAAAAGCCAGCACTCGCCGATGGTGTTTTCCCTTTCCCCCTCAGATATAAATGAATGCAGCGTGAACAATGGTGGTTGTGAGCACGGCTGTGAGAACACTATGGGGGGATTTGAATGCGTTTGCCATCCTGGCTATAAGCTCCACTGGAACAAGAAGGACTGTATTGGTAAGCCACCTTGGTTTATGAGAGGCAAATCAGCTGAATGCTGTTGCCTGGTACAACAACCCATATAGATTAAACACATGGGGGATAAAAACAGGAGATACTTTTGACTCTCTCTATTCTCTTTACTTTCCTGTCACTTGGATTTCTTGTGCTCATATCAAGCATCCTTGATGCTGTCAGGACTTTTGTTTTACCCGCTTTTGTCTTAATGCAAGAATGCAGTTTTTTTTTTTTTTTACCTTGGAGTTTTGCTCTGATTTCCATCTAGAGGCCCAGGGTTTACCTCCGGCAAATCCCCCCTCCAAACCCACCTTGAACTGTAGTAAACAGGAGGGAGGAGACCGCTGCTTTCTGACATGCCAGTCCCAAGTTCACATCAGCAGCGGTGAGTTCGTACATCCTCATAGCCTCCGTCAGGACATGGTTTGCTTTGAACATTCAGTGATTACAGGTCTGCAGGACTGCACAGATTCGCTGTAGCATAAACTCATGATATGCATAGCTCACATATCTTTTCAATCATCTCACCACTGCCAAAGTGGAGAAGTGAATCCACCAAATGCTAATGGAGATTCAGAGGTAAGTATAATGGCAGCTTGTTAGTTTTACACAGTTTTTGTTAAGCTGTACATCACATATTTAACTACCAACATATGCTGTGGTCAGTGGATCTTTAGTCCTACAACACATTGTTAGTAGTGTAAATAAAAGTGGCTTAAGTTGAGTTGAATGTTATTGGATTTGGCTTCTCTGACCTGACATCCTCATTACTATATAATGATTGTTCATTCTTTGGTGAATTTTCTCTTAAAAATCGTAAAATGTGATTGGTTAGTGCTACCTCTGTAATATTTTTGTCATCCTGGTTTGCATTTTTGCCAGACATCGCACATGTAAGTCTTCAGGCTGGTCTTGAAACTAAAGCACATCAGACACATTCACAACACTTCTGATCATTTAGTTGACCTGGCGCACAAAACTGAAAGGCAAGGTGAAGGTCAGGCCTGCTAATGGAAATGCAATTAGTCAGTAAGTCAGTCTGTCTTAATTCTGGTGTCAGTCTGCGCAACAACTTTTCGTGTTTCTACACGCTGCCAGTTTGCTCTTGCTAACTTCTGCGGTCTTTACTTTTGTCTGTGTTGGTCTGCATGTCATGGCCTCTTGTGTGTTTTCAGGGATGGAGGATTCCTACACCGTGACCTGTGGAATCCCTCTGCCTTGCCTGGCTGACACACAAAGAAACAACAGTGGCCTGTCTTGCTTAGGCGAGTAACTAACATCACTGATTCGCATCTGTCTTTACGTTCTGCCTTACAAAGCTTCAAGTGCGGCAACAGCGCAGTTACAGCCGATACATAAATAGATCAAAATTATAAGGTTCTCTGCCTCTCTCTCTCTCTCTCGCAGGTTCAGAAAAAGCCATCCTTCCACGCATTAAGACAACAGCCACATTCAAATCCGGCACTTCCAAATGCAACTTAAAGCGGAGTCAAGAGAATCTGAAGCAGCGGTTAAACTCGGCACTCTCAGGTACCGGGGCTACCGCACAACAGTAATAGCAAACATCAGCCTTAGAATAACGCCGTGTTCTCTGGTTTACCAAGAACGGCCAGAATCTTAAGCCACAAAAGATAAACCAGACCTGAACGCAGCTTCAAAGGGTTCCAAAAACCAAAGGCAAATGTGAAAGACATTTGTGGCGGATACTGATGTGGTTTTGAATGCTTTGAATCTCTCAGTGCAGCACTTTGTCTGGCAGTGACAGGAGAGGATGTAATTAAACATAGTTTGTCTTTCAGTTGTGTCTGACTTTGAGCTTTTGATTGTAGGATTATGTTTCTTATCTAGAGGCTTTTTAACATCCCAGAAATGACACATAATAATGAAATGATAGTGTTTGCTATCAGGATAAAAGTAGTTTCTTAATCATATTACTTTGTGTGTGTGTGTGTGTGTTTGATGGCGGTGGGGCATTATTATGTCCCATGTCCACAGGTAGCAAGTTCTTCTTCACTGAAAACGTCCAGTTCAGCTACGTGAGGCTGCGCTGCACCTCGTCTGGGCAGAAAATGCGCAGCCGCCACGGCAGAAAGGCCAGCGAGCAGGACAGCTCCTCCATAATGGCCGAGTTTGAGCTGGATGTAAACCTAGAGGAGGTAACAGGTTGGTCTCCCCTGCACTTGCTCTCTGACGGTCTCCTTTTGCTCCTTGCTCTTCCCCGCTTTCCCCGTTGCTGCCTGTTGATTACTAAACCGACTGATTCGTTGAAGTATCTCCTGTTTTGACTTTGTTATGGTGGTGGGCTCCAGGTTAAAGCTTTTACTCGTTTGACTGGTGGCTTCTCCTGACAAGAGAGCATTTAGAAGGGTGTCTAGCATGTGACCATCTGGGCGTGAATGTGCGTTTTCTGTTGACTTCTGTGCGCTGGAAGCAGCTGTGGTATCAAGTGCCTCTCTTAGCAGAGAGCTGCGACCTTACCTGCGTGCGCCGTCGCTCAGAGAAGCGGCTCAGGAAGACCATCAGGACTCTGAGGAAGTCCATCAACAGGGAACAGTTCCACCTCCATTTTGCCGGGTCAGACTATGAGCTCGGCAAGAGTCAGAGCCAGCCAGCGGAACTGCCGGGGCACTGTGTGATGGGGCAGGTGCTGATAGGCAAGAAATGCGGTAAGTTTGTTTTTTTGTGTTTATTAAATTATTGCTCATTGCTTTGGCATCACTCAGCCGGCTGTCAGGTTTGCAGGATAGACAAATAATGGAACAGGCAGTTCTGTCTGTGCACACATCAGAATCACAGTTGTGCCTTTAAGCAGTTGAAACCGTGCATCAGTGCAACAGTGAATTATATTTAGACAAGCCGCTTCAGTGATTGGATTTGGAGCTGGTGCTCTCCAGATGAGTGCCAGGTTTGGTTTGCAGATATACTGTAATCAAACTGGTCAGAGAGGAGAGCTAAAGCGAAAGAACAGACGCACTGTTGTTGGTTTGAGCTTTTCCAGCATCAGGATACATGTGCAGTGAGCCTGCTGTGGGCAGCTGCTGCTGGATTCTCTAATGCAATCTGTGATGGAGAAAAGTTACATAAAATAGACTCTATACATGTGGTTTCTCTGGCTTTGGGGAGAGCACTCTCCTCGTTTTGGGCCTCACACTAAGTTTGCTGCCTGTTGTCTTAATATCAGTCTAGGAAATGTCACACTTTTTCCATTTCCCAGTTCTGAAGAACGGGGCTAATGGAAGGCCTCCAAAACTACAGTGAAACTATCTTTGAGAAACTATCCTTTACTTTCACAAGCAGCCTGTGTTGTAATTCCCTTTATTTTTTCTATCAAAGCCGTTTCTGCTGCCGCATTGTACGGGTGTGATTTAAGCCCAAGCTGCCCCACTTCATTATTTCTGTCTTCCTGAAGAGGTAAAGTTGCTCAGTGTTGATTCTTTAACTCCCCCGCTACACTTTCAGGTCGACATTAAGCAGTCTATTGGCATAGCAGGGGTGTAGACATGTTATTTAGGAGGAAAAAAAGGGGGTTTGGGGGGTTCTGAAAGGCATTCTTCTTAACCTCCAGCTCTTTAAAACAGCTATATTTTTCCCCTCCTCCCCAACTCCCACTCTGCCCCAGCTCAGAATGCAGTTTAAGCCTTTTCAATTTAGCCACTCCATTGAAAACTCCATTCGGGGCTTGTTCTCGGTGCCTCAGAGGGATGACAACAGACTACTGTGTGGGTGTGTGTTTGGAGAAATTTTGTTTTTAAATCCATATTTCTGCTCTGGTGTGTGACTCATTTTGGATAATGGCTGCTTGTTTTTATTTTCCGGGACAGTTCTTTTTTTAATTAACTAAATTGTTTAAATGGTGTAATGAATCATGCCGGTGTTTTACTGACTGATTTTCCGACTCAGCCCTTTTGGAAGTCTCTGAGTAAATATTATTAGAACCAGGGAGAGCTGGCATTGAACACTTTCAGAGGCTTTGACTGCAGGCACATCCGCGTCTATTTGACTTTTGTGGCCGGTGTGTTTGTGTGTTTGTTTTAACATTGAAGATGTTTAGGAAGTGGTGTTGATTCAAGCTGGCAGTTTGAGTGCTGTGTCCCCCCCTGCCCCCCAGCTGAGGCCACTTTGCATGACCCCCAGCCACTAAACTGTTAAAGAGAATTGACTTCAGCCACACCATGGGAATCAATTAGCATCAGTTGTTTGGGCCTCTGCTTGATGGGCGCAAGCAGCGATTGGACCAAGCAGAATGGGGGGATTCAGAAACCTGACCCCTTTTATTGGGTTCAGCTCCTTACCACTGTGATACCGTAGTGTTTTCCTATGTCATCAAGTAGGCAAAGACTAGGAAGTTGAATAGAGGTCAAAGGTCTTTTAAACCTCTTTGGGGCCGTCAGTTCGAGGACTCTATAGAAGCACTTTTTTACATTTGAAAGGCTTCAAGGTTCTCTCTCACTCTTTCTCTCTCTCGTTCTCTTCTCTTGCTGCTTCCCTCTGTCAAATAAAAGCTGTTAGAGGACAATGCAACGGTGGGTCCTCATGGTATTTCAGAATAAACAATAGCTTTCAAAAAATGAACTGCTCGTGAGAGAGTTACATTTTCTCTCTTTATTGGAATCAACAGTCTGGTGAGACGTGTATAATGGATGTACGTTAAAGCTTCTGTGCGATGAAATGTCAGAGATGGTGGTTTCTCTGCACGGAGAGAGCTTGAAGGCAGCCGTTTAAGTATATATACTTTGTAATACAGGCAGGCAAAGGATTTAATTGATTTATTCTCTGAGACATGAGTTCATTTTCAGAGGCGAGTTCTAAAGACCATCAGACAGACGCTGCAATTCACAAATTAATTACAGACATCAGTCTGAATGGGAGGAACCAAAGCAAAATGGCCCTTTAATCGAGCATTTGCACTTTTGCGGGATAAAAGGAAAATATTCTCTTTGATTTGCTCCTGTGTCTGCTTTTAGAAGAGGTGTGGGTGCTTATGGTGGGATTAAAAGTTCCTCCCTGATGCACGTTGTATGAATTATTAGAATGTGTGAAGTGCAGGAAACAAGGGCCAGCTGTGGGAGCTTTGTTCTTCATCTAGATTAGGTTTAAAGCATCTGGGCAGATTAGTGTCAAATGGCAGTAAGAGTATTCTGATGCTTTTATTCCTTAGTTTTACTGAAAAGCTAATTTTCGTTTCAAAAAATGATTCATAATTCAGTGCTACAAGCTACATTTTCTACATTTATCAAATTATTAATACATAATACACTTTTTAACCAAATTGTCAGGGCTAGGCTTTCATAACTAAAGACTAAATTCCTTGATGGATTATGTGGGGAGGAATCTACCTTCCAACCATCCCTCTTTATTTTATGTCACTGAATTTAAGAGTCTTGATTAAATATTCCCAGATCTTGTTTTATCAGCCGTTTGTTGGTGGAATAAAGATCATCTGTCTAGACACGTCAGAATAGCTGTGATAAACATTCAGGCGAGGCCTCGGTGAGGAGTAAATGCAGCCCCAACCAACCAAAAGAACCAGTGGAAAAATAATCCAGCCCAGCTGCAGCATTTCACGCCCACATGTTGGAATCGAGTAATAATATCTGTTACATTATTATTCATTATCACGTAAAACTCTCAAAACTGTCGACAGATTAAATAATTGCCCCGGCTGTGCTGCTTCCCTGGGCGTGTTAAAGAGGTTCTTCATCAACTTTTGTCTCCTTAAATATGTACGTGGGCTGGTGTGATTACACTTGAGAGGCGGCCGTTCATGAACTGGGGACTGTACTTGAACGATCTTGTCATGCAGTGGAACTGCTGTATTTACAGTCTCAGTCTGCAGTGTGGTTTGGGGCATTTGATCACAGGGCCCCGCGGGGCATCCTGCTCCATTTGTTGTTTCATGTCTGCATTTTTATATTGTCCTTCTCCCACAGTTTTTGCAAATGAGCATGCTGCGTCACTCATCTGTCTGCTAAACAGATGTAAAATACAAGTACTCACAAGCACAAACAAGAGTCTGTTTTGGGTATTAGTGTGTTTGTTTTTGCTTGAAGGAAATTATTGATTTCACCCGCTCAAATGGTTCCATTTGCTTCAACTTGATGATCTATATCCAGTATTAGATATTTATTTAAAATGCTTTAGCTGTCTGTGTTTCATCATTTCATTTTGAATCTAGTGAACTGCGGTGCTGGGACTCACTATGACGGAGATCAGGGGCGGTGTGTGTTGTGTCCAGCTGGGACATACCAGGACGAGGAGGGACAGATGTTCTGTGAGGTTTGTCCAGGACCAGAAGGACGAGAAGTCTCAAAGGTTATCGGTGCTCGCAACATGTCCGAGTGTGGAGGTGAGACCCCTGGTTAAAGATACCTCACTATCTGTGCAGCTTTCAGGAGGGACTACGTTGGGAAAAGCGTTGACTGGTAGTGAAAAACAATTGTTTCTACTCTGCGTGCTAAGCTAAACAGAAAACCTAATGTTTTCTGGATGTTGCACTGATCTCATGTATCTGTATCATGTATCAAAAATGAAATTTGTGCCAGACATGTTAGATCATTTTTCACTGTTTAAAAACCAAAGACACAAATGCAAAAAGAATAACAAAAATTGTGAACATGAACCACACAAGAAGTGTCAGTGCCTCGATAAAGATCTCCCCTCTGGCAGATGTTCTGCTTTGTGTAAATCCAAAGACGCTGAAGTTTAGATGATGAAGATGTATTTGAATTCAAAAGCTCTTGAGTAAGAGGGGCCACCATGTTTTTGTCTCCCTCAGTCATTTTAGGGCTAGATCTCAGATCCCATCTCCCTTCTAAGACTAAACATGAGCTATCAGCAAATCCTGCTGGCAATTTGCATCTACCACCATATGAGACGTGAAGAGAAATCATGGTCATTTTGTTAATGTTTGTGTCTTCAATAGGCCCACTAGCTGCACCATTTGGCTTCTCAAAACATTTGTTTTTAGTGTGGTCTTGTATGTGTGGCATATTCATTGTTGTTGTCTTACAAATTTAAACTCTGACTTAGCCAAATGTGTGTGTTCAGGCCAGTGCTTACCTGGTCAGTATTCCCGTGACGGCTTCGTCCCTTGTCTGCTGTGTCCACTGGGAACATATCAGTCAGAAGTCGGACGGACCACTTGCTTCCCCTGTGGGGGTAACCTGGTGACCAAGCGCATCGGGGCTGTTACCTTCCAGGAGTGTGAAACCAAAGGTAAGAAAGTAAGAAATTCCCTTAGTGAATGCTCTTTTCCTTCTTTCTGATGTATGAATAGTGAACATGACACCACTAACATGAGAAACCTGTGGGTGGCTCCTGCAGTCCAGTGCTCTCCGGGACATTACTACAACACCAGCACACATCGTTGCATCCGCTGTCCAACGGGCACGTACCAGGGGGAGTTTGGACAGAACTACTGCGTCGCCTGCCCCGGAAATACCACCACCGATTTCGACGGCTCCACTAACATCATGCAGTGCAAAAGTAACTCAACAGTGTCCAGAGCAAGTCCCCTGAGCAGCAACGTCATGTTTCTGTTCCAAACCACTCACTTGGACAGGAAAACAAAAACTATTTAACAAGTGTGTGCCACTTTACAGACCGGCAGTGCGGAGGACAGCTCGGGGATTTCACTGGTTACATCGAGTCGCCCAACTACCCTGGAAACTACCCGGCCAATGTGGAGTGTACGTGGACCATCAACCCACCGCCCAAGCGCAGGATACTCATTGTTGTCCCAGAGATCTATCTGCCTATAGAGGATGAATGCGGAGACTATTTAGTCATGAGAAAAAGCTGTAAGTGTTTGACATAACAGTGGATTCCAGATGCTCTGCTGTCATATGGTCAGCATGTTATCTTAGCGGATATGCTAGGATATAATAAATATAAGTCCGGACCTTTGCTTCACAGCTCTGTCCAACTCTGTGACAACCTACGAGACGTGCCAAACCTACGAGCGTCCCATTGCTTTCACCTCCCGCTCCAAGAGGCTTTGGATACAGTTTAGGTCCAACGAGGGAAACAGCGGGAAGGGTTTCCAGGTGCCATATGTGACATATGATGGTGAGGAATAGCTCAGTGCAACAGCTTTGAAGATGCTGTGCCACATATTTATGTTATTTTGGGTAATTTTTCCATTCATTTTCAGAGGACTACCAGGAGCTGATAGAAGACATTGTCAGAGATGGACGGCTCTATGCTTCAGAGAACCACCAGGACATCCTCAAGGTATCTGGCATTAATATAAATATGAAAAAGTGAATTCTCAGCTTTTGAATAGAAATATACATATTTGTGAATGTTTTCCCTCAAACAAATCACTCTTAATCGAGTAAATGATCCTTATTTTAGTATTTAACAGCCTTTTAAATCTATAGTGTCTCTGCGATGGAGAAAAACATGAACGTTATCCACATAAACTCATGTCAACAGCGACAAACCTCTTGTCGTATACCGCCCTCTTTAGGAGTCTTTTGGAAGTACACATCACCCACTCTGATGTCAAATGCTTTGATTTCTACCCAGGACAAGAAACTCATGAAGGCCTTGTTCGATGTGCTGGCTCATCCACAGAACTTCTTCAACTACACTGCCCAGGAATCTAGAGAAATGTTCCCAAAATCCTTCATACGCTTTCTGCGTTCCAAAGTCCTCAGATTCCTTCGTCCTTAGGGGAGATCAGATGTTTCATTAAAAAAAAAAAAAAAAAAAAAAAAAAAAGCAGTCCTCGCCACAGTATCAGTTTAATCCCTGAACGCCCCTTGTAGGAATGTTGCATCAATTTCTGCAGTCCTAATCCTGAAAAGAAAGTGGAACCTTGCGGTATCAGACTGGCAATTTAAAAGGAAATAATGATGAATGATTGTGATGCAGATTGTAGATTCATACAGGCATCCTTAGACATGCATCTGACCTATTTTTTTTTTTTTTTTTTTTTTTAGAAATTTGGAAACAAGTTTTTCAACGAGCAACGAAAAGACTTATAATGAGTTTGTCAGTAGAATGTAAATCCAAAATCAGTTCATGGAAATATAGTTAAATTTCTGTCTGACAGAATGACTTCTTAAGGTCAGAAACAAACACAGCACAAATGTTTTATGGAAATCTTTTGCACTACCCTAACAAGTAGTGGCACCACAAAAGCAATTATTCAGATAAATGTTATGTATATGATGTAAAAATTTTTAGGTGAGATTTTAATGTATCGTAGCTACTACAGTATATACAATTTTCACAGAATAGCATTGCTATAATTTACCCTGGCTTTTTAGTGGTTCAAGTTGGAAGCTTCGTTGTTAAAAGATTTACAGTTGCTGTAATGCGTTCATTAGACATTTACAGCATAAATCACTGTGACCTAGTAACCAAAGACAACAGCATATTCTGCAGATAGTCAGAGAAATGGAAGTCAAGTGACTCAAGAGATGTATATGAGGTCAGAAAATTACATGTCCTGTAAAATAGAATCGAGCTATTCGCCTTAGATGACAAGTGTATGTATATTTTTTTTATGGTTTTGTACATCTAATGTGTTGTAAATAAAACTAGGAGAATTTAAAAAGGTGTTTTTCCTTATATTCCATATTCATTGCCACAATTCTCTGAGTTTCCTTATTATTTTCTTTATACCTAATCTTCACAGCCAACTGACTTAAACCCAACCCTACCGTTTTTCCCTTACAATTATACATGGAGTGCTTTATTTTATTTATGTATTTATGGTTTAATATCAGGACTACTATCTAATGACATTTTTGGAGGAGCAAAATAACAGCCATAATATATTTCAGCGTTGCGTCACGTCTCCACCGTCCGGTACTCACCGTATAAAGAGCGCTTCTATTGGTCACGTGTGCAATTATCCGCCAGCTCTGAAACTACAAGTCAGCTGTCCGGAAGTCGATGCCGTTTATTCCTGCTTTATCCAAATGGGAAACGTTGTAAAATACTAGGTTGTTTTTTTGGCATTGACGGTGCTTTTGGTGGAAACGACCGAGCTGTTCGGTGGCTTGACATTTGAACATCATCGATACGATTCAAAGATGAAGTCTTTGTTTTTTATCGAGACTGTGTTTTTGGCTGGTGTTGTGCTGCTAAACCAAGTGACTGCGAAGGTAAGGCCAAATGCTAGCGGGATTAGCTGAATAGAGGATGGTGGCTTAATTTATTAACAATATATGTTTAACTGTTTTCCACATTTGCTCTATAAAGTGATTAATTGTAAGCTGTATGCTAGGTTTGCAGTCGTAAAGCTTGCCGATCTCATTTACGAGAATAGTCACGCGTATACTCAAACATGACAGTCGTAAACACTGTATTCATTGTACATGTTTAATGGGAAATCAACATTTCAGTCATCATTAAAGTTGCTTTCTATGTTCCTGTTAGAATGTTGCTCAACCTGTTTAGCCTTTATTACCCTGGTGTGTCCAATACGATCACACGTTATTAGATATTTAATATGCGATACCCTCACAGACTGTGTGGTATAATGTGGTCGTCGAATTTTTAACTGACCGTAAAATTAACGGATATTGTACTACGGTTGTTTTTAATCGTTCTAATTTAATTTATGCCATTAGTGTCTTTTGGGTTTGCGTTTTATTTAACCCACGAGTCTTGCGTTTACCTCATGAACTGATGAAATAAGTATAAATTATTGTGTGTATGCCTGGGCCATAGACTACCATAATATTCATTGCAGATCAAGTGGTCTTTGATATTTTTTTATTAAGATATATTGTGCCGATATCCATTCCATCTGTTGCAGAATTCTGAGGACATTCGCTGTAAATGCATCTGTCCACCTTACAGAGATGTGGAGGGGCAGATCTATAAGCAGAACGTCTCTCTCAAAGACTGGTGCGTAAAGTGACGCTTCACTACATGTGACCCTCTCCTGTTCTCATTTCACCAGCTAATTATTTGTCTTTTTTTGTGTCCCCAGTAACTGTCTTCACGTAGTTGATCCAATGCCAGTGGATGGAAAAGATGTGGAGGCATACTGTTTACGCTGTGAGTGTAAATATGAGGAGAGGAGCTCTGGAACCATTAAGGTAGGTCAACGCTGAGTGTTTCCTTAAATGTGAGGAAGTTCCAAAATGTTCCTAATGATGATATCCATTAAATACTGTAGTTTAACTTTGAAGTCATTCTATGAAATATAAGTAATGCAAATGCCCCTTCTGATGAATGAACTATCATGCTATAGTCAGTGACTGTTCTTTCTCTTTCAGTTTACCATCATCATGTATCTCTCCATCCTGGGCCTGCTGCTCCTCTATATGGTCTATCTGACTCTGCTGGAGCCCATGTTGAAGAGACGCCTGTTCGGACACTCGCAGCTTATCCAGAATTACGACGATGTCGGGGTAAGTGCTGAATGTAACCATGCAAATTACACCGAGAGCATGTGAGCACATTCACTGTTATGTTCCTCACATGTTGCACCACCTGTCGATCCCAAACTCTTTAATTTCCATGATTATCCCAAGAATTTCACATGTGTTTGATTACACAAAGCCATTGGGTAGGTGAGGTTTAAATGTGCTGAAAGTGCCTGTAAATGTTCAAACTGTTAATAGAATTCAACATGTGACTTCTGAATCAGCGATTACTAGGTGATATATAAACCTTGAACTGTCCTATTTTGAAAGATTCTTAATTTAAATGCTGTCAGAGTCCAGGTGATGAGAACAGATCAGCAGTATAGAGTGATACAATCTTCATTTTCTGAATTGTTTTAAAGTTAGTTTTTCTTTTTAAAATCCCATTCACAAATGCAGTTAAAAAAAAATCTCCGTGTTTTCCCTTCACCTCTGTAAAATAATGCATAATTACTACTGAAGGGAGGAAACTTCAATGCAGAAATTAAATCTCATTTCATGTCTCAAATTTCTTAACTTTCAACAGTTCTGTTTTTTATATATATAAGGTGGTTTTCGTTTCCACTTACAAACACCATAAAAATGTTTCATAACCCAGATTATCATCAGTTCAAACCGCTGACAGTGGACAGGAAGTAACAAGTGTTCTGTGAGTTTTCTCAAAAAACTGAAATGTTTAGTTTAATGCGCTTTATTAAAAAAAAAAAAAAAAAAAAAAAATCAGTGTCTGTCTAGTTATCATAAATACAGTATAACTATACAAGTCAGTGTTTCTTCTTCAGAAAAAAGAGGACATCCGTGCTGCGGTTATCCATATAAGGGACTATTTCTGGTTACTGGAACCAAAATAAATTGAGAGAACGAGAGATGTAATCAGGATCCTTCTAACTGGAACTGCAGTGCTAACATTAATTATAGAGGAAATGGTAGGCCTGTAGTGTTTACAGTTTAAAACACAGAGGCTGTCTGGTTGATAGTCACAGATGTGGTCGTGTTCCTCCCCTTTTATTTTGTGTAGTTATTTTATTTCAAAAGAATGGGGCTGATTTTGGCAGGAATTAAAATGAGCAAGCTAAATCACATTTTAAACTTGATCATACATGTGAAACGTATGTTTTATTTATCTATTTTTTTTTGCCTACGTTGTGTTTTCAGGACCAGCAGCCTTTTGCCAACGCTCACAATGTTCTGTCCCGGTCTCACTCTCGACCCAGCATGCTTAACAAAGTGGAGCACGCTCAGCAGCGGTGGAGGCGGCAGGTCCAGGAGCAGAGGAAGTCTGTGTTCGACCGCCATGTCGTGCTCAGTTAAACTAAACAAAACAGTAGAGCTCGTCTCTGACAGAATCTTTGGTTAATAGTGTTCCTCTCCTTCATTTGTGGTTGGTTTCTCAAGTGAAACTTTGGTGATAACTTTTAAGAGATTTGCAGAAGTAGCGGTCAACGTCGGCAACTCTTACTTCGTCTGGAGGCCACAAAAAATTCATGGAGCTGATTTAAGAGTTGAGTTCTATTTCCAGGTCATCACATCAGCTTTTTGTTGATAGGTCAGCAGTCAGTGGTCTTAATTGTTAACCTGGAAATAAGAATCAACAGTTAAGGTTGGATGCTGTTACAGTGACTTCATTTTTGCACATTGCTGAAGCAACTCTCCTGATGGTCTCATGTACTGAAATTCTCATCAACCTGGTCAGATGTTGCCAGTAACACCCGTGAAATCTAACAGCAGCTGTTCTTACCACAGTAGAATGGAAGATGTGTAAAGTAGAAGCCGTTGCAGATGCATGTTGTTAAATAAATCTTTTGTATTTGTGATGTCAGTCCTTCTCGCCTCTGCGTTTTAATGTCTGATATCTGCTGGGAGACCATAGATTCATCTATTACGTGTTTTTGGGACCTCATTACTAGAATTCTTACAACCTTCCGGGTGATGTCATAATGAAATTCTGTGTGTTTTTGCTCTTTGTCTAATGAAGACCCCATCTGAAACAAAGTGCCCTCTTTAGATTCACACATCTGTCTGGTTGGTCGGTCCTGTCCTTACTCTCCCCCAAAAAAAGTGGTATCAAATTTGTGTGTATTGGATGGAGTGGATGAAGAGCTGCCGTTGTGAGACGTGTGGATTTGTTTTTAATGATTGTATATGTAACACTGTAACTTTGAAATAAATTTTACCTAATAAACCTGTTTCTGCTTTGAATTTGCTGTCTGAAGTTGTCAATGTCAACATTCTTTCTCCACATACCAGTTCTGAGAGTTTTTTTTTCTCTCTTTTTTGGCATTTAGTGCAAGTCTGGTTGTGCACTGAATTTAACAGCTTTGAAATAGACTGAACTTCAACAACTTTTCACCCTTAGTTTGAACTAGTGTACTGGTCGTCATTGGCTCTCTGTCTCCAGTTTTGGTTCTAAAATGATTTCCATACAGCTGCGTCATCATTTCCTGTTCAGTCCACTTTTTCCTTTTTTCCCCCTCTCATTGCATGAAGTTTGGAGGAGACGCTTTTTCCACAGAAAAAAAAAGTCAGATTCGAGGCTGCACAGGCAGAAAGCGACCAGAGCAAGAATGGGTCTCTGAGACTATCCAGCAGACGCAGACAGACAGGTAGGACTCTTTGTTTCAGAATATTCCATGCTTTATGTGTCGGCGACACGTTTAAGAGTTTTTGAAAGGATTTGCAGCATCTTTGGATAGTTTGTCTGGTAAGAAAAGAACGAACCATTTTTTTTTTGTTTGTTTTCTCTGTCGTACTGTTGATTGATGAGCAGATTTTTTCCCCAAATGATGTTTTTATTTCATACAAATCGATAGATTTGTATGAAAGTTTATCTGTTTGATGTGGAAGAAGCCGTTCTTCATCTGCCTGAGTGCCGCATGTGCACCCCTCAGCCTAGAGGGGGCGCTTCAGCCTCTGCAGAGAAGCGCGTTATTGTGGCGTCCTGCAGCAATAACACTGACCGACGCCTGTTCGCTGACGATCCAGCCGCTGTTTGGTGAAAAAAAAAAAAAAACTTTCCACAAATGTCAGGATGGGAGAAAGGAATGTCCCTGCGTCGCTGGCTGCTCGGCGACATGTTGTGAACGCGCATCTGCAGTTACTTAAACCTCCAAAAAAGTTAAAAATAAGATAATAAGATGGTGCTTACTTTTACATGAGCATAGCATTTCAGTCGAGTAGTTTTAATATTCATAAAATAGTGAGTGCGCTCAGCTTTTGCATTATCGGTGGTTTATTGACTTATTTGTGTGGGCAGAAGATCCTTGAACCATAGGCTCTTTGTTATTTCTAATCAAAAAACGATGGATTAGCCACAAAAAGATCAAGTTTTCAGGGAATAAAGTATAATATTATTACTGTCAGAATATGAAAATAATATATTTTATTTTTACTTTTTTTTACACATTTGTCATTGTTGTTGTGGGCCACTTTCTTTGACAAAAAATGTTGCTCTGCCATGTTTCTACAGTGGCCCCAAATTGATCAGCAGACCTTCCTCAAAAATAAACTGCAGTTTTTGTGAATGTTTTAGCATCAAGTGATCATTTTTGGAACCTAGTAAGTCTACTTTTCCCCTGATAGCCACCATAGATGCTCCAACACTTGAAATGGGAGGGGTATTCAACCCTTGCAGTCTGTATACTCGCCACTAGGTGCCAGAAAATCCCTCATCTGGATTTTTACGTGCAACCGTGTAACTGATAAAGCTGTCAGTCTGACAGAGTATGTAACGGATTAACGAATACCTCGGACAGTAACTTGTTTCTTCGGGAGTGTTGATCCTACGCATCAGCCTGATGAGTCATAATCCAGGAGGATTATCCAAAGTTCGATCTCTCTGTGTGCAACTGGAATGTAAGGTTTTCTTGAAAACGTTTTGCCCTCTCTCCAGAAGGCTTCTTCAGTTCTCAGAAGTCTGAACTATGACCTGGACGAGTGAGAATCTACACAGACATCCAGGAGGATTCTTCTCAGGTCTGGGAAATATTGTGGCTATTACAAAGATTCTTAACAAATCTGAAGCAGATAAACATTCAGGGCCTTTCACGCTGCCCTCAAACCTCTGGGAAAGTCCAGGGGCCAAAATGAGGAATGTGAGGCAACCTTTTTCGAGAGCAGGTTAAAAAAATCCCCACAGAGCTGCGCGGTAATCCCAGAGAATGTTTTAGGAACAGGGATTCGCTGCAGATCCTTGACAAGCATTCAAGGTTTAAGAATTTCATTTGAGAAAATAAAGATCCCCTTAATGTTGGCAGGTGTGCAATAATGAGAATGGAAGGAAGGGATGTGGGTTTTTTTTCATCCTGTCATGCATGTAAAGATTTCACAAGCTTGTGTGGAGCAGGATTTAAGCCTTTGATGCTTTAATGTTGTGGTTTATGATGAGTAACACAGACCAGCAACTTAATGAGATTCATCCTTTTGAAACATCCCACAGAAAGACCTTCCTCTGCCTTCTTTTCAGAAGGAGTGAGGATTTGTGTGTTTTTTTTTTTTTTTAGGAAAAGTTTTTTTTCTTTTTTTAAAGGAGACTGAGAGAAACTGCACAGTGGCAGGGCTGTGTGGGTTTCCTGTGACGACGGATATCTGGGGCTTTTGTGGCTTCCTCTCTCTCCAAGTCTGTGGGACGATCAGACACCCCAAGAAGCTGAGTGGCTCGGGTTTTATGGAGGGGGTTGGGGGGTGTCGGTTGTAAAGATGTGCACATAAAGATAAAAGAGAGGGGTTTTTCATGCCCTGTGCGATAAAATACAGTAAATATAAATGTAGCTTTAGGTCGTTGCTCATATTAAAAGAAACATATGAACATTTGGCCACACAGAGTACAGTTTTGAAATTTCTCTCTCTCTCTCTGTCACACACACACACACACATATGCACCTACACACATCTTTGTACTTCTTTGTAAGGACCTCCATAGACATAATACATTCTCCAGTACCTCACCCCACAACTAAATACCTGACCCTGACCCTGACCCTGATGCTGACCTTAACCTTAAACCCAACTTTTGACCTTGAACCCAGGTCTTAACCCTCAAACAGACCTCTGACATTGTGAACACCAGCCCAAATGTCCTCCAGTCCCAAAAATGTTCTTACTTTGCTAGAAATTTTATTTGAGGTATGGGGGGGGTGGGGGGGCTTGGATGAACACTTGACAGACATGCCAAACCCCCCACCAGTGATTTCACAGGCTCTCAGATATACCTGTCCAGCAGCTGTAGTAACAGTAAATATGTCTGTTGATACATTGTTTTTAGACACATTCAACATGTTAAAAGTACCAAGATGGCATCTGGGTGGAGTTTGCTTTCTATAAATCAGCTGACTTTGCTGGTTTTATTCTTACCCATGATGCTGGGCACAGGACTTAATTTATAAAACATGCTTATGAAGCTTATGAATCTAAAAATTACAGTCCTTCCTTTGACGTAACAGCAAACCTTTGGAGGATTAGTCAATTTTTTGTTGTCCTTTTATTTCATGTGCATATTTTCTGCCCCATTAAAACAGCTTTCTGAAAACATTCTAATGTTCATTATTTTCCCAGTTGTCACTTCTTTACAAATCCATAAACTTTAACTGAAATTTCACATTTTCTACAATTTAATTGTTACTTAATACAGATTATTAGCCTTTACTGGTGTACGTTTATTGACACGTGTTATGGGTACTTTTATAAACAATTATTACAAGAATATATTGTGGTGTAATGTGTCCAGGCTGGTGTCCCACCACAATGCTCCAGCTTTGGGTCTCCATGGGAACAAGTTCCGCGTCCTTGACGGGCTTAATTGTATTCAGAACCTGGTGTTTCTGCGGCTTGCTTGGGTTTTGCACATTTATCACCCCAACAAATGAAAGACATCTTTGTGTGGCTGAAATGTTGCCCTGTGGAGCAGTGGGCTGAGAGGAGGGCGTCACCATGACAAAGAGGTGTTGCAACTCTGGCAACATGGTTCTTACCACATCAGCCCCCTCCAGCTGCTGAATATTCAGCCATATTCCCAACAAGAGAGAGGGAGAGAGGGGGAAAGAGAGAAAGAGAGAAAGAGAGAAGGACTGAATGCCTGGATGAGGAGGGCAGAGAGGTGGAGGGGGGCTAAACCCGAGGAGAAGTGGGGGGCAAACAACCCGTCGCTATGGTAACAAGTCCAGCCTTCCGCCGTGCAGCAGGCTGTGAGAGGAGGCAGAAGGGCTTTTTTCCTTCCCTTTCCCCCCGCAGTTTGGCGGATTTTAGTTAGAAAGATACGTTTTTTTCCCCCAGAAGAGCAGGTAACAAGACTGATTTTCACCGACGAATTTGGGATTATAACCTGAAAATGTCAGCAGTCATGGATGCGTGGAGGAACTCAGAGGTAAAACTAGTCTGCTTTTTCAGCCGACACTGACGGGCTAACAGCAGGGGGTTAAAACTTTAGTTTAGAGGGGAGAAAAGAGCTTTAAAGTTTGGCAAACAGCGATGACGGAAAGTTGTAAGGTGCGTTCAAAATCTTGGTGTGGCCATATTTGGTCATCGACATGTCAGCTAATGGCAGCGATTCGAAACAACAGTGTGTGTGTGTGTGTGTGTGTGTGTGTGTGTGTGTGTGTGTGTGTGTGTGTGTGTGTGTGTGTGTGTGTGTGTGTGTGTGTGTGCGTGTGTGTGCGCGTGTGCGTCCAGCCAAACATTTGAATGAACAAACGTGTCGCAGGTCTTCGTCAGAAACAGAATTACTTTGACCTTGATGAAGGTTTTCGTTCGCAGAAACACTTTATCAGGACGCTTTCCAGCTGTGGAGATGGAAGATCTGTAGTTGAAGTTTGCTTTCAAAGAGCTGGCACACAGCACACTGTTTATATGATCGCTAACAATTTGCTCTTTCTATCGCAGCATACCCGTTTATTACGTCATTTATCCCAGTGGTTGGTTGGTGTCCTGTTGGTTCTGAGCTTCTTTGAGGTTTCATGGCTGTTAATAAGCTGAACCTAAATCCTTGTCATTGTGCACCATGAGAGATGTGACTGGTTTTCTTCAGTGTTTTTTGTTTTTAGTTAAACTCTATTGTGCAGATCAAATGTTGACCTTCCCTTCTCACTGTCAAGGCTAGTGAGGAAGTTCTTCTCTGGTCTTCATTCAGATTTAGAGGAGCGAGTCAGACCTCTATCTTTTCTAAATGGCCTGTTGTTCACTCAACATCACAATGGAGGCAACTCTCCTCTTTCCTGCCCACTGACTGTCTGATAGTTTTGGCATGTTTTGCTGAGGATAATGAAAACAATCTCGCTGCGCAGAATTATGAGAATCCACAGGTTGTGCTGAACGTGTGCAGACAGAATTATGGCTTGTCCAGGTGTGTCGGTAGTCTGTCACGGTTTTCCCAAATGCACTTTATCAGGAGACTTTGGTAAATATTATTAAGGGTGCACATAACTTCTGATTTTTGAGCAAAGGTTCCTGGTTGGAGATGCATTTAGGATATACACAAAATTTGGATAAAATAATTACACATGGTGATGGCACGGAAATCATGGCTAAAACAACAGCATGCAATTTTGTTTGAGCACAACTTTGGCTACAATAGAGAGGAGGTGTTACAAATAGATTTATGGAATTCATGTGGAAAACATCTGCTATCTTCCAGAAGGAACACAAGTCACGAGTGATCGCTGTAGCAAGTTTTTTTTTAGTTAGCATTAGCCAAAACAAACATGCTAATGTCAAGTCAAGGCCAATATTCTTTGTCCTGATGGAAGACTTATATGCTGGATAATTTATCCAGCACATAAATTAATTTTTAACATTCATTTGTTGGAATACCAACCTGTACATGTCTGAAATACCTATAGTTTCTTAAGAAGATGCGGACTATCTTTGGGGACATGTTTGTAGCTGTGTATGAAATATCATGCTTATTTTGTTGAGTTAATGCTGCATTCTGTAATTTATGAGAATAACGCATTAGACTCTTCCCCCCGCCTGAATCCAGCACTGTCCTGCAAGGAAAGGCTTCACCAACTACACATATGTTTCACACACCCACAGGCCTCGCAACTTTTCACCATAATGCCAACCCTGTTCCGTTAAGTGTTCCACATTGTGTGGGCTCGGATGAACATAACTCAATATCCCTGAAAAGCTTGACACTATGGCATTTTTCATGTTTCTGTGCACTGCTACTGTGAGAACACGTCACTATATAAAAGTTTAAACTCCTTTTTCCATTGAAGCTCACAGTGATGCCTTCAGGGTCATTGTTGCTGTGTCAGATTCTGGAATGTTCTTGTCATTTTCACAGCCTCTAAATCTACACCAGTAGCATTTTCAGTCATATTTCACCCATTATTGATCATTTACTATCGCAACATTCCGTGCTGATGGCCGTATTTAGCTCCTCAGCAGACAGATGTTTACGTCTGGTGGCTCTTCACCAATGAGAGGCCCACCCTGGCCCCTGGTATTTGTGTGTTTGCTTTTTTACAGAGCACCCAGTATGGACTACATAGCAGCAGCTTAGCTGTTTGTAGCTCACGCAGGACTCAAAAGACATCCTCGTAATTCTTTACGTCACTAAAGAGCAAGCAAATGAAATGAAAAAGATATTGATACCCCCTATTTTCAAGTCTCGTGTTGCAGTTTAATTTTTAATTTATGGTGTCATCAGTATGTGTACATACAGATATTTTATTCATTAAAAAGTTAAGACTTAAGCCTTAAAAATAGAGCCAAATAGTGCTTGGTAGTGTGTGATACTCGATGTTTTACTTCACATTTGTAGGCCTAGGCTGACACATGAGAATTGCTGTTTGTCAGAGCTTTTAGGTCATTAAACACCTCACACTGCTGTTTATAGTAGAGAAAGAATTTATATAATTTATATTGATTTTTTTTGACTCCTTCATACAGGTATCAGGTAACATGACTGTTGATCACAACTCTTTCTTAACTGTCCTCTAACCCTCAGGCTACGAGAGGAAGAGAGATTTATGTTTTTGTCATTTGGAGTTAAGAAATCACAGAGCTAAAAAAAAAAAAAAAAAAAAAACTGCTGTGATGCTGATTTGGATTTTGGGTATTTATGGTGACATGCAAGCGCTGCAGCCTTCGTTCATGCAGTTTGTGGGTTGGTGAGATGGAACACAGCCGATTTAACAGCTGGTGGTGCAGCAGTGACCCTTTGAACAACCGGATACATCCATTCACATAATGAAAGTTTCATGTTGTGTTCTCGCGGTATTGGACTCAAACCAGCTTGTATTAGTAGCTTGTCCATCTAAAAAAGAAAAAAAAAAAAGTCCAGCTGTTGCTGAAGGATGTGGGTAATTTTGTTAAGTAACTGTGATTTTTATATTGCCAAAATGTCTGATTTTTGATGGAATGAAACAGCCATTAAAGCACCTTTTGAGAATGTCCACTTTTATCTAGTTGGAGGCTTATAAATGCTGATCAGCAGAGAAAATAAATACACCTATAAATAGATGATGTAGAAAGTTTTTTTTTTAATTATTAAACTAAACTCAGTTTTAGACCCGAGCAAGAAAACATCTTATATATTTCATGTCCTTGGAAAAGTCAGAGTGTGGGTCAGAGGTCAGCCCTGCAACACAAATCTTAGCCGCTGCCTCCCCACGGGTTATAAGCCCGTTTTCCACATGCCTGCCTCTGCAGCTGTGCATGCTCGCGTCTGGGTTACACTGGAGGCTTTTTCTTTTCCACAAAGAGAAAATATGCGGTGATTTCTTTGAAAAAAACAGCTGAAACGGCGAGAAAAGGAGATAAAATAAGATTCCAACAATTGCTTCCATCTGGTTAATTGAGCTATACAGTGGCGGCGTGGTCAGCCATGTGACGGAGCATGGCTGTAATTACAGAGGCATGGATTTGCGAAATTGCCAGTAGTGTCAACCTTGGGGGTTTTCTTTGACATATAGACACAGCGAGGCTGTCAGGAGCTTAAAATGTCACAGGCCTTACAAAATATACTGTTTTATGTATTCAGAATTTGGTCCCTGAGGTTTTGTTTGTCAGAGCTGTGCTCTGTCTCCAAATGCAGTCATCATTTGTGCTGTTAAAGCTTTATTATGGGTCCTTGTTGAGCACAAAAACTGGATCCCTCTCTGCTGGGATGGCCTGATCCGGTGTGTGGGCTCATGGCGGCCCGTCAGATTTACCGCACTGACAATCTTTGCTTCTTCCTTCCCTGCTTGCCTTAAAACCTTAAAATCTGGTTGGCAATCAGCAAAAACTGGATACTACTGTGTTTTTGGATTAAAGCAAGGTTCTCAAGCAAACCCAGATTAGGGGCTACTGACAGTTTGCCCGTCATTACGTCATAAACTTCAGGTTGTGTTATCATCAAGATGGGACCGTGTTTGGGTGAAGTCTCCCATTATTCCCTCTGAGAAACATTGTTTAATATTTTCAACGTTGCCTCGGCCTGATGGATAAGTTAAATATTAGTACATTCCTTCGTGTAGTGGAGAGGACTGTGTATCAGATGATCCGTCAAACAGGACAGGGCCAAGGTTGTGCAGGCTCTCCTTTAATAGATATTTCACCTTGCAGTCACAGTCTCTGAGGATCTCTCTCTCTCTCTATCTTTCTCTCTCTGTTTCTCTCACATAGACACGCATGCACCACACACATGCGCGCACACACACACGGCTGATAAGAGCCTTACTTTTTAACCACGTCTGACTTTCAAGGACACATCAGACACAAAGAGCTCTTTTATTCTGGCCCAGTCTAATAAAGGCACCACTCCATCGCATGTATTATGTTCTTCATGCTTGGAAAAATATACTTCATATATACAAATGTTCCTTGGAATCAGTGTTGGACAAATCAAAAATGGCTTCTTGAATAAATATCGAAAGCGCAAATGCTGTTTTTTTTTTTTTTTTTATAGAACTGTTGTCCTGTGGCTTCTTTTATGTATGTATGTATGTATGTACAACTTTTTATTTCCATTTTCATGATCTGAACTCAAAGATTTAAGATTTGTACATAGAAAATGTCCGTGAGCATTTAGCTTTTTCATTTGCTGTTCATTATGTTGCTGTTTGAACTTTTATCAGTAAAATTCTCAAGCAGTCCCTGATATTGAGGAGTAACAGGCAGTCAGTGTCTTTTCATGTCTCAACTTATTCTGTAAAATACCAGATTAGAAGTGAATCAGTGTCGAGACATGACTGCACAAATGACGGTTTGCCTTTGGCTGTCATGAGTGGCCTTTTTTTTTTTTTTTTTTTTAAGAAATGGTTGTTTACAGCTTGTGATTTTTGCAGGGGGAGATGGTATCAGAGCTCAGGAAGTCACTGGGCTAACGCCTTGGTGTTTGTCCATCTTGGACTCTTAGAACCCATTTGCGTGTATTTTTTTCTCTCCCCCCCCCACCAATTTTCTTCCACTAGTGCGTCTAGGCTTTAACGCTCCTAAAGATATTTGTTTATTTTCAGTTTTTAATTAATTTTTTTTTTTATGTTGGGCATGGGTATATAGGTCATCTGGATATCACAAAAGGCTTTTTCAAACTTGCAGGATTGCAAATGAAGGGGCATGCTGGTGAAGATGTTATTGCCCCATAATCTGAGGCTTGTCATGTTAGCTGATCTTGCAACTGTATCTCCAGTGTGGGTTCATCTGGTGAGGTGTAAAATATATGATTATCGGTCATGAACAACACAAAACTGACCATTAATCTCAGTTACAAATAATCCCAGATCAACAATACATCAAAAGGTTTCAAAAGGTTTAAATAACTGAATCAAGTAATGCCAAATTCATTTTTGCTGCTTAAAAGTCTAAATAAGATGGAATTTATACCATAATAGGCATTTGTGCATTATTTCTGAGAGTCTGTGTAAATAAAGACAGACTTCCAACCAGAATATAGGTGTTGATAAAATCTCATCTCCATTAGGCTGTCAAAAAGATGTTTACTGGTCTGATTTATTGTTCTGATCTGAGAGGTGTTCTGATATTGTCGTCTCTTCCTGAGTCACACTGACGACATACGACAAGTGTCATTGACATAAACTCAGCTCTTACGGATGATGTAAGTGATGTACAGTGGAAGGGCCCTATTTCATGAAAGAAAGCATGCTCCCCAAAATTCACAGTCATTTGGGTACTGTAGTGCTGTAGACAGGAGATCAGTCTTTGGGAACAATAATTCATGGTCGCTCTTATTAGCATGCTTCACAGTTACAGGAAATAGCTGTCAGCAAGAATGCTCCCTCTCTCCTCATCTGTCTCCATGTGACTCAGCTTCACTACTGGTTGGCTGGATCCTTCATACAACAACTTCCTGTAAACAAGCCGAGCTGCCAAGCCCCCTCCCATCCTCCACCTCTGATCTCTAGAGATCTCCATCTGACCTCCTTGTGCACCAGAACAATTACTTTGAGCTTTCTTGAAAGGGACATTGCTGCATTTCTCAGAATGATTTTCAGGGGCAGTGACCACCAGTTCAAAGGGTTTAATCTGCCGCTGGTACAAACACCATGTTTAACTTTACATGAGGGCCATAATGGGGAATTCTTTGAGCCGTGTTTTGTTTTGGTACTTGTATATAACCCGATAAAATCTCAAACTTTTTGCATCATTGAACATTGTCTGTGACCCATGGTAACCCTGCATTTAACCCTGTCTGTGTTAATAAAATCTGTGTTAATAATGTTCCTATTATTTTCTACTATGTTATGATAACTTACAAACACAGTCTTACATTATGTGCCTGCTCATTGTACTTTAAAAATAGGTCAGGGATTGAAACTTCCACTGTCTGACTGTACTTTTTTGGGATTGTTGCTGGGCTCATCTGTGGCAGTGTAGCAGTAGCTAGGGTAATTAGTAAAACTGAGTTGAAGGCTGTGATGATTGTCCAGAAAGTTCAGTTTTGCAACCTTTCATTCAAAAGTTCAGAAAGTTTGCCCAGCTATAATATGGGAGTGAATCCCAGTGATGTAATGTGACTTGAAGTGGTCAAACTGTTGCTGTTAATCTCAGGTCCTTGACACGCTCTTACAGGAATGTTACAGCCATCGATTTAATCTTGAGTTAAAGCCTCTCTTTATTTCACTAAAGTGTCCATTGTGAATCCACACATTAGCTATTTCTCATTCCTAAAGTTAGAGTTTTTTTTTATCCAAAATAAAAATCCAGAAAAAAACAGTAAGAGTCCAGATTAAGATTAAGACTGGATTGCGTAAATGACTTCATGTGTTTGTCCATCAGGTGAGTTGCTGGTTTGGAGATAAACATGACTGCCAACAAGAGTTCGAAGGCTGTGGCTCGTGCAGGAGATGGTAAAGCTGCCCGGGACATCCCCGACAGGTCAGTGACATCTGGGACAGAAAAGGGACAGAGTGGGGGGTGGGGTTTTTTTCACTCTTTACTCCTGTTCTATCAGTATGGAGCCTAAGATCTGTCTGCTTTTGTTTGAAAGTTTTACGTGATCCTGAATTCTGGACACTCCGCCGCTGTATAGTGATGTGAAGCTTGTCTTAGCATGTTGAGAACTTACACTGTTCTGTCTGTTGATGAGAACCAAAGCTTAACTTAAAAGAAAAAAAGTCATATGCCATTTTTGTTGTTCTGTCATGTTTATCATCTGTCCATCACAAATACACTGTTTACACGCACAGTTGTGCATTTAATCTCAACTCCTTTTGGCAGAACTATGGTTATTGTTGTACGCTATGTTTGTAACAGCTGTCCTCTTGCGACTTTTCACATTTAAAGCTGATGAGCTGAAGATGTTTTGCAGGTTTTATTGTTGCACATCACAGTCAGCCAGAGTATGACGTCAACCAGGGATCAGTTTCTAGGACAAATTACACCTACAAGGGAACTACATTTCCTCAAGAGGCACACATGGTAACATGTTGCAGCATGTATTGGGGGAAAAAAAACAATGCAAATCATTCCAAAAACATAATTCTTTCCCTTAACCGCTTGCGATAGATTTACTATTTATTAATAAAATCCAGAGTTTTTTTGGCAACAACAGCTGGCCGTCAAACTTTAAGAAACACTGACAGTTTCTCCAGGATCAGACTGAAATCTGAGAAAGCTTTTTCAAATGCTACAAAGCGCTAATGGAGGAGTGAGTTTATATGTTACACTATGTTGCTGTTGGTACGAGAATTCTGCTGCGTGCTGGTCAGCAGCAGGAAGCAGCTTGTGGTTCGCATGCTCTGGAAGGCTGGATTCCAGCTTGTGACGGACGAGTCCTTTGTTCCGTGTAGCTCGTGTGGCTGGGCCATCTTAAGATGATTAAATGTTGTACATTTTTACGATTATGTTCCAGACGAGGAAAAAAAACCCTCCCATTAAAACCAGTTTACAATGTATATTGATGAAGAGTGCACAACTAACTAACTGCTTCATCTCACCTTTCCATTAGGCTGTTAAAGGTTCCTTTCTTTAAGGATATGAAAACATCTTTTCTGGTTACATGACTGTACTGGCAGTAAAAATCTTCTCCAGCTGCCGGCTCAGATTTCCATGCCTCTCCAAGGCAAGTGAGATGAGATGCATTCATCATGCATGCAGTTGCTGGATCATCAGCACTGTGAAAGTGAAGGTTGAAAGAAACCGGGAAGGGCAGAAGTTGTAAAGCAAGATCTGTCCCAACCTGCATTGTTGGATCACAGTCCACTGCTCCAGCTTCCTCCTCCCATAACGCTAGTTATTCCAAGCGTGGCTGTGACATCAGATCTCCCAGTACTTCACTTTCGCAAGAGTTAGTCAGCTTCCAAACCATGACAAGGTTGCTGAAAAACTTGGACTGCTAGGGAATGCTCCCTCTCAGTGGAAATCTAAAACTTGGTGAACAGTGTGAGAAGGCAATCGGTGGTGTAGCAGGAGTCTTTGTGAGCGTTGTAGCACAAGGATAGTAGAGTAAGAACCAGAGAGGAGCGGAGAATTTCCCAGGTAAGAGCTGAATAAACCTAGCTCTGGATACTACTTTCTGTGAGGTCTCCTTGAGATTCTGTGGAAAATCTTCAGTGGCCTTTTAATGTAGCCTCTATTACTTTTGGCCTTTACTCTAATGTCATCTTGCCAAAGAAAGAATACTTTCCTGTGGTTGTTCAAAATTACTGCCTCAGCTTTTCAGTCTGTCTTTGATCTTGGAAGTGAATTCAAAATTTCCCCCAAAAGTTTTTTCTCCTCCACTTCTCACTTGGGAATTTAAGTTCTGATTTATTGATATGTTCAGGCCAATTTTAAGGGAAACGTTATCTTTTTCAGGTGCCAGTCAACATCTCCGTGTCCTGTCCTGTCTGCCAGTCAGCCACAGAGCCAGCAGTCTTTCCTCGGCGACGGTGAATCGGGAAAGCGGACAAAGTACATCAGGACCGACGGCAGATTCCTGGTTCGCGCTGGTTGGAATAACAAGGCCGCTACCCTGTGTAACCCCTCATGTCACGCCAGTGAATCTGATTCCCAAGGTCGCCTCACCAAATCAAAAAGCATCAGCTGTTTGGACAATAGGCTCTCCATCTATAAACCACAAACTCACAACAAGTCCTGCCAGGAAAGTCAGGGCTTCCAGGAGCAGAAGGAGAAGCAAGGGGATCTTCCTCCAGGAGATGGACTTAATGGTAGGCCTCTGAGCTGGAGTACGCTCTCACTGGGATCCTCCTCTAGCCAAAGCCACAAGCGTACACTCTCTCTCCCTCACTCAGTAGCAGGTGTTCCTCCCACCACCATCCGCAAAAAGATCTCAGAATGGGAGTGCAGGAGGGTGTCCCTGCCTAAGATGAGCCTGTGTCTGGATAAAAGAGTGGGGGAACGTGTAGGTGGCAGTGAGGGCTGCCCCAGCCTGCTCTCTTCTCCCTGCAGTGAGAAAAACTTTGATTTTAAGGGGGTTCGCAGGATGAGCACGGCCTTCTCGGAATGCTCATGCACAGAGGAAGAAGAAGTGGTTTTAGACCGAGATGGAGTAGGCCGGTTCCAGAAAAGGACAGGCAAGTCAGAGACTTCGGGAACATTCGTGCGTTCCATGTCTGCTCGGAAAGAGACGTCAGCCGTCCTCAATAGGATACAAAAAATCGAGCAGTCGCTGAAGGAGAACCCCAGCCTGCCACCACCGCGGTATCTGAACAACTGCTATGCTCCAGACAAGACGAAGCAGAAGTCTTTCATTATAGGTGACGACTTTGACAGCACGTGTGCCAGCAAGCGCAGCAGCGTTTGCTCAGTTGCAACCGAACCCGATGCTGGTTTGGTGCCTGATAAGCTCTCTAAGCTCAGACAGAGGTTCAGCATGAACTCAGCCAGGTCCGAGAGCCCAGAACCACCCAGCTCACAGACGCCTGTCGGCACACCAGTCAACCCCTTACCCAAACCCAAACGCACTTTTGAGTATGATGCCAAAGGGGACCAGAAGTGTCTGTTGCCAGTCAACGGGCTACCTCCAAACAGAGGATCTGAGTCCCCTCCCCCTTTGCCCTCCACTCCTGCACCCAGCGTGACACGGACACTCAAGATCGGTGGGAGCAGCTTTCAGGACAGGTGAGAAAACCACGGTGCTTTTGTAGGTCAGCTTTTTTTTTTTCAATCTACAAAAAAGCGGACAATCCAACATGTCCACTTTTCCGAAAATTGACATTTTCAGACATTTCTCATGAGGTAATGCTGGTTCTGCTTTCTCTTCACAATAGTTCTTGCTACTAACAGAACTGATTTTATGGCAACATGACGTGCTACCGTTGGGAATGGATAATTGTAGGTTGGCTTGCATTTTGATCACTGGGTGTGTAAACCAGATGACAATAACAGCATCTGGCTAAGCAAGTGAAAGGGAACTTAAGAAATAAAAAAAAATGTGTCAATGTGGCAATGATTATGCGCGAGAAACCACCGAAATCAAACTTGTTGCCACTTGTAGCTTAGTACTGCAGTACTAGGTCAGTGCTGGAACTGTGTTCTTCTCTCCTTTTTAGTCTTAATGTATAGGTCTGGAATTTTGTGTATGTGTGAGGTTGGGAATTGGGATTTCCTGTGTTAATGAAATCCCCAAACGTGCATTCTGTGTTGAACATTCCTGTGGTTTTAGCAATTTTAGCAATTGTACTTAAAGGCCACAACCTGTTGATGGTTTGACATGACCATCCTGTAGGCCTTTGCACTAATGCAGTTCCTCTGGAGTCCTTTCACATGTAATCTGTGTGTTTTGTGGTGCAAAGGAATAGCAGGATAATTGCACGGTTCCATTTTGCTAAAGCAAATGTTGATTCTGTAGTATTACAAAGAATATTTTTAAATGAACATACCTTAATTCCTCCATTGAGATAGACATTTGACTCTTCCTACTTTGTGTGTGTGTGTGTACTTTCATACTTCATACTTTTGACTGTCTTCCTTTCTTTGCAGAGAGCCGTGTGAGTCTGAGGATGCGACAAGTCTGCTGTCTTCATATCTGTCCGCGCCTACAGAGAATGGCAGACTGACCACACAGACACGGAGTCGACCCAATTCCAAAAGCACTTTAGAGGAAAATGCCTATGAGGACATTGTAGGTAAGCACGCTAGTTCACTTGCTTTAATTTTATTTTAATCTGTGTCTGTTTTGTCAGACCTGCTGGTTTACTTTTATTGTTCCAGAAATAGTTTTGGATGAAACGGCACATTTCAGTTTGACATGTGGGGAATTTTGAATGGCCCATTTCCAATTTTGTGATATGTTATGGACAAAATAGCATAAGTGTACAAACAGATCAGTCCAAGATGAGTGTTGTAAAGTACTATTGCTGGTGTGTGTATGTGCCTTTGCCTCACCGCCGAAACCCAGATTACACCAAAGATAAACCTGAGCAAAAAGCAGATCTATAGTTCAAAGGAAAGGGGAGGGAGTGGGCGTTATTCATGTTCACAGCCTGTCATTATTTTGCAATGCAACGGTAAACTTGACAGAAAGCAGCAGCAGTCAGTCAGTCAGTCAGTCAAAAAGCTTTAGTGAGAGTGATCACTCTATATATTACAGTGCGGTATAGTATGAAAAAGAGCACGAGCATGACTCCTCCTACTACATCTGCATCATGTAGAGGTGTGTGGTTTAGGAAATCTCTCTGTGGGAGCCATCACTGATCACTCAGCTGCTGAATAAAGATTATGGATAACATATGTCCATAAGGGATATTGTACAGATTATCTGCCTGCCTGCAGATTTCAGCACTGACAAACTGTTTTACCCAAAAGGATACTGATATAGATATTAGAAATAGCCTCAAATGTGCAGCCGTGAAACCAAAATTACTCTGAGGAAGCTATTTATTTCCTTGCGTAACCCTGAATCGAACATGTATTTTATTGTACATAAAACTGACTCCAACGTTCTCAGTGAAGATGTGCCTATGAAATTCTGGACATGCTCAGAAAGCCAAATTCCTTTCCACCAGCGAATGACCACAGGCCCTCTGCCCAGTGCCGCTGCCAGTTTCCCCTGTGCATACTTAATGTGGTGGAAATGTGTGTCAGAGTGAGCGCAGTTTCGTGATAAACCTCAGATTTCAGATGCAATAAAACTTTTTATTACTTGGAATTTTTCATGATAAATGTGCAGTGATGAAGAAATAAGGGCTGATTCAAATATTTCATTACTATTTCTCGAGTACTTTTCTTTGATCAGTGATTCTTTTGCTGCTCAAAAATACACTTTTTTTCCCCCCCGAAATAGCTGACGTTGTGCAGTTGTCCCCAAGAGAGCGTCAGGGCATGACTGATTTTCATGTTGACAAAGCCTCCATTGTTCATCCTCCTGTGTGCTGGTAGTGTTTGCTGTTTAGAGATGTGCTTTTGCCAATAAGTTTGTTGGTGCCAAAGATATTGTCTCAGGATTAGTCTGAAAACCAAGAGGTTGCTCCTGTGCCAGATCAGATGATCCATGTGAGGAGTAAATGAGCCATGATCTGTATGATCTGGCCCTCTCAGTCATTCTCCCTCTTAACAACCAAAAAATTTTTGTACATAGAGGTACAACGGCACTTCCTCCACCCCAGTGAAATGGGCTTCGTCTTTTCTTTAGTAGAACACCTGTACTTGATGGCAGATGTTGATGGTTTTATTCTATCCCATAAATACGTGAATGATCCGAGCTATAGATATGTGGTCATATTCAAGAAATTCCAAAATGATGTGAAACATGTTGAGAACTTCCCCTGTAGGCCACATTGCTGCCAAGAATCTTTGTAAAAATGGCAAGAGGTAAAGCCATTGGAACGTCCGCATGATTCCCAGCATCGCAGCTGTCAGTACTGACTTCATTTGCGAGCGCTTTTAATGTAGTGACTGTCTTTGTTATCTCATCTGTGTGGTTTTTTGACACAGTCTAGTGTCATTTTAAAGCTGCAGCCAAAGATCTGGTGGCCGTTGTCTGCACGTGAACATGCTGGGCTGGCCTGCTTTACTCTAGCTTCTCCATCTTACATGGGAAGATGATACCCATATTGATGGTAGTCTGTAGCTCTCTCTGCCCGGGGAGACCATTGTCTACTGAGAAATACACAATCACAGTGTGCAGTCAAGGTGTGTCTACCCTCTGCTAATGCTTTGTCTGTGGGTGTGTTTGAGATCTCTGAGTGTTAGTAATCAGAGGTGTAGATTAGTAGCTTCGGTACATCAGCAGCTATAATTTTCCAGGCAGGCTCTCATTACAGTATTGCTTCAGTTTTACAGACTTGCTGCACAATGTGGGGTCAAACCAAGCCCTCTTACTTCGTACCTCATCTTTAATGACGCGCAGAAAATCACCTCAGTAGACTAATTTACTGTGGCACACAACATAACAGTTTAACGATCCCGAGCGCAGTGTGTCGTCTGCTTATGTCTGTGTTTGTGCTTGCACCTCAAACTGGTTCAATTATTAACCTAAAAATAGATTCAAATAGATGAACTTACAGGCGTGCCTGTAAAAACCAGAAAGCCATTGTTTGACATGCTGAGTTCACTGGGTTTTCCACCAATGTGCTGGGAAAGGAGCAACGCTGCCTCATTGGTTGTTTTTGTTCTTTCCTTTTCTTCTGACAGATAATGCTGCTTTTTTTTTTTTCTTTAAAAAGTTGCCCTCATGCATTTCAACGCCATCTGGCTCCATATTTATTCTTCACTGCGGTTTCTTCACTTTCTCACAACCTTTTTCAGACCCTGCCAGAAAGCTATTCTCAGCGTGCATGTCTGAATAGACGCGGCTTTACACAAGTTTTCTCTTTATTGACATTGGCCTCCTGCCAGGTGACATCAGCGAGGGCCATGCACTGCTTCGTAACGTTCGTGTTTTTCTCTTTTATTGACTCCATCAAGTACATACAGCAGTAAAAAAGGCGACAGTTGCATTGTCATTATATTTTATTAACCTCATGAGGCAAGTTTTTACATTTCAGTTTGTGAAAAAGGTCACAACAATCGCAAAGTAAAAGAAAAGATTTCTATCAACAGAATCTCGTCCTGAGAAGGTGAATCTCCTCCTTGTTTTTCACAGCAGGCTGTTGAGCATGCCTGAACTGTGACTCACCAGTCGTGTTGTGTCCAGGAGTTTCAGATGGGCTGTGGGCTCAGTGCTGACAGTAACTGGGGAAAGAAAAAAAAATTCACTCCAGCCATCTGAGCGTGACCTTTGACTCACCTTTTGGACTCACTACGTTCCTGAGCAGCAATGTCAAGTCCCAGTTGTGCCCCCGGTACCCTTTGTTGCCCTTTATTCATACCTTTTGTTAGTGTGAGACCCTCTCGCCACACATTAGCTTGTGGCTTTAGAGTCATTTTAGTTAAGCATGAATACGTCTTCTCCACAGAAAAGGAGAACCCGTATGAAGATGTTGACCTGAAGCGTAAGAGTTTGGGCCGAAAGTTGGAGACAAATAGATCTTGGACCATAGACAAGAAGCTGAGCTCTCCACCTCAGGTAAGATCCAGTCTGAGATCCTCCATGCTTCACTGCATTAAATCAGACGATTTAGTGCTGAATCAGGGACAGTGTTGATTTGACAACTGTACAGTACATTTTTCCATCCTTCCTTTTGGGAGATCACAATAGACAATCTTGGTTATAACGGATGCTATATAAATAAAGTTCAAATGAAGTTGAAAACGGAGGAAATCAATAACTGTAACAAACCTTTCCCATTAATTTGTCTGTCTAGTTACCCTCCAAACAAAGCAGCCAGTCCCTCCGTGTGTCTGGTTCTAGTGACAGGAAGAGCCACCGGACATCTCAGTTGACCAAACGCTACAGCCACGATGAAAGGCTGCTTCTGCCCCAGCTGGGTGTATCAGGTTCACAGTGTGGTCTGCTGGATGATAGCCTCTGTAGCACAGGCGATACCCTGGCCTCACACAGGCACTGGAGGATCCCCAAGGTACACAGTCCCAGATCCTACACAAACATCTACACTGAGCCCTTGCAGAGCCTCAACTGTGTTCTCCTTCATTTCTGCTCCACAGACCAGCTCAGGTTTCTGTAGAGGCCGAGTCAGAGCTGCCCGAGATCACTTAATTCCTCAGTTTAGATAAGCGTTGGTGCATGTCATTACTCCTTAGATTTTCCCTATGGTGGTATCTTTTCTCAAGAATTCCGGTAGATTTTCAGTATTATTATCTACGTTATTGTATTGTTGTGTTTCTGGACAGGCAAAGTCCTAATGTACACTTGTTTTACACATCTCCCTATGGACAGTTCTCTTTTTTTTCTCTGTTTACAGCTGGTCCAGAGGATCAACTCCATTTACTGCACTAAACGTGGGAAGAAGAGGCTGAAGAAGTTATCTATGTCCAATGTTGAGACTACATCTCTGAGAGGTAAGGGGCCTTCCTTTATGCACTGGACAGACAAGTGAGTAAATATTTGTCTTTTAGTCACCCTCACAGAGTTCTGATTGTGCTCTTCATGTGATATCTGACTGCACGTTTGTGAAATTGACCTCTTAAAAACCTTCTTGTCCATCTCTTGTCTGCCTCCAGATGACAACAGTGAGAGTGAGAGTGACTCTGACGACAGGTTCAAAGGTGAGTGACCACTGCATTCATTGGTAAAGGTCAGGAGTTAGAGTTCCTTCATAGCTGTTCTTCTCACCCCCGAGTTGTTACAAAACATTTGTTTTATCAGCTAAGGACTTACCACCAACTTTGAGCTTTTAAAGACATATTGATGATTTTTTTTCCTCCTCAGCTCACACCCAGAGGTTGCTTAAACTACAGTCCATCCTTCGAAGGGCCCCCAGCTATCGCACACTGGAGCTGCAGCTCATTGAGTGGCAGGAAAGGGAACTTTTTGAGTATTTTGTTGTTGTTTCTCTTAAAAAGAAACCCAGCAAAAACTCCTACTTCCCTGAAGTCACCTATCAGTTCCCAAAGGTACGAGCATGATGATCCTAACAGAATTCTTTAAAATATTTAATGTAGAGAAATCACATATGAAAATTGCTGCACCACGTGCCATTTCCCAAAGCTCTGTGTCATGTTATCATTTTGAAATGTAGTTGACAGGAGGGGCTGATTTAAAAAGAACTCGTTGGGACATGTTGTATGTTCAGGTGTCAGTGCTGCCTTGACAGAACGCACTTATCACTTTATGTTCTGCCACAGATAAAACAGGGTACAAAAACTCATTACAGCAAAAGATGAGTGGGAAAAAGTTTACAACAAAAAAAAAAATCCATAAATATATATCTAATAATATCTGGCTCATGATTGCCATCCTCTGCCAGCACAGAGGGTATCCTGTTGTCCTGGGTAATGTTGAACAGAAGGTGTAACGGTAAACTTCCCTCCTCTCACAGCTAGAGAGGCCCACCAAGCAGATGAGGGAGGCTGAACAGAGGCTCAAAGCCATTCCTCAGTTCTGTTTCCCAGATGCAAAAGACTGGAGTCCAGTGTCTGACTACACCAGGTAAACTTTCACACCTGCTTTCACACCTGTACATATATCTATATATATATATATATATATATAGATATATATAGATATATGTATATATATCTATATATATATATAGATATATATATATATATATGTGGTATTTGTAAATAGTGTAATAATTTACATTCCTTTTACAGTGAGACCTTCTCCTTCATGTTGACTGGAGAGGATGGCAGCAGGAGGTTTGGGTACTGCAGACGCCTGCTGGTAAGCCACCCACGCCCCGCTGAGCCCAGGTTGTTGCTACAGAAATGCGATATGTGATACCATTTTCCTGCAGGTCCACTGATGTGCTGTATGAATATTTGCTGTGGCAGGTAGAGAAAGGGGTAAACAAAGACACTGGGATCATTTGGAGGAAGTACAGCTACAATAGTCCCTGTTAATTAAAATTCCTTGGTTTGACTCTTTATCCAGATCAGTTCTAGGCTGGTTTCTCCGGGGATGGTTTCACTTGCTGTTTTACACATTTTCTGATGAACTACATGTCACCCTCTGTCCTCACCCTGACTTTTCACTCCATGTTCTGTTTCTCCAGGGTGGCATCAATTAAATAACAATAAAAAAGAGAGATAGAAGAAAGCTCCAGTCATAGTTATGGCTGCTGATGAGCTTGAAGGTCACATGTGGAGGGACTTGTCAGACTTTTTAGTTCTTGTTTGCCCAGGAAATACCTTTTAGCAAGCAGTTCCAGAGACATCTGGAATAACAAACATTGAAACCACATTGCTGCTACAAGAACATGAATTCAGGCACTATAAAAATACATTTAAGGCATTTAATATTTACCATCTGAAGCAATCAGCCTCCGTCACGAGGCTCATTAATACACAGAACAGTTTATGACTAAAAACCTAATTCAAATCTACCTCAATTTAATACTGAAGCTCTGTAGACCATGAAGAATCTTAACATATCCTGTGTGAAGTATTCCCTCCTCATAATGAGGACAGAAATCTTTGAAGTGTTCTGGAGCTTCTTATTAACTTGCTGGCAGGGATCACGACCGCGGGTCTCAAAATGTTTTCCTGCCCTGTTGAGCTGAGATTTATGCCGATAAATGTTGATTTTAATGAAGGTAGAGGAGGTCTGATCTTCTCTCTGCGAGTAACTCTGCTTCCTCCTGGCTGTCGGACCAGCCGCTGGCAGTAACCACACATTCCTGAAGACTTGAATCGCACAGTTGATTTAATCATCCATTTGGAAAAGCAGAGGAGAACAAGAGGAGAAAATTGTATACCTAATATGGACAAGTGGATTGGAAGTGGAGTGTGTGTGTGTGCCCTCATTTGTTTCTTTGTGTTTGACTGTCTGTGTCTGAGAGCACATCATGGTCTGAAAGTGTACAGAGAAAGGTAGATATGATCATCTGGAGCAGATAAAGCAGCCGCACTTAGGAAACTCGTATCCACATGAAAGACATTCACCTCAGATCTCAGAAAGACACGAGCATTTCATAAACTTACAGCAGTCATATTTGAAAGTATAATGAAAACTTTAGTGTGTCTTCATTCCTGTGGTTCTGAGGGATCAAACTCATCATGACGTCACCAAGCTTGTCAGCTGGGGCCCAGAGTACCCAGAGTAAACACATAAACACATTTTATTTACTAGAACGCTTAAGATAGAAACTGGTTTTGACAAAAGACGCATTACGGGGCTTTGGACTCTTGTACTGGATTTCTACCCTCCGCTGCCTCATTTCCCCCCCAGTTTTTTGTAAGCAGCACACACATTTATGACAGTGAAATGCTATATGGACAGAATATTCTTTCTGTTATTCTTTCTGTTTGTCCTTGTAAAAGCATCTGTGAACATTTCTCTCCTTCTTTATCTGCTGCTTTCTAACAGCCAACTGGAAAAGGACCTCGTCTTCCAGAGGTGTACTGTGTCATCAGCAGACTGGGCTGTTTTGACTTGTTTTCCACGGTGGGTTCAGTCTGTCTCATTCATGCAAATACTCAACACTTTTGTTTCGAAACTGTCTCATACGGAATGATTTCAGCAGACGTGTTGCTAAATGCCTGTTCACGGTAGAATTAGAAGATTTGTATTTCTGAACTTTCTGCCAGAGTGACAGGTTAATCTCAGTGGCGTTAACACACAGCAGATCAGTCATTTTTATGTGATTACTGTTTAAAATTCATCCTGAGCAAGTCCAGACTTTTACAGCACAGTTGTCTGCTATAGTGCACTAAAATGTGATGCCCTGGTATATTTCAAAGATAAGCCACGGGAACTTTTATCAGTCACCCCAGATTAAAAAAAAAAAAAAAAAAAGTCAGCATTTTTCCACTGAATGGGAAAAACTTTCCCCCAAACCCCAAATTTTCCTGACCACAACAGTTGTGGTGGGTCTGACCACTGTAACCCTTCCCCATACATCATCAGCTTAATTTGAATACATTTTTTGGTAATAGAAGTTGGTTTCATTTAGAGAGTTTTTACCATTTATTTAAGAAAATTTGGTACCACCTAAGTAAGTAAGTAAGAAGTTGTGCATCTAAAGTAGGAAGACTGAATCTGATTGGCCAAATCTATTCATTCTAAGTCTGCATGATAAATGCATGGTAGAATTACGGAATAACTATTACTATATACTATTTACTGCAGATAAGTCAGTCTGATCATGATGACTTTCAGCTATATTTATGCAGTGTGAGCACTAGCATCACACAACATTTAAATTTTAGTGGGAAAAGTGGGAGAATGCTAATGTATTGGGGAGAATAGTACTACAGCAAAGCTTAAATCTAAAAGGCAATAAATTATGCGAGAGCTTTAGTAATAAAAGTGAAAAGAATCCAGTGTTTGATTTCAGAGGGAGTTCAGCGTGCGTGAGAGAGAAAAAACATAAAAGCAGTGAGATGGAGAGAAGGAGATGATATCACATGACCATTTCTCAAATCAGTTTGCCGAACAAAAGGAAGTTTGGACCAAAACAGACAGATGGGCACGCTGGGTGGGATTTTCCAGTCCCACAGGCATGGAAAGAAATTCATGCCTGTCTTTTCGTGCAAAAAAACCCAACTTTATTGTTGTCACACAAGTGTCATTTATTTCTTGAAATCACAGTGCAGACACTGAGGTGACTTAACCACCAGGGTCCTAAAGCCATGATTCAACAAAGTGTGTGTTGATGTTACAGCTGTTTAAAATATACGAGACTGTATAAGAGACTGTGCCGTTGTTCTCAGATACTGGATGAGGTGGAGCGGCGGCGAGGCGTCTCTGCAGCTCTGGTCTACCCCTTCATGAGGAGTCTCATGGAATCACCCTTCCCTGCACCAGGGAAGCTTATCAAAGTTAAGACTTTTCTGCCTGGTGCAGGAAATGAGGTCAGAGCTGCTGACAACAGAAACACTTTTCACACTCTACTTGAACCCTGCCCTTCTCATGATGTCCATCTGAAATAAGTGATGTCATTTTTTTTTTATTGTGGTGTCTCAGGTCATCGAGCTGAGGCGGCCCAGCGACTCCAGACTGGAACATGTGGACTTTGACAGTCTGTTTGGCTGCCTGAGTGTTCGTCAGGTCATCAGAGTCTTTGCCTCACTGCTGCTGGAGCGTCGAGTCATCTTTGTGGCTGATAAACTCAGGTGAGGCTGAGGATTAGTCAGAGGGACTCTGAGTTTATCTCTTTTCACCTCGAGGTGTGTTAGGTCATTTCTGCTGGCTTAAAAAATATATATTTATCCCTCCTGCAGAATGAAGTCGTTATGGCAGAATCACAGTATTGTTGTAAAGATAATGTGTGACAGCAACATCTCACATTTATCATCACAAATTACTGTTTCATTTCCCAAAAGCATCACATGTAACATGTATTTGATGACTTCATTTTGTGATCTACGGTGATGTCAGTGGTGAAAGACACCTCGAATGCAGCTAAAAGACAAATACAGCAGTCCAGACAATGGTTGCCACAGAGGTGAGGAGAGCAGGCGCGCCATGATGATGCATTGAATACTTTTTCTAGTGTTACCACTGTGACTACAGGCTCAGCAAATATTTTTTTATTCAGAATTGTTGATCGATGTCCTGAAAACATTACAGCAGAGTTTGTCCAGATTTGTTCTCAGCCTGTTCAGTGGTTTAATACAAGGTGTCATGAAGTTGGTCACATGCCTGTTTTGTTACCAGAAGTAAAGTGGGTCACAGCAGTGGGAGCTGCTGCTGCCGCTGCAGCTGGAGGAGAATCAGGCGGGACTGATAAGATGTGAGCGGTCTCCAAGGACTCAATGTCCCAGACTGTCCTCTGGATAGAGAAGGGAGAGAAGCGAAGGCAAGGGTGGAGAGATTTGAGAGAAGTAATCTCTCCATGTATCAAAGCCCCAGTTTAAACAAACATTAGTGGGGGCAGTGACTGCGGAGAAAAGGAATGCACTTCCTGTATGCACAGCTCTGCCCTCTGATCTGCGGCCCAACTGTCACCATTTGACTTATGATGCCACAGTCACTCGCTGTTTGTCTCTTTAGCTTTTGCGAGGCACGATCACCACTGCAGAATTTGAACTTCAAAGCTTCCTCTTTTTTGTTTTTATTCAATGTTAATTCAATAATGTGAGCATGCTACTGCATGCAACACTGTTAGCATGTTAACTGGCTCAGATGAGAAGAACGCTTGGCTGCAGCAGTTGAAGGAAACACAAAGCTCCACCTCAAACAGATTGAGTTGCAAATTATGTTTCCAAAACTGAAGTGACTATTAAGAAAATTGCAAATGTTGGCTGTATAATTTTGTGTCTCCAATACGCAGTTGTGTTTACGGCAGTTTGTGATCTACTGTGTGTGTGTGTGTGTGTGTGTGTGTGTGTGTGTGTGTGTGTGTTTATGTGTATGTGTATGGGGGGGTGTTCAACTACGCAACAATGCATGAAAGCATGCAGATTTCCCTTGTTTTCATTTCTTTTAAAAACAGAGACAGGGCCTCAGTGCATAAATGACTATGATATGAGAGGCTACTCCCTCTGGGACTCTGATGCATGCTCTAGTCCCAAAATACCTCCCCAGCAGAACATTATGTATGATTTGAAATCCATACCAATCCATCCAAGTAGGAAGTCAGAATGAAAACCCATGTTAGGTTTTCTGTGAGGATTTTTATTGATGCATTCTTAAGTTTGTTATGTTCTCTGAACTCTTGTACATGTAGAAAGTTGTTGGTTTTCGGAGGCGAGTCTGCTGCTACACAGTGATGTGATCGTCAACCATCCAGTGCTTGTAATAACAAGTCGGATGTCTAATTTATCTCCAGCTCTGTCATGCTTTAACTGCTTCACTCCACTGAGCGCTGCAGACTTGGGTAAACACCCTGTTGGTCCTCAGGCTGCAGTTGAAAGCAGTTACCAACATTTTACATGGATTTTTAAGTTTTGTTATAATGGAAGAGCCTGGGTAAACAGCACTATTATAAATGTAGTGTTATAAATTATTATGGCCATCATCCCTGGAGAGGCAGAGCTCCACTTCTGGCATTTTGCTAATCAGTGTATGTGAATGTTGGCTCTCATACAGACTGATCCACATGGCTGATCCACAAAGCCAGAAGCACTTTAACAGCCTAACTATTTTCCCATGTGGTGTTTAACTCAGAGGTGTAGTGAAATCCACACACTGTAAACATGTGAAATGTTTCTGCTTTTCTCAGGGTTAAAAAAAGACCCCAGCTGATTTTTATATCAGTGTAATTCTCATAAATGTTTACACCCACGTGGAAATTGTTACACACACACACACCTGCACACATTCATCAGAGCTGTGGACGATGCTGATCAGTCTGTACATTGTGGTTTTAATAAGAACGTGTTTCGAGTTTCCCACCAGAAAGCCGTTCTCATTGTAAATGATTTCTGCTGTTGCTTTCTGAGCACTCAGAGGAATGGCGACTGGAGATCCTTATAGACAGGAAGTGAGGGAAAACCATTTTGGGCATATAGGAGCAGAAAAGTTTCTATTGGAGGATAAAAATATGCCACACACAGCTTGTCTTAGGGATCCTGTAGGTCTGTACTCCATAGTTTTCTGTAATTGTATGTGACGTTTTTGGCGTTATTGAAAGATTGAAAACAACTCTGACTTGCTTTGGTTTATCTTTGCAGCACAGCTGGCATGTGACAGCCATAGCTTTCTCTTTTTGTCTTTTTCCTTCTCTCTATCTCGGACCCTGAAATTTCCCCCTCCTCGTCTGGGCTTCACACAGTAAGCCTCTTGATCCCATGTTTCCTGGAGTGTCTTCCAGCTCAGCTTCACACACATTAAACCTGGCCTGGCAGACCCACAGGGCTAATATGTCAGGATCAGCTCCCAAACCTCAAAACATAACAGTTCTGCACAGACCTCGGCTCTGCAGCTCGGTTTCTCTCTCTTTTCCTGAGAGTGGAGTCATTAATTCATAAAACTTTGAAGTGTATAATCACATGCAATTAATCACATTTATCTTTGAGAGCTGGATTGCATCAAGTATGATGTCATTTATTTCATGTTAAAAAAAATAGTAACAGAAGCTTCTGCTTCTCATAATTTCTGTGGCCATTAAAGTTCCATCCGTAGAAAACCATCGGCAATTTACTGTAAAAACCCAAGAAATCAATCCAGACAACTACTGAGGAAGAAGTTTGATGAGATGGATTCAAAAAACGAAAATTACCACACAGATACATTAGCATTTAATGTTGAACAAAACATCTTTTTAGTTTAGACAAGTTTGATTGACTTTTCAGTACAGTGGTCATACAGAGCAGGTAAGTTCCAGCTGCAGTGGAATGTAGCGCCCCCTAAGGTGGTCATAGTTGAAAATATCACTTGCCTTGCAGTAATCAAGCCAACCTTTGTAACAATGTTTCTGTGTGCACTGAAGTGATGAACTGGCTGTCAAACCAACCAATCAGCCAGTCCTTGTGTCAGTGAGGAAGAACATAAATCCATCTAATACACCCGTAATGCAGGTGTGAACTTAAAAGAACAGCACAGCATCATATAACTCATAGAAACCTCATATCAGTCATTTTTGATTTTATTTCTGTTATTATTATTATTATTAATATTAATATCTGAAGGCATGGAGGAAAGAGTCCTCTTTCATGACCCATGTGTGGTCCGAGGATCTAAAGTTTTGCTCTGGATCAAATTAGAATTGAGTGGCAGCGTCTGGTGGCGTAGACTGTTTTTACTGAGTTCCTCCTCTTCCCACGAGCGTGCAGTTAGAGAATGAGTGTAATTGATCTTTCTGGTGTCAGTGGTGCGCAGGGATTTTTGCAGCCTGTGGCAAAAGTTTTCTGAGATCCATGCCCTGTCACTCCATAATGGAACTCATCTGACCCAGGAGAGGGGATCTGTCAGGAGCTGTCAAGACCTCCTGAGGCAGACAGAATAAGCAGGCTCACAAAAAACACTGAGCAGAGTGGTTACTATAGCCTTTTGGGTGTCTGCTTTATATAAGGGTTATCAAGACAACAGATTTTCATATTGGTGATTTGACTCATGGGAAGTTATAGTGAGAAGGGGGGTGTAATCAATTATCCATGTGTCATTCCAAAAATGTAATTATGAAGTTGAAACTGTTTGTGAATGGGGTCACATAAAAGGGAGTATGTTCTGTTTACTTGGATGTTCTCTCTGTTCATGTTAGTGACGCTGGAGGACATTCCTTATCACTGTGTCTCATCTCATGCAGACTGCGTTTGCATACCATGTTTGATCCCAGGACTTGTTTTATCCATGCTGAATGCTGCTGCTGCTGTGTGTGTGTGTGTGTGTGTGTGTGTGTGTGTGTGTGTGTGTGTGTTCGTGGTTTATTTTCTCTGTTTTTGTGTGAGTAGATTGGACAGTATGTTGAGGACAGAGGGGAGGAGGGTCAGCCACTGTCAACAAGGGACGGATCGTGAGAAAGATGGGCTGCACTGGCGATCTCTACTTTCTGCCACAGCTGTTGGAATTAAAGCAATTTGAGGCTTTTTTTTGGGTGAAGGGGTGTTTCAGAAACCCTGTAGCTTAACTATAGCAACGTGTCGGAGTCACGCCACCCCTGCGGACAGAGAACAATGTCCGGATAATAAATGCTAGCGAGCTCTTTGTGGTTTGCAGACGTGTTAAACTGTTAGAGAAAGGAAGTGCAAGAGATGATGAGCAGCAGGAATGAAAAGGGGACAAACCAGATGACATTCTGTGCTGTTAGGCATCAAATATCTGATTTGAGGGGGGAGAAGGATTAAGTGTCATTCAACTAAATAAAAGAGCAACGGAGATTTGTGCTTTCATAGTTGTATTTTAGTGATGAAACCTTTTTAAAGTTCCTGACAGGAAAGGTTTGCCACAGTAAATAGAGCCACTCCTGTTTGCTCTGGAAATGAAAACATGTGCCCCGTTATGTCTTGTCTTATCTGATGTGACCCCTGCAGGGCAGCGTCATGTGGGGGTGAAGTTGACTCACAGTTTGTTGCTCTTATTCTTCATCAGCACTCTCTCCAGCTGCGTGCACGCGGTGGTGGCACTGCTCTACCCTTTCTCCTGGCAGCACACCTTCATCCCAGTGCTGCCAGGCTCCATGCTGGATATAGTCTGCTGTCCCACTCCCTTCCTGGTGGGGCTGCTGTCCAGCTCTTTACCCAAACTGAAGGAGCTGCCTGTGGAAGAGGTCAGTACTGTTATTTGTGATTTCCTTTCATTTTCACCATCTTTTCTTTGTTCCTTTACTGACTCCAGCTTTGGCAAGTATGGATATTGTTGTCCTTGCTGATGAATTCCAGGATGTGGTTCGGTCTATCTTCGTTTTCTTTGTTATTATTTGATTGAAGCACCCAGGGACCTTCCAAAAACTAAAATAATTTTCAACTAAAGTCACATTTTTACAGATAACTTCACACCAGAACAAGACAGAGATGCGTACACTGATTTTTGGCCTTCAGAGATGTGAAACAACACAGCCATCGGTGACCCATATCTAACCAGCTTACTTGCTGATTGACTCATAAATACATTTATGTAAAGCTTCTTTTGGGAGGAAATTTGCTTATCTCTGTTGTTTTTACATTAGAGTTTCTGTTAATTTTTTGCAGGCTTTAATGGTCGATCTGGGAGCTGACAGATTCATTCGACAGGTCAGTCTCTGAACTCATGAAGCACATTTAGGGTTTGTCAAAATATGAAACCTACGGAACTAAAACTGATCTAACATCTTCCAATCAGAGTTGTTACTAGTCATGCTGAAACAGATGGAGCAGACTTACGTTTACGAGTTCTGTTTGTACTTTATTACGCTGAATCTGATCTAAGGGAAAAGTGTGTTTGTGCCCTCGTCTGGCTTTAAACGTGGTTGTAAAACACGAGGTTCTCTGCTGTTAGTCTGTGAAACTCCTTCTCTAAGCAGTTGTTGTTTATCCATGTTTACTCGGGTCTCTTTGCTTGTTTACAGATGGATGACGAGGCCTCACTGTTGCCGCGTAAACTTCAGGCAGCCCTCGAGCAAGCACTCGAGCAGAGGAATGACATCATCAGTCAGGACTCTGACAGCGAGTCAGACGAGGGTGAGTGGCAGATTTCTTACCGCGGAAGCTATCATCGTTAATGAAAGCGGTTTCTGGGATGGGCAGTGTAACTCTGTGTCCCTGGGACGCTGCCATTTCTCTTATCATCTCACAGTGAGTCATAGAGGCTCCGTTATGGTGAAAATATCCGCAACATGCAAACAAACATCAACCCAGACTTTTAGCAGTGTGAGAACAAATCATACAGATGTGAGGTTGTCCAACTCCTGGTACGTATGGGAAAATCTATTTTATTTTAGGAAGGTTTCTCCCTGGGAGATCAATAATAGTTTTATTGCTGCTCAGTCACATGATCCAGTGTCTCGGCATGAATGATTCATATTTTTGGCCTGCAACATTTCAGTTATGTTTTAGGTTATTTGGAAAATGTGAAACAGCACATCTGCATCGCAGTAAATTGGGGTTATATTATTGTTGTTTTGGGGATGGAGACTCATTAGGAGTCTACAGAATGTCCATTGAGACACCTTGTGGGCTGGGTAAAATGTGGATTTGGACGTCCATCAGCGGCACGAATGAGCAGCACAGTCAGCAAATGTTAGAGTCTGAGACTGATGAAGTCCAGACGTCTGGATTCACCTCTACAAAGCATTTCCTTCAGAGAAGAAAAAATAGATTAAAGAAAATATGACAGAAAATAGAGAAAATATGGTCCTCCTTTTTATACTGTATATGCACTCTACACAGGAAGACAGCCTGTCCAAAATGGGATTTTTGTGTCAGTGTGGGTTCGCCATCCAAATTAGATTGTGCTGTAGATTGCTAAACACTCATCTGTGTTGTTAGTGTGGATGAGTAGTTTTCTTGAATGTGGTGAGAATCTGGTGTAATCACACCTTTTATTTTAAAACTTGACTTCCCCCTCCCTGTTTCTAAGTTCCTGTGACGATGACAGAGCTCATAGACGCACTTGATTTTAAATTCTACAGCCGTTTAGGTGAATTTTTTGTACAGTAACATAAACACTGCATTTTTGCAAAGCTTTATCTGTGTCTTGGAGGTGCTGACAAAAATTCAAAAGTGAACTTAAAGGTTTTCTATCCAAGTGATCTGGTTCTGTTGTTCTCAGGGATTCAGTTTTTTTTTTTTTCTTTTTTTTTTTGGTGAATTGTTTTCACGTTTGTTTTGTGTGTTTTTTTTTTTTACCCGAATTTGGACACTGGCATTTTCTGTTCCCACAAAGCTTCAGCAGACTATTGTAGCTCTCAAATACTGGCAACATCCATGAGATGACCTGAAGCTTATTTTGTCTTATTGTGTGGTTAATTAGGTTCAGACTAATTTCAGTGTACGTGATGGGCCATGACCCCCCATCACAATGTGATTACATGTTTAGCATTCAGTTTAACCATTGTTGTATCTAATTCTGAATGCTGTTATAAGCGGTTGCACATCTCCTTTGTGTCTGTAGAGTATAACTCCTTAAACAGCTTGGTGTCGGAGGCCTTCATCCGCTTCTTCCTGGAGACCATTGGACATTACTCCCTCTTCATCACTGAAAAAGAGCGCGGGGAGCGGGTCTTCCAAAGAGAAGCCTTCAGGAAGTCTGTGGCGTCTAAAAGCATACGCCGTTTCCTCGGCGTCTTCATGGAGTCCCAGATGTTTGCAGGGTTTATTCAGGATCGTGAGCTGAGAAAGACTCGGGCCAAAGGTAGCTTTTCTAAGATTCCACACCAGAGTGTAAAAAGAGCAAGGAGCCGCTGCAGTAACACTGATCCCTAGTGGTGAAAGTCACCACCAGCATGCTTTCTCAACGCACTGTCATACTAAATAGTTGTTTGTTGCTGTTGTTATATTTGGTTGTCTGGTGACAGGTCTGTTTGAGCAGAGGGTGGAACAGTATCTGGAGGAGCTGCCAGACACAGAACAAAGTGGAGTCAACAAGTTTCTCAAAGGTCTCGGTGAGTTCTGCAGCTGAAGGGCCAGGTAGGGCCCAGAAGAAGGATCAGCATATTTTACACAACTGAACATTTTTAAACTCTGTTTCCAGGAAACAAAATGAAGTTCCTTCACAAAAAGAACTGAGGGGGAATAGTCCAGTCAAACCAGAGGCCTGATGTCTCCTGGTCACTGCATTATGATGATTCACAGTTCTTTGTCCTTTGCAAACATGTACATATTATCTTCAAGATGGCCTTGAGACTTCTCAGCGTTTGTTTGAGACGGTGATGCAGTGTAGCAGGACGGTACACAACAGTGAGCTGCAGAGTAACCACTGATGCCCAGGCGTGTGTGTGTGTGTGTGTGTGTGTGTGTGTGTGTGTGTGTGTGTGTGTGTGAAGACAGAATGTGAGTGTAATGCGTCTTTCAGATGTACAGTTATGTTTTTATTTAGCATTCTTTCACAACAGTGTTGTCTGTTTAATGTGTAAAATCTGCTCAAAAACTGAATCTGCAACAAGACAATGAAGAAAATGATTGTAACTCTTCATAGAGTCTTTTTACAGCTTTTTATTAAAAAAAGTTCAAATGCTTTTCTGTCTGAGTTACTGACAGTATACCCAGTATTTTATTTTTTTATCTTGTCTGTCTCAGCGTATGGAACGTGTTCCCCCAGGATCAATCATACATAAGTAAAATAATTTCTTGCCCTTCCTGTTACTGTGCATAAATTTGTGTTCTTTTTTTATAGCTGTCAAGGATTAAAGGTATTTGAGAGTAATGTGTCCATCTTTAACACCTGACCTACCATCCCTGCTCTAATCTGAAGGATGACAGATTTTATTCAATAATCTCAGTCCACAGATTATGCACAACAGATGTTTGACTGTAGTCTGATTATATATAGAAACGATTTGGAATTCTATCTGGTGATATTGCAGGTTATAATAATAATTTAGCACAATAATAATAAAAAAATGATTTTAAATCAATCCAGAAATGCCCCAACATTAAAATAAGTATTTAAATTTTCATAAAGTATCAATATAAGAAGGGATGAAGTAGTCGCTTTCTGTGCTGTTTAGCTTTCATTTCAATGTTAACACGCGCGCGGTTATTTATTTAAAAATAAATCATTTTTAAAATATGCGCAAACATGGTGCGCATTTGCTGCGACAAAGTGCCGCAGTGCTTCCATCCACAGATGTTCCATTCTCCCTAACTTTCATCACACTACAGCTTTGAGAAACGTCAGAAGTGTTGCATGAGACCGGACATAAAATCTCACGATTAACTGCGAGACTTTGACATCCCCAAAATTTTGGCCAGCGTAAAGAGCGACAGCCGCTGGGGGGGACACGCGGAGCCTGGCGGGTCAAGGTAAAAACAGATCAACACAAGAAGAACTCTGTGCTTTAATATGTGGCTGACAGGCCGATAGAAGTTGAGTTTTGGCGAACACGCCATCGCGCCGACATCCTCACGCACGCCCGTGTTTACCTGACAGATGCTGCGCACTTAACGAGCGGAAATTATGTGGACGCAGACGCGGTTCGTGGAGTGGACGCCCCGCGCACACGGATGCGTTTGACTTTGTGTCTTGTGAGTGTAATCCTCGGCTATTGTAAATTGTTCCTTGGCGCCGCGGCAGGGGCGTAATCTCATGCGCACTTTGTAAACCCTAATCTGGCGCTCAGTGACGCGCTGGATGCGAGGCTGCAGAGGCGCAGGCGGACTGTGGATGCGGGGGCAGCTGCTCTGCGGGCTGACTGACACGCTCATTGTGGATCAAGTGCAGTCAGTTTGACGTGAACGGGTGGATTTAGCCAAACGTGAACGACGCTGGAGGGAAATTCAGTGGAATTACCAGACAGCGTGACGGACGATCCATTCCTCGCGTTTTCAAGGATTCGCCGATCATAATGTAATAAATACGCACAGACAAAAACAAAAACAAACGGGTTATAATACAGCTACAAACATTATAAGATAACGGTATAGTTATAGTTTTCTTTGATTCGAATTATATGATGAATGTTACTTTTAAAAACATTAATATAGCTACACACGTGATTTCCAGAGGGGGTTTGTCTGTTTGTTTGTTTGTTATTGGAATTTAAAATGTAAAAAAATAATAATTGTGTCCATTCTCGGCTACAGTAGAAGCACATTCTAGCACACATGGAGGGGACCTGTGCGAATATTTAAAGAAATGTTTCACTACTATTTATATATTTTAATCTTAAGTAAAATAATTTATAGAAATTAATATGTAAGTATGGATATTGCATATTATTTGTGGCCCCAGATTATTACAAATTTTACATATAAAAGTTTTTCACTATAAAAATAATTCATTTGATGATTGACCAAGAAGATAATTTGGGAAATTTAGATTTTAAATAATTGTCTATTTTGTCCTTAGATGACACCTACAGACACGTTTCTGTGTTCTGTGTTTCTTTGAAGAACACAATAATTTTGCAGGCATGCTGTATTTGTAGTGAAGGATTTTTTTTTTTCTTGTTGAGTGATTGAGATAGATAATCCTGCTTTTTATGTGATCCCATTGCTCAAGTGTTAATAGATGTTATATATATGTGCCAGGGGCTGCTTTCAGGGGAAGAGATCAGTGAGCAGGTTTCTATTTAGGATCTCATCTCGTGAGATGGTACCCTTTTATGGTGCCTTGGTGCCCTTCGAGCAGGGCAGAAAGTGCTGGTGGAAAGGTTCAGTCTGAGAGATAAATGCTGCGCAGTGGCTGTCAAAATAAATGCACAGTTAAAAACATGCAGGATGGGAAGTGGTACGACTAATTGTGCGTCAAATTGGGTCTTTTGGTGATTGCTCTGTGCTCCCTGATGAAGCACCCAAGGATGAGAGGGTTGTCAGATTTGTAGGTCAGCCTGCAGGGGTTGTTGTTAGGCAGACTTGTACTCAGCTCCAGATGTGACAGCAAGTTGATGCTGGGATATATTGGATGACAGGTTTATTTTAAGCAGACTTGTTGCCTTTGCAGATACGGGAAGGAGCTTTTCACACGTTCATCTGTCTCCTTCTGTGCATTAAGTCGGTTCTTTTTATTTCCTAATTTCATTTTCCCTGACATGCCAAGTTAAATAAAAAAAAGGAAAGCTGTAGGAGTGTAAGCTATCTGGAGCTCATCAGATTCTGACCTTCTTTTGGCACGGCACGTTAGCGAACGGCTCCCCCGGGACCTGTCCCCTGCTTGTGCTGACTGTAGGAAGAAGGCCACAACCAGCCTGACAACACTGCCCGACACCACCTGCCAGCTCCTAACCCTGCCTCGCGCCGCTGTAGCTACAGAATTTAAAAGTTGCTTACAAAACAACTCCTCATTTTTGGGTCACTTCATTTTGTCCTCCTTCCTCCATTTTGGAAAGAGCTTCCGGGTATAGTTTGCCCTACAAAATAATAATTATCTCATCTCCCTCTAATTCCCAATTATTATGCACAGGCTTATTTAAAGAAAAAGGATTAGCATGGAGTGGTTGAATTTGATCATGATGTGTTCATCCTCCGCCGCAGTGAAGGGGGAGTCCTGCACATGGATGAACCAGGGGAGGAGAGAGCACAGTGAGGCTGTCATGTAAGACGCTTCCTCTGGGGCCACCTCTCGGCTGTGCAGCTTCCTGCCTCAGGTAGGCGCCTCAGTGTTGCTGTTGCTGAGGCATCAGGCTGCTCGACCCCTTTTGCGCGTCCTCCAGCTCCAACAGTGACTCCACTCGCACAGCTCTGCCATGGAGAAGGTAGGATGTTTGTTTCAGCCTTATTCCAACCTCATTCTTGCTCTTTGATAGAGACAGGGGTAATTTTTTGCTCTCGTGCAGCAGTTTTCGAGTTTGCTCCGTTTATCTTCTAATTTGGGTCTTCAGGGGCCTCTCTCATTGCTGTCTCGCTTCTCATCCTCAAACCTGATATATTTCCAAATTGCTACTTTAGAATTAATGCTGAAGTTAAGTAAATTCAGCAGTGATACTCCACTAATAGTATGCTGTAAGTCTCTCAGGCACATGTAACTATGAAGAACAACTTTCTGACATGTGGCTTTAGCAATGTAGCACAGCAGCATAAATATTTCTACATATACTAGTATTTCCTGTTTCTGTATATTTAATTATTATTTTTTTTTTTTTGCATCTTTTGCAGAGCTGCTCTGAGTGCTCGGAGCCCATGCTTGCACAGAGCCTGTGTACACTCTGCAACAAGTGGCTGTGCTATCAGTGCACCGACGTGCATCAGCACCAGAGACCATTGGTGACGTCTCAGTACTCAGACCTGCACCCACAGCAGAGGACCAGCTCCATCCAGTGTCCTGACCTGCACCAGAAAGGCTCCAGTTCCCTTCCTCCAAATGGACAAGGCATGAAATTTGCCTCCCTCTTTGTCAGCTGAAAGGCTGTTTTTTCTTCATTTTTCCCGCAGTGCTCCATTTGTTTGTCAGTCATTTCTCAGTACGCACCATTGCCATGAATAATGCATGGGACTGGAGATGGCTGATAACAGTTCCTGGATATCCCTGTGCTTTATTACACCTCTCTTTAACACATGGCCCAGATTCTAAAGCGCTCAAATGATTTCATTTTTGCTAATATTAGTCTGTTGCTATTTAAAGACTGAGTATGCCTCAAGTATGGAAGCTTTGTTCCCATCTTCTTTTGCATGTCTGGATTGCAGGAGTTTTCACAAACAGCACTGCAGGTATTTTATTGCAGTGTGTTTTATGTTGATGCAGGGCTGATGCTGCTTGCTTTGTGTAGTTATGAAAGCATCTGTGAGTGTGCTACAGGATGTGGTCAGTATGATTGTAGTGATGCACAGGAGGAGATGCACAGCTCTCCACCACAGAGACCTGCGATGATGTGCAAGCGGGGTGAGAGGGGTTTAAGGTTGGCTCAGGTCAGCTGGCCAGGAGACAGCAGTGCACCTGTGTCCAATAGCCTCACCCACCCATTGTTAGATTGGCAACTAACAGCTTCTACCGTGACCTATTTAGAAATGTGTGAGTGATATTATTGAGAGAGAGAGAGAGTGTGTGTGTGTGTGTGTGTGTGCGTGCGTGTGCATCTGCATGACTGCCAATGCATCAAAAGCTGTTTGGATATCACGGAAATACTCTCAACCTTGTGCCAGATCACGATAACGCTTCCTCATGGCAACTCGTAAGCTTGCAACCTATTTTTTACAATTATTTTGAAATATTTCTTTACGAGTGCAGCGATTGTCCTGTTTGTGTATTTCATAGAAACGTATTGCATGAGTTTACTTTAAACCACTCACTGCTCCACATTCAGCACCATAGTTCACAGACTGCTTTGATTACGCTTTTGTCACAATATTAACAATGCTATTTAGACAAAATGGATGCATAAGACATGTTGTTTCATGTCAAAATATTGCTTTGTCCATCTTAGCATGAAGTCGCATAACTGCAACAAAATTCTGCTCCCAACACCTTTAGTCTAATTAAGGCTGGTGTTAAAAAATAATAATGGCTGTATAGGAAGTGACATATTTGATGCTGAAAAATGTTTAGTTCATAAGAACCTGTTGTTTGGTGCTCTTCTACCTGTGTGCTGACTGCCCCCCCACTCTGTCTCTCTCTCTCTCTCTCTCTCTCTCTGTCTTCCCTCCGTCTGTCTGTTAGGCCCTGGGTCGCATCCTTGCCTCATCCTCATGTGCCACTCTCACAGACAGGAGCCCTTGGAGCTGTTTTGTGAGTCATGTGACCTCCTGTGCTGTAGCAGCTGTCACCTGTCGTCCCACAAAAACCACAGGTCAGTCTGCAGACACACGCAGCACAAGGGCATTGCACAGAGGGGCTAACCGTAGGTTACAAACTTCATGTGAGCAACAGCCCTCCTTACCTGCCCTGTCACTTCCCACCTGTATCTGCATTCGCTACCCTTGGCCTGCCTGATACCTCATTATGCATTCATGTGATTTTGTTTTCTGGGATGTTTCGCTACAGTAGCTGCCGCTGAGGTCAACTGCATAATAGCTTTGTCCTTGGGAGAAATAAGATTTAATTCTGGTTCTTTTCCTGCCCAAAGACTGAATTAATGAACACTGAGCCGGTTGGACTTCTTGTGTGCTCAGGGTGGTGCAGACAGGGAAGGCCCTCCAGGATCAGCAGTGGCTGTTTGAGAACCTGATGGTTCAGGTGGAGGAGAGGAGGTCTGCAGTGGAGAGCAGCGCCAAACAGATAGAAGACAGGTTGGTTTGCATTCATGTTCATGTTCATTTGTGATGTTACTGCTGGGGTTGATGCCTTTATATCCTTCTTTTGCAGACTTCATGGAGTGACGATTGCTCGCAGGAAGGCAGAGAACCAGATTAAAATGGCAAAGATGATTATGATGAACGAGATTAACAAACGAGCCAACCTATTAATAGAGCAACTGGAGGTAATTACTTTTCTCTCTTTCTCTTTCCTTTTAGCTTTAAGCCGTCTGTGAATCTACATACTAGGAATCAGGGATCGCCGTGATGTAATCAGTCCTGAAAGCAATCAAACCAAAGCCAAATGATAATCTGTCAAGGCTGCTTAAGTCAGCTCCTCAAAATCCCCATCCCAGAGTATTTCATCTCAGTGAGGATAATGACACCTAACTGGAAGATTTTTTTAATGGGATGTCTTTACAGAAAATCTCTGAGGACTTCCAGCAGCACCTGGAGGACCAGCTCCAGGGGGCAATAGAGGCGTGCAGCCAGCTGGACCACGTTCAGAAGTTTATCACCTGGGCTTTGACCCACCACTGCAGAGGCCCGGTGCTCTTCAGCAGGTCCCTGGTATGTCGCACTCGACAGATGCTCAGTGTCTAACTGGTGCAACTTCAGTCCAGAGAGGAGGCTAATCCACTGTTGGCAGCTGATGCCACGAGTATATACAGAATGCATAAATGTGACTGTGAAACAATCTATTTAGCCGGAGATCAGATGAGAAAAATTGTGTTGTGTGCCCTTCTCTCAGATTTCATTTCAGATGCAACAACTGCTCGATCAGTCACTCGGCTCAGACTCCTGGAGTCCACCCAAGATTAAATTCAACTGGGAGGCCAGTTACTGGACAAAGCAGATTTCCTCCTTTGGTAAAGTTTAAATATGACTAATTGTCGTTGAGCGAGTAATCCTTATATATCATTTGGACAGTATTAGTGTACCACCATAGTCTTAATAAAAAAAGACTGTTTTGCAGGTCAGCTGACAGTTGAAGAAGGAAACTGCACTTATCCTCCGACCTTGGCCTGCTCCAGTATTCTCAGGCCTCAGCCTGTCACCTGTTTGTCTCTGCCGCCGGTGTGCCACCGAGGCCGAGAGCCCGGCTACGGGTACCAAGCCTGCTGTGAGCCCCAGAGGTGCTGCCTGCACGGGATCCCCTCCCAGTCGGATCTATCCAGTCTGGACAAAAACCAGCTGGATGTGTCGATTTGTAACTCCAGCTGCGTTCAGCCTGCCCACATCCCTGCGCCCCTGCACCAGAACCAGCAGCTTCAGAGGTACTGGGACCGGGAGAATTTACCACAGCTCCATCCCTCTTCGTCACCCATCCCAGTACCGGGGCTCAACTGCAGCCGAGGATCTATGGCCCAGCCACAAGTGGGTTCGTCTCAGCCCCAGTCGTCTCAGCCAAAGTCTTATTTCTATCATCAAAGCCCAGCAGAACCAGACAGGTCCACACAGTGTCAGGGGAAGCTGCCGCCGAGCCCCAACCTGCCCCGAGAACTCACAGCCGCCGACGCTGAATACATGACTGAGGAGATGTGGGAGGACAGATGCAGGCCGGAGGAGCCCCGTGGACAAATGCTGAGGCCTGACAGCAGAGAGCTTCTGGATGAAGTGCTGCAGCGAGACAGCAGGGAGACAGCGGGGAGTCCTGTCCAGCAGCAGCAGCAGCAGCAGCAGCAGCTTCATCCTGCTGCAGAGATGAGAAAGGAACAGCAGTGGAGCAGACCCACACAGATGCTGAGAGACCACCCAGACGGCAGGGTGAGAGACCCAAGATTTCACTTAAGTCATCTGGAACAGGCAATATGTTTATCATTATTTAATCATTTCAGCTGAAACAGTAAGAGTGGTGGGAATTAAGTAATATTAATAATAATACTACTAATAATAATAATAATAATAATAATAATAATAATTATTATTATTATTATTCTTGTTGTTATTTCTCGTTAAATGCTGTCATTAGAACCTGCAGAACCTCTCATGTTCTATACTCCATTACGCCAAATTTGTGTTTGTTTGGAGCTGTTCTGTGCGCGTGCGCGCGCGCGCGTGCATGCACGCGCTCCTCAGGTTTTGTTTTTCGCATGTTGATGCATCAAGTCTCTGTGCTGAAAAAAATGAGCAGATGTGGTAAACCACAGAAAGCTTTGTATACACGATACATCATTTGAGTCAGGCCTATTTCCGATGTAGCCCAGGTGTTCAAACACACTCAAAGACCATGAACAAAAGCAGCAAAGCTGACTCAAGAAGCACCAAAGTCAGTGGATACAAGTAGATGAAAGTAGTTGAAATAATGCCAGTGCTTATTTTTAATTATTTTTTAACAACGGGAAGTAAAGAAGCATTAAATTTAAATTTAAATGCCAGAGAGGCAACATGAGACAGCCTGCCTGAAAACAGATGGTACAACAGAAACGTGCTCCGGCTTTTAAGAAGAAAGGATGATGGGAAAACAAGGTGCTGCTCTGTCAGTCAGAGACGGGCCGCTCTGAGTGACACAAGTTCCAGGAGAACACTGTTCATTACAGTCGCATCAGAGGTTTGAGCTGCTGCGTCTCACCTCTCGGGGCACGCTGTGCACGTCAGCGACAAACACAGTGATGTAACACGTTTGTGTTTTCAAGTCACAGCGTCTGAAAAGGACATGAAACCACTTGGGCGCAGTCATTTATGGACTTAACCTGTCATTAATGAGCCACTGAGGGAATTTAAGGGAGCTGCCAGCTCGAGTTCTGTTCTGGTTTTCTGCTCCAAGATAAATTTCTGCACAGCGCCTTCAGTGGCAATAGCAGGATTATCGTCCGCTCTCGGGGGCGTTCTGAATCCTGCGTATTTCTCCCAAGGGGCCGCGGATCAGGTGAGTGTATTAATCGCAGGGTACTCACACGTGAGCTCTTGCTTGGTGTCAGCCTGGCCTGAATATGCATGAAGGCGCAGTAAGGGACAAAGAGAGAGAGACGCTTTTGTCAGCCTCTCCTGCTTACATTAGTAAGAAGTTTAAAGGAGCTTTTCAGGACACTCGCATTAGTTAAATAGCAATTGGAGGAAGTGAGGCAGAGTGGTAGAGAGTGATTTGCTGTCCTGGTTTAATCAAAGTGCCGCGCAGCACTCCAAATAGTGAATTTACATGATAATTGCTGTTGTAACCAAACCTGCCACTGCCTGCACAACAGCATTAATATGTGCAGCTGTGTGGGCCATCCTCCATGTTCTGAGCTGCACTGAATTAATCCCGAGTCCCTGAATAGTGCTTTTGTTTGTTTCGTGTGTGTCTACTCATGTGTGTTTGCGTGGCACTCTCATTTGTTTCCACATCCCACTCACTTTCTCTCCCATTTGTTTTTAATGACATGAATTGGGGTGCTGCCTGCATGTGCAGCAGCGTGAGACGCCGCTCCGTTCTGAATGTTTGTTTATCTGACAGAGATCCACATCCCTGGAGGTGTCGGTGACAACCTGCGAACGTGTAGCTGACATGCAGAGCAGCAGGATCAGCCCCAGTTTGGTGTGCACGAGAAGGCCGCGCTCCCAGAGCATCCCGGCTGAACTGTCAGCCCCGTCCACTGGCCCTCTCTCTGAGAGACTGATAGGATGCACACAAGACAGAGAGAAGCAAGCTGCAGACGCGGTAACTCAAAACCACAGTTTGATCATATCTGAAGGAGAGGTGAAATACAGGGGTTGTATGTACAGTAGGTCAAAATAACAGATCAGTTTTGTCCTGTGAGAAACTTCCATTGTAAAGATTCGCTTTATCAGCAGATGAACTTAAGGTCAGAGGTCATCCCTCTGGGGGTGTAGGACTTGTGTTCCCTCCAGAGGGTGCTGCTGATTATGGATTCTCTGGTTGATGTGTCCTGTTTGGTCCTAATTCACACTTGAGCATACTCAGTTCTAGTAGGGTCATATTAGCTCTTAAACATAACAGAAACAGAAACATAACCACTGACTGTGTGATGTATGAACGACGAACAGTGTGAGAGCCCAGTCATTTTATCGCCCCCTGGTGGCAGCAGACAACAATTGTCAAATTAAAAAAGTAAATTTCAAACAAATGTACCTGGAAGATGGTCTCTGACAATTTGGGTAGCTCTAGTTCAGATGATGTAACATGGCAATAGATGCAAACATGTTCCATTTCCATTCCATTAAAAAAAAGGAATAAAACCATTTAGGGGTCATTGAATAAATCTATGGAGTCAAGCATATTAACTGGGGTGCTTTCTCTCATTATGGTCATTGTGCCTTGAAATTTCACGAATAATATTGTATTTTTCCAGAATGACAGTATGGATGCCAGACAGAGGCGAGCTTCAGATGGAATACTGTCTACTGTAAAAGAAAGCTCACGAACCACAGCGCCCTCTAGAGGCCAGCGCTCTCTTTTACTGTCTTATAAGACAGAGCCAGGTACTGCAAATATATAATTTTATCATGGACAGATATAGTTAGCATGTGATTATTATAACAAAATATGTTTTTTTTTTTTATTAGATCAGTCTTTAACTCACACAAACAAAAATCTTGATCATGATATGAAGGAGAAATGCAGCCACAGGTGTGTATGACTGTCACATCCAAGAGGTGTTGGTGCTGTGTAACTCTCATCTCTAAGCGTCTACGTGTGGTATGTTTTAGTATTGTGGATGTGCACAAAGACTCGGGAAGGATGAGGGTTCCAATAGTTTGCCTGGAGAGACTCAAAATACTCGTGTCTCAGTTGCCTCCACATGGACGCCGGCAGAGCGACCCTTTACCAGCCAGTGGAACAGAGGGGAGGAGCTGGCACGCTGTGGTGCACGAAGTATGTCTCATTATTAATCTGTTGTTATCCCTCCTTTGCAAAGTATATGTGCTGGTTAACAAAAAATTAATATAGCATCTTTATCATCTTCCAACCTATGTTGTAACTGCAGGGGGCAGCTGGAGCCACGAAGAACATGGGGACCACCCGCTCGCTCACAGCGCCCCCATATGGGGAACATCAGAAGCAAAATCAGTTGGCCACGCATGCCTCCCTCTCTGTGCCACTCAAACAAGGGAGGAAAAGCTCACAGGAAGCCACCTGCACCCCCATTGACCTCAAATATGTGCCACAGAGTTTGTCTGCTCTGGATATGGACTCTGACTTCGATCCCAATTTACCCTCAGAAGAAGAAGCAGGAGGTTCTCAAGGTGAGTCCTCATCTGAGGCCGAACTCGAACAGCTGGCTGAGGAAACGTCAGTGGCTGCTGGAGGGACGAGGCCCTGCACTGGAACTGATACTACCGATTCAGAGCCAAGCCTGGAATACGAAGGAGACCCCGAGTCAGATCCGGGAGCTGGATCAGAGGGCGGCCAAGAGGTGGAATCAGGCGAGTCGGATGTTCAGCCTGACTGCCAGGCAGAGACCGACTCTGAGGCCCCGCCACCAGACTCTCGGGGCTCTGTGGAGTCTGAGCTAGACGTCGAGTCAGAGCTCGAGCCGACGACGGATGAACCGCAGCCTCTCCGTTCTGACCTGGAAGAGGACTCCCACATCGGACCTGGTCAGAGGCCGCTCCTGATCGCAAACCCTGTTGCCCAGAGAGGCCCAGAGGAGTCTGACGATACAGAAATGGAGAGCGAGGACTTCTGTGCTGTGTGTCTGATTGGTGGCGACCTGCTATGCTGCGACCGCTGTCCAAAAGTCTTCCACCTGTCCTGTCATGTGCCGCCACTGCTGAGCTTCCCCTCGTGAGTGTCCCACACTACGACCTGACAAGAACACAGGAGCACGTCAACACAGTCTTGTCACTTTAGCCTTTATCGAGCCATTTTTGTCTATTTGCTGCAGAGGTGACTGGGTCTGCAGCCTCTGCAGGGACGTCGCGCAGCCAGAGGTTGAGTACGACTGTGAGAATGAAAGAACATCTGGAGAGCAGACACTGGGCCAGGGGCTGTCTGCTTGTGACCAGAGGGTAGGTCACACCATGCAGAAACCACCACAAACCAGAATAATTCAAACGATGCTGCTTTAAAGAATAAATCACAAATTTGAGGACTTTTGTTCTTTCGAAGGTAGCCTGTTGGGTTCAAATTTAACACAATGTTCCGGTTTATTTCTCATCTCTCTGACTGGCTCTGAGTGTAGAAATGCGAGCGGCTGACTCTCCTGATCCTCAGCAACATCTTGAGTTCTCCCTTCCATGAACCCGTCAGTCCACTGGTGAGGAGCAAACACTCTGTGCTAGTTTTGTAAGCTCACCCAGATGTTGCAGGATAAAGCCCTCCAGTCACACATGTGACCGCCCTAATCAGATCTAACCACGTGTAACTGTGTTTTTCATGCAGGCTCGTCATTACTACCAGATCATCAAGAGGCCCATGGACCTGTCCGTGATCAGGGCCAAGCTCAACTGGAGCAACAGTCAACATTACCTCTCGGTGGACCAGTTTATTGCCGATGTCTTTCTCATGTTCCGCAACTGTGCCAAGTTCAATTACGTACGTAGAAGATTAAGATGTGTTCAGGTTCAGTCGGCAGTGTCTAGTAATAACTGTTTTGTCTCCCCTCTGTCCCTGCAGCCCGACTCGGAGGTGGCCCAGGCAGGCCGCAGTCTGGAGGTGTTCTTCATCTCGCAGCTCAGAGAGGTTTTTCCAGACCGAGCATTCCCTGTGGCCGAGGACGATTCCGACAGCGACGAGTATGACGAGGCCTACAGGGCAGCAGGGGGCAGTTTCCCCTGGCCCGAGAGGAGGGAGCAGTGCCACAGGAAGAGGAAGAGGAGAAATTCCCTCAAGTCCAGAAGACACAACTTCTAAAAGCACAAAAATAGAAGACTGCCATGGACGCACGTGTGCTGTTGTATACTTTTTTAGGTGGTCTGCAGGTTATTCTGTTATTTATAAGTAGCCCTGATATCATAGTGCACTCATGCAAAGGCTGACCATGCTGAAACAATATTTAAATATTATAAGATAGTTATAAGACTTATTTGGGATCAAAATTACAAATTAAAGTTTTTTTTAATTCTTCTGCACTAATTTGTAGCAATGCTGAATTTATATAGGACTTTGGCTATTGAAGAGTTGTTGTTAGAAAGTATCTGTTGTAATTATCCACCGATAATTAAATCATTGATAGCTGTACAAAGGACAGTGATATTTAATAATCTCACACATTATATGGACTTTATACACAGCACTTTGAAACTCCCGTACAAATTGTTGTTAAGCATGTTAATATATAAGTGCTTGACTTTCTATAATTTTTCGTTTTATTTGCAATATAATTAAACATAGTTTTTTTAAATTCATTTTTAATTCGACTAATGGACCAGTACAGAATGTGAGTGTTAGAAGTAAGCAGGACATAGATCTTTTATCACTGCTTAAGGAATTAAAGGGTTTTTTTAATTATTATATTTAAAGTTAAGTTTGTGTATTAAACATAACTTTGCTGTTACACCATTTTCATCAAAAAATAAAAATATCTCAGGATAATAAGTGTGTAACTGATAACAATTGGCTTTGGTTATATATATATATATATAAAAAGTCTTATTGTTTGTAAAGCGATTGTTTGTTGTGAAGAACTATGCTGTTTTATAATTTTGTTGTAGAGATTTCCCTCTTGAATATAAATATTCTTTACGTGCTTCCTGCCAGATTAAGACTGCATCTAGAAGAATAACTAATCATTTGTGCACTTATTGATCATTGTCATGAAGAGTGGACCTACAGCATATCAGATATTACATGCTTTAAAATCAGTGTTGAATGATATTAGTCTTAAGATTAAGTACTTGTTTCATTTTTAACTTTTACTGTAACTCTCTTCAGTAAATGCACTGACTATATACTGCTATCAATAAAATGTAAAGAGTCTGCATTCATCTGCATTTACTGACCAGTTTACTTGTGTCTTTACAGGACACAGCTTTCCCATATGAATTTAATGATTTTTCTGTTGTGTTTATTGTGTTGATTTTATTTGACCAATCATATCAACTGTCGCTGGCTCAAATTCCTTTCAGTTTGTTTGCTTGGAATCAATGATATACACATTCACCATAACTCAATATTTATTTTACAGGGCTGGGTGGCTTTTACAGAATCATAGTTTGCAGGAAGGTATATGATTTCAGACCTTTTCACTTCTGATCTAAATTAATTAGCCTGTTTGCCCCCTCTGAGCAATCATGCACTACAGTAATTACAGCAATCACATTTCGTAGAATGATTTAACTCACGTCACGCTGCGCTCATTGCCTCATGCTACTAAGACTAATTACAGACTATTTACTATTTACTGCATTTCTATTTACAGAGCTGAACTCTTAACTTTAAAGTATATTAAATGATTTTAACAGACATGAGAATAAAGGATTCAGGTTTTTGTATATCAATCTATGTTTACAAAAAGAAAATATTTTAATTACTACCATATATTTCCCTTTTTTTTTTACAGCAAAACTTTAAGAATCAGAATGAGGTGTTTGTCTGCTGCCTGTCCTTTAAGAAAATACATTTGCGTTAGATACAAATAAAAAAAAAAAAATCAGTATTGCACTATTGTCCACTAGATGGAGACAAGGACCACGATTTCTCTTGGGAAACACGCACACGCACATACACGTACAGACACCCCCAATTTATTAATCAACTGTGATTTTCGAACATTGTCATGTTACTATCAGTGACGTATAAATTAGTTGCCTTCTTTTATTTCTAGGATTCCAAACAGGAAAGTTAAAAAAAATCCACAAGTATATACCGGCCCCCTAAATCGTCAGCCATTGAGCCTCCTCGGCCCCCGTAGTCAGTTACGGAAAAAGTTTGGTGAAGAGCCATTTAGGGAATTAAACCTACATCTTTTTGCAGGTATGACTGTTAGTTTTCTGTCAGTATTTAACCCAACGTCGTGTGTCGTTTACGAGTACTTATTATACATTGTCAAGTTGTAATGTTTGTGGCGACTTTTCGTTTCGTTGCCATGACGATGCTGCAGCTGTGAGGCTTCAATGGGCTGAGTTTGTTTTTTAACGTTACGTGGTTAGTATTTGGGATATACTAAGTATTAGTATTTTAAATCTGTCTAACTCTATGTCTCTCCCTATCCGTGTATATGCATATACATTTATAGCTATATTTATATAATAACGTTACAAGATGGTGGTCCGAGGGTAAGCCTCGGTGGAAAGATTGCTGGTTCAGTGATAGAGACAGAGAGGTCTGAGTTGTCTTTCTTTAACGGAGGCGTTTCTTGATTAGGGACTTGAATGTGCTGATTCATCTGATTAACAGGACGGGGGTCGGTTAGAACACACTAAGGAATCCAGTAGGTTTTAAAGGTGCACTACCAGTCACGTTTAATCGCACCTTCTCATTTAAGGTTTTTTCTCTATTTTTTATGACTATTTACATTGTAGATTCTCACTGAAGGCATCAAAACAACGAGTGAATACAAACTGAACTAGAAAAGCAGTCGGAGAATACAGACCTCTGCTAAACAGATCATTTCCCCTCATATTGTCACCTACACCTGTAGTAGTGTGTGTAGGTATTTAAAGGCAGTAGTAATACAAGGTTACATAATACAGTAGTTTGCTTTATGATCAAAGCCAGTTGGCCTTGATTCTTGGACGACCGAGCGTCAAAGTCCCTCAGACACTTTGATCATCCTATTGCTGTTTGATGTGATTTCTGTGTTGAGGCCATAGGTGCCCTGACTTCTTCAGGTGGTTTTCTCAACTGCAGTTCCCTTACCACCAGTAGATGGTGCCCTTGGATCTTAGCCTGTAGAGCTTTCTCACAGACACGTTTAAAACTTTGAAATTAAAAGATCTCACAATTGGCTTGTGTGGTCAATTTAAATAGCCTAAAAAAAGTTATTTAAGGTAAGAGCGCAGTGTTTCTAATTCAAACACCAAAAAGCCTCTCTAATAAGTTTCTTAGCTAATTGGATTAATTAGTGCATAGCTGGATCATCTGTTTAATGTCAAATGTTTCAACAATGCCTCTACAGATTATAAGACATCCAGTAACTTCTTACTGAAATACTGTTGAGCCACTTGGTTGGTTTGCTAAATATTAACCTTTTTCTGACCTCAAAGCATTTTTGTGAGGTGCATTAACGTGTTTAGTTTTGTAGTTAATGTTTGCATGTTAGTGTGCTGTGATATGACCGCAGAGTTGTGTTTGGGTTTGTCAGTGAAACACATTTCATTTGTTCTTGTTTCCGCTATGGCCCACATTTTTCTAGATGTCTGCCCTCCCAGCTTCCCAAGGCTGAGCCCAGCAAGGGCAGAGATTAGCTTTAACCAGGATTAAACCAATGAGAAAATTTGAATTTATTGGGCCTTATCTTTTAGCAACATGTGGAGCGCTCTGAGCAAATGGTAGAATTGGCTCTTTGCTTCCTTTTAGCAAAGCATGTTTTCTTGCCAATAGACACTTATCAAACATGACCATTGGACACAGAAGGGATTCTTGGAGGGGCCTTATAAATTATTTGTTTGTATGGGAAACAACATGAATAACTTGCTTGTATCTATGTAGGAAGGCAGCTACAACTTTAGATTTTCCTTTTTGCCAGCATTTCCAATCCACCGGCTTCCAGATATAATATAATGCTGCTCCTCTTAAGTAATTCTGTTTTATGCTTTAATAACTAAACATTGATGATTGTTCATTTAGAGCTTTGATAACATTCTATCATAATATTAGGATTCACCTCATAACTTAGTAGACGGCTGTGTATTTGCATTCTAAACATGTAATTTCCTGCCTCATCAGGTAATGTAATTCCACGCTTCATTAGGACTGTGACGTTTATCATTTGTCATCAAAGCCAAGCTGTCAATTGATGATTAAGTTTCACATGCAGAAAATGTACTTTTTGGTCTCTTGCAGTTTGCATTTTAATTGCACTGGTGGGATTGTGCTTGTTTTATTTTTAGGCCTCGTGGTTTCTGACAGTGAGAGGCACCAGAGCCTGATAACAGAGCTGCCAGCACAAATAAAAGCCAAAATAAAGATTCTTCATTTAAGATCAGGAGCTCCTCCCTTCTAACAGGACTGTTGTGTTGGACCTTTCTGGTCAGACCCCTCACCACATCCTGACCCTCACATAAAAGCTCTTTTGTCTCTGGATCCCACCTCTGACTGGGTGACACCTCAGGTGCGCGGGGCTCTCTTGCTCCTTCTCCTTTTCCTCTCTATCTCCAGTTTTCACATCCCTCTGTCATCCTTAAATGAGCTGTGATTGAACTGATTGGAATTTCCAGAGGCTGTCACACTCGTTTTGATTTGAGAACAGACAGGAGATAATGGGAGAAGCAGGATGTTATTAGAGCACTGTCGGGAATAAAAATAATGTGTTGGAGCCAAAAGGTTAAGGATACCACTTCCTTGTTAATAATTATTTGCTGTGCATGTGATGGATCCACTTCATCACTTCCAATCATGTCTCAATAACTGTTTTAGATTTAATTTGGCTTTAGAGACAGTTTTTTTTCCACAGGAAAATGTGCTCAAAGTCAAAAGATTTCTCCTCTCTCATCTTTCATGTGTAGACGTAGCGAACCAATGCACGTTCTGCACTAATATAATACATATCCTCGGTAAACTGTCGTTCCTTGTTTATGCATTTGCCTTTTTTTTTTTTTTTTTTTTTTTGAAAATCTACCTGTTCTGAGTCACTGCATTTAACTCAGTCTTTACTCTTATCCTTTATCAAAATTTACCAGTCTAAGTCTTGACCATACTTCAGGTGGATCTGCTGCTGGACACTGGAAGATGTTAGTGGATTTGACATGGCGTCAACAGGGACCAACAGGGACAAAGAGGACTGGGATATACCTTTAAAACGCCTTAACAGCGACGATGACATTAAGGTACGGAGTGTTGTGTCTGCACTGGGCTGCACTACACCAAAACAGTGTCAAATCTCATTCTGCTGTTATGCAGCCCCCCCCTCCCTTCATTGGGGAATTTTACTGCTCCCTACCAAAGCCGGAGCAGCCAGTGCTCAGCCTTGCATGCACACAGATAATGATCAAGTTAATTAGACCTGAGATTGAACGAAGTGCAGCAGCAACTTAATCATTTGTAACTTGATTAGGAATACCATATTCTCCACCTCTGGAGGCCTGGAAACTTCTTGAAATTAGGATGCACTTCGGAATTCAGGCACTGAGGGAAGACATGAAGTCTTTATAGCCAAAACATCTGTCTGTGATTGTCAATCAGTGGGTGTAGATTACAAGTCCATTAATTTTTTTCTTTGTGTGTCATAGAAAATATATAATTTTGGAAGGAAACTGGGTCAAGGTGGCTTCGGAGTTGTTTATGAAGCCACCCACATTGAGACGCAGACAAAATGGGCTATTAAGGAGATTTGCAGACCAGAGGTAAGTGCGTTTTAGGATCCCCCTGGCAAGCCTGAGTTTTAATGTGTCACAGTCATAAAAGAGTTTAATGGGTGAAAAGAAAGATGTGGGGAAAAAAAACCCTCCACCAGCTGTGCTTTCTGTCAATTTAGGCAGGAAGTTGGAAAGTGAAGATGCTGGAACACGAAATTAACATCCTCAGACAAGTAAATCATGCTCACATAATCCATCTGCAGGAAGTCTACAACACCTCTAAGGTGAACACAGCAGCACTTTATGTACTAAATTAAGCTAATGAAGAGGCTCAACCACTGTGTGTGTGATCCACGTGAGATATGATAATCCATTACACAGATAAGCACACAAATTGATTATATATTGTGGCTGATTATCTTTTGTTCCTAGATGATTTATCTGGTTACTGAGCTGTGTGTCGGAGGCGAACTGAAGCAGCTGCTGCTGCAGAGAAAGTTCTTCTCTGAGGACGAGACAAAGCACATCATCTGTTGCCTGGCTGACGCCGTTGACTACCTCCATAAAAGAAGTAAATCTACGCATTTACATTTCAAAGCTAGTAACAGGCATCTTAATCCTGGCTGGAATTCTTGCTTCACAATGTCCGCCAGTGATCATAATCCTCACATTGTTACAGACAGATGTCTGTAGCAACTGATACATCTGTAATCACAAGCCAACTGAAAGTGCGTGGTTAAGTTGTTAGTTCACTTAACAACACATATTACAACATCAGCAGAGCTGGTACAGCCCTTTGATGTGAATCTGCATTTGGTAATGCAGATTCCTTTTTAATGGTGAAATCTGTGGTTGGAGGTAATGTAGGACATTGTCTGGTAATGAGGCATCATTACATGCGGCTAATGACTAATTTGCAACAACCTGGTGAGCAATACTGATTAATAGCTGCGCTTTCACATGGAAAGTCCCTGTGTGCTAGTTCTCCTCACCTTCACAGAGAACAGTGAACCTGCTGAAGTGGTCTGAACCGTTTTTATCAGATGACCCAGCCATGAGAGTCCCTCGGGTTAGGTTTGGCCTTCCGAGTCTCCGAGAATCTGAACGTTCCTGCTGCCTTTTGTTTGCTTTGGCTGTTTCAAGTCTCAGACTTTCCCCGAACAGTAATACGCAGCCTTTTACAGTAGATTTGTAGATAAACTCCAAATCTTTCACAAAACAGCACTTTTTGCCTTTTATTTTAAGGGGTGTTGTGGCCTAACTGAGCTTTTACACATCATCGTCAGACAAAGCGGATCATGAGAGACCGTGTAGCTCTGTACACCAACCTGAATTAAAAGAAGTTATTTCTATTAAATGTATTTCTCTGCCTTCAAACCTATAAATTAAATGTGCTCCTCCTTACAGATATTGTGCACCGGGACTTGAAACTTGAGAACATTCTTGTGAAAAATGCCATTGTGGACAATAATGACCAGATTAACATCAAGGTAAGATGGTGAGACAAACCGTGAAACGTTCCGCCAACACTTCTTATCCACTCTGTCAAAAGGGGCTCTTTTTCCTTCCTGGCTATAACTTCTCTAGACGTAAATTGAAATCCTAACTCGTTATGTCAGACATGCTCCGGTCTCCAGTTATGGTACACCTTTTTAAAGAGAGAATTCTTCAATCGAATTATCAGCAGCGCACAGCATGTTGCACTGACGACCAGCCGACCAAAGCAGATGCCCAGCGTGCAAACTAAAGCAGCAGGAATTTTCCAGTCTGCCCTGTCTCATCATTGCAGACGAATACACAAACATGCCGTATATGTTGTAAATCTCATATAACTCCCGAATCTTGAGTAGATTTCCTGTCAATAGCTTCTCTCAGAATTCCACTTGGGTTCTGTCAACATTTAATAATTTGTTTCATCTTTTTCTTATCTTCTTTCTTCTGCCTAGGTGACAGACTTTGGTTTATCAGTGCAGACACACGGATTAGGGATTGACCACATACTGACGGAGTCCTGTGGCACACTTACCTATATGGGTACGGCATTATATTCCTCACAGGATGCTAATACCCATGCATCTTTTGACCAGCGGTGGCGCTGTGTGCCGGGGTTGTGAGAATCTAATGGCTCTGACAGTGAAAGCCTCACATTTGTGCATGTGTGAATTTCAGCACCTGAAATAATGAGCGGCCGAGGTTACAGCCACTGGTGTGACGTGTGGAGCATGGGGGTCATTATATATTTACTGTAAGTAGTTAGATAAACACCGTACACACGTACAGGTACATTGGACCTCATTTATGAACCGTACAGAAAACTGTGCGCACGGCTATTTTCACGCAAGGCTCGGCATTTATCAATCGACGTGAGCGTACGAGCCGCTCAGATCTCACGTCAGGTCTGACATCAAGTCAGAGTCAGTGTGGATTCATGGTGCAGCGCAGTAAAATCGTAACCCTTTTTTCCTAAGAAATTCACGTTTGGTTTATTTTTCGGTGTAATTCTGTTTTTCTGACTTAATTTCTTCTTTTTGTTTGTTTTTTAAGCAATCTTGTCCTTTTAGTCAAAAGTAAATGTTTTCGGTTTTTTCGTGGTCGTTGACAGAATATCTAATAACTGGTAAACCTGCCCTAGAGCAGCAGCGCAGCTTCAACAGTGTGCGCACATGCGTGACTGTGTCAGGGCAGCGACACGTCTGCTCGTCCACGCCGCTGTCATTGTTCTCCAGACAGCGTTTTTCCTGGGCTCCTTTAACACACAGTTTTCATGCTTCCAAAAGCGTGTCCTTGTTTAACTTTCACCTCAGACTCGAGGGGAACAACTTCCAGCTCGAAAAAGTTTTGATTGTTTCTCAGTTTTCTCCTCTTAACATTTGATTTCAGTGGGCGACGCTGCTGAAGCATGAATATTTAAGGGTAGGACATGTTAATGACTATCGGTTTCAGCCGCCGCCTTTACCAAGACCAGCTGAGTCGTACGCTGGGATTGGCCATATACGGAATTTTCATAAATCACATGTGCGTTTAATTGTACCATGATTCCTGCACTCAGATCTGCACACGTTCCTACACAAGATTGATAAATGAGGCCCATTGTGTTTGTGTCTGATCTGTGTGTGCGTGCAGGCTGTGTGGCGAGCCCCCATTTGTTTCTAAAACAAGGATCACACTACTAGAGGAAATTACAGAAAAGGGAGTCACATTTACTCAAAGTGTCTGGGCCACAGTCAGCAATGCAGGTAACATCTAATGTAAAATAAATTTATCACGCAGGTATTTACTTGTCCAAAAGCAAAGTAAAATGTCTGCCTTCACAGCAAAAACGGTACTGACCTGTCTTCTGAATGTGGATCCTTCTTATCGCATGTCTCCATCTCAGCTGTTAGAAAACCCCTGGATCACCGTAGGTTTTGTCCAAAATGCTTCTATTCATTTCAAATGAGTCACACGGTAAATGCTCATGTGCTGCTTTGGCCAGCAGGGTGACACCAGTGTACCCGCTACGCCAAGCAACGTGCTGGAGATGATACGCCAACAACTGGAAAAGAAAGACAGTAAGGCAATCAGTCGGGTATTTACTAACTACCAGAATTTAGTGAAAATATGTCAGTCATGGAGGTAATGACATATTGGACCAGAGAGATTAACTAAAGCTTTATCAGGTTTAAAACTGTCTGCAACAGGTGCGCAGACTCTGGAAGACTTGTCTCTGTCCTCCTATAAGGAAACATCTGATGTATCCCAGGACAGTGGAGCAGCCTCAGCAGAGAGTACCCACACTAAGTTCAGCTCTGGCACAGACAGCAGCATCTCCATCACCACGGTAATGTGTCCGTTTAAAATTCACTATCTTACGCTTCTTTATTCAGCTGTTTGTGGCATTGTTGCACAGGTTTTTAGTTTAATTTACTGTTTAAGGGTCATTAACAACAAAAAAACTGAAAATAATTCACTCCCTGCAGGTCAGGAATATCTATGATCTATCATCACTGAGTCTGGTGTTAATCTCTTGTCTTTTTTTCTTTACATCTGAAATGAATACCCCCCAAAAAATCATCACTTGCTTCAGCAGGACAAATCTAACTCTGAACCATCAGGCCCACCTCAGACCACCTCCACACAGGTTTGTGCAACCTTCAAATTAGGCTGAAACGATTTCATTTATATACTCACTGCAGGACTTGACACAGCCTTATAAATGTTAGTTTCTGTACTGATAATGTTAATGTAGCAGTAACGCAAACACAGGCCTGCTGGCAGGAAGCCTATATGTTCTCATTTTGTCTTCCTAACCCAGCTATTGTATTCAATGACCACTAGATGGTGCCAAATCTACCTGTTAGAAGACTGTGATACAAGTGTGACTGTGCAGCAGTAAATATATGGGTGTGGAAGTTGATCAGTCATGTGAGATGGATGTAAATCTGATCTCCACAGTCTCCTCCTGGTGTGAGGCCGTCCACAGACCCGGGTGTAAAGCAATGCGTCGGAACAGGACAGAAAACAGCCTCCTGTGTCAGAAAGGTGTCCAAAAGTCCATCCTGTTCATGCAAAACAAAGAGTGACGTTGACAGACACTCCGCCAGATCTAAGAGCAATACTCCCAAACAACAGGACAAAAAACCCTGAGAGGGTAGCTTCTGGACAGAAGAGTTGACTGATGTGGTAACTTCGTTCTAGAGATGATCTTCATCCACTCCAGCTTTAATTCCTTTGTGTACTTATATATGTCTACTCCACTCTCTCTTCTTCCCTCCTTCTCCTCCAGCCATCAGCAGGATCTTGCAAAAAGTAATTGCGAGATCTCTCAAAATTCCTTAGCGAAATCTCGCAATTGCTTTTTGCAAGATCCTGCTGATGGCTGGATTTTTTTTTTTTTTTTTTTTTTTTTTAAAGCAGTGTGCTTCCGGGTCAGTAACCGGAAGAAAAATAGACACAAAGATGGAGTATACTCATTATCCGTGGGACTTTATTGAGTTGTATTTTCATATGAGCCTCACTATAAAGATATTAAATCAGTTCTTGGCTCTAGACACAGCTTCAACATAAGTCAGAGACATCTGAAAAGATTACTCAGTGTGAGGTGGCTTTCTCCTTGTAAAGGTTATGCTGATCTGGCGGTCCTGATCTCAGAGAAGTGCGTCCTTTCCCTTTTTTTTTAAGCTAAACCTCTGAAACGTGCTTCAGGCACAACACCTCTGTGGCATAGGGGGAGAAGACTATGACTATGGTGAGTTGCCAGTGGTGTTGTGTCAGGTTCGAATCCCAGGAGGTACATTTTTGTCAGTTAGCTGTGATCAGATAATATTTGTATTTGTGATGCAGTAATGCAACGGTGCCACCCTGATGGGGGATGATTATGTCGCAAATTCAGTTCAGGTGCGAGACTCATGCGGGCGATCAGGGTTCGAGTCTCTGTTTGGGTTGACCTATTCAGTCTGGTGCGATACTGGATACTGGAAGGGCTAAGGTGATCAACACCCCCCCCAGAAGTGTGATTTTTGGTGTGAGCATGCGTGAGGCTAGGCGAGGGCAACTGGTAGAATCAGGGATTGCCTTCTGAATAGGCCAACCCAAACCGAGCCTCGAACCCTGATCACCCGCATGAGAGTCTCGCACCTTAACCGAATTTGAGACAAAATCATCCCCCATCTGGGTGGCACCGTTGCATTAATGCATCACAAATGTTATCTGATCACAGCTACTTGACAAAACGTACCTCCTGGGATTCGAACCTGACACAACATCACTGGCAACTCACCGTAGCCATAGTCTTCTCCCCCTACGCCACAGAGGTGTTGTGTCTGAAGCGTCGTTTATCTGGATATCCTGGAGGTCACTCAATGGAGCGATAAATAGTGTACCCCACTGTCGGTAAACCCGGAAGAGGAGATGACATCAAGGGAAGTCGTGTACACAGAACAGGGTTTATACGGAAGTAGGCTATCTTTTGAGTGACAGAGATATTTATCAGCAACAAGGCAAGACCGAGGAGGCACATTGAAGGTAGGCATTTAAAAAGATCAGCAGGTGTCGCCGCTGTGCGTGAACGTTGTCATTAATCATTTCCTATAGACATCCAGGTGGTTTATTTTTTGCTTAAAACAAAAAAAAGGCTTTTTTTTTTTTTTTTTTTTTGCTTGTATCTTTTATACCCAGGAAACACACTGATAAAAGTACCTTGGTCTTTAACAGTCAAAATATTTGACTACATGTTCACAAACAGTCACCATATATATATATATTTTTTTTTTTACAAAGGTGGCAAGTGTGGAGAATTTCATCTTGAAGCGTTACTGTCCTGGTTTGTGGAGCTTTGGAGCAGGAAGCATGCTGCGACGTCCGCTGTTGATGGTACGGAGCCATCCAAAGGGACATGGGGGGGTGCACTTTTCCGAGATCAGCACTGCAAGATCAGAGTACCCTTTACGAAGAGAAAGTCCACTCGCACTGAGTAATCTTTTCTAATCTTTTCAGATGTCTCTGACTTATGTTGAAGTGTCTAGAGCCAAGAACTGATTTAATATCTTTATAGTGAGGCTCATACGAAAATACAACTCAATAAAGATGCAAGTAATGAGTCTATTTTTCTTCCGGTTACTGGCCTGGAAGCACACCAGTTTAAAAATAAAAAGTAATTGCATGATTTTGCAGAGTTTTGCGAGACACCCCCCAAATCAAAGCCCCCCACCCCCGATTAATTCCTCCCACCCAATGTCCCTTTGGGGGGCGCCGTACATTTCCAAAATGGCCCGTGCGCATTCGCTGCACCCACTCGGCGTCAAAACAGAAAGACTGTCACACAGGCTGGTTACGCTCCATCTGAATGCAGAGGATTGGGAGCGAGGGCAGCCACGGGTCTAATCTCGTTTGGAGGCCATTGAAAGCAGTAGGAGCTACTTTGAGGGCACTGCCATTCAAGCACAGGTTTTTCTGCTGTAGAGAGAATAATCCCCAGCATAGATATAACATTAAAGTAGCCAAGCATAACACAGAGAGGCTGAATTTCAAATCCGGCTATTTGCATCTCGAAGTGAATGAGTGCCAACAATGGTGCTCCGTGTTCATGCTGAGGCTCTGTGTTTTAGTGTGTGTGTGTGTTGTTAAAGAGATTTCTGCATTTCAGGGAAGTTGTATTTCGACACAGCAGGTCAAATGTGCTTCACATTCACTCCAGACTCGCACACTGATTGTTGTTTCCTAATCGGTTGGGTAGAAACACACGTGATTTTTTTGTTAATAATGATAACAATTTTGCCTGGAGTTGCTTCGATGTGTGTTTCCTTGCGGTGCAGGTTGCTCATGAAGTTAATAGGAAAGCGAGCCCCATCCCCCAAATGTACTACCTAGTTTTGTCGTGAGGAATCTTGAGTCACTGCTCATTAAATGGTGACATCCGTGTAATGTGTCACTTATTAATGTGCGGTGTATTCAATGTCTTGCTGGTCTATTCACACAAGCAGCGGTTTTGTCTAGTTAGCTGCAGCTATTTTATATCTGCGCTGTGACAGAATGGGAGCCGGCGTCTCACCATATGGCTGTGATTAATTACAAAGTGAGTGAAAGTCGTCAAATTGATTTGTGCACACGGAGTATACAGCAAACAGAAAAAGACTCAAGGTGGCATTTAAAGAGTAAAATCTATGGGAAAAAATAACAGAGGGATCTGTGCCTCAGCAGGCGACGGCAGGAGCTTCAACTGCTGGTGTAACGCTGCCAGTTTACTTTTACAGCTGGAGCCAAAATGACAGAGAAAAGCAGCTGGGGGGTGGGAGAGGCTGTATGGTGGATAGGTTAGGGGTGTGAATTTGGGACAAAGCATTGGAGCCAAAGGAAATTAGAAAATTCGTCGGGATGGAACAAGGGATCCCCCCCCCACCCACCCCCCCACCCAAACAAACCATCCCCCCTCTGCTACTCCAGCAGCGCTCCTGACAGATGGAAGTAAGGGTGGGTGGCTTGACGGGCTGGAGGGGATTAAAGCACCCCAGCCCTTTTGGAGTCTGAGGAGCGTGCGTCCGTCCGTCCTTTAAAGGTTGGGCGCCGACAGGCACTTGTGGCGTGAATCGCAGGGCGTGCAAGGCGGATGCATACGGGCTAATGTCAGGAGAGGTGAGGAGCCTTCCTCCACCCTCGGCCCCCCTCTGAGGAGCATGGAGGGTGCAGGAGGGGGGGACTTCTCACTGAGCTTAATAGAGCTTCTTTTAATTAATCGGCTCATCTGCAGAAGCCGATACCTGCAGCTGGAGTCTCTCCTCACCGCAAACGCTACATCCTCACGCTGCGGCTGTGACATTGTGGTAATGAGCTGACGCAGCTACAATGTCACGGAAGTGTTGCGGAGATGTTATCTGCGGGACCTCATCACACATGCTGATGTTTCTGATCCCCTTCAGTATTCCTGTTAGCACGGCTCCATCAGAAAGGGGGAGGAGGGACCCCAACTTATATATATGGAACAGATGGCAATTTCAGGGCAAACCTCATCAATCTCTGTTTACAATAATAATAAAAAAAATATTCACAATATTTGCAATTATAACCCTGACTCTAAGCTCGGTTGAACACTAAATTAATTACTGAACACACTGGAGTAAACACCTCTTTAATAACTCCTTGTTAAAAATGAAAAGTTCTCCACTACGGTTGAATGGCATGTTAATTTACAGTGATATCTAATCCCACGTTACTCCACATAAAAGGCATTACTATACATATTTTAATGTGGAGGTGGTTGTTTTCCAGAGCAATTTTCTGCTACAGCACATTTTTAATTTATTCCTATTTAATTTACTGGTCTTTGCCTACCCGCTCAGTCAAACTAATCAGTGCCATGTATAGGCCTCTCAGAGCCACATCTCTGGGTTTGGCAGCGGCTCCTGCAGTGGGATAAGCCATCCTTTCTTGTGCACGCAGCTGTTGGAGATGCCCCCAGCCGGGCAGGAAGGAGGGTGCCACCCTGGGGGAGGGATGGTTTTAAATCTGCGAGAAAAAAGAGGGCAAGACAAACCTCATCTGGTCAAAACCTAAAGTGGTTGAAAACCTAAAACATTTCAGTTTCAGGGCAGCGACCAGCCAGAATATCTGTCAATAAACTCCCCGCCCCCCGAATTGTTCCTTGCCCTTGAATTGGTTTTATGGAGCTTGGGCTAATCATTTAGCACAGTTCTGAATCCGGTGTGTGCTCCACTTATCCACTGAGCCTCTGACACACCTTGAAGTGGGATCCACACAAGCCTCCATGTGGGAATGATTTCATTTAATTACCATTCCCCTTTGATCAGGTACGGGGTGGGAAGGAGACAACAGGAGCGTCCCTCTGGCATAACGAGCAGTGGAAAGGTCATTTGACACATTCCTGCCAGAATGGATTCCTTTATTCCCGCCGCTTCATTTTGTCGTCATCTACCTGGCGCGGGGCCCAACAAGTGGAGGCTCGGTCCCCCCCACATTTAGACCTGACCGCAGGTCTGTGGAAACACCTGAAGATCAGGCAGAGAGTGAAATCATGCCTTCTATCATAGCAAAATCAACCCCATCACCTGCCCTATAATTGGAGCATTCATTATATTTCAGAGAAAGTCCAGGTTGCTATTAGATGAGCAATTTGAAAGTGGGTTTGTGGAGAATGAGAATTGAAGAGGTCACGATACGGGGTCACAGTCAAGTAAATAATGGGAATTGGTCCCGCGAGGCTCGCAAAACCACAAAGCCCATGGTCACGCACCAATGTACAACTCAGCATGGCCGAGAAGCAGGAATTCAATCATCTAGCAGAGATGAAAATGAACCCTCGCGTGCCCTCAACAACACAACTATTCCAAATGGAAGACTTCCTGAGAGGTTTACTGTCTTTTATGGGCTCTACCCTGATGAATAATTTGAGAGCGGGGGAAACTTTAACATGAAATCTTTAAATTCATACACGTGACTTGATCTGAGGATGTTGCCTACTTCTGCCACTGGAGGATTTGGCCTGGAGCTTTTCTGTTGTGTTTGACCATTTCAGCAAATACAGAAGACAGAAGGAACACTTGATCAAAGGGGCATATTTAACATGGTTGGGTTGAAAAAGAGAGTACTCAGAAGGTTATTTTACAACACTTGTTTCAAACAAAGAAAGCACAACAGCGATGCAGCCGTGCCACAGTTCCGCATCCGCCTCAAACACGCCTGAAGTCACGACCAGTAACGTGATTCTGGATTCTCTTTGAGAGACATAAACACTCACAACAAATCTGCACAATTACTTGTTTGTGAAGCTCCCGCTAATAGCTTTTCTTCTTTAGCAGGAGAAAGCGTTGCCACATTAAATATGAATAAACTCGTCCTGATGAAACAATTAGGCAACGGTTTTGCGTGTTGCTGGTTTTAGTATCTTGGTAAAAGCACTGATGACAAAAACAAAGCTGCAGAAGAGTTCTCAAATTAGCCTCCCTTCTCTGCGGAACAGGACGTAATTATTGAGGAAAAACCCACACAGGGCCTCTGTCGTCAACCATCCCTGAGAAATCAGATAAGGATCCACTCCAATCAGCTTTCTTTATCCTTTTTTTAAGAAAAGGTCTTGACAGGACAACACGCGGCCTCATAGGCAGAGTGTCGGGTGGCGCTTTCCTCCAACCCTGTTACCCGCTCTGGAGGCAGAGGGGGCTCCTCACCCTCTGCTGCCCCACATTATTGTCCATTATCACACCGTGGTCCATGTGTGAGGTGACAGCGGTGCTCTGATGGAGAGGCGGCAGGGGGACCCACACTGCAATAAAATATTATTAGCTTTTTTTTTTCCTCTCTCTTCTTCACAGCTCCACCGGGCTGGATTTACACTGGATATCCAGAGACCTCGGAGGGCAGTTCGCTGTCATGAAGGCGTCCAACAGCAGAGCAATCGCCAGATACAAAACAGTGCGCATGGAAGGAACAGGCTCATATACACATGCACACACACACGCGCGCACTCACACACAAAGACACACATGAAGGGTGTCTGCACCCACTGACAGGCCTTTTCCCATTAGCCTCAGTGTTCAGTCCTCTTTTTCCTGTAAACATCTGATAGATAGATAGATAGATAGATAGATAGATAGATAGATAGATAGATAGGCTGTTATCGTTGCTAATGTTGACAGTCTCCCCTGTGACTGATGCCTCTCATCCCAGCTCTGTTAATAAAAGAGTCAGAACTTTGTTAAAGGACAATAACATCAGCCGGGCTCAATTATAGTGACATTTTGCTGACATGCAGATTGCCTCCCCTCCATCTTTCTTTGTATGTAAAATCCTGATGTGCCAGTCACCTATGGATGGATGAACTTTGGGAGGATCAATGGTATCGATGAATCATAGATCATAGGAGTCAACAAGACTGACGCCGGCAGAGCAAATTCCTCGCACGCAGGAAGTCAATACCAAATTGTAATCATAATCAGACAAAGTGAGTTATGTGTAATCGATAGCGCAACTTTGATAGCACCAAGGACTCGTGCTTAGAAGACGAACACATCCTGGCTGGCTTATTTACGCACCTTTACATATATATGTCTATTTAAAAGATTGTTGACTCTCTAGGACTGTGGGAAATAAAATCAAGACTGACATTGGTTACTGGCGGAGCGTGTAACCAGTTTTGGTGTGAAATATGTCTGAATTTTCAGGAGGAGACAGTACAATAAGGCTGCTAAACCCAGCAAGATGATGGCATTTGATTGTCCTTTGGTGTGGCCTGAAATATTGGAAGGATTGCAGGTTATTTCAGAGGAGCCAGGCAGAAGCTGCGTGTGATGTTGGCGCTCCAAAGCAAATGGAAAATAACAGGAAAAGTAACATTTATCAGTTTGTTCTCCCCATTGTGCTTTAGCACAAAACACAAGAGCTTTAAAGTTTTAAATGCAACATGGTGTTCTGGATTAATGGATAAAATAAAACTAAAATGGAAAAGAAGATAAACTGCAGGTGCTGGATAGAATAAAATTTCCAAGCAGCAGCTCATCGTGTCTAATACTAAAACCTCACACTGAAACTGAGAAACACCTCTCAGGGGCGTCCTTTTTGAGGAACTTGTTGGCACCATTCAGGTAGCAACAGACTAAAAGGCAATTAAACATGAGGGGAAATTACTTCAGCACAGTATGGAAACAGCCTGGGACCAAACATCCTCTGCTGAAATGGATTTTAGGTCAACCTACACACCAACACGATGTAATAAACCATTTAATCTGGTTTAATCAGACTGAAAGAATATGCTGAAATATTATCTTGACCACCAAAGTCGGACTGTCACTGGACCCCAGACTGGATGGTTCTGTCTTAAGTTTCTGCCTTCAACTTCATTAATTAATGAGGCCTAATAACATGTCATCACCCAGCAGCCGAAGGTTAGTGCGTGTGTGTGTGTGTGTGTGTGTGTGTGTGTGTGTGTGTCAGGGCAATGAGAATTTTTAACCAGTGTGGAAACAGTTGACTATCTCCTTTTGCAGGCCCATCTGTCTCCTGTTAGCCGCCACCTATTCCTAATCAGGCTGCTGGGGGTGCTGGAGTCCCAGCAGTCAGGAATCCAACCAGAACAGGTCTCCAGTTCATCAACAAAGACATTCACGCTAAACTGTGGCCATCATATTTACCGTTACCCCTCCTGCAACAATAGGGAAAATATGTCTGCCAGTTTTTAACCTGCACATTCATCTGTTAACCTTGGTTCTATGAGATCTTGTATTTTACTGGTTATTTATCTTTCATAACCAACCTTCTCCTACATGAAATGTAACATTTCCTCTCAGTGAAGGTCTGAAAACTCCAGGCTGATGTGCAAATTGCAGAGACCTTTTATCAAAAAAACTATCATTTATTTTGTTCTTCTGATGTGCATTACTTAAAATATCCAGGATTTGAGACGATGGAGAGCGTGGAATTCCTCAATGTATGAACTAAAGCAAACATACTGTTGTTTTTTATGGTCCTGAATTTGACCTCACATCTGAAATATGGCTACATGAAGGCTCAGTGATGCATTTATTGAGTGTCTGTGTGTGTGTGTGTGTGTGTGTGTGTGTGTGTGTGTGTGTGTGTGTGTGTGGTTTTTTATGTATAAGGTACTTAAACTCAGAAGAGATTTCTGAGAAGTAATTTAAGTCAAAACCTATTTCATTTAATCACCTTTTTCAGATTGAATTAAATTAGATGAACAAAATCTGTGGCGGTACTAATGAGCACTTATACACACATACACGCACACACACATAGACAGACGCTAACAAAAATATGAGGATTTATGCAACTCAATGAGATCTTAATATATTTTCAAGAGTGAATATAATCACCAAAACAAGCTCTCTCTCCCTCTCTGGGCCGCGAACGTGGCAATAAAAGGCATTACACATGACTCACATGATGTGAGGCCCTTTTTTCCCCCTGATAATTTCCCCAGCGAGTGAAACAGCCTCTGTCATCTTCATTAGACGATGACGGCTCTCGCCATCAAAAAGCTCGTATTAAGGACGCACAAGTGCTTTGAATCAGACGCCGTAATTGCTGACCATCTAAAATCCTCAAGGCTGCGTGGAAACCGTTCTCGCCCAGGCCTCGCTCTTCTATTGTGACTGGATTGAGCTGCAAGGTCTAATAACTTCAGAAACCCAGGTGCATTCCTGATAATCACCTCCTCCTCTTTTATCAAGGTTTTTCTTCATCATTTCCACTTAACAACTGACACTTGAGAGAGTAAGCTTTTTTTCCATCTCCTGCTCTTCTGAATGCTGCATTGTACCAGAAAGATGTTCTGTGAGACCTACCACTGAAGGGATAGAATGTAATGTCCATTAAAAGGTGTGTATGATCGAAGAGCTCACGTCCTACTGCCCTTTGCTCTGTTGTCTCTTATTCGCTGGCTTTTGTTGATTAACCGTAATGAGGTGCTCTACCACAGAAGCTGTGATGGCCGTCCTCTTCACCGAGGTGGTACGGATGGAAATAGTGCCGACATGGACTGACTGTGGGGCGGGGTGGGGGGGGGGGGGGGATCTGGCGGTCGACACTTTCAAATGTTAATGGTTGGGGGGTGAACAAAGTTGAAGTGGGCCTGAAAATGCTAATTGTCCCTAATTCATGTAAATAGGTTTCTTAATGGAGGAATTAAGTATTTTAAATATGCAATTGGAGGTAATCAGACCTTTCATATGGGGGCTGGCACAGATGTGGTGAATTGAAATTCATCTTTCATGTGGGTGTGCGCAGGCACGGATGGCAGTGACTGGATGAGGGCCGCTTTCTCGTGCCGTTACATACTGATACGGTCAAAGGAAACGTGTTGCAAAACCTTTAATCTGCCAGCTCGAACGAGATAGAAGGAGAAGGCGATCAATGCAGATGTTAATTAACGTTGGTGAAAAGAGCCCGGGAAAAATATGTGTATAATTTACTCACACCAAAGAGAGACGGAATCTTGACTATATATAAAAGATAGAATCTAATGACTACAGCAGTGTCATGTTGAAATTAAAAAAATAATAACAGCAGCAGCAGCACACAACAAAGGACAGAGGCCTACCTAGCTACATATCACAGGCGGAGCAGCAGCAGAGTCGACAGCTCTGACTTATTATTCTGATCATCTCAAACAGACAATAAACCAGGAGGTCATGTTTCAGCATGTAATAACATGGTGCAGCGGCAGGACCAGAGACAGTGGGAAATGCCGTGTGTGTATGCTCCATGAATCAAACGGGCAATGCATTGTCTCACAAATGACTTATTAGTCAATATAAAGGTGGATACTGTGTCTTTGAGGTGTAAATAGCTGCAGCTCTGCAGAGAGGAGGAGGAGGAGGAGGAGGAGGAGGAGGAGGCAGCCCAGGTTAATGAACGAGACAAGAAAAACCTTGCTTAAAAGGACAAATCAGATCACAAGATTTCAACCCCATTAGCTGCTACTCACTGGGAATGATAAAAATGATAAAGGAGGGGAGCGCCTTTTGATTTCAGAGCAGCAAACTCTGTTGTCTTGAGAAAAAATCTTTTCCTGGAGGAGAATCAAAGAGCAGTTCATTTTCAGGCTGACCTTCAGGGCTCAAGGCGGCCAGACAAGGGCACAAACAGATTGAGAATTAATTGGTGCAATTAACATTTTGTGATTATAAGGACTGCAGATCAATACCCTATGCAAATAGAAGTATTGATGTGCAGCAGAAACCTTGTTAATTGTGTTTGGCGAACAAACAGGCCCCTGTGTTACTATTCCATAATGGAACAGGAGGCATGGACAAGTTCAAAATGCTGATCATTTTAGATGCACGAGGACGCGCTGCACTTTCTCTCCCCACCCAGCACCCTGCTTAAGAATTCTGGGAAAACTTGCAGAGTTTGGTGCTCCGGCCTCTCATCAGTCCCCAGGATGTAGATCTTCCAGTGTCTTCGTGCTCATCTCAGGCCGTAGCAGATTACGCCAGCGGCCCCGTGCCTGTGTTTTCCGGCTTTCAACTGTGGCATATGAGGAAGGATTGAAACACTCTGCGTGGAAGCCAGTGAAATGAATTAGTTTCAGCTTTATTGCTATGGACTGGATTTTCCACTCTTGTTATTAAACTGCGTTAAAATGCACTTTCATTTCAGATAAGTACCAGTAATCCTGTTTGCAGACCACAGCAGATGAAGTTAAATATAATTTAAGCAGAAACGGAAATGGGCAGAGCGGCGTAATCGCTGAAAGTGAGATTGGAGTGATGCTATTCTTATCGTTATTAGTATTTTCATTACTGTCGGTGTAGAAAGACGGGAGTAGCAAAGACGGAGGGTGAGAAAAGATAAAAAAAAAACAAACCACTCCATGAACCATCACAGTCAATATACCCCTGCTCTCCGTCACCTATCTGACTTCTTTGTATGACAACTGGCGTACACCCTGTGGCCTTGAAGCAACACACCAACCTGGCAACAGGCACAAAGTGCAAAACTATCGTTAATTAGCGGAGTTTACAGGGCAAAGGAGCAGTTTGCAGGGTCTTTCATGTGCCAGGCTACCCGTTGCAGCTGTGGTGTTGCTGTAATGATGCCGGGATTGATTTTGGTTTCACAGGATGGTGTCACATTTACTGCGAAAACAAGGTAAATCCTTGGGGAGACACAGAACAACTGTGAGAGGCAAGTGCACTTTTAAAAAAATAAAAATCCATGCATTTATTTGAGATGTGGACTAGTTGAAATGATTGAGATTTAAATAAACTCCAATTTCACCATCATTTCATATTAGGCTCTTGAGAGGAACACTAAGGGTTATATAATAAAAATGTTACAATTACAATTATATTAGCCATTTGTTAGTGCGCTAATTAGAGTTAATTCTTTTCAATTTTAGGCCGTGCTCCTTAAGGCATTAGCCTTAATCTCCCTGGTGATGAAGTTGGTGAATTAAACAGGAAGCACAGGAGGGTGGGGAGAGTGGACGTGCAATTAAAGCATCATCAGAACGAGCAGGTTTGACAAACACCAGCGCCTTACTTCACCGTTTCATAACCACTCCAAATACCTTCATCTAAAATTCATTTGTGTTTTGAGATTTTATTATATCTCATTTAATAAAACTCATAAAATAGGTTTCCAACACAGGGCTTTGATGCCTAATGAGATAAAGTAAATGAAAGAATAAAGAAAATGTGATTCTTTTAAAAATAGGATGTGGATGAACGTGGCATTTTCAAAGAAGAAAAGAAAGTTTGTGCGGTGGTGGAGCGGATGAGAATGCATCGCTGTGCCGACACAGGGTCCCCGTGACCTCATGAGGTTTTCATTCATTCATAGGTTGATTCAGTTGATGAACTTCAGCGATCAATTCGGTCTAGCGTGCAGAATTCCGCACTTAATAGAAAGGCAAGGCACCAGTGAAGCCACGAGTAAACATCAATACAAGAGCGCTCATATCTGAGGATAGCTACGAGGATGATGATGGTGATGATCGTGAGGATGATGTCATCATTGGAAAATTGATTGTGTCTTGGCAGTAGAAGAGTGGAGCAATCAGCTTAACAAAAACACATAATGTTGGCTTCTGACTGGTACAGAGCCAAAAATGATGTGGGCAGTAAATCATAAAACCAGCAGCCCGAATGTCCATTCACAGCTGGGCGGCGGACGGCGGGTGAAAAATTCACGGCGGTATTGCATTTTTTAGATGTGGTTCAAAAAGACCTTGTCGAGATTGATGCATCTCCTGTAGCTGTGGTTAATAGTGAGGCAACGCCGCTGAAATTAGAATCCACTTCTTTCTAAAAGTGCACCTGTGAATGGAGGACATCTGAGGAGAAAAAAATGGGAAGGGTACATGTCATCTCTGTAGGGTCCCCAGGAAGGAGAACAGCCAATCTGTGAGATGTAATGGATATGTCAAGAGTTGCTAAATCATAGGTGTGAGAGGCAGAAAGACAACTAACCCAAACATAATGTCATTGTGGAGGCAGCACAAAGTGGAGGGATGGAAACAAGAGCACGGGGTGAGGAGGGGAGGGGGGCAGCGTATACATCCAGGGATGCAAAAATGAGGCAAAAAAATATTAAGTGTTTATTTTCCTGTGCAGTGTTCTTTCTTATTACCTATTTGGCATCTCTGGCCGGGTGCATTATGGAAATGAAGTAATGCTACTTTGGTTAACAATAACACACTGACTTTGAATCCTCTTACTTAAGGTTTGATTGCTTCTTGACGGTGGTTTTAAATGAATTGTGTTGAGGAGTGATAAAGAGCTTATTGCTAGGAATAAAAGCCCAGAGCAATGAAGAAAAGCTACACACATGGAGTGGCTAGGCGATACAGGCTATTACGGTGAGGGAATGGTGTCCTTGACTGCCAGGACGGCTTAGAATTTTATTTCATCTTGTTTTGCCGGCTGCTGACAATGATGCGTGACTCTGGCACTGGAGGAAGAGGGCAAGCATGAGAGCCATTTTAGATCTCATTTACATACAGTGTCTCTGTTGCAGCATGAAATGATCACGTCTCCATGCGTGCATACATGCACATTTCAGGGAGCATGTCTGCAGTGGTCCTCTGTGTGTTTGTGCATTTCCATAGTTGCCCACAGAGGGACATTTTTAGAGAAAGTTGTATCATTCTCTTTGCCCGGGATGTTTGCGAACGCACACTTGATCTGACCTCTAGCGCTTGCGTGTGCGAAAGCCCCCAGACGTCATGTAAATTTGGGCAGTGGAGGACTGTGTGACTCCGGGAATTCTTGTTTATCAGCTCAGTGAAAAGAAAGGTTGAACCATAATGGCTCTCCGGTGGGTCCGGCTCGCAGACTTGTCTGTGAGGCAGCAGTTTGCAGCTTCCCTCTGGAGCTGCACATCTCTGCGCCAGTTTAAGTCTGCTCTTTGAGTCGGTCCATCAAGGTGAGTCAGGGCTTTTGTTGCATGCGCTGGCTCATAGATGAAACAGTGGGATCTCCAAAGGAAAGTTTATCCTTGCTGTGGTGTTTCTGTTTAAATCAAACCACAACAAAAACCTTGGAGTGCATTCATCCAAGGTTAAAACTTTTTGCGGGTCAAATATTTTCTGCTTTAATAAACCTGTAAACCAGCAACCAAGTTGCCTTAAGTAACGTGCATGCTACACAACACCCTGGTACAACTAAAACATACTTTTCCATCTGGGCATGTTTAACAAAAAGAATGCAACAAACTAATATTAAGATATCATAGGAAAAAAGTGTGTAGATTCAAAACATGTCACGTGATACATGATGTGGATTTACTAATTATGAATGACATGTAGTCTAATCTAAACAAAAAGGCAGCCAACGTTTCCAGGGAGTTTCACAACTGTGCATTTTTTGACATTTATCAGGATTAATACAACTCAAAAACTGATCAATGAGACGCTGCAGCCAAACACACAGCAGCAGCAGCAGAAGCCCTGCCCGTACGACGAGACGCCACCAATGCATCGTACACAACCGCTAGCAGCATGCACACGCACGCACAGCTAATGTTTACTGACTTGTGTCATTGCCCATGATTCTAAGGTCAAGCATAAAGTTTAAGACAAACGGAAATGGAATATCCTTCCCCTCCACACTCAGTCTTTCTAACCATGTTAGAACCAAAAGACGTTTCATTAGGTATTTCAATGGTATTTCATTAATGCTGATGAAAGGTGAAGAGGTTCTGAAAATGAGGTTTCAAAATAAACTGCTACACATTACACCTTGAAAGGCGTATTCACTTCTCTGTTAGAGAGGAAGAAAAGGCATTTGTGATTTTAGATGAGGGTCTCACCCTCAGTTTACTGCTGCAGCCCAGCGTGCTACAGAACTGCTGCTGAGATTAGATATGAGGATGTAGGTTTTAATCCATCCCTTTAAATATTTACTGTTGTGTTTTGGTTTCCAAAAGGACTAAAAGTGTTTGAACGCAATCTTTGAAGGTCTTAGACAGTTTTATCTAAAAAAAAAAAAAAACCCAAAAAACAAAACTTTAGATACATTCAAACCTCCCAGAATTGAGCAAACTGAAGAGCAGATGAATGGAGGATGTTTTAGATAAAGCTGAGCAAAAGGAAATCTTCACAGTTTCTCCCCAGAAACAAACTCCAGGCTCTGACTTTTATGAGTCATGCCCACAGAAAGCTGTTACTGTTTAAGAAAAAGATATTCCCAGCAGTTATTCCATATGTGACAGGGTGTATTCAAGCATATGGAAAATAATGATCGCATGTTCCAAAGTGCCTGAAGAACTGTGCAGCTAAAACATCTCCCTCTGATAGAGTTAGGCATTTCAGATGCCCCTCGGTCAGAGCTTCTTTAAAGTCTGTGGATCGATCCATGGGATTAACAGACACCACAACGTTAATGTGGAGGGGACCACATGACCGCTGCCCCCTCACAGCGTCTGGCTAAAGTCACCTTAGCCTCGTATGCTGTCATGAGCTCATCCAAACCCCAAATGAAATCACATCTCCAGCTCGGCCCCTCGGAATCATCATCTCCGACAGCAGCGACCCCAACTGTCCCCCATCCTCGGGCCCTCCCGCCTCGTCTCCTCCCAGAACTTTATTTAATGAGTGAAGTTTAGAGGTGGGGGGGGGGGGGGTGTAGACTGGAGGAACAGAGGTGGGGCTTTCACAAAACCACAGGCGAACAAATGGGATTTAACACACAGGAGGCTCTGATGGCCTATTAATTCTGCTTTGGCTGGCATCCAGAACGCGGCAGCTCCTCTCCTAATTGGAGGGAGGCTAATTTCTATCAAAGGTATCAGGAGACTTTTTCCTCTCTGTGCAGGATGCAACCACATAACTTTAATGGATTCATTCAAGGACTACAGCACGCGGGCATTGATTAGATTACCTCCGAGGCCCCCGCTGCTGGTCGCCCGACATAAGCAGCAAATGAAATGTGACCTCTGGTAAAAGGACCGGACCAGCCAGCCCCAGTTTAATCCATTAGCTCGAAACCTTTCCCAGTTCTATTTAATTAATGAAGTAATTTGAAAAAGGGTGAACATTTACCAGTGCCTGGAACTGGAGTATAGTCAGCATGCAAAGTAACTATGACAACGGGGCAACAAGAGCGATGACGACCATCGTTACCGGCGGCTCAAAAATCCTGCTAACATAGTAATGGTCATATAGCAGCTGTTACAGCAGCAAGATTATTTCACCTTGGAGACAAGATGATCCAACCCAGAAACAAACGCGGACGTGAGGTAAGGAGTTGCGTTCAGGAAGAAGATGTTGGGTCGGATTCTGAATAAGGAGCAAAGAGAAAGCTTCGGTTTATTCCAGCTCATCAAAGTGAAGACTGAAAGCATTGGAGGAGATGTTCATCTGGGAAATAAGACACAAAAGAAGGAGAAGAAGAAGAAGTACTCTCCCACTTCTTTGGTGAACAAAGAATCCACTAGTTTTTTTCTTTCGCCTTGGCTGTGCAGTGGTGACGTGCACTGATCTGCGATCTTCAAAACCGTGTTCCAGAACTCACATCCGGTACAGTCGCTCCCTTTAAACAAGGAACCTTCCTCTACCTGCTCGCTTTATTCACACACCTGCACGTGTAGCGGTGGCACCGCGTGTCTCCAAATGGGAAAAAAACCCCCAGCAATGTCAAAAGAAAGACGAGCGAAGCAGCTCTGTCGGTGCATCTGTTGCATCACTTATTTTTCTAATTGAATTCATTTATTTATCTTCATTTAATAATTTACGATGCAGCACTCAGTGGTATGCAAATGAACTATTTAAATTTAATGAGTTTTTAATGACCAGACAAATAATTAGCTGAGCACGGTGTGGTGTGCATATAATTTGAGGAGGAATAAATTGGAGAGCTTTGCTGAATGTTTGAGTACAGACAGCCTAATTTACCTAAAGAAAAAAATAAGGAACACAAAAACGGATGCTGCACATAAACAGAAAGTCACCACCTCAAGGTCAATCAGAGGAGGCAGTCATGGTTGTGCCAGTGGTAGGAAACAAGATGAGACATTAGATTATAGCAAACTGGAAACTAGGAGCCCATGCTGTGAATTTAACTCAAGGGCTGACAAAAGGAAAAATGCTTCGTAGATATCCAAAATATTCCAACTATTCCCACTGGTGTGGGAGAAAGAGGCAGAGGGCTACATGCCCTCGGATCCAAATGGCATTTGATAATGGCTTTCTTTTTTCCAGGCAAGCCAAAAGACATTGTTAAGATTTACATTTTCAAATATATGCTGACCTTTTTTCTCCCCCCTCTGCCGTGTACGCTTGTCATCAGGACTGTAATTGAATCAATATATTTCCTGATCAGTCTGCGGATTGAATAAGGTCACGGGAAGCCATGTGCGGACATTAAAAATCATTATTCCACTCAAACTGAGCAGGGATGGCATTGGCCATTCAGGGTTCAAAATGAAATTATATTAGAGTCTATTACACTTTTACAATTATAGAGACATTCCAATATTACAACGGGAAATGAAGTCATAATAAAAAGCCCAGGGGTGTATTACGACAAAATGACCCAACTATTTTTTCTTTTCACTTTCACACTGTTATTGAATTGATGAAGAGAACTTGGTGGCATTATATTCACTGCTAAGTGACCTTATTCATGAAGAATAGAGGAGCAGCTTTCAGCAGCTCCATTTTCTGGCTTCGGCTTTGCTTCAGAGCTGTTTTTCACCTGCAAGGCCTTCAGTCTGTGTGTGTTTACATTCCCTCACACACACCTTCCAGAGATACTAACGCAGCGCCTTAACCACTCACCGCCTTAATTGCCTTTAAGCACACATTTATTTTAATAATTCATTTATTTTCTGGGATATGGGATTTTTTTTACATTTTATTATTAATTTATTTTGCTCTATGCACATTTCCAAGTAATAAAAAAGGGCTAATTAAACAGAGTTGTGCCAGTGGAAGACAAACTTTCAGTTTTAATTATTAAGTTAAACTGCACTAACTGGGAGGTTTCAGTGCAACGCTTTTGCAAAATAGCTAACCATCCCATTAGACAAAACTTAACTGGCTTATTTACTAAAATAAATAACACCTGCAACAAACTGATCAGAGCAGCATGAAATAAGTAAAATAAGGGCATAAAAATATAAAAAGTTGTGTTTATGTCTTATAAGACATCATGATCTAGGTTATTTGTTAAAAACTTCACTGTATTGTCACTCCACCAACATTTACAAGAACTTTTATTTGTGGGATTATTTACGTGGGTACAAAGATTCCTGGTGATCTGGGTGGTTTATTTTCACTGCATCTTAGTTTCAGAAGACATATTAAAATCAGGCTGATAAGTCTATGGGGGAGGGAGAGATGCTCACTAACACAGATTTAGACAGATTTGTGAACAGTATTTGAGAAAAAAAAAATATTTGTATTATATATATATATATATATATATATATATGTATAATTTTTTTATATTTCATTCAGTGTATTTTCCAGGGTAATTTTGGTGGAAACAGGCCAAGGTTTTTTTGGGTAAATGATAAAAAAGAGCTAATTCAAGACAGCTAAAAATGCTGACAAAGTAGTGACCTGTGATTTCTGGGGGTGTGGGGGTTATGACTTCACTTGTTACACTTGTACTTCGCTTAAAGCTCAACCACTCCAGGCAATTAACCAAGATGGTCAGAGTGTCTGCAAAGCACAGACGCCACACTCCTCAGAGCCTGTCAAACGATGGTGAGGTGTGATCACCTGGAAACCACAGCGGCTCCAGAAACCATCATCATCATCTCTGGATGTAAATAGCTTTTCATTTCAGCTGGAACAGCACAGCCGAGATGGCCTGTTTAAATCCTGCATACGGCGGGATGAGCAGTAATGAAAGGGCCATTCACATCCACCGTTCCACCTCTACACACTTTCAAAATATTAAACCTCAGAGTGGAACGTTTGGGAAACACATAATGACAATCTAAATCGATGGGTGGCTTCAATCTATGGGGATTAGCGGGCTGGGGTGTAGTTCAACAAGTGAAGGCATACTTGTCACCATATTACTGTGAGAGCCTGAGAATTCATCCCTGATGTAGGAGAGGAAGGGTGAAGGCTCACATCTCCAGAAGCAAATTAGGGGCTTCTATTCATTCAGAAAAAAAACAAGTTACAAGCTGCTCGGCCTGTCACGTTCCTCAGGAGAAGGAAACATCTGTGGTTGATTTTAAGGCTAATGATATGCCTGGAACATTCCTGCCAACTGTGTCGGCTATGATTGTACACAGGTATTTGGTTTCAAATGGTTTCAAATGGATCGTTGTCCTTGTTAAAGAGTCTCAGGGTCCTCTTGGGTCATTTGTGCGTATTCAACAGTGCCAAAACCTAAGGAACAAAAAGATCAAAATGAGTCCTTCTGAAATCAAGTCATTCCTTTAAATTGAAAAAGATTTTACTCAACAGATCTCATGGCCTCCTTCAAGGATTTTGTCTCTTCAGGCTGTTTGTTAGATGTAGTGCAGGGCTGATTTTTGTGGAACTGGGTTCAAAGTTGAAGCCAACAAAGGAACCAATTATGAGTTTTTCAGTATTTCAGGATGAGTGTTATTATGTTCAAGGTAACTCATCTATTAATTTAAGACTGTTCTGTTGTTGACTTATTGATGGAGCAGAGGCTGTATCCAGGCTACGATGTTCAAAAACACACAAAGAAACTTCATCTTCCACTGATATCAGTCACACTTTTTTTAAAAAATAGGGATATTTAACTAGTTAGTATGGACCAAATTATCTATACTATTTGATTTATCTTATTTAGCTTGTTAAAAAGAAACCTCGTTGGAATTTAATGGCTGATCATAATTCAGTCTCTCCCACTAAATATGCACTCGTTTGTAAACAAGATAATTGTTAAATAAATTATGATAAATCACAGTATGTAGTGTGATGAAGACAGAAACATTCAAAACAGGTGTGGCACAAGGTTAAATGTTTCATAATTCTGTTAAACTTCCATTTCAAACTGAATTTACAACAGTATAACTTGAACAAAACTGCGCCTGCAACGAGTTCAACCATCTAGATAAATTTGCTCAAAAACAAAGTCAGCAAATAAAATACTTGTCAGACTACCGGTTCCTCCTTGGAGTCAGCACAAGGCTGTAGAGCCTCTCCACCGGTGCACTTGAGGGTGTTGTGTTAAATTTCATGGGTATGTTGGCATGCTCTTATCTTCGGCCTCACTCGGAGTGCAGGGTCTTAGTGTTGTTAGCGCACTCCCTCTGAGGGTGCTTGGAAAAATGTGATGTCACATTTGTGGTGGTGAAGAGTTATTCCAGGCTTGGGCAAGGTTTCTGCTTCTGTACAACAAATATGAAGTAGCTTAATGATTTCCACCTCTACAAAGACATCAGCGGCAAAGTCAAGGTCATATCACATCAGGCAAACATGATGGGAGATTCATGCGCAAATGTTCCAGTTGGGGACACAAAGTAAATCACTGTATTTCAAATAAATGTAATCTAATTACATGGACATGCCTCTTTGTAACGAGCTACCCCTGACGTATGTCACATTAAAGAATCTTTAACTTTTAACAGCCACTAGCTCTTTGGCGTGGACAGGATGCAGCAGATGGTCCTAAAAACTTTATATTTGACAAGTGAAGGTGTGCAAGTGTCACTGTTTTTGGGTAAAACAGGTTACATAAAGACCTGCTTCACTTTCCTACATTCTGCCCCCTACTGGTCGGTGTCTGGGTTAAAGAACAGGTGTTGTCACTTATCCAGGCAAGTTATTTCAGACAATGGTTACACTACTTTTTTAATCTGTATAGCATAAAAATCTGCTCATTTTGATTACAAGACAGCTGCTTTTTTTGGAAAGGAAAAAAGGCTTTAAAAGAGAACTGCAGGCTGTTCAGACTGGAGGTCTCACAAAAACACACCGGGCTCTAGTTCTCACAAGGTTCTGTGGTCGATGTGCTCTGCAGTCTGATCGCCTCCATCTTCAGCCAAACTGGCTGGCTCGCTCCATCACCTCGGCCTGTTGGAGGTCCGATGGTGATGAATGTCTTTTCCTCTTTGTGAAGTCCCCTGCATTGCTACAGCATGCCAGGCAGAATGAAAAACAGATTAAAGAGGCAGGAAACCAACACAGAAAGGATGTTTGGCTGTTGGCTATTGAGTTATCAGCCCTTTTCACACCTAATGAAACAACTTTCAGCACTGCGGCTTATTAAATATCCCCCAGACGCTGGGCAGAGCTGCAGAGTTGCCAGGCCCTAAGAAGGCTACATTAGATTTTAATTAAAAACAAACAAATTACCCACGGCTCTGTGCATCCAGGAAATTCAACTTAATCCAAAGAGGGCCTAACTTTCAACTGCTGAGTGGTGGAGGACAAATGGAAGCCTAATTATTTCATTCATGAAAGATATTTACATATTTACAAAAACTGATATGGTTTGATAGTTGTGGAAAAATCTGTTTGGTACCACAGGCATTGTAGGTTCTCTAGGAGGGTACTCTACTGCCAAGAAATCTTACACATTAGACATTAAACCTTAAAAAAATAAAGACCTTTAATGTGATTACTCTGAAAGAGCTCGATGTAGCTCCATTCTAGTGTTAATTCTGCAACCAGATTGTATTTTGTATGCAGGTCAACAAACGAAAAGCCTTCCTACAATGCCTGTCTTCTCTATGGTAATATTTTTTTTATCTTTTCGATGCTCCATCTTGTTCTTCTCCAGCTCCCTTGAGTGCAAATCAAATTGTATCATTATTTGGATTTCGTCTCTGCCTCCAGCTTCATAAAGAGACTCTGGCACATCTGGTTCTCCTCGTAGCAAGGCATCATTTGTTTTAGGCCAACACATCTCGCCATGTGAAAAAGATTCAGCTCATTATCGAAATGCAGATATGAGCTCAGAACATGTGCATTAACATTTTCCTTAGACAAACGGAGGCAGAATAGAAGCTCAGAATTGGCTGAAAGGCTGAAGGGCGTCCATCCAAGGTGGCTAAACCAATGGGAACTACTTCTTCTTCAGGCTTTTTCCTCCCAACACTGCTCCCCTTTCTCCCTCTGGATTTCCGTTGTCCTCCAACTGCACACGTACCAGGCTTGTTCGTTTCATTTGGGTTTGACCCCTGCTTACCTCACTTCCGAGCGGGCTTCATTAAATGTCTTTCTGCCTCTTTCAGGGCCTCGTTGCTCTCCCTCCCTTTTAAGACACTTGCTAAGTGGGAGAACAGTAACAAAAGGAAAGCCTCTTTTCCCAATTCTCAGTGGAGTGGGTGACCCCAACTTTAGGGAGGAAAAGAACCTGAGGATAATAGCAAATGAAGCCAAGGGCTGCATTAATGGGCCGACACGGCGCACAGACTTCCTGGTGCAGTTTTAAGTGACAGACATGTATATTAATACTCAGCACTTTTTTCATGAAAAGGAAGAAATATGAATATTCATCCTCATTTATATTTCAAGGCATTTCCAATCCTACGGGATCCTTAGTAGGTTTAGACCAATTTTCATCCCCATTACAGAAATGACAGCTCTCACTCTCGGGCTTTGACAGAGGTCTGCCCAATGCACAGGAGGTCTTACAAGAAGGGAACTGGTGCCCGTTCCCAGCTGTCCACAAACACTCATTAACACAGGAAAATATCCAACGGAATCTCTGTGAGAATTTTTAATCACACAAAGGTCCTGCTAATTAGGCAGCTGATGGGGCATGGAAAGCACAAGGACGAATTCTTTAAACAAAGGACTAGAAACTTTAGGAGCCTTAATTACTCGGGCAAAGAGTTCATTCCAGAATGGCAGAGCACATCATTCCACTAATGAGACCAAGTGGCAGCACATATTAGTGAGAAATAATGTGGAAAGTTCAATTACATTGTGCTTTTGGAGCCTTTTCCCTCTTTCCCTTCCTGCTTCCCCTACACATGCATAAGACAAAGTCCAAGCCAGCATAAAAAGCAGGCAGGGGCGGAGGACACATAATCACTGGCACCGGCGTGCTGTTCCTCACATGTATCTTGGCAGGCTTGATCATCTTAATTGCCCATTAGAAAGTTCTCCTGTTTGAAAATGAATATCATTATGGTGATCCAATTCTGGCCTTTGCTGGAAAGACTTTTGCGATTTGGCCCTTGTGTGCTTTGTGTGTCTAAAAATTCCAAACACACAGCTGACTAATTTGCTCAAATGTTATAAATTAAAAGGGGCAGAGTTATCACACAGCAGGTGTGATAGTTATTATTATTTTTTTTTAATCGGGCAGCATAAAAACACATAGTGATATATAATTTTTTAGATACATTAGATGAATCAAATATTATTGATGCCCTCTTGAGGCTTAAAGGCTTCAAATATTGTATATATGCTAGTGCTAGCAAAACTCTGTTTTACATAAACATTCACTTACAGTTTAAGAGCATTAGATCTCTATAAGACACTATGATGATGGTAAATGTGGGTTGCTCTTGTCTCGACTAATAAGAGCGACTAATAAAAATTAGAGGTTTTGGACACCAATTCTGGAACAAAATTTGTCATCCTGCTGGGTGTGGTTACACAAATGTGCAAATGACTTTATGTCAGTCGATTTTTCTGGCTTAATTTTTTTTGGTACTTAAACCCATCGAGAGCCCCAATATGTCACTTGGAATCCAACTTGAGTTGGTTGACAAGTAGTGTCAGAGCACCAATTCTTGCCACGTGTGCCTGCGTTGCACATGCTTTAATTGCATTAATTGCATTTTCTAAAAATCTAATTAATAATGCACGTGAATTAATCTGGATTAGCGCATTCTGACAGCTCTAGTTAAAACGAAAACAAAGTTTCATCTTCTTCCCAGGAATATGTCACATTTACACTTATTTGCATTTAGTTAATAACCGAACAGCCATAATCTTTATCCTCAGTGCACATCAATGCACGATAAATATTTGTGAATGACGATCCAATAATGTGCTACTGAAAATGCTAATGTGTGCACATTCTCACCTGCATGAAAATCCAAATGCCTATATCAGGAGGCACTGAGATACCAATTACAGCAAACGGGAAGCAAATTTCCCATGAAATAAAACTGCTAATGGGAAATGGAAGCTGGAAGGACGGGAGGAAATGCAGCACCAGAAATGGAGCCACTGATTTCATCTGATGACGTCTCCTTTCAAACGATCTGAGGAACTTTAGCTGCTATATGTTCCTATGTTGAATGTGCTCTTCTGTATTCAGATCAGCCTCACAAAAGAAGGCTGTTGACTTCTGTAGAAGCTCCACCCTCTTACCGTCTGTGGACAGACAAAGCCTGAGAGAACGGTGTGCACACAGAAGGCCCACCAGTGAGGAGACCTATTGATTTTTGTCTCCCCCCGTGTTCTCTGCCTCTGCTCACTCAGTCACTTGTTTCATTTTTGCTCATTGGCCCCCGTTTCATTTACAGACAGTAGGATCAATAGAGGCACTTCCTCACACGTTTGTTTCTGGCTTTATGTTACTAAAATGTTTATATTCTTAAGCACGCTGCCAAAACGACATCACTGGTTTAAGTGATTCAAATAATTCATTTAAAAATGACAGATGCAAAGTGAAGTTTTTTTTCTCTGATAAGCACAACATCTCACTAAAGACTTTTGAATCCACCGATTCTTAAAAACGCAGCAGTGAAAGCTTCCATGAAGCGCAAACACCTGTTTGGATGACAGATCGATATGACCACTGAAGCTGTTAAGTATTTATGCAACTGCTAAAAGTGTACACAGGCCTTTATACCTCCATTTAAACTGCTAAAAGAATAACAACAATACACACTGCTTCACAAAATGCTCTGGAGGTTATACGAATTCTGTCAAAGAAGGAAGAAATATTTGAGAACCAAAATGTCAGGACTGCCAACATTTTAACATGGAGTTTGTTTTTCTATCAACTATAGCTTCTTTTATGCATTTGCAGCCTTTCCTTCATCTTTACCTTTTAGAGATCACTGAAACCACCCAGTCACGAGTGTGTTCTTACATGCTCCACCTTGTTATCAAAGGTGCATTCTAGTACCATTGGTGGGGGATTCTATATTAGATTAGGATATTATGCACTTTTACAAGCTTCTTCATATAAAATATAGGGCAATGCACTCAGACACGGTTGCCTACAGGTAGGATGAAGAGCTGCTCCAAGGTTGAGTCTGAAGTGACTTCAGCTTTTCCACAAATGATTTTATTTAGGTTAAAAAGCAGACAACCTGAGCAGTCCTTACATCTGGTTAGCAACTACAAACATTGTTGAGACTCCTTATTTTTAATGTGCATATTGTTTATACTGAGTAACGTTTACAGATTCACCATCACTAAAAAAGGACTGAAAGGAGATAGGAATCATAAATATAAATAATACCGACCACTGTGAACTTTAACGTGCGTGAACTGCTGCTGTTTCAGGAAGTCTTGTTTGTTTAAAGTGGAAAGGCAGCAATGGCGTCGGCATTCTATAGACTGCTCTCGCCTCCTGTTGACAGACAGGCTGTTCCCGCCCTGATGCAGAATGCTTCCGCAGGCATTTTGGTGCAGAGGGCGCTACACATTGAATTAAAAGAGTTCTGATTGATAAGGTAGTTGAAGGCAAATCTGCTCCCACTAATTGTCTTTCAAATGCCCTCATTAATCAAAGCGGAGGCACTGTGGTGACGGGCGGCCCTGTCAGCCGCTCTGCTACAGGCTCTCCTCCGGCCACTCACCTCCCAGCATGATGCCTGTTTCCCCTCTGTCAGACGCTGCCGTCCGAGGACTACAGGAGCACAGGCCATCCGTCCGTCCGCTGCACACCTGCCTTGTGCCAGACAGGATCTGACCGCCCCATGCCACTGGGACGGCCCCAGAGACCAATTTAGCAGCCACTTAATGATTCATGACTTCAAGTGGTGGAAATGAGGGCAGCATATGATAACAGGAATAAACACATTTAATTAGCTTCTCTTATACATTATTTATTTATTTACCTGCATTCTGATTAATTTATATATTTTGTGTTTGCGCCGGGGTTTTTTGGTATTCACAGCATCTGCCAGAGAGCCTTTGTTGTGGAGCTGAGAGAGTGCCTTCTCCCATAGACATCTTTTGGGAAGGGGTGTCGTGATGTTCCTTCCTCTTATCTGGGGACCTTTTGCAAGGGTGCAGCAAGGTGGGGTACCAGCAGGGATTTGGCAAGCCCCCAACGAGGAAATGAAACCAAATGACGGGTGATATTATACTTTAAAATATACAGTTCCCTATGCTCTAAGTAGCCTTGTTTGTGAATTTCCTGACAGGTAGTTACTCCCCCAGTTTTCTTTGAGCATAGGGCATACATTTTCATGGAGGTGCTAATCAAAGCTGTGCTGCGGCAAACAGCCCCGCCACAGTAGGGCCAATCAAAGCCGTGTACCTGGCTCTCTTCCACGGGGCTCGGAGAACGCTGATGACAACTTTTACCCTAGCATCTGCCATCGCATCCATCACAGGTTGACTTCTTTCGCACTCACTCGCCACATTGCTCTCTCAGAGACACGAGCGCAGGCCGGTACGAGCAACCGCTCGGCAATGCCAACAACCGGAGAACTATCCTGGGGATAAATGAGTGTCACCCTTCCATTTAGAATATCCTACAAATCTCATTTTGAAGTAATTTGCTTCAGATAAAAAGCCAAAAAGCTTTAAATACTGCCACAAACAGTGTTGATTTTAACGAGCTCTTGTTGAAGAAACTAGACAGCAAATTAAAACATCTAAGGTAAAATGGGCTCTGACGGACAGTGTGGGACAGTGTGGGACCTCGAGTGTTCTCTCCCTGTCCCTTTTGTGAAGGGGAAGTATCGAGGGCGGCGTGAGTGTGAGGATGACACAGAGTTGAGGAGGGAAGAGGGGCCTACATCTGAAGCGTGAGTGGACGCCGTAATTCCCACTAAGAGAGCGATTCTCCTCCTCTTCACTTTTCTGTTTCCGCGTCCACCCTCTTCTCCTCTAATCCCCAGTCAGTGAAGACCTCCAGACGCCCTCCTCTCATAATGACACGGCTATCAAACCCAATTGCTGTGGCTCAGACCCAAGGCAGTGCATTAAACCCCTTAGTGTCTGATTGCTTCTCCAGAGTCAAGTGGTTGTGTCCTCCTTGTCATTCCCCCAGCCACCAGAGCCGCCACCCTGGCTGGCTGGAGCTGTGAGTCGGGGGCCCACACGCAGACCTGGTTTACCTATTAACCTCAAACATACAGGATGGGCAGGACATGGTCATCTAGAGGAGGTGGTGTCAAAGCCGCACCATTAAAATAATGATTTAAATAATGTAATGACAATCCCAGCCATGTATGATCAATGTCACGGCGCCCATTGGTGAACGGACCACATACTGTGTTTCTACGGGACATGATCTGGCCTTTCCAGTGCCGGATCTACTGATTCTACTAGCTTCAGCTCTGCTTTGACCTTTTGACCTTTGCCATCTTTTACACTGTACAAAACAAGTTGGTTGCAGCAATGTTGGAAATTGTGTCTTGTGCACAAACATGAACAAGAATCATATATGCTTAACTTTGACATATTCCTAAACCAATATCATAGTCATAGTGTCACAGTATCTCAAGACACTCAAGTGTGGAAACAGAAATCTTTAATCTGACATCAGATTTCTTTGAAACCTTTGTCAGCTGCTAGTTTTAGTGTTTTATACTGAAAGTATACAGTGTAATTATTCACTGAACTGATGTCTGTGTAGATTCTCACTCATCCAGGTCCAGTTGTGTGCAACTGGACTGTAAGGACAACTGTACAGTCCAGTTGCACACAGAGAGATCTAACTTTGGATATTCACTGAACTACTTTTGGTTTCTTTACAGTGCTCTCGACCCCTGCACATGAAATCCAATCAGTTTATCCATTAAAGAACCTGAACCTGAGTCCTCAAAGACCCCAGACTTATAACAGTTCGACTTTCCAAACATTTCTTTTATGTAATTGATTGCAACATTATAGTAATGACTTGTCGAGGGGACCATTAAAACATATTGCTGCAGGGATTTTTCAGCAGTGCAAATGGCCAAGTTTTGCCCATGTAGCCTGCCTCTCCACAGCTGCACTGGAGGCAAAAATAATGGTAAGGAAACTGCAAATGTGTGTAAGTATTTGTTTGTCAGCGTGTGTGTTCCCGCGCGTGTGTACACATGTGCATGAGCCGTTTTTGAGCCTCTGTGCCGGAGTGCAAGATGGAGTGCAGTGTCGGAGTTTGGGCAGAAGGTGAATAACTACAGTGCTTACTGTGTAATCATGGTTCCTGTCAGCACAGCTCCAGAGGAGGAGGGGGGTGGGGGGGTCGCCCGGCAGACTGAGCTCCTCGGTGATGAAGTATGGGCAACCCAGCAGCGTTCTCCACCTGGATATTTATTAACACAGGCCTGACAGTAATGAGCCCCGAACAGGTGGGCTGGGACACACATATCAGAGTGAGGAGCATCCGCCAGGAGGCAGTGGGGGAGACGATGGAGACGAGTGGGAGAAGTTCACTCTGCAGGAACGCAGCCCTACAGCGAGCCGAGGCTGCACGCCCACTCTCACTTGCATACACATCTGACTTGAAAACAATAACAGAAGCACTAAATGTTTATTACTTAAAAACTTCGTAAGGCGCTTCAAGTTTGCATCGAAAATGACTCAAACTAAACTTAAATACTACAAAAGGTTACATCAGACGGCTACCAAAACAGTCTAACAGGAAAACAGCAAGCACTACTGTTATTACTAAAGCTTTAAAATGATTCATGTATTATTATTTATACATAAAATCAGGGCCTTCTAACATTTTCTGTAGTTTTATGCGGCACCGGAGAGGCTGGAGTTTGGAAGCAGAACAGATAATAATGAGGGATATACAGCCACCATTAGAGCCGCAGTTAGGGAGGGAGAGCAGGATAAACTACACACCAGCCAGTTATTATAATGTGATCTAGTGTGCCTGCGTTTGTCCTGCGTCGGCTTCCCCTACACCGGGTGTGTTATTAAGACTCTGAGGCTAATCACTGCTGTCATCTGACGCTGAACAGATGCACCGAACAAAGAAGAGGAGGAGACGACTGCGGGCCCAAGGTGCATCTGCGGGGGAGGAGAGAGAGCTGCGCTGCCTGAGCTGATGGCGCTCCCTGTCAAGTAGCCCTCTCAGAGACTAATGGGTGAAGAAAAAGCAGAGGGTGACTGTGTCCAACATTTCATGTCAAATCCACCTTAATAATTCGTCCGGGCCAGCTGTGACTGACAGAAACTGCAGGTGAGATGGCTCGTCGTGCTCGCCCGAAATGGCACATGTGGAAATTCACTTAACAAGTGGAGTCGAATCTGGGTGCAGTCGTGGTGGAACAGTGTCTCTGGCGTGTGAACAAAGGATGAAACGTGTGCTTTATCGAAGGGGAATGGTTTTAAAAAACCTCCAGAAAGAAGAAACTGGACGCCTCCTTACTGTTTTGTTGCTGCGTCTCTCTTTCGTAATTTTTTTAAAATTCGCTGAGGCTTTTTGAAAACAGAGTAGTGACTGTTAACTCGTTTCTGTGTCGGTCCTGCTGAGTCTGCTGGGAGCCTTCACTCATTACCTATGCAGACGCTCCTAACAGATGACCTTGGATTTATCGGGACACTTCTACATCTCCCCACACCCAAAAAGCATAATATTACTGTTAAAATTCTGCTCTGAAACAGACAAATCTCACTGTTTATCTGCCCACATGGTCAAATTTAAGCTTCGTACGCCAGCCTGCGAGGATGCACTAACAGGAGGTCAAGCCTTTGTCATCTGAGCATTTGCGACATTAGTCTCCGATAAGGCTCATTTGAAATGTGCTATACAGTAGCTTTGGGTTAATCTACACAGATGCGAATCTCCCGCGATGGGCCCTAAGCTGCTTCTCTAAGTGCATGTTCTGGAAGAAAAGTCCACAACAAGCGTAATTGGAAAGGCATGCACTCTACATGGATTTAAATGAATAGCACACATATCCTGCTTTACACATCAGTAAAAAGGGGGCTTTTTCTTGTGCAGCCTGTTCCATTTTTAGCCCTCCAGTCAAAACAGTCACATAAGCATACAATAGGGCTTTCCAGCCGTCGTGCTGCTATGCGAGGAGGACAGATCTCCAATCTGAAAAGAACAAGTGGTTCTCTTTAAAGATCCTGTGTTTAGAGCTAATCTGGTAAACTCTCATAAATGCACTCCGGCACCCCAGATGGAAGGTATTAGCAGCCCCAGACAGAAGAGCAAGGCCTTAAGCCTGTGATATACCTCCGAGATTAATTAACTTTCAACTTTCTATATTATTATAGAATCTTTGCTTGCTACAGAAATTACCATGTCTTCAAGTCCATTAGACAGATCTGTGCTGTGGACCAGGGAGAGCTGAGGCGCTTAGTAAGGCTCTGTCTTCCATAATGCATGCTGGCCTCATCCCTACTCTGACAGCACTTAAGAAACTACATCCATTTGAGTGACAAAGATCTCATCTATTTTTCAGTTTTGATTCTCGCTCCGTAAGAGAGGACCTTTTGCGCCAGAACATGCCAGCGTGCACACACATGGGCCGCTATTAGAAGTGTGTTTGGGAAAAACATTCTCAGATTTACTCACAAATCATCTCATCCGAGCTCAAGCTAGAGTGTCTCTCCTTGTGTGAGTCACGGTTTTAATGAGTTCTTTTCATGCAGTGCTCTGCCGCCTCGCTCGCCGGCGCTGCAGATTCACTGTTTTGCTCTTACAAATCTGTGTGTCGGTGTATATGTGTAGGATAAAGCTTCCCATTGAAGGAAGGCAAGCGATACGTACTGAGGGAGGAAATACTCCTTTAAGAGGAAAAAACAGACAATCTCCTGCTAGTAAGAAATCTGTATGAAATTGTTTTGAGGAAATGACCTGGAGTGGGCAGCTCAGACCTCCATCTCTGTCCGTGTCAGGAAGCTTAGATTCTGAGTCTCCCAATCATCCCTCCTGCTTGCTCTGAAATGAATTTTATTTCATGTGGTTTCAAAACTTATTACTAAACCGCTCCAGCACTCTTAACACCATCCCACATCACCAACAACATGAAGAATACGCCACAATGAAGTAACTTAAGCAGCAAAAAGAGATTGGCTCACCGATAAAAATTCCAAGGGGGGGATACATTAAATACCTTTAGGCAGAGCTGCTCAGCATGCTAACTTTCGCCTATACAAAGAGGCCAAGCTGAATAATAGAGCAAACATTTGAGCTGCTGCAGACGGGTCACTCCAGGATTTAACAACTGATGTGGCCGGCTTCTTATTGTACATTAGGGTTTCCGGACAAAAGAGCATGTGGTGAGCGAAGCATTAGCAGAAAGGCCGTTGAGGATGTGTGCACTCTCCTGGATGCCACTTGTATTGATTTTTATAGCTTTTTAATTTGAGGCACTCCCACTTAAGGATGACACAAATGTGAGAAAAGCCTGGCTGCATATTCAGCTTTTAATGCTACAATCATGTTCAATTAAAAATGCATGGGGCCACAGGTTAGGATAGGGGCTTTGAATCAGTGTGTTTGCTTGTCATTAAGCAGTTGGGCTAGTTAAAGGAAAAGGTAGCTGGTGAAAACAGAATGGGGGCAATTATTGGCTTAAAGGCTCTGAGTGAGGAGGCAAGCAGATGCAGCACATGGGTGAGCGTGACCTTGCAGAGCAGCCTTGAAAACCGACAGATGACCGTTCTGCTGTTTGATAATGCTCACCAGCATGCATGCGTTAAGTGAAAATGCTGTTTTCAAAGATGTTAGTGGTGTGCTGAGAGAAAAGAGGGAAGAAGCGCAGAGAAATTGTCTGCGGAGCAGGCTGAGGGCGCCCGGTGTCAAGCTCATTAACCTCAGCAAGGGAAATGTTGGAATGAGACAGGAGATATGCACGGCGTCGGGTCACATCCTCAAGTGCTGCTCCTTGTAAAAACCTGAACCTTCACCAACTGACACAGCTGCATTTTATATATTAAACAGCTTTTGCTCTGAAGTGGAGCGATGGTGTTTGAGAGGAGGATTGGGAGCTGTGATACTTTACTTTGTGATACATTTAAATATTCAAATGTGGTGGAGAAGCGAGGAGAATATGTCGCTACAATGCCGCCGCTCAGAGTTTTCATTTAAAATGTGTCTGGTACGGTCATCTAGAAATCCAGTCTGCTCAAATAAAGCCATTGTCCCACACACACTCACGCACACATACACACACACACAATCACGGTGATGAGTAAACACACTGCATCAATCTTGCCTATTAATCTGGGCACCCAGCTGTGAGGATATCTGGTCCCGTCTATCCGCAGTAACCAGCTGGTTTTGCCATCGTGTTTGGATTTCATCGTTTCTATGCAACACAGATCACAAGGTGGTGGCGAGTGACGTGTTTCTGGTAGTGTTGTGAGTTTATTGTTGGGGACAGAAGCGATTGCTCTGGGCTTGGAGCATGTACAGCTTTGCTTTTAGAACCTAACAAATTATGCACCACATTTTAGAATTAAAAAAAAAAAAATAAAACAAAAAAAACAAACAAACAAACCATTAAACATGATCATGATGCATTTAGGGATGTCAGCATGAATCAGTGAGATGAATGTCTGCCTGTGAAAGTGAGCTAGAACGTTCAATTAGTGAACTAAAGTCTTTTTGATGACTTAAAACTCCACAACAGTTTGTTCTTATATAAAACCACGATCGTAGTTGGCAACAGCTGAATTACTACTTACTTTGTGAGAGCATTCTGGAAAAAAAATGTATTAAATTTCCCTCAGAGTTCTCTCACAAAGGAGAAAAAGGAAATGTCTGTCGTTTTAAGCTGATCTGTAGATACAGGCCTAGTAAATGATGCAAAATTTAGTCAAATATAATGTAAAATAAGATTAAGAAAAGAAACATCTCCAACATTATTGTAAAAATTTGTAAAATATATAAAATAAGTAACACTATTTGGTGTCAGATTTATGCTTAGTTTCAATCACTGATTCTAATAGAAATTCATTAAAGTTATTAAAACATGAAGTTACAGTCATGCACTCTATAATTCTGTGAATATTCCAGGACTTTTCATCTGCAGCTGTAGTCAGGTGTGGTGCTAGAGAGGTCACGTGGGAGGTTTTTGTCCCATTTACGAGTAAAATCTTCAGGAAAATAACCAGGAATAGAGCTACACTGGTGTAATTTATGGGAGCGTTAGAAGCTTTTTTTTATGGACATGGTATTAACTGCTACAGAGTCTGACAAAAGGCAATTCTCTTTTCAATTCACGTCAGTTCAGACATCAATTCACGTCAGTTCAGATGGCTCAATTCATGGAAAATATAGGTGCATTAATAGAATATAATGGAAATCCCATTACTCTTCCAGATCAGGGTGTGAAATGCATAAATTGCAAATGTGGATGGCGCTTGGACCAGGGAAGATCTGTTAATGAAGGGCTCTGATTAGCATTTGTTAAAACTCAGTGAAGTTCTTACGTGCTAAAGGTCAGGCCGCCACTCTGACACAAGAAGATGAAAACGTTCTACTTTTTGGGGAATGTCATGATTTGAATTAAGATTGTAAGATTGGCTGTAAGCTCGTATCACGGTGCAGATGTCTTGTATGACCTTTTCAAGGAATTGTCATTTTCTGCCCCTGTGATGCCACCAAGGCCCCTCTTTCCTTGGCGTGTAATGTCTACTGGGTGTTACCTTCCACACCGCACAATCGCCCAAATAGCTGTGTATCTGCAGACCAGCAGGCTGCGACTGTTGAGAATGCAGCTGTTCCGGTTCTACTCCACGCTCTGAATGAAGCCTCTGCTATGTGCTGCTGCTGCTGCTGCTGGCCTGAACGTCACACACTCACAACTTTGTGTGGTCTCAGCTCTGGAGCAACCACTGATCTAAAGCAAATATGATGTCAGTAAACCGCAGCGACTACACTTGCTACAACAGCTGCACTCACGAGTGATCAGGCACCGATGCTAGCTGGTGAGTAGTAGAGCTGCTTTACCCTAAACTCAAAAACTCAAAAAACACATTTTTATCAATAACATGTGCTACAGTGAATCTGCTTGTGTCTTCCTGCATTTATTAAAAGTAAATCTGGGATGTATTAGAGTCAGTGCTGTAAGCTGACACATGCTGCATCCATCTTGGTTTTGGCACTTTTTAAGCACTTGTAATGACTGATCAATAGGTGGCACTGTAAGGGACGATGGACCAAACATTCTTTGTGTTGGCTGATGTGCACCAAAGCCACGCAGTATAAAGAAAATGGCTTCTTAACAGCTGTCCACTGCAGGGTTAAAGTTTAAAGCCTGTAAAATTGCACTGTTAGTTTAACTGAAGACAGATTTTGTGAGGGAATTTCCAGCAGTAATGACCATTATTGCATTCCCAGTAGTACCCAAAAGTCACATGTGCACCAGGGTTCTGGCATCCAAATTGTTGCCAGAACACTGGCTGACTGTGTCTATTCAAGACGGGCCTTTGAGAGGAGACTTTGCACCCAGAGAAGAAGAAAATCTGTTTCTACCAGGGCTTTTGCCAAGAAAATACAACTATTTTAATCATTTCCATTTTTTAAAATTATTTCCATTTTAATGGAAAGGTGCCTAAATTCACATTTTCATTATTTAGAATTGCTAAAGATTCACTGTGCATGTAAATGGAAACCAGACTAATGACAATATCAGCATAAAACCGATCAAAGACCCAAATCTCTGCATGTAAACCAAACCAGGTGGGCGAAAATCTGCTAATTTAAAAAACTTCAGGTGGCGTTAAAAACTGTGTCGGGGGGCCTGAGAGTTATGCCATCAGATAAACTAGATTTCAGGGTCAACTGTGACACTACTAGCGTTTTCTGACATGGACAGAGGTGGACGGAGAGAAAAGACTGCTCCATCAGTTTGTTTACAGTAACACTGAGCCATATTTCACTGCAGTGACATAATTGTGCAGGCGGCCTTCTGAGCTTTATACCTGCTGTTGAGGAAAGATCACGCTGCAGAACCGGCGCTGATGTGGCACCGCTGTCCTTTCACAGCTAATTGGTTGCTCTGTGCTCATCATCTGGTTATCAGCAGTGATTGGCTGATGGTAAAGCCGCCACTGGTCATTCAAGTGTCACAAGCGTGTGTTCCCGTAATTAAAATCTGTCATCCAGAACCGCATCCCTCGTCTCCACTAAACCCTTCCGTCAGATGGCAGAGCTCAGATAATGCGCCCTACAGTTATTTCTCTGATCGCACAATAGCACATTTGTGTCAGACAGAGAATAAGCACGCCACTTTCCTCCAAGATTACGTGAAGTTGGTGTGTTAATAAAACACAACACAAATACATGTTATGTATGGCCAGTAAGTGACTGCTTCCTTTAAAAATCTTTTACGCTCCATTTTTAAATATGGCTGGCCTTCAGATACACGGACAACAGAAATCTTTGGAATTAATTAATTAGACAAATCCCTTCTTGCTAGTGAAGTGTGGCGTTTAAGACATTGTCCTTGGTGCTCATATATTACCATCTTTCAGCATCGACCCCTTTCCTTCCACCAGCTGGATAATTCAGCCTAATCCACATTAGCAATCACTCCAGTCCCTGTTGTGTCGTGGCGGTCCTTCCTAATTGCTTGGCATTATTAGGTACTTTACTTGTAAATTTGAAGAGGAGGAACATCATTCTACTGCATCCAAGCAGCAAATGATCCAATTTGCCTAATTCCTCGAAACACCTCTAGAATCTTTTTTACCCGCAGTGCTCCCCCTATTGTTTGATGGCTGGAATAACAGAGGAATGTATACTTGTATTTCAAGGTACGATGAATCAGTTATTAATTGAAAATATGAAAATAGAATGCATATCCACATGAAGAGAAAGTCAATATCCATAGACAGGCGGGGTAATGAACAGCAATAGTTTCATCATATCTTAGCAGCCACTGTTGAAATGAACGAGCGCCGCTGCGGTGGACTGGCAACCCATCCAGGGTGTGTTCCTGCACTTCCTTCCAATGACAGATGGGCTCTGATGGAAGACTTCCTTTGACCTTCAGCACTCCACAATGATTGGCTTAATTAGAAAATGTTATTTATTTAGAGATGAATCTCTGCACGCGTGACAGTTGCGCCATCGTTAGTATGTCAGCCAACACATCTGCTGCGCTAACATTCTGATTACAGGATGGTTCTTTCTTTGAAGAACCCATTGGCATTTATTTCAACACAGTCTCTAATGGTTCTAAATTTACGATCCACATTCGCGTGCCCAGGACATATCGGGGTGTCATGGGCCAAGTGTTGCAGTTTGATGTTGAACATTTGACCACTGACATACATCGCTGGTCTTGCTGGTGTGTTTAGCGCCACTGCCAAACAATCCCAGGGACTACATCAAGGATGCAGGACACTGATTAATCAGGCAGCTGACACCAGGTCTTCCACCTGGTGTCAGGAATAGCAGAAAACTGGTTGAACTCTGCCTATAAATACTTGAAATGGCCATAATGTGACCTAATCTGTAACTCAGATGGCCAAGTGAGGAGCAGAAGATGGCTGATTCCCCTTCCGCTATCTTCCTCCCTTCACCTCCATGATTTTCTTTCCAAAGTTTTATCCTCTCTCTTGGTATCCATATAACTTTCACTTTTAAAGAGATTTTCTTATGAGCTGTTGATCTCTCGTCTCCTTTTATTTTTCTGGATTAAGGGCCACGTGTATCCCAATCCAGCACGTCGCTCCCCCTGCCTGTCAAGCGGCGAGACGGCCAGAGTGTCCCTGGCTCGCATGTGGTGGAAGACGTGGCCCAAGGCGTTCCATTACACACCGAGGGGTAACAAGGCAGACGTGACAGCCTGATGACACTCGCTTTTGTGTATCGTATCATTTCACCAATCATCTGCGTTTCATTTATGTGAGACTCGGCACTCCGACGCAAAGTGTCAAGTCTGTTGGCCTAGTTCAGTTGAAAGAGAAGTTCTGCGAGTAAAAAGCGAGCTGATGAAACCTTCCTGTCCGTCGCCGGCTGACAGCCCCGGCACTCCAAATGGGAGTGGAAAGGCATCCTTATTACAGTGTGTTTCAGCAAACGTGAAAACAAATGTGACTTGATATCCCAGCATGCCCTTTGTTGTTGCTATTACTGCTGTTGATAATGCCTGGTGTTTTGTTTCGGCTGTCTCGTTCTCTGTTGCTTTAACCAAACAGGATTTGCTGCCAGTAGAGCCGCTGCAGCTGGGAAGATGCACATGTCCCACATTACCGGCTGCACTTTGTTATTTTTTACTTTGAGTTAGTCTTTCTCTCCGAATTTAAGGCTTGGGATGCAAACACAAGTGCACACTGTTAGAAAGACAAGTCTGGTCTCAGTGTTGTTCTGCTGCTCCAGCAGAAAGTTTTGATTACTTTTACATTTGAATCTCTTTCTTTTGTTAAAAAAAAAAAACAAACAAACAAACAAAAAAAAAAAAAAAACTCCAAGCATCTGATGAACCGCATCATCAGTCTACCAAATAATGGATAGTCCACTTGTAAAATATTCCACAGTATTTTGAAGTGGCTGTAACTTTCAAGAGGCTTTTTTAAGTCTCTTTCCCAAACTACTGCAATTAAACTCGAGCATTTTATCCTTCAGATTAGAACAAAGACAAATTGAATCTTTTGATAGGACATTATTTTTAGATTTCAGCTCATTCAGCTAAACAGGTTAAAGATATATTTTTGAAATCCTTCACTGTTGACAGAGCGAACATGACACTATAATAGCAGAGCAATTAGAGCATTTTCCACTGATTTCTGGAACCATTTTCAAGTTTCCCATAGGACAGTTACACTCAGAGACAAACATTTAAAAGCTCTTCGTGCAAAAGCAGTAAGAGACTGCTGTCTGAAAAGGTCTAAATACTGAAATGAATAAATAAATACAATAAAATGTGGGCACTGTTCTCGTTTTGTAGCTTGGATGCAGCCTTGTCAAACAGCACTTAAAAGCAAGGGAGCTGGTCTTGGGGGAGGTTGAGATGTTTATTCTAATGGATGCCATAATGAATGCTTACAGAGGCAGGCCTTGGCTTCGGTGGGGTGGAGGGGCTCTGTGCCAGCATGGTTTTAAAGGAGAACAGTCACTGCAGCAGCCCCGGGCGCTTGGCACGCAGAGCTCTCCACAATCTCCTGGTACACACAAATGGCACCAAGGACCTGGAGATAACCGCCCGTGAAATCTCTCATCACATGCTTTTGATTACTTGTCCACTATTTACTGTTTTTAAACCCCGAACTTCAAACGCATCACATAAAACAGTGTTTCTGTGACATCTCCCCCCCTCAAAGGCTGTGTTTATTGAAGATATATTTCTACAAATTGTCGTGTTGCAGCACCGTCTCTCACTGCTTTGCAAAAGCGCATAAAAAAAATAAACAAATGTAAATAAGTGCAATGCTGGATTGTCACCAAATATTAAATTCTTGCTCGGTTTCAGAGAATCACTCATTTCAACATTTGAACGAGTTTTGACAAGGGCGGCTTTCTGTATATTTCCATAAACCTGTCTGTTTCTCTGTTTCTGTTGCAGAGTTTGCAGGGCGCGCCTGTGCGTCTGAGCGCGCGTGTGTGTGTGTGTGTGTGTGTGTGTGCGTGAGCCTGCTGGAGGTGAAGACTGAAGCGCTTTATTAAAATGATGAGAGCAAGTTCAATTTGAATCATGCAGTGCCTGTCAGTGGCTTCTCGAATTGCAGGGTTGATGAAATTGCTCTTGCCGTTATTTAAAAGCAGTTGTAATCCATCTGAAAATGCTGTGATATAATCCATTTAATTTCTTATTCCTTGCAGCAATAACACTGAGTAACAAAAATCTATCAAAGCAATGTAGCCCGGTGATTTAGCAATTATCTTTATTTTACGTTACTGTAATTCAGCCTGGATAAATTGGAATCTTATCAGAGCAGAGAAGCAGGTCACTTACCTTAATGCAACACAATGTGTTATTATCTTAGTCATCGACCTCCAAAAACACAATTGTGACCTGCTGTGCTGGGAAACAATTTTTTTTTTTTTTTATTTAATCTTTATTTAACCAGGTTAGTCCCACTGAAATTAAGAATCAACAATAGGGCGACATGGCCAAGACAATCAGCAGTAAGACAAAAATAGACATACATACATGCCTATACATGAGCTGGCTCATTAGCTTAACCTAAAAACATCGACATCTGACATCTAATATGTTCTAATGCGTAATAAAATTTGAAATATACCCCTGCAAACCACCATCGATTCAAGTGGTCATTAGTGGGTCCCTCCAAATAAAACATAACACTAAATTATAAAAGGTAGACAGTTGATTGTGGAGCGACTATAATTACCAGTTATAGGTTATATTAACATGACTGTCACAGAGGAATTGTCAAGAATAAAAAAGATCACCAGACGTGATGATGATGAAAATTATGGAAAATTTAAATATTAGCCAAGTTCAGGGAAAGAAGAACAAAGAGGAAGAAAAAACAAACATCATCAATGAATATGTATGTGGTATGAAGGGGTGGTCACCATCGCTGGTTCAAGACGCTGAGCGTGCTCCCAGTTCATCGGGCTCCAGAGTGTCAGCAGACAACCAGCAGAAGCTCTCACAGGTCGTCACAGAGGCCATTTCAAGGTGATGCTGATCAGTATATGCTTGCAGAGGTGAAAGAGATTTAAACTAATCCAGCCCATCAGAATTTAGAGCGAGGCCACTAAAGCTGTATGGGCTGCTCAAGGATACAGCACAGAAGTACAGAGCAACATGTTCACTCTCAAATATCCAATAGCTAGCAGGAATATTAAATCAGCCACCGAATGAGAGAAAGGCCAGTAATTGGAAGACATCAAGTCAACTCACCTCCACCCACCGTCCAGCTTCCCGGGACTTTGTGCGCATCAGAAATAGGAAGAATTGATGAGTGTACCGGGCAGAAGCAAGAATCAAACACGAGGCAACGGTGAACACACCGGGAGGGTGATCCCCTGGGGTGAATTTCTGAGAAACTGTCACAGACAGTTAAGGACATGGGTTAATGAGGAGGAAGAGGAAATGCAGTGGAAGACGAGGCCTCTCATCAGATGTACATGTGCAGGTAGGGGAACCTTGCAGACGTCAATAAATCCTCCCACTGGCTAAAAAAGGTTGGACCAGATAACACAGAGGCCCGGAGCGCAGGAGCAGGCTCTGAGGTCTCAGGGCTTTATGAACACAATCCAGACTAACTGGCCAGACTGGAGCAGAGGGGTCAGGTAGAAATGGATAAAATAGATAGGTTCTATTTTATTATGGAAAGCATAAAGCTATAGTACGCCAACTATATCTAAAAAGAATATTTCATCTAGGTGTACCACAGAAAATGTCTGGTTCAGTTGTTTTTTCCCAGTGTTGTAGTTCGGGGTTCTTTAACTGTACGTAACAGACCGCTCCATAAATTAGCACCTTTGAGAGGCAGCAGTCTGACCAAAACCGCTGGTTAACACGGCCGTCAAAACACAATGGCAACCCCATCCCATAATGAAAAGATTCAGAAGCAGCAACTGGGACACAGATGTGAGGTGTGAAGTTCAAAGTGGTCCCAGTGTTAATGGTGGGAGTGTTAAAGGATTTAAGTCCAAAATTTGGAGTGGGTCCAGCAGTCCAACACCTCAGATCTCTGTCCAGAGCAAAATACTTCCTTCCTTCCTTCCTTCAAAAACTGAAGAAAGCATCAACATGTCTGTAGATTCTCACTCATCCAGGTCATAGTTAGATGTCTCTGTGTCAACTGGACCAGTTGACACAGAGACATCTAACTTTGGAAAAGCATCAACATGATAATGTCTGAAGACAGAAACATCAAATTAACCTTTTTATTGGATGGGAACATTTACTTAGTCAGGTCCACCCTAATAACGCTAGATTCCCTTCTCTTTTTGTTCACTTTTTCAGCAGAATGTAATTTAAAAAAAAGTTAAAAAAAGTGTGAACTCCTCAGATTCTAAACTTAACAATGGCTCCGTTTTTGGGGAGAAGAAAGGCGATTGTTTTTTTCTCACTTTAAGAGCCTTTAAAAGTCCTCCAGACGGTGACCTCTGGCAATGACCTTATCAGAAGAATGTACTAATGAGAAATCAAAGGTGACAGCTGCATGTTTATCGCACAGTAAATGTCACGGAGTGATTCCTACTCGGGAGAACACACCAAATATCCACCATTGATCAGCTGTTTAACTTGAGTTAATGTATGAACGATGCTCGAAGTATTCCCTGATGGCTTAGCTGTCTGCAGACAGAACGCTGGTAATAAGACATTGAGCAGCAGCAAAATTCAGCTTGTCTCCAAGCCCTGTCTCCCTTTTTTGTCTTCCTGGGTTATCTGACATCTAACTCTAACAAAATGTTCCTCACAGCAAAGATGTCGAACTGCTTTTTTATGTCAGTGTCTGCAAAACAGATTATAGATTTAGATTTAATTATTATTCATTAACCTGGGATTGTTGTCATTTCCATAGGAAAAACATCCAAGTGGCAACAATGGCGGAAATAAACTTTACATTTACTGTTCATTTACTGTTTTTGTGTTTGATATTTGGTGTAGTGGTGCTGGATAAAACACGCAAGCCCGTCCTCACCAAGATGAACTAATTCTGTCACACCTGGATTCAGTTCAGGAAACGAGACCAAATGTTGTGACAGGGCAGTGCCTCGCACAGTTGCAGTAATCACGAAAAAAATAGATGCATGTTATGCCTAAACATAAATGGTCTGCAAAAACGAAAAACCAGTCTGCTTGTATCTGTAATAAACCGCAGAAGAGGACCACCGATAATGAATGTAATAGTTATTAGAAATTCCAGGAGCCATCCTTGCAGAAACAGATACGGTACCTGGAAAAATACTGCTTTAAATAGACAAAACTTGTGCTCTTTAAATTACTTACGGTGCACTAACAGTAGCACTGTCTTTTCCCCAACGGAAGAAATAAATACATCACAGGCAGCAGGTAGAAAAGGGAAAAAAATCATTATTTTTGATTTGAATTTACCTTGCCTGCAGCTATGAGTGTATTGATGCCATAAAGAAACACACATAACAGGCCAAAATAGAAACATGTAAACCCTCAACTGAGGTGGGACTTCATGATGGCATTTTCATGTATTTTGATCAAACCCTCTGCACTCCCGGAAAGCTCCTCACATGTTCTGCTGCATAAGTGCCCATGTCTAATACCCTCAGAGGACGTTTTGGTCTGTCTCTATGAGTCTAATTTACGGAAATCTGCATGAATTGGGAGGGCCTGGGGCCAACCGTCTCATGTCTTTTTAAGGCATGGGGTTGGGGGGGGAAGCGCTGGGTTGTTGCGTTAGTGGGCCCTTTCGGGACAGGAGCAGCATTTCAGATAAGATCGGCGGCGGGAAGTGGTGAGCCGGGCCGTTTGTTCTCGTTGGCCATCTCTCATGTTGCACCACTGATTGGGAGGAAAGCTAAAATTGCTTTCACCGGGGCTCACACCAGCAGTAGGCAATGATAACTAACAATGCCCCCGGGACCTAGTTAAAGCTGCATCACACGCGCTGGAAAACCACTTTAATGTGGCAGCATTAGGAAGCTGTCAGTAGGGCTGGTAGGGGGAAACAGATTCCAACTCATTGCTGTTTTTTGAAAACATTTGTTATCCTCCCTTCTAAATGCATATAATCAAGCAGGCATTTTTAATTTCATCTCACACAGACTTGCCGTGAAGAGAAAAAAAGGGGTTAAAGATCATAAAAGCAAGGGCTCTGAGCAGAAAATGACCACGCATGCACTCATCTCTCCAGCCCTCCTCTGCCTCGCTCAGGCACGAGCACAATCGCAAGGCTCTCATCTGAAATGCAGCAGGTTGCGAGTGTCGCTTGTAACTCGGCTTGTAAATCAGGTACCATTCAGCAGATGTACTTTGCAGTCTTAAATTTGTTCTAGCTGCTCATAATTACGGCTTTGCTTGCCAAGCGTGACGTAGAAAAACCACAGTCTTTATGAGGTCCGTGATAATGGAGTTGTTTCTCAAAGGGCCGCTTCATTACAGGGAACCAAGTTTGTGTGCAAGAGGTTTACGGTATTTTATTCATTTCATACAAAACTATTTATGTTGGGGCGGAGCAGTGATTAACGTGGTTTCCCCACGGCTCAATTACAGGCTGTGATCCTTTTTATGTGTTTGTATGTGCTCCATGTGTCTGTGTGGGCCGTCTCCATCTATTTCGGTTTCCTCCCACAGTCCAAGGACATGAGCATTAGACTAATTGGTGGGTATAAATTACCTCCCGTACGGTGTGTGTCTTCTGTTGGACTGGCAACCTGTCCAGAGTGTATTCCTCCTACCTTTTGCCTGGTGACAGCTGGGATAGGATCCAGCACTGTTGCGACGCTAATTAGGATTTATTAGAGTGAACATAAGATTGCTGAAGGAATTAACTTTTGGAATTTTATTTCAACTTGTAATGAATAGCAATGCATTTTAATGCTGTTTGAAAAACCTGATTTCAAAATTTTGCAATAATATTTAAAATAAAAACAACAAACATTTCAAGAAACAGTGTAACTGTTTTGATGTCTATGTCTCCCTTGATAAGATGCGCAAACTAAGCTTTAAAGCACCCTAATAATATGGTTTTAACATTGCATTGACCAGCTGTAAGTTTAAGCATTACTGCCGAATCTTTGCTACTCTGGACAGACTTGGACTAAACTGATGTGAAGAACACATATTCTGTCATTCTTGGAGTCTTGGTTTCTCAGTTATCTTATATTCCTAAATTCTTACAGCCTATATTGTAAATAGGAACAGCTGTACTCGAGTAGACAACGTCCAAAGCCAACCACTGAGAAAGTGCTATAAAAAATACAAGACACGGCGAGCCAGCCAGCTTATGTTGCCATTCCAACAGCAAGAAAAGTCAGCATGTTTTCTGTCTTGCAGCCTTTATTTTATGAAGCACTGGCCAATAACTAAAAGCTGGTGCAAGGTTTACTCATCTACTTTTTTAAATTCTTGTCTTCTTTTGCCAACATCCTCACTCAAGTCTTGGGGCCTGTTCCAGCTCTGCTGTCTTGCCAGCTTTTCCTGCCTGACCTGGAAGCTTCCTGCTCCTGCTGGAAAGAACCGACTGTATTAACGATGTCAAACCCAACACTCTGTCTTTCCCCCAGGTCTTTGGACCAGTCTGCACAGCTCCTGGAATTACCTAGATCCTACCTAACCCTAACCTTATCAACATGCTATAAAAAAAAAAAAAAAACTAATAGCAAATATTATATTTTTGATCTGGTTTGGTTCCACACCTGATCCACTTGAAAAAAAAAACAAAAAAAAAAAACAAAACAAAGAACAAAGAACTTTTTCCACTGATTTCAATATATTATCAATCATTGTTACATTGCAAAAGCCTTTTAACAACATGCTGCCAACTGATTGGGGAGTAAAAATATACCCTGTATTTCCTGCTTTTGAAAAATGTAAACAACAAAAACAAGGACCAAAGCTCTTCATCCATACCAACACAAAGTTTGACAAAAGACACACTATCTCTGTTTTAATGCTTTCTCCTCCATTTGGAAATGCTCTCTGAGTGTCTAAGAGTTGTTCTTATCCATTTAATATATGCTCACAGTGTATCCTGTCAAATATAGATTTGAATCAATAGCACTCTGGAGTGGCTTGTTAAACTTAAATCAGCTTGGAAGTGGTGCATGCCTGCCTCACAGCTGCTGTCATTAACCACTGCCTTGAAGATTATTGGAGAAACGTCCTTGTGTGAGCACATTCACCAGTTTACCTGACTGGCTGCTCAGAACTCCAATGTAAGATGAACCGGCACTGGTGTGCTAACAGCACAGCCTCACAGCACCGACTCAAAGCAATCCTCTGCCAGGAGTCTCTCTTTTGGCCACTGACCGCTCTGCTCTGTGTGCTGGGATATTTGTTGTCAAGAGTTTGCAGTTCTGACCTTCACAGAATGTGGCGCCTGCTTGAATTTAAATCAGTTGTAAATTCCCATAATGAAAAACTTTTAAAACTCGTGCAGCATATTATCCTGGCTGTCTAGCCACAGGCTCGGCCCAGCTGCTTCTGCAGATATCGGGACCAGCCACTAGGGGAGCTACAGGCCGCAAGCTGAGCTTCTGATGCTGCTAGAAAACCATCTTGTGGCTTCTTCTGTAGCATATAGTACATCCTTGACTGTTTGTTCTCCCTGTTATTTTCTTATTTGCCTCCATTTCTATGCCCATGTGTGAAAACAGACCTTTGTTAAACTGGATGGAGATGTGGATGCTTCACATAATTCTTCGGTGGTAATTATTGCAGCTGAAAAAACTGAAATGGTTCCCGATAACTAAAATTCCTACATTCAAGTTGCTGCAGTGAAAACATTTAGTAGAAGGTGCTAAATTAATGTAAAGTTGTTTGGTCATCAAACTAAGAATGGAAGTTGAGGCTGTTAATGCCGTTAATGAGGCCGTTAATGAATTCCAAAGATCAAAAGAAACAAAAGCCTCATTGTTTCTAGGATCAGATAGGTGAGGGTTAACTGATTTCTATCAATACAGTTTGTGTCTAGGTAAAGCAACTGTGAACCAGTTCTGAAAATGAATAAATAGCAGGAATGTAACCTTTACTGAATTTACAATCAATGAGGCAAACATGCACTGATGTGTGATCCTTTTAAACAGTTCTCTTCACTGGCCTTGGCTAAAATCCTAGAAAAAATGTCCCTCAACTTGGGTTCTGTTTTCTTCTGCACCACAACAGCATTAATAACTGAAGAAAAAAAAAAACCCATGAAATCTAATTTGTCCACTCTGCTGTAAAGAGCTTGGTGCGCAACCACGCCTTGTGGGAAAGGGTTAACTGCATCAACAACAATAATGAGAGCGCAGTGAGACGTATGAAGTAATTAGTCAGTCGGCTCTCCAATATTTACCCAGTTAATTATTTGCGAGTATTACTCGTCTCCCCCTCAGAAGGCTGCCTGTTGTTTTTTTCCACACCATTTGTCACTGTCCACCTCTTGTGGCTTCTCATCTCCTCTTCCTGTTGCTTTTATTCCTCTTTCTTCCTTCTGTAATGATGGCAGAGTGGCATTTTGTTGAACTTTTGTCAGTAGAGGTGTTAGACCGCTGTCCCTACTTGTGTGAGGTCAACTATGATTATCTGTCTGTTTGGCTAACATGAGTAGCAAGATGTGAAAATGGCTGCTGAGTTTCCAGACTGGTGCCCCGCACAGAAAGGTTAGATGAAGGAGAGGATGCTTTAAAGTTCATAGGCCTTTTATATATACTGTATGTATTCACGCAAGAGGCTAAAATTACACAAGCACCAGATACAACAGAAGGCCTTTGCTTTGTTTGTTGGATATGGTTAAAAATAAAAATGCAGAAATCAAACTCACCTGGTATTTATGAATATATAATTGACTAAATGTTGCAAACACAGTCTGCAATATAAGATTCGCAATAGCAAAGTTGCAAATCTACAATAATTGATGTACCGTATTATACAATCACAGGGACATGGTTACTGATATTTGTCCATATATAGTTTTCTGTCTCCAAAATGCTTGCAAAAAGGTGAAGTGCAGCGTTTTTGTTGTAGTAACACAAATGGAACAACGGAACAAAGTTTTGGATGGAGGAATAGTCGCAGGTTGGAGGAGGAGCATGAGTTGCAGGAGGAGCTGGAGGAGAAAGTTTCTGCCAAGGCTGCAGCCGTGGGCAGTGTTGACCATCCCCACAAACAAACAGTTGTCTCAGTGACTCTCCCTGCTGTGACAACAAGCACCATACCGCAAATCAAAAATACAATCCCATCAATGTGGCTTTTGAACAAACAGCTTCCTTCCCGCTTCACACTCCGCTGCTCTAAGTTATTTATTTCTTCACAACTCCATTTAATATTCCCAATTTTTTTGTTCATGTGTGAATTTATGCAGCATCGTTGCTTGCACGTTGCCTCAAGAAGAGTCAGCTACACTTAAGGGTTCTTCTTTTCCACAGCTTGAGAGTGAAAATGAACCTGTGGAGGCTGAAAGCACAAGGCGCTGATGAACTGAATGAATACCATGTAGTGGAAAAGGAGGTTGAAGTTTTCTCTGCTGTTTATAACTGAAGCTAAACGCTATTAATTAATCCTCAAAAATGAGACCGATTCAAGTCCAAAAAAAAAAAAAAAAAAAAAAAAAAAACCTGTTCTGTTGACTTAGTAAAATCAGCCAGTGGAGCCAGTCTTGGATCATGACTGACAACTGCTATCGCAGTCAACATTCAATTAACGTTTTACATGCGGTGGAAATATGATCATATTTTTGCAGTGTAGGGGGGGTGGGGTCAAAGGGAATGGGCTGGCCGTGGCTGGTTGAACGAGAGACAAAACAGTAATTATTTCATTATGGCTTGACAGCGATAATATTATGATAGTGTAGTTTGCAGTTTGCAGTCTGCAGATGCCTATCTGAGGAACAAATGAGCTGTCCCTCAGGAGAATAGGGAGCCTAAGGTAGGGTTTGCATTGCTCTCGCCGCCCCCACCCCCCCCGCACACGTAAGCGCACGTTCCCCTTTCTCAGCTACTGTTTTAATATTCTTATTCAATACACTTGCAATTATTTTAAAAATAAATTTAGCACAAATGAAAAAAGGAGCCTCTTGGGTGAAGCAAATGACTGCCTTGTTTTTATTAGAAGACAAGGTGTTTATTAGGAGCCTTGTTGGCTTATTGTAGGAGGTTTCCGAGTTTGAGTAATTGTCCAATTAGGTGTAATTTCTGGATTGGTGCGAACCCAGGCGATTGTGCTGTAAGAGGAAGACTACCACTGGGACACACATTAATGAATCCCACTGAGACCTGTCTACCTTTAAGAAAGAGAGACTGTGGCGGCTTCTGTTTCGCCTTCCCAAATCTTTTTAACGAGGCATTATAACTGGGATTTGCAATTGAGACAAGGCACCTCCTCCCTCCCCCACTTCATTGTTCCTTATTCTTCACTGTCTGTGCACTGGGTTACAAAAATAATTTATCATTCATGTTATTTCACTTCTCTGAGCAATTGCCTCTTATTCAAACAGAAAGGTTACCTTAATTGTTATGTAGCTCAGCTATTTATGCTCTGGCATAAAAATGCATGTTTGCTGCTCCGTGGAAAGGTCACTCATTACAGCCCAAGTTACTTTTCCCCCCTCTCTCTGTTGTTGCAGGCCCCTCGAAGTGTTTGTCGGCTACTTCACACCAGGAGAGGGGGGCAAGGTTTTTAGAGAGGGCTCCAGAGGATTCAGCTGTCGACACCTCTCTGATGTCACCAACAGTCCTCTCTCTTGGTTTTCCTTTGAAGCGCTCCGCCCTCTTTAAGAGCACTTCGCCAGTTAGAGAAAGATAACTACAATGCATGATTTGTGATTTGTAGCGGGTTATCTGTTCCGACTCTCCGGCTGCAGTATCGATCTGTTCATTAAATTCTCAGCAAGCATGTCAACGCCAAAGAAAATCATGAAAGCCTTCATTATTAATTTAGCTGCAAAGGGCAGCTGAAGTGAAGAAGAATGGCTGCTTTGCGTGTAAAAATGTACTTTGTTTGTTGATGACCTCGTTAAAAAAGGAAACAAGACCAACGCGTGAAGAAATGGAGAGACAGAGTAAAGGACGGAGCAAATGGAGGACAGTGTTAGGCTGAGAGCAGCAGGACCTGTGAAAGACACATAAAACCTGAAATATTAATAAGGTTGAGAGCTGTGAAGTTTAAGCCCTCAGACATCTTCCTGTGTTTGCAGGGCTGCTCTTTGCAGACAAATAACAGGTGTTGTCCTGATGTCAGAACTCAGCGCGATGCATAATGTACAATGGCCTTGCACGGAAGCAGGTGAGTTTATCAGAGCAGGACTGCTGTTACGTGTGTGCGGATCTGATGCTCCGGCAGGACGCTGAGGGGAGATGTGAAGGAGACTTTCACTGGAACATTACTTTGTTCAGAACCGACATGGCGGCACCTCCACCACCACCCAGGCCTCAAAGTGGCCCACATCTTCAGCCACTGGCTAGCCAAGGCGCTGGGCTGCTCTTATGAGCTCCATCAGGGTCCAAGAAATGTGTCTGAAGCTTACGTTTAGTTTGGGTTTGCGGCAACTTTGCATTACAGCCACCCGCCAACACAAAAACGACACCCTCGCTCTTCTCCATCTTCTCCGCTTCATTCTTTCTCACATTAGAGCCTCTTGCAGCTCCACTGCAACCACTGACACCACCATGAGCACATCACACCCTCGCAGCCTCTACCCGCCACTCATCTCCACGCTAAACCTTGTCCTTCTTTCAGGCTTATGTCTCTACACTCCCTCTGAAGTAAGCCATTTCAGAAAGATTCGCCAGAGCCGCCATGCTGCATAACCGCAGCCATCACGAGCTCCTTTGCTGATACAGTCTGACGTTTCAAAATGCTCCAGGATTCAAAACAAAATCAGGCTTCCTGATCCAGCGACAAACTGAGCTACCGGGAAGGCGCTTTTGCTAAGACTCTTTGTGACATGATGATCGGGAGACAGGCTCAAATACTCCATGAATATGGATATGACTGTTTATGCCTCAAGGAGAAAAATATCAAGCACATACTTGGCTGGTAAATATTTGTATAAAAAAATCTTGGAATGCTTTTGGCGAGGAAGGCTATATATCTGTTTTGTTAAGGATAGATGATTTCTTTCCAGTGTGTGGGCTTGGGCTGTCAGTTCATACTATCTTAAAAAGGATTATCTGATGCACCTAGGTTTGATTTCAATTTGAATAGGTGTGAATTTATTTTGCAGTGCTCAATATCACATAGAAATAAGACCGCTATAATCCAATTCCACCCCCACCACAAAAAAAAGAAAAAAAAAAAAAAACAGGATGAAATAAGAATCTCATTATGCTGTCCTGCTTTATGTTAGCTTGTTCCCTCACAAACAATCCACTGAATTCAATATCAGAGTATTTACTCACAACTCTTGAATAGATAGAAATGTAACTGTATGAAAGGCGATTATTATTTTTTTTTTTCTAATTTCATAAAAATCAGGTAGGGAGGCTTTAAGTCATTCTGGAAAAAAAACAGTGCAGGGTGTCTTATTTACTGCCCTTGTGACATTGAATTCATTGTGATTGAATGTGGGGCTATGAAATTAGATTGCATTGTATGTCTCTGGCTAATAATTCCAGATGGAATAGCTCCTCACCCTGCTTGACACGATGCACCAGGAGAGAAATATGGAAGTGGAGAGGCAAAGTTAGGGTTGCTTAGGTTCATCCAGAGGCCTTAGACACCCAATGAATCAAGCTTTACTAAACCTTAAGAGTAGGAAGGTCCTGTGTAATTTGCTGTGAGAAGTGTCCTCTGAGGAGGCGTGTGTAGTGCTTCTGGCCTCAGGAAGAGGCCCGGCCTCTTCTGTGAACACAGTGTGATGTGATGATAAGATGGGGTGTCCTGTTTAAGAGCTTGATTAATGGCGGAGGAAGAGATGGCCTTTCAGCACAGATACTGTTTGCCTTTGCTGAAGCACACTTGTGCTCAGGCGAGGGAGCACTCCTGCGGGGCTCTGCTCCGTCCTCACACAGACCCCAAATTACAGACGCCGCTGTCACCACAGCTCATTTTTACTTAAGGCATAATGGCACAGATCGCGATCAATTTTCACAAGTCCATCGGAGCAGGCTCCTTCATTACGTTTAAAAACCATTCACACTGATTGATCCACAATAAGTGCACTGTATTGATAAATAATTAAAAAGCTCTCAGTTTAATTTGGGGGTAAGTAGAGGATGAAGAATGTGGGAAAGGGTCGGTGCTGCGGTTGTGTCACGCCAGTGGGCTCTTAGATGGTGTAATGAAGCCCGGCCCCCAACTGTGGCACACCCAGCCATGGCTCCCGTCTGCCGCTCCACGTTTTCCCAGTGGACGTGCAACCAGCTGGATTCATCTGCCATATTTGAGGCAATCAATGCAATCTGGTTTGAAAGAAAATCAATAAGATGTGTCCACTTATGCCTCGGAGTGTAGAGGAAGATCTATTGTGGGGGCAAATCTGCAGGACTAAGAGACAGATTTCATAAAATGATTCGTGACGTGTCCTTGGAAACCACTGGAGTCCATATTTTTAATGCTTCTTTAAATACTATTACATAAACAGCTCGGGCTGCAGCAATTATTTTCTGTCGAGGCCTCTAAAGGCTTCAAAAGCAAACCTGTAATCATGTCAGTGTGGGGGTTCCAAAAAATGTCTTGCTGTCATTTTCATGTTGAACAATCACACAACAATGATGATGATGATGATGATGATGATAATGATGATGATGATGATGATGAAAAGACTTTGACCAGGGAAGAAAATTTTTGCCTTCAAACTTTTCAATGATCTTCTTTTTTGCTGAATGCAAGTGAGAAAGCTCTTGTTCAATTTGACTCCATATCTCTGAGCTTGTGGCTTCAGTCTAACTGTGGATGTTGACTGAGGCATGTTCAAATAGCTCCTGCTGTTCGAGGAGGTGCAGCAGCTTCTGTTTGTTGTTAACACAGGCTGTTGGTAATGATTCTTCTTGAAAGTTAAAGTGTGGCTTACACGAAGAAGCGCGCTCAGCTGGACAGATTTTGTGGGTGCCGGCAGTGTTGGCAAATGTGTTTTAATAAAACATCACAGATGGATGTACGAGTGTTGCCTAAATGTATTAGATAGTGTGACATTGTTTTTAGAAGAGTGTGAGTGAAAGGTTGACGAGGGTAAGGTGTGGTATCATTCAGATCCCCAGGCCCCTGCGTTCCCACCTTGCTAAACCAGTTAACACCGCTGGCTCGAGGTCACAGCTCAGCCGGGCTGGTGCAGCCAGCTCCTATAGGTGTGAGATGAGGCCTCTCATGGTGTCTGACCCACTGCTGAACATCGCCGCTCTCCAGTTATGGACTCACACCTCCAGTGAGGAGCAGAAGGACTGTAAATCCGAAACACAGCAAGGTCAACTCTGACACAGATGGACACTGATGCATACATACAGTAAGTATCAACAAAAGCTCAGGATGGAGTTACAGCTGTTCTTTACAGGGAAGCCACACACACCATTGGGAACAAGGCTGCACCACTTTGGGCACTTGGTTGACATCCAGGTTTCCACTTTTGGAAATTTCTTCATATAAATTTGCAGATATTTTGGAGTGCTTGCAGCACAAAGTTGTGTGAAGACTTTTTCCCTCAAGTTGGGCCATGTTTTTTTTTTTTCCACAATAGATGGCAGCAAATGAAATGGAAATGCGTAGGAGGGAAAAGTAAAAAGAGAACCAGCTGCTGTTGCAGGCTCCATCGCTGTGGCACGTATTTGCATTTCTGGGGTGCACATCAGGGGTCTTATGGGGTCATCACACAAACATAACTCAGGCTTAAAGAGGCTCAACCGCACACACTACACAAGTGAGGAGTGGCAGGTTTGTGCATGTGTGATGTCCTGGATTGGCTGTCATTCACTGGTTTTCTGTACACAGTGACAACAGAGAGAAGGAGCATTATGCTGTGTCACATGTTTCCGTGCTGATATCTGTCTAATTGATGACTTTGTGCCTCATCAATCCATTATGCATAATTTAACATGGATCAAGTCCCACATTAACATAATCACCCATTGGTTATTCTGCATAGTGTGACACGCTAGTGAGGAGCAGAACCCCAGCCTGAGAAAAAGTGACAGGGGAGATACACCCTGCATGAGCAGCCAAACACATGCACACACACACACACACACACACACACACACACACACACACACACACACACTGCAAACGCAAACTGCAAACACGCACGCCAGTGTAAGCTAAAATGCGACTGATGTTAAGATGTTAGATCTTTATTCCTCATTTTAGTGGGAGTCTAGCCTGGGCATTTTATGTTTGTCCCCAACCACATAATAAATAAATACACACACACACACACACACACACACACACACACACACACACACACACACACACACGAACAGCTTGGAAAAGTGAAGGGTGTGAAGCTGCCTGGTTAGACGCTGCCGTTTGCAATCACTAAGCAGCTTTAGTGTCTCCTACCACCCTCCTGATTTAAAATTCATAAATGCTAATCCTTCATAATTTACAGTTTAAAAAGCAGCCCTGTTCACAGGCCCTGTGGCCACAGCTCTGTCATAGTAATTATACCAAGGAGCTGGGAATGGACTACTAGCAGACTTTCAACAGTCAAGGAAATCCCCCTCACTGGCACCAGACCCAATTACTCCAAATACCTAAACAGATTAGTGAAGCCATTTTCCAGTTCAATTTGGACATAGGTGCCAAATCAGTGTTATACTATAGTCAGGTGGGTAAATAGCATTAAAGCTGAGACATGCCTGTTTCTTATTAAGTGAACAGTATGCCAAGTAATTTTATTAGCTATTTTTATTTAATTTCTGGCCTTGGTTATTGTCTTTTACAAGGTTACAAGGCTCTCTTCAGTGTCAGGTGGTGATTTGCTGCCCTCCAAGCGATCACTGATGCTGAGGTGCACGCATAATGTGAACACAGTTGTCACTGATGACTGGACGCTACTATTTGAAACCAAAGAGGAGCAAAACCAGGTTGTTTTCGCCGACCGGGACAGAGTACATCCATTTCCATGTAGATTATCTGTGACCATAATCAAAACCATTATCAAAAATGGTCCAATTTCAATGCAGTCGTCCACTGTAGGTCTTGTGTGAGAGGCCTGCTTTACATGTGGAAGCTCTCAGGACAAAATGGCTCACCATCTTTTTAAATGTATAATTAAGTAGCCCTCCCAAATATTGATTCCTCTCTCATTCTGACAGAAGTGTGGACTTATGTAGGACAAAAGCACGTTCTTTCAGTGATGCTCATCACTATTTCAACTGCTCCATCAATGCTGTTTGTCACACAAGTCTGTATTTAGATTCAGAAAGGTGATCTGAAAGTGATGTTTGCATTGCGGCTCATTTTTGCCACAGATGAAAAAGCATCCAACCTTAAATATAAGTCAAGTAAGCACATCCAGAACTAAAATAGACACAGGCTCATTAAAAAAGACCCAGTACGCAGCAATAAATGATTCAATATGCAATAAGAAGACGGAAAAACACAAACATCTTCAGAAAACTGTATCCTTAGTGTTCATTTTCGGCTGCCAGGCTCCACCCCCTTCTTAGATCCCAGCTCACAACACCCTCTCTGCTCTGATTGGTAGCCCCTACATGCTGGACCGCTGATCTCCGCTCGATGTAATGCCTAGAGAATATGACTACACAATGAAATTCCGCCCTTCATGACATCAATGAGAATCATTGATAGGAAAACCTTTCCACAAGGGAATGTTCTCAGAACCTGGATACTCAAATATATGGGGCACAGGGACACAACAACCAAGCAGTACATGCAGGAACATGCTTATATTAAACTCATATGTATTTACAGTAAGAAAAGTTTGCAGAAGTACTAAGTACTAAGTATTGATAAAGAGGTTATCTCAAATTAAACATTTCTTGTTTATCTTCTGTATGTGTTTGTAAATTGCTCCAAATAGTTGACAAATATTTCTTCTCCCTTATACTCATCTGTGACTTTGTGAAATATCATTACAATGAAAATAATCTCCCACATGGTGCCTTCACTTTCCACAAGTCCTGTAAAAGATGTGAGTAATTATTTTGTCTGTGTGCCTGTCATATATGACTCCGAGGTGGACTTTGGTAGATATTATAACTGCAGTGGCATCTCCAAGTAAAGAAATCAGGATTCCATTAAAGAAGATTAGGAAGACAGCACTGGACATGGTGTCACAAATCCCAAGCTTTAAAGTTTCTCCGACGTCTCCTCCGCACCCATCAGCCACACGGATGAATTTAGGAAGGACTCGAGTGTCACAAAACAATATAAGAACTAAAATCATTTCCAACATTGAGTTCAGACTGAACTCAATGTTGAACTCAGTGCTGGAGGGGACAAAATAAGCCAGATTCAAAGAAATTACTCAAGTAACTCTTATTCACAGTTTCTAGACAAAGGACATCTTATATTTCAACTGTTATAACCTAAAGAAAAGGAAAGTGTTATGGATGTGGTGGTCCTGTCAGGGGACACAAATATTGTGGGAAAAAAAAAAAAAGGAATTAAACTTGACTTCCTTCTGCTCAGTATCTGCACACTCATCGCTGTCGGTACTGAGTGATCGCTGCAGGTAATAAGGAATTATTATTTTCCTCATCAAAGATGATTTTATCTGCTTTTCATTTTTATGACTTGGCCAGTCTGATCAATACACCAGGACGTGCACATCACTACGCCCCTGTGCTTCTCCCGAGTTAATTGGGGGGAAACTGGGGGTCAGCGAAGGCATGGGGGTCGACGGATCAAGGACCACCTGTCCCTCAGCGGAGTCGAGAGCAGATATTTAAATAAGAATACACTGGGCGCAGCTGCTATTTTGATGGGAATGAGAGATCACACAGAAGTTAATTTGTGTTATTACCAAAGCATGCCTATTAGATAAGCTATAATGCATGCCGCAGCCAGATTATGCATTATTTACTGTCATTAGCATCCATGATTTGGCCATGCCCTAAATTCATTTACCATATATATCATGTAAAGTAGGGCTCTTTGGATCTCACTTTTCCCAGAGCATGGTAGCAGAGCACGGTAATTAAAACTGCATGGATAACCTTTGGAGGAGCTTCATTTTAGGAGGAACTGGAAATGTGGCTGATTCCCTCCACACAGGCAGTGAGTCGGACATCAAAACCTTAACTTAAATCAATTAATCATCCAAAATTACTCATTCAAATTTATCGTTAGCTGCCCCTGCTGTGTACCCAGGATCCTGAAGTGGAATTGGCTTCAGACTCACATGTGCCTCATCAAGGGAGGAAGAGGAAGAGGAAGAAGACTTCCACTTTGTAAGTTTTCTGCATTCCTCACAAATCATGCCAATTACCTCTGTGTCTTCTATTATAAAGATGATAAACTGTACAAACATGCCTGAGTTTTTTTTATCATGCAGTATCACTATTCAAAGAGGCAGCTTCAGAACGACAGCACTCGCGCATGCTCCTCTGTATCTTCTCCGCAACACATCACGGCTTCTAATGTGTCAAGTTTGTGGTGCGGCAATTTCACAACCAAATAGCTTTTGGGAGTGATAAGAGTTTCATTATTGAGCGAGCAAATCAAAGGCAACAAGCGGCGTTGTTCATAAAACAGATTTCAATATTTCACCTGTTTAATTTAGGTGTTCAACAAAGCAGCGGGGAGATGGAAGAGGGAGCAGGGAATAATGGAGTTGGTGAGTATAAATACACAAATAAGGCTGCCGTCCTAAGGATATTGCTTTTAGTTTTTCTAGATGCGTGTGTGCTTCTATGTGTTGTGCAATTTTGAAGGCAAAAAAAAAATAAAAAAATCAAAACAACAGCGCAAGGAAAAAAATGAAAAACGTTCTGCCGGAAAGCTCTTCCATTTGACGGTTTTGTTATTTGGGCTTTGATGCTAACCACAGTGGTCCACCGCCCCTTTGTCTTTAGTTAGACCTGTCAGAATAATTGACCTTACTCTAAATAATTAGATATTAGATTAGATCCCATTAGGTGGACATAACAACAGCAATAAGAGCACCGTTCACATCATGTTATAGAGAAACTGCCACATGACTAATTAATCACCCTTTAATTAGCTGCATAGTTTTACTTTGATGGTATCAAACCTCACATACAGCACGAAACAACCTAAATGTCTGGCACGCAGCAGCAGCAGCCTGTACAGACCTTGAACGCACAAACCGCAGGTAAGTGTAAAAATAATCTGATGCACCACAGCAGAAACACCAAAATTAAAACAAAAATAAAGTGTTTTCATTCTGTGTGCCTTCCGCTTACCATTCAGCCTCGTTCACATGAAACACATACAGCACCACAACTCATAAATAAGTCAGCACTGCTGAGGTTCGGCTGACGCAAATACAAAAAGGATGCGGCATGTGGTGTCACAACGAAGAGGGAAGTTTTGTTCATGAGCAACTCGCGGGATAAAGGTGTTCCATTCGCACCAACCAAACACAGCTGATGATGCTAATCTGAACAGCATCATGTGCAGCTGACATTCATGTCATGAGCTCAAGGTCGGTATGTTTGAGGACTACGCTTAGTTTGTTCTGCATGTCCGAGTAAACAGTGTCATTTGGAGGGGAAATGCAGAGCTCATATCATTCAAAGCATAATTCCCCCATTTATCCCTGTTCCCGTGATTATCTACTTAGCAAATTTAATTCCACAGGTCAGTTGTGAAAAAACTACCAGCCGCACGTTCTAATGTTCCCTGATGTCTCTCTGCTTCTCGGCTGCATGCCGAGCAGCGACTCTTAGTAGTTTTCCTCAGATAAGACATCAAATTAGCGAAACACAATGGAGACGGTTAGCCACACTCGCATGACGGCGTGACGCGCTCATTCAATCTTAAATATCTTTGCAAAATCACGCGACTTACCTGTTATTCGCACAGCTGGTTTGAAGCAGTGTTAACTACCAAATTCTGTGTAATTTTGGAAATTGCACAGAAGCGACAAGAAATTACACAGCAAGAAGATCCAATCTGGACTGAGTCATTTTTGTCTCCATGTTCGGTCCACGCCAGCATGGATTAGGGCCAGAAACACGCAGCCTGTTTTACTGTATACTGCCTGTGATGTAAATCTCAGCATATGCAGCTGTTTTTATGTGATAGCAATGTTGAAGAACTGGAGACCTGTCCAGGAGAGATAATGGAGCACTAATGGGTAATTTCATATAAATTGCTGGCCTCTGCTAGTCGGTTTGCTTCGTGTATTCAGATGATTCAATTTAGATAGTTTAAACAGGAATAATGACACATTCAAGAGAAGCAATAAGAGTGGCACATTTGATACTAAAAGCAGAGCAGATGTTGATGTCTGGAGCTCCTTCCTTTGATCCAATTATTCTCCTAAGCATTCACAATCTTTGCTGGAAAAAGAACAGGAAATTACAAAACATTTCAGAGAAAAAAAAACAACTCACTGGCCCACATGCAGGCAAAAACAGCCTCACAGTTGTTGTCACCATGTGTAGAAATGTGAATGTAATTACCTCGCCTATGAACCCCACCCCCCTTCGTCTCTCTGTTCCACACTGTTGTACAGTTATTCTGTTAGTCCTCGTGTGAGAGAATAACAAATAACTCTGTGTTGAAGCCCTGGGAAGCTAACAAGCTACATTCCTCCTGAACAGAGGGCTGGAATTTGGTTTAAAGAACTTCTAATCAAGTCACATTTACTTAGAGAACTTGATTTCCCAGATTTTTCATTTTAATTAAAAGCTGTAATCTTATATTATCTTTGGAACACGGGTCATTACCAAGTATTCACACTCTCGTTTCAACATTAGGAAAATGCTTGATGTGTGGTGCGGCGAGCCATCCAGAGCAGCCCAGTTTGACTCTCATAACGTAATTAGTCCATCTCGCTAGGAGGTTTTACGAGCTGTTCCTATATGCCAAAGTAAAGTGCAGTCGCTTTGATGATAAAAGGGATAAAAAGGAAGCGATAAGGTGGAATGTTGAGCAGCGCAACGCTGGTGTGAGCCAGTCAGCGGAGGTCTAATTGGATGAAGGAACCCTGTTGCATCAGGCGCTTTCCTGAGAGCGCAAAGACATTATAAAAACCTCCCACGCAGCTTTCACTTGATTCAATTAATTTATTTTTCTGTTAAACTGATGGAAATATTGCCTCTTTCCAATAAAGGCCTGACAGCTTTAGCACTGTAACATGGCCTGGAGTCCTCCGCTCTCAGGAATTTATCGTGAATGTGCTTTGCCTCCATCATACAGCCTTCAATCAAGTCCTGAAAGGAAACCTGTCACCCTGAGTCCACAGTGGCCCATTTCAGGCGCAGCCTCTGCTCCAGTAATCTCATTCTTTTCCATGTTTGGTGCTCTGGCTTTTGTTTTGACCGGGCCTGCGAGTGAGCCGCGGCTGATCTCTGCTGCGTGACGCAGCCGAGGAAAAAACACCAGTCCAGACAATAGGCAGAGGATCAGAGAGGCCGAAGCAAACGTGTCAGGTGCTCTGAATGAATTAAAGCATGGAGCAAGGATGTGGAAATAACTCTGTGTGAGGCCCTAATCAGTTGCAAACAAGGGAGGGAGAGGGGGGGAAAGCTTTCATTCCTGTAACTAATCATTTGCGGTTTCCCAATGCAGTCAGCCAGCGCCAAAGGCAGAGACTAATAAACTGGGAGGCTGTGTAGATTTATAAATGATTAATTAAGGGGCCTCCCACGGGAACTACAGCAGCTATAAGCAAAAATATTAATTAGTTGAGAAGAGACTTAAACTAACAGGAAAACATTCCAGCCATGTTGGAAAGCTCGCGGTGGGGGCAGAGTGTTTTGACTCCAGCCTGACAAAGAGAGCTCTCACTGCTGGCTGGTGGTGGTGGGATGGTGGTGGTGATGGTGGTGGGGGGCTGAATTTGGCGGCAGGATAATGAAGAGTTGCACAGAGTGTCAGACAGAGACGCACACAGGTCCTTAGCATTAAGTTGTAAGGAGGGATGACTGAGTGACTGAGAGGGTTCAGATTTGGACCGAAATGAGTCCTCAACTGCTTCGAGTGCCTCTGTAGACCACCCCCCCCAACACAAAGAACTGCACTACAATCTCTGCTTGCCTCTCCTCATGCCTGCCCTTCAGGGAGGTCTCCTAAACCTCTCCCCTCAGCTTCTTTTCATGAATGTCAAGATAGTGCATTTAAAGTCTTGCAGATTAAACAGGAAGAGGAGTTTATTTTGCATCTAATGAAAGAACAGGGTAATTTCATGGTAAGGATGTGAATGTTAGCATGCTTTCCAACATCATCAGCTGGATCTTTTAATTCTCTACCATCATCTGGTCGGATGAAAACAGAAAAACTGATTTTTCACTTTTTTTTTCCTCCCTGGAGAATTGTCCAAAGTGTAATACAGGGTAGCAAAGCGATTACCAAGGGTGGAGAAACTGTATTCTCCCTATATTTATTAGTAAAAAGTCAGCTATGACTCTTTTTATTACTACGAACAATAGGTATTCCTCTGAGGCTTCATAATTGAGTCACTGGAAGGCCAGACACTGGTGGCAGCGAGGTCCTTCAGAAGTCAATGGTTAGGCTTTCTTTTTTGTATTTCATGAAATAAATATTGAATTCAGTCATCGATGGTATGTATGTGGAAGAAGAAAGGGAGGCCTTTCAACTCAGTGTGAGTTTTTCAAAGGGTCGGAGAGGAAAACTGAGGCTACTGAAGGCTGCCATCAGCACAGAGCGAGAGAAGAATGCTGTGTTTTTCCTGGAGTGATTGTTAACACAGAGGACTCAAATTCCCAAAATTCACAGTGGACCACAAGCAGGAGGGTAAAGAGC